>CM068772.1:0-679842 GCA_035084275.1 Hydrolagus colliei | reverse complement strand
TTCAAAATCCTCCTTGTTTACCGTCTCCCCAAATCCTCCCCAACTTTCATCTCTGACCTCTCCACTCTCCTTGCCTCCCTCTGTGCCTCCTCTGATCGCCTCATCATCCTCGGTAACTTCAACCTCCACTTCACCCTCTCCCGCTCCACCTCCTCCGAATTCTCCTTCCTCCTCTTGTCTCTCAACCTCTCCCTCCACATCCACTCCATCACCCACGTTCACGGCCACCTGCTTGACCTGGTGATCACCCGAGGACTCAGTGTCTCGGATGTCATCATCTCCAACAACGACTTCATTTCTTTCAACTCCTCTAACCCTCTCCCCTCTACCCCCAAACCTACCACCATCTTCTACCACCCATGGAAGAAGATCCGCCCACAAACTCTCTCCGCTGCCCTGGAGTCCTCCGAACTCCTCTCCCTCTGAACTCCTCCCACCTCCTGCACTATCCCATCCTCCCCATTCACCTTGTTCAACAACACCCTCTCCACCACATTCAACACTCTTGCCCCACTTACTTCCCGAACTGACTCCTACTCCCAAAACTCACCCTGGATCACCACCTACCTCCGTTCCCTCAAGGGCCAGTGCGGGGCACTGAACGCACTTGGCTCAAATCCGGCCTCACGGTCCACCGGTATATCTGGCTGGACCTCACATCCTCCTATCGCTCCGTCCTATCCTCCGCCAAATTGTCCTTCTACTCCAAGATAATCCTGGAGGCGAAGGACAACCCCCGGCTTCCCTTCTCCACCACCAACCATCTCCTCCATCCACCTCGCCTCGCAGATCCTCTCCTCCAACTCCCGCTACGAGGAGATGCTGGATTTCCTCGTGACCAAAATTGAGGGAATCCGCTCTGCGGTCACTCCCCCCCCAACTTCTCCTCTCTCCCCACCTCAATCAATATTTACATTTATATAGCGCCTTTTACGTGAGAGGACGTCCCAAGCCGCTGTACAGTCAGGTAGGGACAAGAGCAGGGGGGAGGTGTTGGGGCAAGATGAAGGAGAGTAGGAGAATTGACTGTATATTTGTGGGCGAAACGTGGCAGCCAAATTGCACACAGCAGTGTCCCACAAACAGTCATGAAATGAGATTAGGGGGGAAAAGAGGGTAAGGATTTGAGGTAGGCGAAGGAGAACAAGAAAACCGATTTTATATTTAGATCAACTAGTTACTATCTTTTCTCTAGCTTACAACTGATTAAAACACTTAAGGAAAACAGCCGATTTGTTAACCTCGTTAAATTCTTTTATAATTTTAAACTTTTCTGTTGGAATGCAACTTGGTAAAAGCAAAAGCATCCACCCCATCCCTTTTCTCTACTTCAAAGAGAAGAATTATATTAATGTGAATTCTCCATAGCATATTGCCCTGAAAAGAAAGAATTTAAATTGACTTTTTTTATTAAAAAAAGAATAAAACTAAAGAAGTTAATCTAACAGAAACTCAGCCCATGTTTACATGTTCCACGTTTCAAGGACAATCAGCTGGAGTTCAGTTAAGGTTCCTTACCTTACTCCCCCCCACACCCCGTCTCCTACCCATCCGTCGCTCTACACCTTCGACTCCATCTCCCCATCCTCCGTCATTGAGACCATCTCCTCGATGAAGCTCACCACCTGTTCCCTAGATCTCATCCTCACCGCTCTCCTCACCACCCAGCTCCACCTTCTAGCCCCTCTAACCACTGCCACTATCAGCCTGTCCCTCTCATGCGGGACTGTTCCCACTGCCTTCAAAACCGCCACTATCACCCCCATCCTAAAAAAGCCTTCCCTCGATGCGTCGCAGCTATCCAGCTACTGGCCCAACTCCAACCTCCCCTTCCTTTCCAAAGTCCTTGAAGAGTGGTTGCCTCCCAGCTCTGCTCTTTCCTCACAAAACACTCACTCCTCAAACCCCTCCAATCGGGTTTCCGTGCCTCCCACAGCATGGAAACTGCCCTGGTTAAGGTCACAAATGACATCCTGACCATCTGTGACCAGGGCTCCCTCTGCCTCCTCGTCCTCCTCGACCAATCCGCTGCCTTCAATACCGTGGACCATGCAATCCTCCTCCACCGCCTCTCCTCCCTCCTCAATCTGCAAGGCTCTGTCCTCGAATGGTTCCGGTCCTATCTCTCCCACTACCTTCACTTCGTCTCCTCCAACGGCTTCTCCTCCAGCCCCCGCACTGTCACATGCAGCATTCCCCAGGGCTCTGTCCTTGGTCCCCTGCTCTTCACCCTCTACACTCTCCCCCTGGGCGACATCATCCGCAAACATCATTCTACATGTCTAACGTCGGTAGTGGGCAAACTTCTAGAGTCTATAAGGGACAAGATAGATCTTCACTTAGAAAGATATAGTTAATAAAGGCAAATCTTGCCTTACAAATCTGATCGAATTTTTCGATGAGGTAACGGAATGGGTGGACGAGGGTAGCGCAGTTGATGTAGTTTACATGGACTTTCAAAAGGCATTTGACAAAGTGCCGCATGAGAGGCTTATTAGGAAAGTAGAGGCCAACGGCATTAAAGGGACAGTGGCAGCGTGGATCCACAATTGGCTGCGAGACAGAAAGCAGAGAGTTGTGGTGAGCGGCTGTTTTTCAGAGTGGAGGGAAGTGTGCAGTGGCGCCCCCCAGGGATCGGTATTGGGACCACTGCTCTTTTTAAAATATATTAATGATCTGGACTTGGGTGTAGGGAGCACAGTTTCCAAGTTTGCAGATGATACTAGGTTAGGGAGAACAGTAAATAGTGAGGATAGTAACCATCTGCAAGAAGATATAGATAAAATGGTAAAGTGGGCAGATGAAGTTTAATGTAGAGAAGTGTGAGGTGATAGATTTTGGGAGAAGAAATTAGGGGAGGCAATATAGGCCTTGATAGTACAATTTTAAGGGGTGTGAGGGAACAGAGAGACCTGGGGATTTGTGTTAGCGACTCTTTGAAGGTGGCAGGACAGGTAGACAAAGCCATTAAGAAGGCATATAGGATACTAGGCTTTATAAATAGGGGTATAGAGTACAATAGTCAGGAAGTGCTGACTAACCTCTATAAAACTTTGGTTAGGCCTCAGCTGGAATACTGTGTACAATTCTGGTCACCACACTATAGAAAGGATGTTAAGACATTGGAAAGGGTGCAAAGAAGGTTTACTAGAATGGTACCAGGATTGAGGGACTTCAGTTATGGGAAAAGGCTAGATAGGCTAGGTTTATTCTCTTTGGAACAGTGAAGGTTGAGAGGAGACCTAATAGAGGTTTATAAAATCACGAGGGGATTCGACAGGGTGAATATGGAAAAACTATTTCTACTGGTGGTGACTCGTGGTCACAGATTTAAAATAGTTTCAAAATGAAGCAGAGGGGAGCTGAGGAGAAATGCTTTCACTCAGCGGGTTGTTCGAATCTGGAATGCATTGCCTGAAAAGGTGGTGGAGGCCGATTCGATAACAGCTTTTAAAAGGGAATTAGATCTTTGTTTAGGGAGAACAGGTCTGTTAGGTTATGGGGAGAGAGCGGGGCAGTGGGATTGAGCTGCACTTTTCAAAGAATCGGCACAGACTAGATGGGCTGAATGGCCTCCTTTTGTGCTGTAAAATTCTATGATTCTATTATTCTATGTATGAGGCTGACACCCAACTATACCTCTCTGCATCCACCCTCGACTCCAGGACTACTGACATCCGTGTCTGTCCGACATTGAGTGTTGGACGAGGGACAACTTCCTCCAACTAAACATCAACAAGATGGAAGCCCTCCTGATTGGCTCACTTGAGCCTCAGCCGTTGACAATATCAGCGTTCAAGGCAGCTCTCTCCACCTCTACAAGCCAGTCAGTAATCTCAGGGATCTGGGTGCCTTGTTTGACCCCGAACTGTCCTTCCTTTCTTATATCTGCTCCATGACCGGTACAGCCTTCCATCATCTCCGCAATATTGCCAGACTCCGCCACTAACTCATCCCCCCCACGCCACCAAAACCCTCATCCACGCCTTTATCACTTCCAGGCTCGACTACGGGAACTCTCTCCTCGTCGGCCTCCCCAGCTCTTCCCTTCACTAGCTGCAGATCATTCAGAACTCTGCAGCCCGTGTTCTCTCCCGTACCAGGCTTCCCGACCACATCACTTCCCCCCAGTCTCCACTGGCTCCCAGTCACCCAGAGGATCCAATTCAAGATCCTTGTCCTCACTTTCAAGGCCTTTCAAGGCCTTGCCCCCGCCTATCTCTCTGACCTACTGTCCCCCTATCAGCCGCCCGCACCCTCCATTCAGCAGACTCAGGCCTGCTCCGCGTCCACTGTCCTAATCCCCCAACCATCGGCGGCCAAGCTTTCAGCCTCTCTGCTCCCACACTGTGGAACTCCATCCCGCAGTCCCTCCTCCTCATCTCCTCCCTTTCCTCCTTCAAGGCCGGTCTCAAGACCTTCCTCTTCAACCTTCGGCTGCCCCACTAACTCCTCCCCCTCCCCCCTACCCTGACCATTCCCCCTCATGCTTGGGTCCCGACCTGACTGTTCAGTGCTTTGGGACGTCCTCCCGACGTGGAAGGCGCTGTATAAATGTAATTTTGTTGTTGTCTAGAAGATGTGAAAAGCGCTATCAAAATGCCAGGATTATTATTATTATCCTGTACCTGGAATATCTCTGTGGTGTTAGTGGCCTCTAGTGGTGTCTCTGTGAATATAATAATAATCCTTGCATTTAATGTAAGCTTATCAGGTCTTTGAGATGCCTCAAAGCGCTTCACAGAATATACTGTAAATTGTAGTGATACGTCACATTTTGTGGGCGAAACGCTATGGTAATGACATTTCTCATAGTTTTTCTTTTGTTGGCAGACACTCGGCCTCTCCCTCTTTTTCCCTTTCTCCCTATTTGTTTCTGTGTTTTTATCTCTCTCTCTCCCAGTCCCTCTTTCTCTCTCACCAGGATGCTGCCCCTGGTGTGAGGGGCACTCTATACATGCGAGTTGTTATTTTTCTCTCTGTTTCCTCTCTTCATCTCTTCCTCTATCTTCCCCTCTCTGTCTCTCTCCCTCAGACATTTTCTCTCTTAGTCTCTCTTTTTCTCGCTCTCTCACACTGTTAACAGTTATATCAGCATCCGGAACAAACAGGCAAGATAAGATGAGACAAGCTAACAGTATGCTGATGAACGCAAGTTCCTTCCTCGTCAGTCACACAGTCAGGCTGCTGGGAACAGGAGAAGGTCATTCAGCCCCTTGAGCCTGTTCCGCAGTTCTATAAGATCATGGTCGATATGTACCTGAAGTCCAATTTCCCTCGAGTGCTTTGCCTTCAGCAATTGAATGTGACTATCGTGGGGATGATACAGAGCACTGAGAGACAGACAGACGAGAGAGAGAGAGATGGCTCGTTTACAGGACGTTGCAATGACATGGCCCTTGTTGATGGAGTTCAGGACAGACTTTCTTTGTTACTTTTACGGAGGAGAGGAACCTTTACAGAGACTGAGGGTTCACTAAACAACACAGAAAATGTCATTTTCAAACTTATTTTCTTTATTCCTTTTCTATACGCTCCAGCTCAAATGTAGGACACTGAGAGAGACGCAAATACATTCACACACACGCAAACACACTCAGGTACTCAGACACCTTCAGACATTCACACACACACTCACAGGCACACACATTCAGACATACACATTCAGGCACTCACACTTACCCTCTACACATAATCATCCTTGCATTTGATATAGTGTTTTCACGTCTTCTAGACATCTCAAAGCGGTTCACAGAATATACTGTAAAGTAAAACAAAAGTTGCTGGGAAAACTCAGCAGGTCAGGCAGCATCCATGGAGAAAGGAAAATGAGTCAACGTTTCGGATCCACGACCCTTCGTGAGGACTGGGGCATGTTGGAATGGAGAGGTTTTTATGGACAAGTTAGAGAGGGGGAAGCAGGACAAGGAAGACAAAGAAGACAGAAAAAGAAGACAACGGAGAAAATGTGTTAATTGATGGGTTAAAGAGGTGATAGTGATGTGATAGCGCCTCCCATGGTCTCCTGCTCTGTTCCAATGATCCACAGGAAAACCATGAAGGGAGCTACAGGATTCCGGACTCACACACACTCACACATACACACACACAATCAGAATTTCCATATTTCTGTCTATTTTTCATCAGCGGCTATTTCCAACAAACTGCTACACCAGTCACCTCAAAGCCAATAGAGGTTTAATGTGATGTCGTATTAAGCAGCCATCAGGTGGCAGTAAAGGATCACATTGACACTGGCTGAGGGTTTCTATGACTTACATTTGACATAGCACCTTATTCAACAGCTTGAACTGCCTCAAAGCGCTTCACAGTTTTATTAACCAATTAGTGACTGTGTATTCGGTACACAAACAAGGCAGCCAATTTGCGCAGAGCAACATCCCACAAACAGATATGAATAAATAATAGTGGAGTCCTGTAGCTCAGTGGTTTATTATTTATAAAGTTTATTTATAAAGTAGTGTATTGCTTTACAATTGTGAGACCTGTGTTCGAATCCAGGCAGGTCAGGGCGAAACCTTGGGCAAGTTTCCTTACTCCACGCCTCTTTCCTTACGCCTAATAATAATTCCTCCCAAAAGTAACAATATTAAAATTGGTAATTTCAATCCACGGCTGTGTGTGGGGGACGCTGCTGTGCGCAATTGGCTGCCCCGTTTTGCCCACAAAATATCCAGTCATTTCACTTTACAGTATATTCTGTGAAGCGCTTTGAGACATCGATAAGATGTGAAAAGCGCTATAAAAAATGCAAGGATTATTATTATAATAATAATAACAAATTGTCCACTCACTTGATCCACGACTGTTTGTGGGGACGCTGCTGTGCACAATTGGCTGTTGCGTTTCGTCCATAAAAATATAGAGTCAATTCACTTTACAGTGTATACAGTGAAGAGCTTTGAGACGTCTTAAAGACGGGATAAAACGCTGTATCAATTGCAAGAATTATGATTATCATTATTATGAAGGGAACTGACATGATCTATATGTCAGGGTGTTGGGGGAGAGGGGGGGTTCATAGAGGGAGAGAGAGAGAGAGAGAGAGAGAAACCATCTTCTCTATTCGAATAGCGCAGCAGCATCTCTAACGTCCCGTGTACAGGGCACAGACGGGAAGTCAGGTTTAACATCTCCCCCTCTGGGTTTAACATCTCACCCAGAGGATTTGTCTGGTGTCAATGTGGCGCTCTCTCTCCGCCCCTCTTCCCCCTCCCCCCTCCCCCTCCCTCTTCCCCCTCCCCCTCCCCCTCACCCAGACTTGATAGCAAGCTTGTCGTTGGGGGCTTAAACCCACAAGGTATGCCTGAGAGATGAGGGCGTGAGCATCTTGGGCAACAACAATTTGCACTTACAGAGCGCCCTTCACACAGAGAATGGTGTAGTCTGACTCCGAGCCTGGGGGAGAGGGAGCGAGGGAGGGAGGGAGGGCGGGGAGGGAGGGGAGAGAGGGAGTGGGGGAGCAAGGGAGGGAGGGTGGGGGGGAAGGGGAGGAGGAGAGGGAGTGGGGGGGAGTGAGGAAGGGAGGGCAGGGTAGGGGGGGAGGGGAGGAAGGGGAGGGAGAGGGAGTGGGGGAGCAAGGGAGGGAAGGTGGGGGGACACAGAGGGGGAGGGAGAGCGAAGGAGAGAGGGCGGGTGGGGAGGGAGGGAGGGAGGGCGGGGGGAGGTGGGGAGTGAAGGAGGGGGGATGGAAGGAGGGGGAGAGGGGGAGGGAGGGTGGGAGTGAAGAAGAGAGGGTGGGAAGGAAAGGAGGGGGAGAGGGAGGGTGGGAGGGCGGGGGAGAGGGAGGGTGGGAGGTGAAATGGAGAGAGTGAGGGAGCGAGGGAGGGTGAGAAGGAGGGAGAGAGTGAGTGGGGAAGGTGGGAGGGAGGCAGAGGGAGGGGGGGAGAGAGGGAGAGTGAGGGAGTGGGGGAGGGAGCAAAGGGGGTGAACTGTAAGTGCGATTGAAAGGGAAGGTCTTTAGGCAGGATTTGAAGGTGGGGAGGGAGGCGGGGGGAAGCAGTGTGTGGGTAAACAGGTCAGAGAGATAGGGTGGTGCGAGGGCATGAAGGGATTGGAAAAAGATTGAGAGGATCTTGATGTCCACGTGAATGTGTGATGTGAGATGCAGATTGTGAGCGGATGTGCGGATGTGGAAAATGCAAATGCGGAGGGTCAACCTTGACACTGTGTGATGGTTGGAGTGAAGGAAGGCCTTATTTTCATATCCAGTTTTCATATCATTTACTTATGTCAGACACAGACTGGTTCAGTTACTGCTTACACGCAGAACCCTCGTGAGAGAGGGAGGGAGATAGGGAGGGAGGCTATCTGTCAATCGCTCATTGGCTTTCAAAGGGGAACTAGATAAATATCTTAATAAAATATCTTAAAAAGGGAGAGAGGAAATCCCCTCTATTCCTGTGCAGTGCTGTATAAATCTGCGGGAATAATAATAATATTATTTGAATTTTTTAAAATGCCTTATCACATCTTCTCGACAATTCAAAGTGTTTCACAGAATATAATCTAAAGAAAATTGATTGTGCATTTTCTGGGTTTGTGCCCCCACATCATTAAATGGTGGAGGGGGTGGGGGGGAGCTTTGTGCTCACAGTCAAGGCTGATGTTCCAGCCTTGGTGGAGGGGGAAAGGCTGCAATGTTGAAGGAGCTGTCCTTCAGATGAGACTTTAAACTAAAGGAGCCTCTTCCCACCTCTCCTCCATCAAATCCACCAACAACCAGGTTCCTACTTACAGGTGGGTCAGCAGAGATGTGTGAAGTAATAAAACTTGTCTAACATTAATAAGGATTTGGGAGAAAGCGGGACATTGGAATTGAAAGGAGCAGTTGAGGTACTTTCACCCCCACCTCCCTGTCCTCAGTCACAAGAACAATCACTTCCATGAAACCCACCAAGTGTTCACTGGACCCCATCCCCACCCCCCTCCTCCGCACCCAGCTCCACCTCCTGGCCCCGCTCATCTCCGACACTAGTAACCTCTCCCTTTCCTCTGGCTCCATCCCCACCTCCCTTAAAACAGCCACCATCACCCCTATCCTGAAAAAACCCTCCCTTGATGTGTCGCAGCTTTCAAGCTACCGACCCATCTCCAACCTCCCGTTCCTTTCTAAGGTCCTTGAAAGCCTGGTTGCCTCCCAGCTCCGCTCTTGCCTCTCACTCACTCACTCACTCACTCACTCACTCACTCACTCACTCACTCACTCACTCACTCACTCACTCACTCACTCACTCACTCACTCACTCACTCACTCACTCACTCACTCACTCACTCACTCACTCACTCACTCACTCACTCACTCACTCACTCACTCACTCACTCACTCACTCACTCACTCACTCACTCACTCACTCACTCACTCACTCACTCACTCACTCACTCACTCACTCACTCACTCACTCACTCACTCACTCACTCACTCACTCACTCACTCACTCACTCACTCACTCACTCACTCACTCACTCACTCACTCACTCACTCACTCACTCACTCACTCACTCACTCACTCACTCACTCACTCACTCACTCACTCACTCACTCACTCACTCACTCACTCACTCACTCACTCACTCACTCACTCACTCACTCACTCACTCACTCACTCACTCACTCACTCACTCACTCACTCACTCACTCACTCACTCACTCACTCACTCACTCACTCACTCACTCACTCACTCACTCACTCACTCACTCACTCACTCACTCACTCACTCACTCACTCACTCACTCACTCACTCACTCACTCACTCACTCACTCACTCACTCACTCACTCACTCACTCACTCACTCACTCACTCACTCACTCACTCACTCACTCACTCACTCACTCACTCACTCACTCACTCACTCACTCACTCACTCACTCACTCACTCACTCACTCACTCACTCACTCACTCACTCACTCCTTGAACCCCTCCAATCAGGTTTCCGCCCTGCTCACAGCATGGAAACTGCCCTGGTCAAGGTCACAAATGACATCCTAACCGCCTGTGACCAGGGCTCCCTCTGCCTCCTCGTCCTCCTTGACTTGTCTGCTGCGTTCGACACAGTCGATCACACCATCCTCCTCCAACACCTTTCCTCCCATCTCAACCTTCAAGGCACAGTTCTTGACTGGTTCCACTCCTACCTGACCCACTGCCTACATTTCATATCCTCCAATAGTTTTTCCTCAAACCCCCGCACAGTCTCTCATGGCGTCCCCCAGGGCTCTGTCCTCGGCCCCCTCCTCTTCACCTCTGAGCAATGTCATCTGCAAACATGGGGTAAACTTCCACATGTATGCGGACGACACCCAGCTGTACCTCTCCGCCTCATCCCTCAACCCCCAGACCATCGATGTTCTGACAGCATGTCTGTCCGACATCGAGTCCTGGACGAGGGACAATTTCCTCCAATTGAACGTGAGCAAGACCGAGGCCCTCCTGATTGGCTCAAGCCAGCGCTTCCGCACATCGGGCGCTGCCAGCCTCATCATCCAAGGCTGTACTCTCCACCTCACAAAGCCAATCAGGAACCTCGGCATCATGTTCGACCCCAAACTCTCCTTCCTCCCCCACATCCGCGCCTTGACCGGCACCGCTTATTTCCACCTGCGCAACATCGCCTGGCTCCGCAATTATCTTACCCCCCGCGCTGCCGAAACACTCGTGCACACGTACATCACCTCAAGGCTGGACTACGGAAATTCTCTCCTCGTCGGCCTCCCCAGCTCCTCCATTCACAGGCTGCAGGCCATCCCAAACTCTGCAGCCCGTGTACTATCCCGCACCCGCCTCCGCGACCACATAACCCCCACCCTCGCCCGTCTCCACTGGCTCCCCATCCTCCAGAGGATCGAGTTCAAGATCCTCGTTCTCATCTTCAAGGCCTTACACGGCCTTGCCCGGCCCTATCTTTCCGACCTACTTTCCCCCTACACGCCCACCCGGACCCTCCCTTCAGCAGGACTTGGCCTGCTCCAAGCCCCCCGCCCGAACCGCCCCACCATCGGAGGCCGGGCCTTCAGTTTTTCCGCTCCCGCCCTTTGGAATTCCATCCCCCAATCCCTCCGCCTTGTTTTCTCCCTTTCCTCTTTCAAGGCCGGTTTGAAGACTTTCCTTTTCAACCGTGCCTTCTGTTCCCCCCCTAATTCTTCGACCTTCCCTACATTTCTTACCCCCTCCCGAACACTCCACTCCCAGCTCTGGTCACACGCCTCCTATGCAGCGCCTTGGGACATCCTCCTGATGTGAAAGGCGCTTTATAAGTGCAATTTGTTGTTGTTGTTCAGATCAACCATGGTCAGATTAGATGGTGGAACTGGTTCAAAGGGCTGAATGGCTTCCTCCTGTTCCTAATTTCCTAAGATTTCATCCAGGCCGGTTGGGAATCGAACCCAGGCTTGTGAGGCGAGCGCCCTAACTATTCAGTTACAAGAGATCTGTAGCTCAGTCACCTTACCAGTGTGAGATTTGTGTTTCAAATCCAGGCAGGTCAGGGCAAAACCTTGGGCAAGTTTCCTTACTCCACTCGCCTAATAATAATCCCTCATAAAAACCTATAAGAAAATGGTCATTTCAATCCACAACTGTTTGTGGGGGACGCTGCTGTGCGAAATTGGTTGCTGCATTCAGTCCATAAATATACCGTCAATTCACTTTACAGTACATTCTGTGGAGCGCTTTTCATGTCTAGCAGACATGAAAAGCTCTGTATCAAATGCAAGTATTATTATTCATAGATTCATAGAATCATAGAATTTTACGGCACAAAAGGAGGCCATTTGGCCCATCTAGTCTGTGCCGGCTCTTTGAAAAGAGTGATTCAATCCCACTGCCCTGCCCGCTCCCCATAGCCTAATAGACCCGTTCTCCCTAAATAAAGATCTAATTCCCTTTTAAAAGTTGTTATCGAATCAGCCTCCACCACCTTTTCAGGCAATGCATTCCAGATTCGACCAACCCGCTGAGTGAAAAAATTTCTCCTCAGCTCCCCTCTACTTCGCTTTGAAACTATTTTAAATCTGTGACTACGAGTCACAGATTCGCCCACGAGTGGAAATAGTTTTTCTCTATTTGCCCTGTCGAAACCCCTCATGATCTTATAAACCTCTATTAGGTCTCCCCTCAATCTTCTCTGCTCCAGAGAGAATAACCCTAGCCTATCTAGCCTCTCCTCATAGCTGAAGTCCCTCAATCCTGGCACCATCCTAGTAAATCTTCTTTGTACCCTTTCCAATTTCTTCACATCCTTTCTGTAGTGTGGTGACCAGAATTGTACACAGTATTCCAGCTGAGGCCTAACCAAAGTTTTATAGAGGTTAGTCAGCACTTCCTGACTTTTGTACTCTATACCCCTATTTATAAAGCCTAGTATCCCATATGCCTTCTTAACAGCCTTGTCTACCTGTCCTGCCACCTTCAACGAGTCACTAACACAAATCTCCAGGTCTCTCTGTTCCTTCACACCATTTAAAATTGTACTATCTAGCCTATATTGCCTCCCTTCATTTCTTCTCCCAAAATGCATCACCTCACACTTCTCTGCATTAAACTTCATTATTATAAGACTCTGTGATTTGCTAAGGCAGTGGGGTCTCTGTGCTGTTGGTGTCCTGCCAGACAGTTTACTGTTTAATGTCTGACTCCAGGGATTTTGTTTCTAGAGACTCATCGGAAACCGTTCTTCGTTCAAGGGGAGCTGAAGGTTAGCCGGGAATTGCGCACCCTCCACACACCCACAAAGCCGCAAGAGTCATTACTCACCTAGAGGTCACCACCCACCCCACCCTCCAGACTTGGCATTGCAACAAACTGTGCCTCATACGTGTTGGGGGATGAGGTAATTAGAGTGTCTGCTTTCCTCCAGACACAGGGACATTAAACCTGAGCTCCCTCCCCGTGTATGCTTTCCCTGTTCGGGCAGACGCTACAGATCCCGCCGCACTATTCGAAAAGCGAAGGGAGTTTCTGTCTCTCTCTCTCTCCGGGCTCTGGGGGGGTGGGGGGGAGAGAAATACAGCAGCCAACTCCCCCCAGAAAACACAGTAGCTAATTCCGCACAGCGACATCCCCAGCGACATTGGGGGTTGAGTGACCGATGACAGCGCCCCTTGAGTAGACTCCCTGAGCGGGGGCAGAGTCTGAACCCCGAGCCTGGGGGAGAGGGAGGGGAGGTAAGAGGTGACTGATCAAAAAGGAAAGGTCTCCAGGTAGGATTCAAAGGGGAGGGAGGGGACAAGGTGGAGGGATTGAGGGAGAGAGTTTTAGAGCATAGTGGCTGAAGCTATGGCAACCGATGGTGGGACGGAGGGGCCAAGAGACAAACAGTGGGGCGGGTGGGGGAGAGGAGATAAGCAGATCAGCAAGGCCAATGGGTCCAACTGGTCCATGCCAGTGTTAATCACGACATAACGCTGTGTGTTGTTTTCTCTCTCAGGTAGAGTCGCCTGTCCACACTCCATAGACAAAAACCATTAACAAAGCTCCTGCTTATCCACACACTGTTGTACTCTCTCTCTCTCTTACACACATACACACACACGGGTGCTGAGCAGGAAGAACAAGGTAAAGGGATCTCACATAATATGTGTAGTGACAGATATTGTTATTTCAGGATGGACAAAACAGTCAGCAGTCTTAGTGAACAATGGCTTCTATTTGGAAATGTCATAGTAACTTTTCCACCCTCTGTCCTTGGCCTAAAAGCACCTGTGTGTATGTGTGTGCATAGGTGTGTGTGCTTGTATGTGTGTAGGTCTGTATGCATAGCTGTGCTTATAGTTATGTGTGTAAGTGTGTGTGAAGGTGTGTGTGTGAGTGCAGTTGAGTGTGTGTATAATAACAACAACTTCAATTTATATAGCACCCTCCACACTGGACAGCGTCTCAGAGCGCTTCCCAATAGCGGATCCCAGGACCGAGCCAGAGGCAGGGGTGGAAAGGTGACCAAAGGCCTGGTCGAAGAGAAAGGTCTTTATCTGGGACCTGAAACTGGGAAAAGAGGGGATGAGGCGAAGGGAATGAGGAAGGGAGTTCCAGAGCCTCGGGGCGTAGTGGCTGAAGGCACGGCCACCCATCGATGGTGGAGCCGAAGATTCGGGGGGACATGGAGGAGGGCAGACCCGGTGGAGTGAAGGCAACAGGTAATGGTTTGAGGAGAGAGGAGATCAGAGAGATAGGTGGGTTCAGAGGAGTGGAGGGATTTGAAAACAAGGGTGAGGATCCTGAAATCAATCCTCTCCGGGACAGGGAGCAGTGAAGTCTGGCAAGGACTGGGGTAATGGGGGAGCGAAGTTTGGTGCGGGTGTGTGTGTGCGGGTATGTGTGTAGGCGTGTGTGTAGGGGTGGGGGTTGTTAGCCTGTGGAGTCCTGCATATCAGTGAGCTCGCCTCGCAAACACAGGACCTGGGTTTGATTCCCGGGCAGGTTGGGGCAAAACATTGGGCAAGTTTCCCTACTCCATACACACAGGCCTTTGTTGTAAGTATGAACCTGGTTGTTAGTCAATTGGCGGATCGCTTTTCCAGAGGGTAAAAATCACTTAAAAATAATAATAAATAAATAAAATAACCTTTTGGTGGCTCAATCCACAACAGCCTGGCTCCTCATCCCCCCAGTGCAGCCAACCCCACCATTGGAAGTTGGGCCTTCAGCCTCGCTGCCCCCACCCTTAGGAATTCCATCTCACAGTCCTTCTGCCTCCTCCCCCTCCCTTGCCTCCTTCAAAGCCCATTTCAAGACCCACGTCTTCAACTGTGCCCACAGTCACCCTCCTGCCTCGTACCATCCCCACCCTCTGCCTACTCCTGATCAAGGATCTACTCCTGACCCAACCCCCAGCTCGGGTCAAAATTCTTGACTGTCCAGCGCCTTGGGATATTCTCCCGACGCTGTGTGAATGTAGTCTTGTGCTGTATACTTTGTAGCAGGACATGTTGTAGATCTGGACGGAGGCTGAGTAAAGAGTTACAAGCTCAGAATGCTGCTTAATTACTAAAGGGACAGACCAAGGGACTATCAATCAAATTTAATTGAATCCTGTTGTCCTACATTCTTCAGATGACATTCTCCGTGGGAAGAGCTGAGTGTAGAGTTCCTCAACATACTTAGGATACTGACACAGATAACTAGTGTGTGTCTAGACTCCATTAATAATAATATTCCTGGCATTTGAAATAGTGCCTTATCACGTCTTCGAGGCATCTCAAATCACTTTTCTCCTGAAGCAATTCGCCTATCGACTAACAAGGTTGTCCACCTGTCCTTTGCCCTATAGTTCTGTCGCTTACACTCATATCCCTCACCCCCTCTGCCCCACCACTGTGTCCTAAACCTCTGGACCTCCCTCCCTCCCCACTGTCAAACACTCTGGAACTCTCTCCCTCCCCTCTGGAGCGTTAGCCAGCATGAAGAGGTGCAGTATAACTGTGAGTAGTTGCCATAGAGGTTGCAGTTCCACAATGACCAGCCTGTGTCACTATACGCTGCACATTTTAATCAATGCCATTAATATTGAACAATGAACCATTTCACGTCAGAAAGAATGTCCCAAAGCACTTCCTGGGTTATTACAATGTGCAGGACAGTGACTGTGTTTTATGGTAGCCAATTTGAACACATGGCCCCTTAAAGAGCCATTTGGGGTATTAATAATAATAATATTAATCCTAATAATCCTTGCATTTGATACAGTGCGTTATCACGTCTTCTATACAACAACAATAAAATGATACCTGTACAACACCTTTCACATCAGAAGGACGTCCCAAGGCGATGGACAGTCATTGTTTTAGACCCGAGCTGGGGTTGGGGACGGGGAGGGTGGGCATTAGGAGTAAGTAGCTGATAGGACCATCAATGAGGTGGGGGGGTCTTGAGGTGGGACCTGAAGGAGGCCAGGGAGGGAATAAGGCGGAGGGACTATGGGATGGAGTTTGAGCAGTTGAGGGCAGAGTGACTGAAGATTCGCCCGCCAGGGGTGGGATGGGTGGGTCGGCGGATGTGGAGCAGACCAGAGCCTGCTGAACAGAGTGGGGCGGGCAGATTGGTAAGGGGATAGAAGGTAACGGATTAGGGTAGAGCGAGGCCATGGAGGGCTTTAAATATGAGGACCAGGATCTTGAATTGGATCCTCTGGATGATGGGTAGCCAATGGAGTCGGGCGAGGATGAGGGAGATGGGATCACGAAGCTTGGATCAGTAGGACGTCCTCCCGATGCAAAAGGCGCTCTATAAATGTAATATTATTATTGTTTGTTGTAGAGGACATAGTCTGCAGAGTTCTGGATCATCTGCCACCCATGGAGGGAGGAATTGGGACGGGCATCTCAAAGCGCTTCACAAAATACACTGTAAAGTGAATTGACTGTATATTTGTGGGTGAAACGTGGCAATTGTGCACAGCAGTGACCCCCCCCCCCCACACAGCAGTGTCCCCCGCCCCCACCCCCCACACAGTAGTGTCCCCCCCCCACACAGCAGTGTCCCCCCCCCCCCCACACAGCAGTGTCCCCCCCCCCCCCCCCCACACACAGCCGTGGATTGAAATGTGGTCATTTCAAAAAAAGGAAAACAATAATAAAGTTGGTACTTTATTATTGTTTTCCTTTTTTTGAGGGATTGTTATCAGCACCACTATTATCAGGATTATTATTAGGCGTGTGTGTGAGTGTGAGTGTGTGTGTGTGAGTGTGTGTGTGTGAGTGTGTGTGTGTGTGAGTGTGTGTGGAGAAAGGAAACTTTTCCCTGACGAGTGCTGTAACCACTGAGCCACAGGAGCTCCACAGGAGTTTTACACGCACTCAATGAAGACGAGAGGATGGTGAAATATTTCATCCCAGTTTAATCGCTAAAGCTTATATTTTTATGGCATTAAATATCTTGTGTTAGTTATCTTGGCTTGGGTTTTCAATTGGACTCAAGTTCTATCTGTACGTGTCCCAAGTATCATGTGTCACAGCGGCTTGGGATGTCCTCTCGACGTGAAAGGCGCAAAATAAATGTAAGTTTTGATGAATTGATTGAAGTAGAGTCCTCAGGTTAGCGGTTAGAGCGCTCGCAAGTGAGAGGACCTGGGTTTGATTCTCAAAGGACGGATTTCCTTACTCCACACACATGCCTCTGGTTACCCAGCAATAAGTAGGAAACCGGTTGTTAAGTCGATTTGTGGATCACTTTTCCGGAGGTAATATCCCTTCATATTAAAAAATAATAATGTGACCACTTCAATCCAGGACAGTTTGTGGGGACACTGCTGTGCGCAATTGGCTACCGCATTTCACCCACAAATATACAGTCAATTCACTTTACAGAATATTTTGTGATGTGTTTTGAAATATTGAGAAGATGTGATAAGGTGCAATATCAAATGCAAGGATTATTATTATTATTGTCTAACAATTTGACATCTCCCCAAACTCAATGTTAAGAGATAATTTCTAAATACCTCCCAGCTGTAAAGCTTGTAATAACAACAAGAACAGCATTACATTTTTATAGCCCCTTTCTCATTGGGTGGATGTCCCAAAGGTCTGGAACATTATGTTGGGGGGTGGTGGGGGAGATGACGGTTGTGTGAGTGGAGCAGTGGAGTGGGGACTGGAGGTGAGAGGAAGCTAGGGGTGTGAGGGAGGAGTGAGAGGAGGGTGCGAGCATGGGAGGGTGAGGGAGGACGGGGTGACCGAGCATGAGGGAAGGGGTGTGGGGGGGCTGAGGGATAGGCTGATGAGGGGAGGCAGGTAGGGGTGATGAAGAGACGATGTGGGAGGTGGGCATGATGAGGGTGGGGTGAGGGGGAGGTGATGTGGGAGAATGACAGGTTATTACTATTACGAGTTCCAAGTGCCAAAGCTTGAACTCACAACCTTCTGACTCACAGGCGAGAGGTCTACTACTGTGCTCAGCTGACAAACAAATTAATACAAGTTAATAATTACTGGGTCAACCTATCATTATCGGGACATGGTACCACTTAGTACAGTACTCAGTCTCATTCTCCATGTCTCTCTCTCTCTCTCTCTCAGTTTTTCTTATCTCTTGCTAGACGTGGCTTTGTTTGATTCCGTTGAGCAGAAAAAACACACTCCTCTCCTGGTCAGACTATTATATTTGGAGTCCTGTAGCTCAGTGGTTAGGGCACTCAACTTACCAGTGAGAGACCTGGGTTCGATTCCCGGCAGGTCAGGGGGGAACCTTAGGGCTAGTTTCCTTACTCCACACACACGGACACACACACAAATGCAAGGATAATTATTAGAATTATTATTATATTGTGGAGTCAAACATTTGGGAGCTGAGCTCACAGTCTAGACCTTAATAATAACAAAACAACAACAAAATGTACGGTCACTACACATTCTGTGAAGCGCTTTTTTAAGATGTCTCCCGAAAATAGCAAATGCCTGACGCCCTCCTCCCCTTGCCATGGTTTTCAGTGAATCATGATAGAGTCCAACTCCCCCACTATTCTTCCCTTCCCTCCCACTCCGCTTCCTCCATCAGCACAATATCTGACTCAGAGCACAAACTAGGGAAAGGCTGCCCCACCCGCCCATAATATTTACATTGATAACAAACTGTAAATAATTCCCCAAACACTCAATTGCTTTGCAGATGGTAACAAAGATACTTTATTCTTTATTGCAGTGCTAAGGTCCAGGATTTCTGTGGGTTGGTGGGGCTGTAAAAAAAAGTCACTCGCTGTAAATTGAGCCTCCCTGATTGTGCTTTATGATGCTAATAGCTGTCGTAAAACTACGCCAACTCAAAGTACTCCCTCCAGACCCCTCTCAGCTCCACTACTCACTAAATTCAACTCGCACATAACTGGCCTTTCCACCCGCAATAAACTCCATAGTGCCTCCATTACCCCAACCCTTGTCAAACTATTGGAGTCCTGCAGCTCAGTGGTTAGAGTGCTCACCTCACAAGCGAGAGACATGAGTTTGATTCCCAGATAGGGTGAAACTTTGGACAAGTTTCCTTCATCCTCACACATTCCTGTTTTTTAACCTTGCAGTAAGTAGGAACTTGGTTGTTAGTTGATTGGCGCTGTATCAAATGCAAGGATTATTATTATTGTCATCATTAGTATTATTGACTGGGTGGCGATATTGCTAGCAACTGAGCCAGACGGGTAACTTGTAGTAATTGTGTGTTCTGTAGGCGAACTGGAGATTGAATCGGGCCAAGTTGATTGAGGTTTATCCTGACTCAATGATTCTGAAACATTGCTCATTTGCAGATATATGACTAATTGTGACCCTGATCAGCCACACCCGCCAGTCAGCTCTGGACAGAGATACATTAGTTTTATGCCCACAAGTTTGCTGTGCACATTTAAAGCTCTCCACAGCCTCGCGCCACCCTACATTCGTGACTTTCTAACCACTTACCAACCTGCCCCCCCACCCTCTGCCCCATAGGCATAGGCTCTGGCCTGCTCCACGTTCCCCCGACCCGACCACCACATCATTGGCGGACGAGCCTTCAGCCACTCTGCCCCCAACATCTGGAGCTCCATCCCGCATTCTCTCAGCCTCGTCCCTTCCCTGGCCTCCTTCAAGTCTCGCCTCAAGACTCTCCTCTTCGTAGGTCCCATCAGCAACTCTTAATCCCCCCCTTCCCTCCCCCACTCTGTCCCCAGCTTGGGTCTGAAGCAGTGACTGTCCTGCGCTTTGGGACGTTCTCCTGACTTGAAAGGGGCTATACAAGTGTCATTTTGTTGTTGTTGTGCCAAATCCCTTGGCAGTGAATCACCATGGATTGAGTTTGGAGGCGTGATGCAACCGATTGTGAAAGCGATCGCCTCCATTTCAAACTATGGTAATAAAGGTTAATGTTCCTGGCATTTGATCCAGCACCGTAGCACGTCCCTGGGTCGTCTCAAAAGGGCTTCATGGAATGCTCTGTCCAGGCCAAATGTGGCAGCCATTCTCTCACATTATTGAACACATTTTGCGACTGTATTCTAATCAGTCGCAAAACATACAATCCAGTGCACCTCGTGGTAAATCTTGTGAAGCTCTTTGAGAGTCCCTCCTTCCTTCCTTCCTTCCTTCCTTCCTTCCTTCCTTCCTTCCTTCCTTCCTTCCTTCCTTCCTTCCTTCCTTCCTTCCTTCCTTCCTTCCTTCCTTCCTTCCTTCCTTCCTTCCTCCCTCCCTCCCTCCCTCCCTCCCACAAGGGAGTTGAGGTGGGGAGGGAAGAGGGGGTAAAGGGGAGAGAAAAGCAGGGAGGGCAAGAGTAAGATAATCACAAGAGTAAAAAACAGCATTGCTTGGAATCTCTGAGTCTCGCCCTCACCCCTGATCCCCACCCTCATCAACCGCATTCCAACCCATGGCTAATTGCTCTCAGTGATGTGACCTAACATTGGAATTAAGTGCCAGGTTTTTGACCTTGTCATCAGAACACTCAACCGATAAGACAGGGTCCAGGTGTCTGTTCTGCTGCTTCGGCAGAAATATGCTGGGAAAATAATTGCCCCTCATTCGCACCACTCCCTCTCGTCCATCTCAACCTCACCTCACTCCCCCTACCTCCCCTTATCTCGTTCAAAGTCACAATCTACCTACCCCTCTGAACGTCGTCTCGGTCATTAACCACCCCCCACCTCCCCCTCCCCACTCCCTCCTCAGATGGTTAAGCATCTTGAGATGCCCTCCCAACATGAGACGCCACATACAAACTTGTGTTATTTTGCACTTCCCCCATCTCTTACCACAACGCACATTAGGTACAAACTACCTGTTGCAAATATAGTCACTACATCTTGTGTAGAAAAGGTGTAAAAACTCCCTTGTCTTATCTAAGAACAATTAGAGCAGCACCACAGGAGCTTTAAAGTCCACCTGAACAGGTCGCAGACAGGCTCTAGGTTTAACGTCTCATCCGACAACGTAGTAGGGCATTGGGGTCTGGTTTGAATCCAGAGATGACTAACTGTTACCAGCCGGTAGCTGACACCGTCAAAATTAATGGTTGAAGATGCCAAAGAGAGATTGGGATAAACACGACACTGAGACACATTTTTGTCTAGAGTCAAACACCAACTATCTCCAATATGTTAAGATCACAAATAGCCTGAGGGAAGCAAAACATTGAGTTGTTACTGATCAGGGCCACCTTATCCATGTCTGAGATATACCAGAGACAGTCAAAACACCTCACGCACTATCAAGTCTTTTATCTATTATTGTTGAAGTCCTGTAGCTCAGGGATTATAGAGCTCACCTTGCAAATGAGAGGATCTGGGTTCGATTCCTGGGCAGGATGAAATGTTAGGCAGGTTTCCTTACTCAAGTTTCCTTACTCAACACACACAGGTCTCTGTTTACCCAACAGTAAGTAGGAACCCGGTTGTTAATCAATTGGCGGATCATTTTTCCGGGGGTTATAATTCCTTGATAAGCGCTCTGAGACACCGTCCGGTGGGGAGGGTGCTATATAAATTGAAGTTGTTGTTGTTATAATTCCTTTAAAAAATAATAATCATTTAATCATAACAATCCACAACTGTTTGTGGGATGCTGCTCTGTGCAATCGGCTGCCGTTTTTCACCCACAAAATATAGTCAATTCACTTTACAGTATATTCAGCGAAGCGCTTTGAGACGGCTAGAGGATGTGAAAAGCACTGTATCAAATGCAAGGATTATTATTATTAAAAGGGAAAAAAGCCCTTCAAAGTCGGAATGAGTTCACAAAATTACCAAATTTTCTACGGCTCGCAAAAATGCCACAGTATATCTCATATTCTGGGTACCAAACATGGTTGGAACTTGGTGGGGGGTGGGGAGGTGGGTGGGGAGGGGACACCTGGATCGTTTTCTGAGTTTATTTGATGGTTGGAATATTTCTGTGCTGGAATGATAGCCTCTCACTCAAGAGGTAACAGTTGACAGTGAAATGTCCAGCCAACCTTGTTGTCTTTATGACTCAGATCTACTGAAGGAATCATTCTGTCTCACCATATAACCAAGTCTGTCTCACCATATAACCAAGCGTGATCTAAGAATCAGCAAAAAATAAAGCACAGAAGGAGGCCATTTGTCCCATTATGAAGTCCTGTAGCTCAGCAGGTATGTGCTCGCCTCGCAAGTGAGAGGATCTGGGTTCGATTCCCAGGCAGGGCCAAACATTAGGCACGATTTCTTGCTCCATGCACACACCACCCAGCAGTATGTAGGAACGCAGTTGTTAATTGATTTAAAAAAATAATAATCACTTCAACCCACAACTGTTTGTGGGACAATTTGGCTGCTGTGTTTCACCCATATGAAATAGTCAATTCACTTCACAGTGTAGCCTATGAAGGGCTTTGAGATGTCGCAAAGATGTGATGAGGCACTGTATCAACTGCAAGGATTGCAAGGATTATTATTGTTACTGTGACTGGCTACGAGATGCCAGTCAAAGCATTGAGGGATCTGCTAAGCACCCATAGTGTGGGCTTGTTAAAGACAAGCTGTTACATTCCTCCTTGGGTATCAAAGGTCACCTTTGCCCAGGGATGATGGGAAGAAGGTCCAATTACATGGAGAGCCCAGGGATACGATTCACCTACCTCCCTCCCTTCCTTCCTCCCTCCCTCCGTTTCTTTCTCTCACAAATTAAAGCCATGACACCTAGGCGTCAAGGTTCCCATTGACTGGTAACTTATTTACAGCTTGCCATGCCGGGCAGTGGGAGGTCAAAGATCACATTCCTGGGAGAGATCAAGCATTTAACAAAAGGTGTGTTTTTATATACATCTCTCAGAAATGGGGAGATTCTAGTCAGGCTGTTGAAAATCAACTCATTCTGGTGTGCTTGTGTACCTGTGTCTGTGTGTGTCATTGTGTGTGTGTGTACAGTCAATTCACTTTACAGTATATTTATCTGTGAAGCACTTTGAGACGTCTTGAAGACGTGATCAATGTCAAAAAAGGCTGACACACCAGTGTATTTCAATCAATCAATCAATCAATCAATCAATCGGCCAATCAATCGTCCGATCAATCAATCGTCCAATCAATCAATCGTCCAATCAATCAATCGGCCAATCAGCCAATCGGCCAATCGGCCCATCAGCCAATCAGCCAATCAATCAATCAGCCAATCAATCAATCAGCCAATCAATCAATCAGCCAATCAATCAATCAGCCAATCAATCAATCAATCAATCAGCGAATCAATCAATCAATCAAAACTTCCATTTATGTAACACCTTTCACGTCAAGAGGACGTCCCAAAGCGCATTTCTGGACAATGTTACATTGCCAGAGCATGTCATTTGGATGAAATGTTAAAGTACGGTCTCATCAGCATGTTTTGGGGGGACATTTAAAAGTCACATTTTCTGTGTCCTGAACAAGAATTTTCCTGAATAATTGTCGTTCACTGTTTTTCAAGCACTCTTGAGACAATACCCTAAATGGAGTCCTGTAGCTCAGTTGTTAGAGCACTTGCCTTATAAACGTGAGACCTGTGTTCGAATCCAGGCAGGTCAGTGCGAAACCTTGGGCAAGTTTCCTTACTCCACACGCCTAATAATAATCCCTCCAAAAAAAAAAAAAAAATTGGTCTTTTCAATCTACTACTATTTGTGGGGACACTACTGTGCACAACACTGCTGTGGCTGTCGCGATTCACCCACAAATATACAGTCAATTCACTTTACAATATATTCTGTGAAGCGCTTTGAGATGTCTAGAAGATGTGAAAAGCGCTATGTCAAATGCAAGGATTATTATTAGTAGTATATTTCTGCCCTCACCTAGACCTTAAAGTCCCTGACAATGGGTGGGGTTCAAACCCACAACTTTCACAGTATCTCGTAGCAACGCATCCATCTCATATTCACCGGTGTGTCTGCAGCTTGAACAGCTTGAATTGTTTTTTTAGGCATAATTATCATAAGCAACAAACAACTAAGTTATATTTGTAGAGCATCTTTCACGTTGGCAGGACATCCCAAGGTGAACAGTCCTTGAGAACAGTCAGGGGGTCAGAACCTGAGCAAGGAAGAGTGTGGGCTCAGGGTTGGGGGTTAGAGAGGGGGAGGGCGGCTGAAGGCACGGTCGAAGAGGAAGGTTTTGAGACTAATCTTGAAGGAGGCAACGGAGGGAGCGGAGTGAAGGGATTGCAGGATGGAGTTCCAAAGCGTTGGGGCAGAGAGGCTGAAAGTCCTGGCTGCTGATGGTAGGGCGGGTTGGGCGGGAGACATGGAGCAGGCTGGAGCCTGCTGAATGGAGGGGGAGGGTAGGTTGATCAGTGGAGTAAGGAAACCTTCCCTGCTGGGAACCCAGATCCCTCGCTAGCGAGGCAAGTGCTCTTAACCACTGATCCACAGGATTCCTTTTGCTTCTAATCTAATATTTTTTCTCGAACCTTTGCTTCCTAAACAATCAATGACAGTGATTACTCGAGAGCAATTTGGAACATTGAGGCCGTGAAACCGGACGTCTTAAAGCACTCATCTCACAATGGTGAGAGACCATTGATTCGATTCCAGTCGGGGCAAAACCTGGGGAAGTTTCCTTATTCCACACTCTTGATAATAAAACCTCAAAGAAAAATTGCTAATTTCAATCCATGACTGTTTGTGGGGACACTGCTGCATGCAATTGGCATGTTTCTCCCATATACATACAGTCAATTCACTTTACGGTATATTCTGTGAAGCGCTTTGAGACGCCTAGAAGACGTGAAATAAGTTATATCAAATGCAACGATTATTATTATAATTATTCTTCTTTGTGTGCTAATAAGGTCACTGCATGCATAGATTATGATCTGGGCTGTACCTGTGTTGGGCTGGGCTGTACTGTGTACCTGGAATGGCGTGTCTGGGACGCTGCGTGTCTGGGACGCTGTGTGTGTGGGACGCTGTGTGTGGGACGCTGTGTGTGTGGGACGCTGTGTGTGTGGGATGCTGTGTGTGTGGGACGCTGCGTGTGTGGGATGTTGTCATGTGTGGGATGTTGCCGTGTACAATCTGCTGCCGAGTTTCGCCCAGAAAACATTCAGTTGATTTGTTTCACGATGTATTCCGCAAGATGTTTAGAAGATATGATGAGGTGTTATATCAAATGCAAGGATTAGTATTAAACTGAGCTCCCTTATTTGTGCCCTGTGGCCCCTCTCTCTCTCTCTGGCCAACAATCCCCCCAGATAAAATCTCTCATCCGCTTCACAGCTGTTTGTGGGATGATGCCGTGCGCAATTTGGCTGCCGTGTTCCCCTGCAAAATGCACTTTTTGGTAAAATCATTTTTAAGTGCTTCACGACATCCTTCCAAGGTAAAAGTGAGGTCCTGTTGCTCAGTGTTTATAGCACTCGCCTTATATGTGAGAGATCTGGGTTTGATTCCATGCAGGTCAGAGCGAAACCTTGGGCAGGTTTCTTTACTCCACACATACACACTATAATCTCTCAAAAAAATTGTTCTATGACAGTTTGTGGGGGACGCTGCTGTTCACAATTGGCAGCTGCATTTCGCCCACAAATATACAGTCGATTCACTTTACAGTATATTCTGTGAAACGCTTTGAGATGTCTAGAAGACGTGAAAAGCTCTATATCAAATGCCAGGATTATTAAAAGGTGCCATTTCAAAGGTGAGGCTTGTTATTATTTAGGCTCAATAATAATAAAATGGAAATTTATTCTTTCGAATAATAATTATAATAATGTAGTGTAGTGACTGTGTATTTTGTAGGTGAACCCAGCAGCTAATTTGGGGTGGAGAGAGAGAAAAAGGTTGGTTGGTAGTACAATGCAGTGCTAAATCCTAATAGGAAAGCCATTTTACACCCGCCACCCCTCCTTCTCTTCCTCCACCTCCCACTCACAGTCCATTGATAAAAAAAACATTGCAACACACCAATGCTGGCAGAGACTTTCAATGAAGGGTCAAATTTTTAACCTGTCAGGAAACAAAACATTAACTCAGTTCCTTTTAAGTCCAGAAAGAAATAATATCCTGAGTGTAGAGAGGTTCCTAAATCAAATCACTAAACATTTCAGAATCATGATACAGAATCCCTTCACCTGCTTTCCAGTTTAGTGACTCCAAACCTGCCTTTCAACCTTCAACTCCAGAGAGAATCATTGAACCCAATGGATTGTCATTATTAATATTAATATTAATAGTAATCCTTGCATTTGATGCAGTGCCTTGATATGTCTTTGAGACACCTCAAAGTGCTTCTCATCGTATACTGTAAAGTGGAGTGATTGCGTATTTTGTGGGTGAAAAATGGCAGCCAATCACGCCAACTGAAGGAATTATTATCCCTGGAGAAGCAATCCGTCAATCAACTAACAACCAGGTCACTACTTAATGCTGGGTAAACAGAGGCAAAACACTGACTTATTGCCTTGCCACTGGCCTCTAGCTTCTCCCTCATGCCCTCTACCCCACCCATTACAGGCCGCGCAAGCGGCGATCATGCCCGGAAACTCTGGAACACACTGCCTCCATCCCACGGCCTTGCCTCCTCTCTCACCATTTTCTAGCCTAAAAACCTTCCTCTTCGACTGTGCTTACCCCACGCCTGCTCCCCACCCTGGCTCGGAGTCAGTCTCCGCCATTGTTAAGCGCTCTGAGACACTACTCTGTGTGGATAGAGGGCTATCTAAGCGCAACTTGTTGATGTTGTTGGCCCAAGGATAAGTGAGATGCCCTTTTGTCTCTTTCTAACAACTGTCCCTCACCCTCCAAAAACTAAAGTCAAAACTATTCTGTATCCAAGGGAGACAACAAGAGACTGCACACATCAGCAGCCTGCAGCCATCACCAATACAACACAGAAGAACCCAACCCGAAGTGTTTCTCTCTCAAGTCTTTGATCCTTAGTTTCTTTGTAAACACACACAAACTGACACACACAGACACACACTGACACACACACACTGACATACACACATATATAGACACACACAGACACACACACACACTGACACGTACACATATACAGGTAACCTGATTTAGGACGCTTCTATTTATATTGTTTTGATTGAACGAACATAATTTTTTAACACCTTTTTATTGACATAGGACACTTAGTTTTTTTTCAACGACCAAAATTACCTTTCTTGCACATGTGCATATCGCAGTCGTATTTCGCATGTCATTTTTGTCCATACGCACAGTCCATAGTGTATTCACAGGTAAATCACGCTCGCATCTGATATAGTGTATCCAAGCATTTGAACTGGCCAACAGCATGTCGCTACGTCATTGTTCAAAAGCCACCTGGCTCAAATCCGGCCTCACGGTCCACCAGATATCTGGCTGGACCTCACATCCTCCTACCTCTCCGCCCTATCCTCCCCAAATGGTCCTTCTACTCCAAGATAATACTGGAAGTGAAGGACAACCCTCGACTTCTCTTCTCCACCACCAACCATCATCCTCCGTTCACCTCGCCTCGCAGATCCTCTCCTCCAACTCCCGCTGCGAGGAGATGCTGGATTTCCTCGTGACCAAAGTTGAGGGAATCCGCTCTGTGGTCACTGTCTCCCCAACTTTTATCCCCTCCCCACCTCCCTCCACACCCCGTCTCCTACCCATCCCTCCTTCCACAGCTTCGACCCCGTCTCCCCATCCTCAGTCATTGAGACCATCTCCTCGATGAAGCTCACCACCTGTTCCCTAGATCTCATCACCACCGCTCTCCTCACCACCCAGCTCCACCTTCTAGCCCCTCTAACCACTGCCACTATCAACCTGTCCCTCTCATGCGGGACTGTTCCCACTGCCTTCAAAACCGCCACTATCACCCCCATCCTAAAAAAGCCTTCCCTCGATGCGTCACAGCTATCCAGCTACTGGCCCAACTCCAACCTCCCCTTCCTTTCCAAGGTCCTTGAAGAGTGGTTGCCTCCAAGCTCTGCTCTTTCCTCACAAAACACTCACTCCTCAAACCCCTCCAATCGGGTTTCCGTGCCTCCCACAGCATGGAAACTGCCCTGGTTAAGGTCACAAATAACATCCTGACCATCTGTGAGCAGGGCTCCTCGTCCTCCTCGACCAATCCGCTGCCTTCGATACCGTGGACCATGCAATCCTCCTCCACCGCCTCTCCTCCCTCCTCAATCTGCAAGGCTCTGTCCTCGAATGGTTCCAGTCCTTTCTCTCCTACCGCCTTCACTTCGACTCCTCCAACGGCTTCTCCTCCAGCCCCCGCACTGTCACATGCAGCATTCCCCAGGACTCTGTCCTTGGTCCCCTGCTCTTCACCCTCTACACTCTCCCCCTGGGCGACATCATCCGCAGACATGGGGTAAATTTCCACATGTACGCGGATGACACCGACTAAGGTCCGTCGATATGGAAATTTCCCGATATCGATATATCAGTGGTCTCATATCGATATATACCGATATATCGATATTTCCAGGGGTTTTTATACTGCGCATGTGTGCACATTTGGATGTGCACGCGCATTAGGAGGTATGTGCGCATGCGGAGGCGCACGTGCATTCGAGGATGCGAGTGCATTCCGGTGTGCACACACGTTCGGGTGTGAGCACGCATTCTGATATGCGCACGCATTCCGTGCTCTAGGCCCAGAGGTTGCAACGCCGGCGACAAGGTAAGCTGGACAAGATTGCATTATCCCGATAATACCGATATATCACTGTAAACAATACACCGATATTTACGATACACCGATATATTTTTTCATTTCGAATTTTCGATATATCGATATATTTTAAATTCCGATATCGGCATATCGATATAACTGATATATCGATATATCGCCAGACCCTATATCCGACATTACCTATCTGCGTCAACCCTCGATTCCAGGACCACTGGTGTTCTGACTGCATATCTGCTCGATATCGAGTCCTGAACGAGGGCAACTTTCCTACAGCTCAATGTCAACAAGACAGAGGCCCTCCTGATTGGCTCACGTCAGCGCCTCTGCACCTCAGGCGCTGACAACATCAGCGTTCAAGGCTGTTCTCTCCACCTCCTGGTCACTGGCTTCACAAGCACGGTGCGCAAAGGTGGCTGTGCGCCTATTGTGCCGCGGAATTCCCAGTCACTACAGGGGAACGTGCCAAAGTGCTTTGGGACACCAGCGCGAAGTGAAAGGCCAGTTCATTCTCTGAAGGTCTTTTCATGAATAAATAAAGGCTGTCTTGGCGTTTTATGACGACTTTAACCAGGTCGTCGGTGAACTGTAATCTCAGCGATTATCACCCCCTCACTTCCCATGTCTTCAGTTAATGTGACTCAATTGCTCAATTTCCCAACTCACATTCCAGCTCCACACCCCCAACCCCCATCCCGACCTCGATAACAAAGTGGGGCCTCAGATCAGGGAGTTTCCTGCTTTCCAGGCAGGTTGAGGTTATTAAAGTTATAAAAAACAAGACGCCTTTGATGAGGTATTTCAAGGTCAGAAGATTCCAGGTGGCATACATCACCAGCAGGTCTAACACAAAGGGGCATCTGTAAATAGACCTGAAATGTTTCCTAAACAAGGGATATAGAACTCTTTGTTTCCACCTGAGAAGCCCCCGTTTGCCAACTAATAAACCTTGTTCTTTGACACGCTGCCTGATGTCGTCTAAGGGCTACATGGTGCATTGCCCTCAAGTGCAGTTACTGTGCTGGTGACCGACCAATCTTGCACAGGTCACACGGTCAACAGCCAGTCATGAAGTGATTGGACAATTCTGTTTGACGGTTTGTTAACTAGGACTCAGGGAAAGAAAGGGAGAGAGAGAAACTTACTTCTCTTGTCAAATAGTGTTATCATCCACCTGAACATCTGATCTGAAAGATTGCACCTGAAAATGTAGGCAGGGGCTAGAAAGAGCTGGCCAAATTAAACCCACTCTCCTTGTAAATGTATCCTCCCTAAATATCTATCCACTTCTGTCTTGAAAGTTGTTATGGAATTGGCTTCCACCAGCTACCCTTTGAGGCAATGGATTCCAGATCCGAACAACTCGCTGCATGAAAATATTTCTCCCTCACCTCGTCCCCTCTGGTTAATTTGGCAACTATTTTCAATCTGTATAGCTGCTCCTTTGCAAATTATTGAGAGATGGAAGAGGGGTGCAGACAAATATCCCTCATGCAAAGCGTTTTTGCATGTATAGATCTTGCATCTCTCTCTCTCTCGCTTGCTTACCTAATTCCCAGGAAGTATTAGGCGCAGATTGTCAGGAGAATTAGGCTTGAGAGAGGAGCCCAGAGTAATGTGCGTTGGGGTAAATTTGTTTGCCTTTACCTTGCTCTGGAAAGGCCATCATCAACTGTAATAATAATAATGATTGCATTCTGACACAGCTTCTAGACAGCTCCAAGCACTTGACAGAGTACACTGTGAAGTAGGGAACGGCGATATGGGATTTTTACGGATATGGTTATATCGGTTGGCTCATACCTGCTTAAACCGATCTATCGAGTTTTTATACTGCGCATGCGCGTGCATTCGAAGTGCGCGTGCATTGATGGCGCGCGCGCTCAGTCGCGGTGCGCGCGCATTGACGGTGCGTGCGCACTGACGATGCGCGCGCAGTCGCGGTGCACGCACATTTCGAAATGCGTGCTCTCGGCCCAGAAAGTTTGTAATGTTGGTGTCAAGGTCTGTTGAATTATACGATGTTATTTGCTCCCTACCTCCCCCTCTCCTTCTCTCCCTCCTCTCCTCTCTCCCTCCCCCTCCACACTCCCCCCCTCCCCTCTCTCCTTCCCCTCTCTCCTTCTCTCCCTCCCTCTCTCCCTTCTCTCCCTCCTTTCCCCTCTCCTTCTCTCCCTCCCCCTCCACTCTCCCTGTCTCCTCTCCCTCCTTTCCCCCTCTCCTTCTCTCCCTCCCTCCCTCTCCTCTCTTCCTCTCTCCTTCTCTCCCTCCTGTCCCCTCGCTCCTTCTCTCCCTCCTTTCACCCTTTCATTCTCTCCCTCCTCTCTTCCTCTCTCCTCTCCCAACTTTCCCCCTCTCCTTCTCTCCCTCCCCTCTCTCCCTCCCTCCCTCCTTTCCCCTCGCTCCTTCTCTCCCTCCTTTCCCCCTCTCATTCTCTCCCTCCCTCTCCTCTCTTCCTTTCTCCTTCTCTCCCAACTTTCCCCCTCTCCTTCTCTCAAAATAGAACACACACACACCAAAAACAAAATCTAGAGATTTATTCTCCTCCATTTCTTGCTTGAAACTAGCATGTAATGTCCACGTGTAAATGAGATCTATTACAATAGAAAAGAGAGAGACAGACAGTCTGACTGTCAGAGTTAGAAGCCAGATTATCACTGCTGTGTGTGTCTGACTAGACACACACATAGAGGCAGTGATAGTTTGGCTTCTAACTCTCTCACACACAAAAATAACACTTACAGCCACAAAATGCCACTTATTTTTATGTAGTCTGAAGTCTGAATTAATGTCCTTCGCCATTGGCAAGCTCTCCTTTGCTATGCAAAAAGTGACAGCGTTCGTGATACTTTGCCACTTTTTGTCCCCTCTCTGGTACAATGTTCTCCTCTTAAATAAAGCAGGAATTGTTTGAGCTGCACTGGCCCCACTACCTGTCGCTTTCTCCGAAGCGCTGGTTTGACTTCCTGCTGTTGACAATGATTTCGCTCTGAGGGCAGCGTGCTGGGCGGGGTGGTGCTGCTTAATGTGATGTCGCAGGTTGCATCTCGAATCAGATGTCTTAACCAAGACCTTGCAAACTGCACATCTATACACACCATTACTGACTGCATTGGTTTCAAAGTGTCCCATACGGGGCTTATTTTCCCCATGATGAGAAAGGTCAATTTTCAAACTACAATTTTCAGCGATGCGACTTTGTTAAGACGCCACGACTCACGTCGAGTATACACAGTAAAGTGTGCGCGCGCATCGGATGTGCGCGCCCGTTAATTGTGCGCGCGCACCGAATGTACGCGCATTCCATGCTCTAGGTGTAGGAGGTTGCAATGCCGGCGACAAGGTAAGCTGGAAAAGATCGCATTACACTGATAATACCAACAATATTGATATATTGCCAGGAACGATATTAAAAATATACCGATGTATATTTTTGAAATCGAATCCCTCGATATAACAGGTTTTTTAGAATTACCATATCGGCACACCGATGTGAAAATCACATCGGGTTTAATCGAAAAACCGATTAATCGCCGTTCCCTACTGTGAAGTGACTTGACTGTATGTTTGTGGGCGAGCCTGGAGATGAGGAAGGTAATTGACTTCACTGCAGTTATGGCACAAGTTACTTGACTGCATTCCATTTCAACGCTAACAGGATTTGATTGCCTTTGGCTCAAAACCGCTTGCTCAACTATCAGGTGTATGCCGTCACGATCATCTGAGAAACTTCAGGTGCATTTGAAATTACACTAAAAACAATTACATTTCAATTACATACACTCAGATAAAACGCACCTCCATTCTCTTAATACTGGCTCCCCATTGTATCAGTGGTAGGACACTTGAGTTAAGTCAATCTCCCCATATGGCAAATATGTTCATCCATTCCCCTGTCCTGCCCATTGATAATAATATATATAGCGCCCTCCACGCCAGACGGCGTCTCAGAGCGCTTCACAGCGGATCCCGGGACCGAGCCAGGAGCAGGGGCAGGAAGGTGACCAAAAGCTCGGTCGAAGAGAAAGGTCTTCAACTGTGACCTGAAACTGGGAAGAGAGGGGGCGAGGGGAAGGGAGTGAGGAAGGGAGTTCCAGAGCCTCAGGGTGTAGTGGCTAAAGGCATGGCCGCCGAGGGTGGAGCGGAGGATTCGGGGGGACATGGAGGAGGCCAGACCCAGAGGAGCGAAGGCAGCGGGTGCTGGGTTGGGGGGAGAGGAGATCAGAGAGGTAGGAGGGTGCAGAGGAGTGGAGGGATTTGAAAACAAGGTTGAGGATCTTGAAGTCGATCCTCTCTGGAATAGGGAGCCAGTGAAGTCTGGCAAGGATTGGGGTAATGGGGGAGCGAAGCTTAGAGCGGGTGAGTATGCGGGCGGCAGAGTTCTGGATAAGCTGGATTTTGTGGATTGTGGTGGAGGGGAGACCGACAAGGAGGGCGTTGCAATAGTCCAGCCGAGAGGTGACAAAGGCCTGGACCAAGGTTTCGGCGGCTTTTAAGGTGAGGTATTGCTGGAGACGGGCGATCAGTCGGAGGTGGTAGAAGGCAGTGCTGGTGATGGACCGGATGTGGGGGAGGAAGGACAGTTGGGGGTCGAATCTGATGCCAAGGTTGCGCACAGGTTCAGAGAGTTTTAGGGGCCAGGCCGGGAAGGTGGAGGAGGTGAGAGCCGTGCGAATGGAGACATTGACGAGAGCCAAAGCATATGGCCTCCGTCTTGTGAACATTCAGCTGCAAGAAATTTGTGCTCATCCAGCCCCTGATGTCCGAAAGGCAGGCTGACAGAACATCGGGGGACTGGGGGTCACAAAGTGAAGTGGAGAAATAGAGTTGGGAGTCATCTGCGTACATGTGGAAGTGTGCCCCATGTCTGCGGATCACATCCCCAAAAGGAAGCGTGTAGATGAGGAAAAGGAGGGGGCCAAGGATGGATCCCTGGGGTACCCTGCAGGTAACTGGGTGAGATTGGGAGGAAAAACTATTTGTGGAGATGTGCTGCTGGCGGTTTGTGAGGTAGGGACTCGAACCAGGCGAGTGCGGTCCCACTGAGGTGGCTGGCGGAGGACAGGGGGTGGAGGATGGGGTGGTCGACTGTGTCAAAGGCAGTGAACAGGTCCAGGAGGATAAGGAGGCAGAGGGAGCCCTGGTCACAGATAGAGAGGACGTCATTTGTGACTTTCACAAGCGCAGTCTCTGTACTGTGGGCAGGGCGGAAACCGGACTGGAGGGGTTCGAAAAGGGAGTGGGAGGAGAGGTGGGCGTGGAGTTGGTTGGCAACAACGCGTTCCAGTGCTTTTGAGAGGAAGGGCAGGTTTGAGATAGGGCGGTAGTGGCTGGGGTTTGAGGGATCTAGGGAGGGTTTTTTAAGCAGGGGGGTGATGACGGCAATTTTGAGGGGGCAGGGACTGATCCGGAGGAGAGGGGCTGGTTGATGATATCAGCCAGCAGTGGGCAGAGGAGGGGGAGTTGGGTGAGCAGTAGGTTAGTGGGGATGGGATCGAGGCAGCAGGTTGTTGGCCTCATAGAGGTGAGAGTGCGTGAGAGGGCGGAAGGAGAGACAGGGGAGAAGGAGTGTAGGAAGGGGGTCGAGGTAGGAGCTGAAGGTGGGGGGGGTGAGGGGAATGGGGTGGGGGTGGTATTGGGAGTCGAGAGGCTGGAGGATGATGCTGCCTGGCGGATGTTGTGGAGATACAACCTCAGTTTAATGTCCGGTCCACTGGATGACACCTCCAACAACCCAAACACTACCGCACAGCTCTGCTCTGAAGTGTCAGCCTAGACTGTATCAATTCAAGTCCCATTGTGGGGCTTTTTCTAAGATCTGCCAGTTGTCTGACACATGTAGAAACACAAAACCTTTGCTTAAGAGTCTCAAAACAAAACTGAGAATTCCACAAATTCCACCTACAGGTGGAAATCCCAGAGAAAGATTAATGGAATGGAATGTGCACTCTGTATCTCTCACTTGTTCTCTCTCGCTCATTCTTTCTACCTGATTCCAGGAAATATTAGGGACAGGTTGGCAGGAGCCAAGGCTTGATTGAGGTGAGTGGGACCCCAGAATCCGCATTGGGGTGACTGCTGGTAAAGGTTTGCGGCGGTTTGAACTCACTAGGATGTCCCAAGGCACTGGAAATGGTGCTACATAAATGCAAATCGTTGTTCAACTCCACTTGAAAAGTCCCCTGTGAAGTCATGTCAGCAGAATAGATTGGCAGAAATCCACCCCCCCCCCCCCCACACCCAGTTTATGCAAGAGATTTGAAGGCCCGACAAGACTCTGAGTGTTTCCTCTTGCTCCTGTTATTGGGTTGATTTTTCGCCAAGCTCTCCTTTTATGGTAAGTTCTGAGCACCTGAGAAAGGGGGTGGTCAGGCTGGGTGTGCCTGTTGTTTCCGTAGAGACAGTGATCTGTTTTGTACAGGAGCCATATCGGTTCTGAGACAATGCCAAGTGTGTGTAGTCGATAATTTAGGCGTGACTTTAATGGGCTGTAAACCCAACCCTGGGGAAAAGATCTGACAGCCCAGCCCTTGGGCAAAGTTCCCACCATGACCACATCAACCTTGCAGGAAATGTACATTAAAGCCTTCAATGAAAAGAATCTGAAGTGCACAAGATCAATTACCCCACTATGTTCCTGAACTGATGTTATCCCTGCTCTTGCCTCCATGTCAGCAGGTTGCACCTCCCACCCCCACTCTCTCTCCCACCTGTTCTCTCCCTTTATCACCTCCTGCTGCCTCCGCTCTGTCTCCGACCTCCTGCTTGTCGAACATAGATGAGCCTCCCTCCGCCTGACCATCGACGGCCATGCTTTCGGCCAAGGTGCCTCTAAAGCTGTGGAACTCTTGCTCAATCCTTCTACCTCATTCCCTTCCCTCTCTCCCCATTTCTGTCAAGCGTGCTGAGACACCATCCGTCGTGAAGGGCGCTGCCGAAATGCAAGTTGTTGTGTGGGTTTGAGCCTCTACATTCCCCTCTCCACTCTCTTCCTATTGGAAAAGCGAAGGGAATTCCTCTCTCTCAGCGTCTTGACCAAAAATCCTCTGGACACAATTGGTGGTTCACTCACAGTGGCTATTTGTGGGATGTCATTCAGTGTAAATTGTCTGCCATGTTCAGCCATGAACAAGGGTCATCTCACTGCCTGTTGGTGCTTTGAGATGAATGAATGTGAGATTAACGATCTTTACATTTGATACGGCATCGGGCTGGGAGGTGTTTTGGCCACAAAAATATAGCCATTCCACTTTTCACTCCACTCCTGAGAAGCACTTTGAGAAGTCTCGAAGAAATGAAAAGCGCTATATGAAATATATGGATTATTATTATTCCATTGGGAGTGGAGGGGGTGGAGCTTGAACTCATTATAACTCAAAAGGTGAGAGTGCTTCTCACTGAGCCAGGCTGATAAGGTACCACAGCAGGTATTATGTTTCCTATTATATAACATCTATTTCTATTCATAATCTCTATTCAGCATTGTCAAGGAGCTTTGAAACTTCCTCCTGACATTAAAGGAGCTATTTAACTCTATTGTATTTTTCTCTCCTTTGGGTGTTCAGTTCCATCCCTAACCATGATCCAGTTTCTTTTCAAAAGGAAACAATTAACAACTAAACCAATTGCTATTACAGCTCATTGCTATCTAATTTCTGGTGAGAGAGGGGAGGGAGAAGAGGGGGCAGTGGTGAGGGGAGGGAAAGATTCTAATTTTTCCATGTGGAGTCCTGCAGCTCAGTGGTTAGAACCCTTGCCTCCCAAACGAGAGGACCTGGGTTCGATTCCCAAGCAGGGCAAAACCTTAGGTGAGTTTTCTTACTCTACAAGACATTACCTAGCAGTAAGTAGGAACCTGGTTGTTAGTCGATTGGTGGATAATTTTTTCCGGAGATATTAACTCCTACAAAAAAAACAAGAAGAATAAATTGGTCACTTAATCCCCGACTTTTGTGGGATACTGCTGTGTGCAATTGGCTGCTGTGTTTCACCCACAAAATACACAGTCAATTCATTTTATAGTGTATCCTACAAAGCTCTTTGAGACATCCAAAAGACGTGCTCAAGGCCCTATGTCAAATGCAAGGATTGTTATTATCTCTAACTTTGCTTTGCTTGTTTCCCTCTGTCTCCTGGCCTCATTCGACACAGTAGACCATGCCATCCTCCTCCACCACCTATCCTCCGTCATTCACCTCAGTGGGACCGCACTCACCTGGTTTATCCTACCTCACAAACTACCAGTCACAAATGGCTTTTCCTCCCGCACTTACCCAGTTACTTGTGGGGTACCCCAAGGATCCATCCATGGCCTCCTCCTCTTCCTCATCTACATGCTGCCTCTAGGGATGTCATCCACAGACATGGAGTACACTTCCACATGTCTGTGGATGACACTACCTCTATTTTTACACCTCACTTTGCATCCCTCTGTCCCCTGATGTTCTGCCTGTCAGACATCAGGAGCTGGATGAGCGTGAATTTCCTGCAGCTGACAAGACTGAACCCATACTTTTTGGCTCTCATCATCATCTTCAATCACACGGCTCTCACCCACTCCACCTTCCCAACCTGCCCCTAAAACTTTCCGAACCCGAACACAACCTCGTGTCAGGTTTGATCCCCAACTGTCCTTGCTCCCCCACATCCGGTCCCTCACTAACAACGCTCTTTTCCATCTCGGACGTATTGCCCATCTCTGCAATACCTCACCCCAAAAACCGCTGAAAGGATCCATGCCTTTGACACCTCTCGGCTGGACTATGCGAATCACTCCTGGTCTCCCCTCCACCACAATCCATAAATTCCAGCTCATTCAGAACTCTGCCACCTGCATTCTCACCCGCACCAAACTTCACTCCCCTATTACTCCAGCCCTTGCCAGACTTCACTGACTCCCTGTCCTGGAGAGGATCAATTTAAAGATCCTCACTCTTGTCTTTGAATCTCTCCACTCTGCACCCCCTTACCTCTCTGACCTGCTCTCTCCCCAAAACAGCACCTGGTGCCTTTGCTCCTGCAGTCCTGGTCCGGCGTAGAGGGCATTATATAAATTGAAGTTGTTGAGATGCAGTTTCTAATAGTGCTGTTGTTCTGGACTCATTTTAAGTGCTGAGGCTCAAAATGAAAACACAGTATGGTTTATGCAATTCAGGAATTTCAAGGTCACTGAGTCACTCAAAGAATTAAATCCCTTCAAGGCACCAGGCAGGGCGAGGTAGAACATGCCTTGCTAATATTTTCTAGTGTTGGAATCAGCCAAACATCAGCATGCCACAAGGAACATTTGATTTTAAGCACATGGTTTACATTCTTGTCCACATTTTGTTTACATTCCTCATTATTTTTCCACTTGGATTTGATATAGCGCCTTATCACGTCTTCGAGGCGTTTTAAGATGTGCTCACAGGATGGGAACAACATGCTTTCTCCCTCACCCCTCCCCATGTTCTTTGTCCCGACGTGAATGGTCCTCTATAAATGTAATTTAGTTATTGTTGTCTTGCTTCTCACTGCAGAGAAAGGCAAACCCAAATAGAAAACTATTTTCACTCCTTGCAGTTGACATAGCACCTTAATGAAACCTGTCTCAATAAACCCCTTGTGGGGGTGTGGGGTGCAAGTCTTCCAGTCTAAACCCACAACCACCAAACAAGCGAGACCCAATAAATGTGTCACTACATATAAGTCCGGTCAAAGTGCAAGGCTCCAGGCATTGGATAGGACGATGCCCTGACATATCAACCATGGATAGGATAAAAGTTATAGCATCATTAAGGAACTAGATAAAGGCAACTTCATCTCCCAGATGGTAGTTTACATCGTAAAGTCAAGGCTCATAAATGTTCAGTAAACATCCTACTTTTTTTCACAAGAGCACTTTATGTTAAGTTAGGCAATCATACACTGCACTCCTGTTGGAAGAGCCAATGTCCACTTTGGGTGTGGATTTCTCTGCTGTTCCTATGGCTACATGTAATGGTTAACTAATATTTGGAGAGGCTGATTTGACTCAGTGATCTTTGTTTTTTTGTTGGTTGGGTGTCTGGCACATGTGGAAACCCAACACCATTGCTTAAGGGCCTCCAAATTGAGATTTCCACCTACCCATGGAAATCCCAGAGATATATTGTTGGAATGGAATCCACACACTCTCTCTTGCTCTAATCCTGGAGGGATGCATCAGTTTACCTAATTCCAGAGAGTATTAGGCTGGCAAGAGCCAAGGCTTGTGGGGAGCTTAGAGTCTGTGATGAGGATAACTGCTGGAGTCTAATCAGCTAAACCGCATAGCCTGCTATTGAAACCACTGTCTGGCCAAGCTTTCCTGAAGCTTGTCCACCCTACCGATTAGGGCTTTGGCTGCATGGTTAACAGGAGTTGAGTGGTAGGATTCCCTGCCCCCAGTGACTGGTCTGATCTTCCAGTTCCTGGCTGGGCTGTGTGGCACCAGCAGTAAATAGGAATACTGCAGACTTCAGCCTGGCTCAAGAACCAGAATAATTAATTATAATTTAAACTGAATCAGCAACCTACAACAACAACAAAAAAATGTCACTTGTATACTGTCTTTCATGTCAGGATGACATCCCAAGGTGCTGGACAGTCATTGTTTCGCCCACAAATATACAGTGAATTTTCCTACTCTTCCCACTTTTCAGACAGAGGGAAGTGTGCAGTGGCTTCCCCCGGGGATCCGTATTGGGACCACTGCTCTTTTTAATATATATTAACAATCTGGACTTGGGTGTAGGGAGCACAGTTTCCAAGTTTGCAGATTATACTAAATTAGGGAGAATAGTAAATGGTGAGGAGGATAGTAACCATCTGCAAGAAGATATGGATAAAATGGTAAAGTGGGCAGACACATGGCAGATGAAGCTTAATGCAGAGAAGTGTGAGGTGATACATTTTGGGAGAAGAAATTAGGGGAGGCAATATAGGCTAGATAGTACAATTTTAAGGGGTGTGAGGGAACAGAGAGACCTCGGGATTTGTGTTAGTGACTCTTTGAAGGTGGCAGGACAAAGGTAGACAAAGCTGTTAAGAAGGCATATGGGTTACTAGGCTTTATAAATAGGGGTATAGAGTATAAAAGTCAGGAAGTGCAGACTAACCTCTATAAAACTTTGGTTAGGCCTCAGCTGGAGTACTGTGTTCAATTCTGGTCACCACACTATAGAAAGGATGTTAAGGCATTGGAAAGGGTGCAAAGAAGGTTTACTAGAATGGTACCAGGATTGAGGGACTTCAGTTATGGGGAAAGGCTAGATAGGCTAGGGTTATTCTATTTAGAACAGAGAAGGGTGAGAGGAGACCTAATAGAGGTTTATAAAATTGTGAGGGGATTTGACAGGGTGAATAACTAAAATCTGTTTCCACTGATGGACTCGTTGTCACAGATTTAAAATAGTTTCAAAATGAAGCAGAGGGGAGCTGAGGAGAAATGTTTTCACTCAGCGGGTTGTTCGAATCTGGAATGCATTGCCTGAAAAGGTGGTGGAGGCTGATTCGATAACAGCTTTTAAAAGAGAATTAGATGTTTATTTAGGGAGAACAGATCTGTTAGGTTATGGGGAGAGAGCGGGGCAGTGGGATTGAGTTGCTCTTTTCAAAGAGCCGGCTCAGACTAGATGGGCCAAATGGCCTCCTTTTGTGTGTAAAATTCTATGATTCTATGATTCTTCATCCTGCCCCAACCCCACCCACCCTGCTCTTCTCCCTGCCTAACTGTACAGCTCCTTGGGACGTCCTCTCAGTGTGAAAGGCGCTATATAAATGTAAATTTTGATTTGATTGATTGAGCCCTTCCACCTCCCAGAGACCCCCTCACCCCAGCTACAAGACCCTCTAATAGAATTGCAATTCAGTTACTGGACTGGTCGCTCACTTCATTTGGGCACATTATTGTGTGCAAATTGCCTCCCACCTTTACACAAATAATAATACACACCTGTGCATTATTATGTGAGGTGCTTTGAAATGTCCTCTCAATGTAAGAGGTGCTGCAATGAATGCCATTATTATTCTTAATAATAACAGTAATAAAACAATAATTATGGACACATGATAAAATGTTATAATATGGAGGGCGGGGAGGATAAGGATAGGAGGGTGGCTGAAGGCATGGTCAATGAAGAGTGTCTTGAGGTGGGACTTGAAGGAGGCAAGGGAAGAGATGAGATGAAGGAACTGTGGGCTGGAGTTCCAGAGTGTGGGGGCAGAAAAGCTGAAAGCCTGCCCACCAATGTTGGGGACGTGAAGCAGGCTGGAACCCCTGAGCAGAGGGAGCGGGCAGGTTGGGTAGGTTGGTACCCCTTCAATTGGCAGCAGGTTCCATGTCCCAACAATTCTCGGTGTGAAAAGGAAAATTCTCCCCGTGACCAACTTAGACCTGCAAGTCTTGACGTGGGGGAACCCACAATCTTCTGACTCAGAGACAAGATCACAACCGGCAAAGTCCACATCAGTAAATATTGCAAACACCTGATGTCAAAGTTCTGTTTTGCAAATGAAGTCATTGCATGCCGGTAAATCATTTTGCTGAGCTCCCAGATCAAATCGCTTGCTCTCTGAACCGCAGGTACAATGCAATTAACCTTTACCATCAGCTCCGGAGCTGATATCTTTGCTCCAGTTACTGGACGGGAGCAATAAACCCCGGTTGAAGTGGTGCCAACTCTCTGGTAGAGATGTCTGGGTGGGACAACCTGGCGGGTGTGCCCAACGCTAATTGGGGCAAGGTCAGTTCATCTGCTCTCTGATAGGGGGTGTGTGGGGGTGGGTGGGTGTGGTTCCACTGGGTTTATAAAGAAATAAAGATAATGTAATGATTATTGATATCAGCATCCACCAGTCTCAAATGGTAACACTTTCACCTCTGAGTCATATGGTTGCATCTTGATAGCCATTTTGTCTATGTTGCCCTGGCACTTCCCTACCTCACCACCTTTCTCACCCCTCCCTCCCTCCCTCCTTTCTCTCTGCAGTGTTCCGGATAAACAATGCACCAGATAAAATTGGTCAGTCACTCATTCCATGATGATTTGTGGGATGTTACTATGAACAAACCGGTTGCCATGTTTGCCCACAAAATACACAAAGTGATTAGACATAAAGGTGTTTCAAGACATACGGGACTGTATTTTGATACAACTGTTGAATTATTACTATTATCTGAATAGATAATAGGCAGATGTCGGCCTCCCCAACTCGTCCCTCCACAAGCTGCAGGTCACCCAAAACTCCGCAGCTCGTGTCCTCTCCCACACCAGGCTCTGTGACTCCATCAACCCCACCCTTGCCCAGCTCCACCAGCTCCCCATCCCTCAAAGGATAGAATCTAAGATACTCCTCCTCACTTTCAAGGCCCTCCATGGCCTTGCCCCTTCCTACCTCTTTGTCCTACCTCATCCCAACCCTGCCCCACCCCTCCTTTGTTAAAATAAAGAGTTAGTGTTCGTTACCATTGCTGGGCTGTGACCTAAATTGAAACAACACATTTGCTTGACCTAAATAATCTGAATTAGTGCATTGTAGTACATTTCTGGAGTCCTGTAGCTCAATGGTTAGAACACTTGCCTTACAAGTGAGAGACCAGGATTAGATTCCCGGCAGGTTAGGGTGAAACCTTGGGTAACTTTACTCCACACACATGCTTGATAAAAATCCCTCAAGAAAAACAAAAGAATAATTTGGTCATTCAACCCATGACTGTTTGTGGGGACACTGCTGCACGCAATTGGCTGCCACATTTTGCCCACAAATATACAGTCAATTCACTTTACAGTTTATTTAGTGGAGTGCTTTGAGACATCTAGAAGATGTTCCTGGGATGAGGGTGTTGAGCTATGAGGATAGGTTGAGTAATCTAGGCCTATATTCTCTCGAATATAGAAGAATTAAAATGAATTACTTTATATCAAAATGCAAGGATTATTATCATTATTGTTACCATAGCCTTGTATTAACAGTGGCTCCATATTGCATCACATTAAGTTACCTTCAGGCCTGTAATCAGCCATCAGAAGGCAGATGCATAGAGGTATCGCTTAGACTTTGTTTCAGACTGTAATAGGTCTGACGTCTTCCCTCAGTGCAACATTAACAACAAGTTATATTTGCACAACTCCTTTCATGCTAGGAGGATGTCACAATAGGAAGAGATCCACACCTCAGTTTGTGGTTGGGATCAGGAGGAGTGGAGGGTGGAGAGATGGGGAGGGTAGAGGTAGGATGTTTACTAAAGGCATGGTTGGTCAAAGAGTTGGGCCTTGAAGGAGGTCATGGAAGGTGTGAGAAGGAGAGACTGTGGGATGGAGTTCCAGACGATGGGGGCAGAGAAACTGAAGGCTCACCAGTCAATGTCCCATGCTCATATTGCACAGGTAACTGCAGGCGTTGGAGTGATTGAGATCAGAATGATGAATATTCTCTCTCTGACATAAGAACATAAGAATTAGGAGCAGGAGTAGGCCATTCGGCCCCTCAAGCCTGCCCCGCCATTCAATAAGATCATGGCTGATCTTCAAATCTAACTCCATTTACCCACCTTATTCCTATATCCCTTAATCCTTTTATCCATAAGAAATATATCAATCTCAGTCTTGAAAATGTTCAAGGACTGACTGAGCATCTACAGCCTTTTGGGGTAGAGAATTCCATAAATTCACTACGCTCTGAGTGAAGAAGTTTTTCCTCAACTCAGTGCGAAAATGCTGACCCCTAATCTTAAAACTATGACCCCCTGGTTATTGTTTCTCCAACCAGGAGAAACAGTCTCCCACACTGTCATGTCCTTTAATAATCTATTTATATAAGATCACCTCTAATTCTTCTATATTCTAGAGAATATAGGCCTAGATTAGTAGATTAGTAAATAGTGAGGAGGAGAGTAGTCATCTGCAAGAAGATATAGACCGAATGGTAAAATGGGCAGACACATGGCAGGTGAAGTTTAATGTAGAGAAATGTGAGGTGATGCATTTTGGAAGGAGGAATGAGGAGAGGCAATTTTGGCTAGGTAGTGCAATTTTAAGGGATGTGAAGGAACAGAGAGACCTGGGGGTGTATGTGAGTGATTCTTTGAAGGTGGCAGGACAGGTAGACAAGGCTATCAAAAAAGCATATGGGATACTAGGCTTTATAAATAGGGGCATAGAGTACAAAAGTCAGGAAGTTCTGACTAAACTCTATAAAACTTTGGTTAGGCCTCAGCTGGAGTACTGTGTACAATTCTGGTCAGCACACTTTAGGAAGGAGGTTAAGGCATTGGAAAGGGTGCAGAGGAGATTTACTAGGCTGGTACCAGGAATGAGGGACTTCAGCTTTGAGGAAAGGCTAGAGAGGCTAGATTTATTCTCATTGGAACAAATAAGGTTGCAAGGACACCTAATATAGCGTTTTAAGATCATGAGGGGATTCGACAGGGTGAATAGGGAAAAACTGTTTCCATTGGTGACTCGTGGTCACAGATTTAAAATAGTTTCAAAAAGAAGCAGAGGAGAGATGACGATAAATTTTTTCACTCAGTGGGTTGTTCGAATCTGGAATGCATTGCCTGAAAAGGTGGTAGAGGCCGATACGATAAGAACTTTTAAAAGAGAGGTAAACATTTATTTGGGGAAGAAGGGTTTGCTCGGTTATGGGGAGAGAGCTTGGATTAAATTGCTCTTTTGAAAGAGCCGGCACAGACTGGATGGGCCGAATGGTCTCCTTTTGTGCTGTAAGTTTCTATGCTTCTATGATTACTCAACCTATCCTCATTGCTCAACCACCTCATCCCAGGAACCAACCTAGTGAATCTACGTAGTACCCCCTCCAAGGCAAGTACTGTACATCCTTTCTTAAATAAGGAGACCAAAACTGCACACAATATTTGAGGACAAAACACAAAATACTACAGATGCTGGGAATCTGAAACAAAAACAGAAGTTGCTGGGAAAACTCAGCAGATCAGGCAGCATCCATGGAGAAAGGAAAAGGAGTTAATGTTTCAGGTCTACAAACCTTCATCAGAACTGGGGCTTGTTTCCCTGGGGCAGTTCTGACGAAGGGTTGTAGTCTCGAAACATTGACTCCTTTTCGTTTCTCTATGGATGCTGCCTGACCTGCTGAGTTTCCCCAGCAACTTCTGCTTTTGTTTCACAATATTCTTGGAGCAGTCTCACCAGGGCCCTACACAGTTGCAGCAAGACTTCCCTATTCTTATATTCTAACTCTTTTGTAATGAACGCCATCATACCGTTACTCATCCTTGTTGCTTGCTGTACCTGCAAGTTACCTTTTTGTGATTGGTGTACAAGGATATCCAAGTCCCCCTGAACACTAACACTATTTAGTCTCTCCCTTCTAGAAAACAATCTGCTTTTCTGTTTTTACTATCTTGGTGAACAACTTCTCACATTATATTTCAACTGCCGCATGCCCATTCACCTAGCCTATCTATATCGCGTTTTTTAAAATGTTATCCTCGGTGTTTACTCTCCCTCCTAGTTTAGTGTCACATTCGCAAATTTAGATATGTTAAATTCAATGTCCTTGTCTAGATCATTGATATCAATTGTAAATAGTTGAGGCCCAAGCACTGATCCCTGTAGTCACATCCTGTCAATCTGAGAAGGACCCGTTTATCCTTACTCTCTGTTTTCTTCCCGTTAGCCACTCTTCAATCTATGTTAGTATATTGCCTTTACTTCCATCGGCCCTAATCTCATTTTTTTATTTGAATAAATCTCTATCAAGATATCATAAAGCAACTGTTACTCACCACTCCAATGATAAGACTCCTTTTTTCAGATGCTTTCAGCAGCAGTCGTGAGCTGGGATCCCAGGTTCAGTCCAGTCTCAGGTGGTCTCGTTTGCCTTACAATTGACGACTTCAACTGCTGAAACTCTCGCCCACGCATTCATCATATCAAAGCTTGACTATGGAAATTCTCTCCTTGTTGGCCTTCTGATTCTTCTCTTCAGAAGCTGCAGAACTCTACAGCTTGTGTGTTCACCTCCACTAGGTTCCGCGATCACATCATTCCCACCGTCACCCTCCATTGGCTCTGCATCCTCCAGAGGATTCAATTAAAGATCCTTGTCTTCACCTTCAAGGCCATTCGTGGCATTGCCCCCCACCTCTCCTATGAACCTCCCTGCTCCCTCCATTCAGCGGGCTCCAGCCCGCTCCATGTCCTCCACCCAACCCGTCCCACCATTGGCGGATGGGCTTTCAGCCTCTCTGCCCTCACACTCTGGAACTACATCCCACAGTCCCTTCGCCTCACTTCCTCCCTCGTCTCCTTCAAGGCCATTCTCATTACCCTCCTCTTCATCCGTGCCTTCTGCTGCCCTCCCAACTCTCTCCCTCTTAACTCTCTTCCACCCCACCCACCTACTCTGCCCCTCTCTCTTGCTCAGGTCCCTTCCTAACTGTTGAACACCTTGGGAAGTCCCCCAATGTGAAAGGAGCTCTATAAATATAATTTTGTTGTTGTTGTTGTATTGGCTGCTGCGTTTCGCCCACAAAAAATACAACCAATGCATGTTACAGTATATCCTGTGAAGCACTTTGAGACATCTAGAAGTCGTGAAAAGTGCTATATCAAATGCAAGCATTATTATTATAAGTATAATGTGTTGTTGTTTTTGTTCACAGTGAGACTCCTGTAAAGAGCTTTGAGATGTCCTTTCAAAGTCAAAGGCATCACGTTTGTGGGAGGATTATCATGTTTAGTATTACTGCCATTGCCTTGTGATTGTAACACAGGTCCAGATCAGATCGGCACATTTTTTCTCTCTGACTCAGCTTTTTTTTATAGGAATAGACCCTGAGGAAGATATCACAGTGCAACCGTTAATCACCGCTCCACCCATTCAATGATAATATTCTTTGCTCAGATACCTTATGTTTACCTCTCCCCCTCCCAGTGTCCTCGACATCAATCCTCCAGCTAAAAAAATTAGTCACTCACTTCATGGCTGTTTTGTGGGTGCAAATTGGCTACTGCACTCGCCCACAAAACACAGGGTCAGTGCGCTTTCTCTACAGTAATAATTTTCACTGCAATAATAATTTAAATCCATGACTGTACACTTGGCTGCTGCGTTTCACCCACAGATATACGGTCAATTCACTTGACAGCATTTTCTTTAAGACATCTCAAGGATGTGCAAAGCGCTGTAGCAAATGCAAGGATTCTTCTTTTTCTGTTACTTTGCAGTGTTGTCCTGTTAAGCGCTGTAAATCACTCAAACATGATTGCGGAGACAACACAACGGAGCAGTTCAAAAACGAAATCTGCGGCCTTGGAAACAGTAATCCAGAAAGGAGCGATTGTTCCCCTGTTATCATGAACCCCCTCAGGATTGTCCGGAAAATGTGAAAGCAAAAACACCCAGGCACTGGATTCTATCTGGTCCTCAGCGGCAAGGAGCTAAGAGAGCGCAGGATTGTGAAAAACCCTTCAATTCTCATTTAGTTCGTAAACTTCTGAATAATAATTATAAGAGCAATAATTATAGCAATCCTTGTATTTAATAAAATAATAGTAATCCTCAGCGCCTTAGGCTGTCCCCACGATGTGAAACGCGCTCTATAAATGTAATTTTATTGTTGTTGTATTTGATATAGTACCTTATCACATCTTCCAGACATCTCAATGCACTTATCATCAGAATAATAGTGAATTTGATATAGAGCCTGATTACGTCTTCTAGATGTCTCAGAGCGCTTCATCGTACTGTATATAGTGAATTGACTGTACATTTGTGGGCAAAATGCAGCAGTCAATTGCGCACAGCGGTGTTCCACCAACAATTATGGATTAAAATGACCAATTCATTAATTTGTTTGAGGGATTTTTATTAGGAGTGTGTAAAGAAACTTGTCCAAGGTTTTGCCCTGGCCTGGAATTGAATCCAGGTCTTGATGCTTGATAGGCGAGTGCTCTGAGCTGAAGGATTCCACAAATATTAATGTTAAGAGCTTCCTGCAATTCCTGAAGTGTTCAGTGTTAAGAGAGCGTTTGTTCTAAAATACTAAAACTGGCTATGTGACATTCTGGACTTGATATTGTAACTTTTACAAAAGTTCATCTCAGGAATGTACTCAATGCAAAGGTGACAAATGTACACAGTGGCTGGAGGGGGAAATTCTTATGTTTTTAGCTGAATTCCATCGAGTCTGCTAAGAAAACTCTCATTTTTTTGTTTTGTGACAAAGTTGCAGGAAGAAATTCGGTTGATTTTGTAGGACGCCGCTGTACGCAAATTGGCTGTTGTGCTCGCTTACAAAATACACATCACTACACTGCATTTCGACTCTTTCTCTCTCAACCAGTGCCTCTATCTCTATCAAATACAAGGATCATTATTATTATAACATCTCATTATGCCTCGCTCTCTGTGTCTCTCTGATTTTCTGTGTCTCTCTGATTCTCTCGCTTTGTGTCTCTGTGACTCTTTGTGAGTCTCTGTCTGTCTCAGTGTCTCAATCTCTATCTTTCTGTTTGTCACCTTAAATGACTAACTCTTAAAGGAAGCCAAGAACAATTTAGAGGGTGGTGGGGAGCTGGGGAAGAAGCAAACGTATGAGGAAGTTAATTTCTGGAAGGGGTTTAAATTCCACCTGGAATATGCTCACTTCAGACTTTGAACGATTTCAGCAACACACAGCTGTGAACTCAAGAGCAAAGATAACAGCAAAGATAACTGTTGATTGATTACAAGCTCCTTAACCAGCAGATGATACAATGAACAGGACACACCTGAAAGAGGGAGGGTGAATATCGTTCAGCTATTGTGATGCCATTCACAAGGTTTTATGTGGACTTTCTCACCAGCTACGCCTTGGTGCTCTCAACCATTTCACTGTGGAATGCTGTAGCTCAGTGGTTAGAGCACCCGCCTCGTAACCGGGGTGTGATTCCCGGCCAGGCCACACACACACATGCCTAATAATAATCCCTCATGAAAACCCCCCCAATAATGATTTAGTCACTTCAATCTATGACTGTTTGTGGGCGAAATGCAGTAGCCAACTGCCTACAGTAGCGTCCCCACAAACAGTCATAGATTGAAGTGACTAAATTATTATTGGGGTTTTTATCTTGAGGGATTACATCACACTATCTGCTGTGAAGCGCTGTGAGGTCTCAAAGGTAGTATAAGGCACTGTGTCAAATGCAAGGATTATTAGAATTACTATTATCCAAAGGATGGAACTATGGACAATGCATAATTTCCCCACCCAGCACAGTCCTAGAGCTCGAGGTTAAACTGTGAGATCAAATCCCTGAATTGGGTTCTCTCCCCACAGGCAAACTTTTGTCCCATGGATGTCCCATGGAGCTCTCATTCATATGACATCTCCCAAAGCCTGTCTGCTTCCTATAAATGATTCAGTTATGTTTTTCCATTGTGGCAGAAGCTTTTGATAATCATCCATACATTTGAGACATAGCCTGGAGACATCTCCAAACAAGAGATTACTGTGACATGTATTGACTTTGTATTTTCCAGGTAAAAACACAGCAGCCAGTGTGTACACAGTGTGTAGATCTGACAAATAGGCATCAACTGAGTGACTAATTTTTGCCTATGGATTTTTGCCAGGACATTGGGAGAGAGGCTTTCTTCTGCTTTCCAACTGTGCTAACGGATCTTTAACATCTGCCTGAACAGGTCACAGGCCTGGGTATTGTGCCCAGATATATATACATATACAGTCAATGCATGTTACAATAAATTCTGTGAAGCGCTTTGAGGCGTCTAGAAGACGTGTAAAGGAGCTGTATCAAATGCAAGGATTATTATTATGTAGATTTGATAGACCAACTGAGAGCTCAATTTAATGACTTGTTTGTGATTTAAAGACTAGCCGGCTTCCCCCATTGATAACTGATAATAATACTGCTTGCTTATGATGTAGCGCCTATCACACGTCTGCTACATCTGTCAACTAAGACCTCTGTATTATTATCACTATTAGCCATTAATAGCTCCCATCCTCCTGTTACATTACAAATCTCTTCATCACTGGCTCCCAGAGTCCTGTCCTCAACCACATTAATCACCCTCTGGGTTAAAATAAACCTCCTTTGCAACTTTAAACGTGTGTCCTCTTGCTTTCTTCCGCTTTGACCATGTTAACGGTCATGTCCCTCCCCATCCACACACCAAACCTCCCCACCACCAGCTAGCCCAGGGCCCAACTCCTCTATCACTCAGCGATCCAAGATGCTATCCCACGAGATGAGGGCTAGGCAAATACATGTTCTAGTGTCTCAGTTCAGCGAGGAGCCAATTGCGTTACCCGTTGGATTCCTCAAGTATCAGGGTTGAGAGCACTTAGGGATTACCAGATAAAGCCCATTTTGAGCTAATTGAACACGTTATTATGAACTAACACCAAGTGTGGGAGGGCCAATGTCTGTTTGTGGTTGAGATCATAGAGTTCCTGGTTATCTGATCTGCTGCAATATGATTCCATTGATTTACTCAGCCGGAAAGGAATCTCGTAGAACCACAAAACCTGTTGAGTACATTGAATAGGAGGTCATTTGAATTACCAATAGACTTGGATTTTTTGTGGGGGGATGCAGGTGTAGGGTGGGTGCAGTGGGTGTGGGGGGGGGGGGTATTGGGTAAGAGAAACATTTCTATCAATCTGCTTATTGCCTCTAAAGCACAGTCAAGACATAAGAACTGTTTGTGGGGATGCTGCTTGCAATTGGCTGCTGCGTTTCGCCCACATATACAGTCAATTCACTTTACAGTATATTTTGTGAAGCATTTTGAGACGTCTAGATTATGTGTAAAGCTATATCAAATGCAAGGATTATTATTATAGAAATGCTAGACGAATAAAGGTCCATCTAGTTCGCCTCCACCTTCCTGGCAATTGCTTACACTTATGTCCCCGAACTCTGTCTAATCTGCATTTAAATTAATCAACATTAATCAACCATTTCCCTAAAGAGGCTGTTCCATGGGTTCACTGTTCGTTTGCTTAGTCAAATAGTGCTTGATACGTTCTTGCTGAATTTTCCCCCCATCAATCACTGACGTTTCCTCTAGTTTTTACTCTCCTGGACGAGTTGAAACAGCCTGTCATAATAACAATCATAATCCTTGCATTTGATAAAGTGTTTTTCACATTTTCTAGATGTCTCAAAGCTCTTCACAAAATATACTGTAAAATGAATGTTTGTTTTTATATATATATATATGTAGGGGAAACAATCTTAGATTGAGTGCCGAAAATATTATTATTATTTTTGTTAGGTCAAGCTTTCAAGTGATTTGGGGCACGAGTGGGTAAATGGAGTTGAGGTACAGATCAGCCATGATCTAATATAATGGCAGAAGGTGCTGAATGGCCTACTCCTGTTCCTACGAGCCATGAAGTAGATGACCAATTGATGTCGAGCGTTGTTGACTTGGACAATGGGAAGAAACGCCCTTTTCTTTTCAAGCAGGTATCGTTAAGGTCCAACCAAACTGTCAGACATCTCAGTCTTCATCCCACCTGATGCCTTACTCCTCTGACCAGGCAGAGGACAATCAGGAGGGAAATCAAAATGGTTGAGGGGATGGAGTCACTGGACTACGAGGAGCAAATTGATCAACTGGGCATGTTCACACTGGAGAAGAGGGTTGAGGAGCAGGTTGATATGGTTGGGGTTATTAAGATTCTGAAAAGAATAGTCCAGTATGGATTGTGATAAGCTGTCTTATCTTGTACTGAACAGTAGAACCAGAGGATATGGCCCGTGATTGAAGGGGTGGGGTAAAATCAAAACAAATCTATGGAAACACTACTTCGGTGAGCGAGCAGTAAACTCATGGAACAGGCTCCCTAGGGAGATAAATGTTGAAACCAGAAACTGTTGTTTGTTTCAAGAATAAATGAAATAGATTTCTGCTAGAAGATAACTCAGGGATAAATATATAAATTGGGAAACAATATGTCAAGAGACTGCCAGGATGCCAGTCCTTGATCTACTTTCGCCAGTAAATCCTTATGTTGGCTTGATTTGGTCCGAGACCATTAAGCCTCACTTTTGAAGCCTGTCATTGAAATAATAATATAATAATAATGCTTGCGTTTGATATCGCGCTTTTCACTTCTTCTAGACGTCTCAACAACAACAAAATTACACTTGTATAGCACCAGGAAGACGTCCCAAGGCACTGGACAGTCAATGTTTCAGACGTGAGCTGGGGTCGGGGACAGGAAGGATGGAGGGAAAGAGGGTATTTGGGGTGACCGATGGGAATGTTTAAGAGGAGGGTCTTGGGGCGGGACTTGAAGGAGGCCAGGGAGGGGGCGAGGCGAAGTGACTGTGGGATGGAATTCCAGAAGTTGGCTCACCTGCCAATGGTGGGGCGGGGGACATAGACAACCACAAAATTACATGTATAGCATCTTTCACGTCGGAAGAAACTTCAAAAGGCTTCACAGAATACACTGTAAAGTTAATTGACTATATTTGTAGATGAAACCCAGCCGCCAATTGTATCCAGCAGTGTCCCACAAACAGTTGTGGATTGAAATGACCAATTTTTTAAATGAGTGATTATTATTAGACGTGTAGAGTAAGAAAACTTGCCCAAGGTGTCACCCTGACCTGCCTGGAATTGAATCCAGGTTACTTGCTTGTAAGGCAAGTGAGCTAACTACTGAGCTACAGGACTCCACACAGATGAAGTCCATTAAAAAGACAACATCAGAAGGAATATGGAAGCATCATTTTATTTTGAAGTATTTATCAGAATCAAAAGCATTACATTCAAAGGAAAGTTTCACTTCCAAAGATTTAAGCTGCAAAGTGAGCATCTCGAGGCTTGACTGCAGGACTAGTTGGAGATCACGGATTCGTTCTCCGACACTATTTTGCCATCAACAAACTTCTGGGTGATCTCAATCGTCTTTGTAATGGTTTCAACTACAGGAGCTGCTAGAGAAAAATCAATCATTCAAATTGTTTGCAGAACATCACTGCTCACAAATTGGCCAGTGTGTTTCTCCCCCACCCATCCCCTCCCCTTCTGCACTTTGCACCCAAAAAACCTCTTTAAAGACACCCCGTAAGGATGCACTGTAACTTAGATAATAAGAGTATTCATTCATATTAATCCTTGCATTTGCTACAGCTTACCAAAGTCATTGAGACGTTTCAAAGTGCTTTGCTGGATATACTGTAAAGAGGATTGAATGTGTATTTTGAGGATGAAATGCGGCAGCCAATTGCACACTGTGGTGTCCCATAAACAGTTGTGGATTGTTTGTTGTGCTCTGTGTGTCTGTGTGCGAGTGTAAGGAAGCCTGTCTAATGTTTTGTCTTGCCTGGGAATCGAACTCGGGTCCTCTCGCTTGCAAGGCAAGAGCTCTAACCACCATACTATGGGACTCCAAACTTTTAAAACCCCCTCACTAGGTTAATGAACTACATTAATCTTACCTTTTGGCTCCTCCTTGTGATGATAGATTCTGAAGTTGTAAGAAAAAAAGAAACACACTTAATGTTAAAAACTTTTCACTGAGAGGATTTCAGGTGAAGTGCAGCGATTTTGAAGGGGAGGGGATGGGTGGGGGAGAAACACACTGAGCAGCGATATTCTGCAAACAATTTGAATGACTGATTTTTCTCTGTGTGGGGGGCAATTGTCAGCCGTCACGCTGGCGGGAGAGGGAGAGAGACACAGAGAGAGAGAGACTTCTCTTTTCAAACACCGGAGTGTTTAAGTGACTGCACCTCCATACCCCTGTGTTGCGCTGAGCCCTTGGTGTGAAGCGGAAGGGGATGGGAGGAGGCAGGTGCTAAGTTAAGGCATCCGACTTACTCTTCCTCCCCTCCCAGCAGCCGTCTGTAGGTTGCGATCTCGGCCTCGAGCTTCATCTTGGCATTGAGCAAGGCCTCGTACTCCCTTGCTCTCCTCTGCATTTCCAGGTGGACCTTTTCCATCTCTTGCTGGTGTATGGCATACTGTCGGTTCACATTCTCAATCTCCATTTGGTATCGCATCTCCGTATCCATCAGATTGTTCTCAAGCGAGTTGTTCTGGAGGGGTGGGGTGGGGTGGGGGAGAGAAAGGAAGCAAAAAAATATATATATGCATCCGTGAAACAAATAAGGTGGGGGAGAAATGGGAGGAAGTGGGGGAGGGAGGTAGAAAATGAGGGGGGTGGTAGGGGAGTGGAGGGAGGTGAGAAGGGAGAGATGGGGGAGATGGGGAGAAGGAGTGGAGGGAGGGGAGTGAGGGGAGGAGAGACAGAAGAGCGGAGGGGAGTGAGAACGGTGGGGTAAAGTGTGGGGGGAAGCGAAGAGGGGGTGTGGGAGAGGAGAGAGAGGAGAGTGGGGGGGTGGGAATCAGGGAAGGGGAGAGTGGAGTGCGGGGGGCGTGGGGGCGTGGGGGGAAGATCCTCAACATCGTACAGAAGGCCTGAGAAGTTCTCAGCTTTGCGTTTGGCTACAACGGTTAATGTTGAGCGCAAGATGACCTTGGATCTTTGGACGAGACGACCTCAGGCCACGAGAAACTGCGTGAGTGGGGTGGAGTGGGGTGAGGCCTCGAGATCAGGGTGGGTGGGTGGATGGGTATGGGTGGGGTTCAGGTCTACAGTAGCTCACCATGCTTCTCAGCGACTCCAACTCGATCTCCAAACTCTGGGCACGTCGTCGCAGTTCAGTCAGCTCGACCTTGCAGGCGACGGCGGCTTCATTGTTCTGGATGATTTCCATCGAGTGGGTCTCCATCTGCAATACAAAGAGTGAGAGAGACCCATTGAATCGGGGTGGAGGTGGGGGGGGGGGTGGAAATCACAGACAATCCTGATTTCACCTAACGTGGGACCAGTCCCTTCTGTGCTCGCTCCCTGGATAGAAAAATACGACCTGTACAGTATGAGATAAATGCAGCACTCAATGTTACCAAATACTAATATCCAAATCCCTTTCCATTGACATTAACCTCCTCCTCTTCCTCCTCTGCCTCCTCATATCACGCCTGCATTGCTGTGTCCAGACGTCTCAAAGTGCTTCATAGGGTCTACTCTAATGTGTAGTGGCTGCAGTTTATGGGCAACAGCCAATTTGCGCACAGCAGTTTCCCACAAACAACCGAGGAGTGAGTGACCAATTTTATTTGGTGGGTGGGGGAATTGGTGGCTAGGACACTGCGAGAGAGAGAAATGGGGAGGGATGGGGGAGAGGAGGGGAGAGAGGGGGAGAGAGAGGGGAGAGAGTGGGGGGAGAACGTTCCTTCTCATTTCAAACAGAATTCGCGGGATCTTTAACGTCCACCTGAAGAGCCACAGGCAGGGAATGAGGTTAAACATCTCAGCCAAAGGAACCTGGTGTATTTGCTTCTCAAATCTCTTTCTCATTTTCTGTTAAAAGCAAATTCTGCTTTAACGACCATTTTTGCATGCACCTCCCACCCTCCACCACCCTCTCCAACCCCCCCCAATCCCACCACCCTCTCCAACCCCCCCAATCCCACCACCCTCTCCAACCCCCCCAATCCCACCACCCTCTCCAACCCCCCCAATCCCACCACCCTCTCAGAGCTCTGGGACACCACCCTGCTTGAGAGTGGGTGGGACGAGTTGCTATAGAAATGCAAGTTGTTGCCGTGTTCAAATACATATATATATCATCTTAAATGAGATGTGACAGGTCCCTTTTTGCCCTCGTCCTCACCTTATTCTTGTACCAGGTATCGGCATCTTCCTTGTTTTTCTGAGCCAGGCCCTCGTACTCCGCCCGGATATCAGCCAGGATCTTGGAAAGATCGGCTCCCTTCACCGCGTCCACTTCCACCTGCACACTGGAGCTTTCCACCTGGGCTCTCAGGGCCCTCACATCCTGTAGGATTGAAACACACACACACACACACACACATCAAGATCTTTCTCTTAGTCATATTTTTAGCCATCCCTCCCCAGCCCGCTTGCTCTCCCAAACCCAGCATCGGGCTCCCAGCCCGCACTGTTTGATGTCCTTCCAATAGGAAAGGCCCTGTGTAAACATAGCACAAGGACATGTCTCCCTGGGCTGGGCTGGCGTCAATGGTAATATTTGTTGTGTTTACCTAAGAACACGTATAAGAACATATAAGAAAGGTTGGTGGGACAGGACTGGGAATGGAGGTGGTGGGTGTGGGTGAAGGCGTGTAGTAATCAGAGTTGGTGGAGCAACGGAGGGAGGGAGGGAGGGAGAATGGCTACGGTTTGAGTTCTATCAGGAACTCGGTATCGGGTTTCAGCCACTCAGTTCCCAAACTGTTTGTTCGGAGCAGGGAGCAAATAAAAAATGAGAGAGAGAGAGCGAATGGTGTCAGGTGTCAGCCATCTATCACAGTCCCACCCGCTCGCTCTCCCTCCCTCCCTCCACTATCAGTTTGCCTTCACCTCATCATGGTTCTTGCGGATGTAAATCAGTTCCTCTTTCAGCGACTCGATCTCACTCTCTAGGTGCAGGCGACCAATGTTATTGTCATCAATTTGTTTGCGTAGAGCACAGATATCCATCTCCACCGATTGCCTGATGTTCAGCTCAGCGTCCCACCTGTACACACAACACACTGCTCACAACCCAACACAACCTCCCCCCCCCCCCCCCCACCCCCCCATTATCCCTCACTTCACTGTGCAAGATACAGTCTGGGTGGAAATGTGATTGTGAAGAGCAGAGGTCAAAGAGAATTTTTAAATGTTGCAACTCAACTGGATTCAATCCATCAGTGTGACAGAGAGAGAGGGAGGGAAACAACGAGAGACAGAGAAAGAAAAATTGAAAGAGGGGAGAAAAATGAGAGGGAAAAGAAGCGATCGGAGAGGGGAGAGAGAAAGAGAGGAGAGAAAGCGAGAGAGAGAGCGAGAGAGAGGAAAAGGAGAAACAAATACTCACTTGATTTTGAAGTCGTGAGCAGCCAGTTGAGCATTGTCAATCTGCAGCTCAATGTTGGCGTTCTCAATGATCATGTCGTAAACCTGAAACATTCAGCAGAAACAACAGAGATCAGTGTTGTCCAGGCAGAACACTAAGAGAAGGCAAAGAGCTATCTGACAGGTGCCAGGAGACTGCCAACACCCACTGGGCATAAATGCTGGTGGTTCCTGATGGGGTTTCTGCACACGCAGCGGGCAAGTGGATGGGCTGGATTTGCTCAGTGGGATTGGGAGGGAAGGAAGGAGGGAGATGGAATTGGATGGGGTGTGGGTGTGTGGGGGGAGAGAGGTGAGACAGATTGGGCCAAATCTCTTGGCTTCTCTGCTGCCTCCGTTTGCCTTCTGCTCTCGGCAGTCTGAGTTAGTGAAGGCAGCCATATGATGCTGACAATAAAAATTCCTGCATTTGATATCATATCTCGTCAGTTCTTCGAGATGTCTCGAAAGGCTCAGAGTATACCATAAAGTGGAGTGACTGTATATTGTGCGGGTGAAACGCAAGCAGCCGATTGCGCACAGCTGCAGACAGCCGCAGGATTAAGAGACCAAATTATCACTGATGCCGATTTTTGAAAAGGATTAAATATTAAGGTTGAGAGAGAGAAAGCGAGAGGAGGTTTCAGGAATTGGGGAAGTGAGAAGTTTTTTTGGGGAGGTGGTGGGGGAGAGAGAGTGAGGAGTGGGAAAGAAAGGCCAACGCTCGGCAAGAAAAATATTACCTGTTTGCGAAGTTTCTTGAGAATGTTCTCCTGTTCAGCCCAGTCCCGGCCACAGGGTCCCTTGGATTCAATGATCTTCTTGATCTCTATTTCCAGCTGGCTGTTGGAAGTCTCCAGTTGGTGGACCTTCTGCAAGTAGGAGGACAAGCGCTCATTGAGATCTTGCATGGTCTCCTTCTCATTGCTGTTGAAGGTGTTGGATGCCCCCAAGGTACCTGCTCCCATTAAGATACCAGCCCCACCTAAGCTGCCAGCCCTAAAGCTCCGGGATGTGGAGGAGCCCCGGGACACCGAGATCTTACTGCCAAAGCCCCCGCCATGGACACTGACAGCAGTGTTCTGCAAAGGGGAAGAACGCCGAACACTACCCAGCTGTCTGGGAAGCCGAGTGGAAGCGCTAGTGAAATTCCTGACTTCGTAACTCATTCTCGGACTGACTGCCTGTCTGGTTAGAGGATTGAGCGTTAAGTTGCTTGGGTTGGTCTGACCAGAGAAAGGATCTCAAGCTAAACCTTGACAGGTGTCTTTTTGGACAAAGCTCAACACTTCTGTTTGCTTAAGCAGCAAATGAAACCCAGCTAGGTACAAATAGCCTCATTATATAGCCTTCAGCCACAACATCCATTGGTTGAACTGTACAGACCAATAAAGTTGTTTCAAACACAATCTGACAGGCCCACTGACCAATTAGGTGATAAGAACAGGTATAATAGCTGACACATCAACACTGCCAACTTCAGTAGCCTCAGGGTAAAATAGTTGAGTGGAAACAAACTTTTATTTTGTTTATTTGTTCCCCAAAACTTTCTGGAAACCTTATTTTTCGGGGGTGTTTTTTTTAGATTTTTCTTTCCCAAATAAACAGTTGCTTTGTGCCTGTATTTTTCTCGGGGGGTTGATTTGTAGAAGTTTAAGGAATAACAGATATGTCCAGCCATTCCAGGTACGCTTACAACAGTAGCCGCTCTATGGTGCCTACCATGGGCAACCAACGGCTCAGTTACTCAAGCCAGTCCATGGGTTTCACCCGAGGGACTGGGTCGCGCTTGGCCGCACCACCATCCTTGATTCTCAGCCAAGCCTTCCCACATCAGTCCTCCTTGGAGTTCCAGGAAATCCGCATCCAAGAGAAGAATCAGATCAAAGGCTTGAACAACCAGTTCGCTTCTTTCATCCAAAAGGTGAGTCGAACATTTATCCCTTTTGTCCCCAACTCCACCCGAAGCAAGATACGAACAGGTTTTGTTTGCCTGTAAAATAGGACGGTCGGTCCACATTGCTTCGCTCCCGCAAAGGGCTTTGAGCACCTCAAAGACGTGCTAAGACGTATCAAATGCAAGCATTTTTATTGTTATTCCTCTTCTCCTCCCATGTGGCTGGCTCAGTGGCTGTTTTTAACCTTGTCTGTCCGTAAAGATACGCTGTTCAAAAAAGAGTTGAAAGTTTTGCTCTCTCCTCATCTTCCCTCCAACACCCCACTCCATTTCACTCCATTGGCTGTTTGGGAGACATAACTGGGCAAATTGGCTGCTGTGTTCACCCATGAAACACACAATCACTGCACTTTACTGTACATCCCGTACAGACAAGAAGTCACAAACATGACACCTGCTCTGCCGGGTAGAGAGGAAAACTTTTCGCCTAAATTAGACAGTTATGGATTCGAGCCTCCATCCCCTCATTGGGACTCAAATCCCTGGGAGAGAGTTACCTTGTCCCTGGCACCTCCCTCTCTCCCTACGTCGTCAACCGCCTCGCTACGTAATCTACCGCCCGGCGCCTCCACTCCTTCCCATTCCTCGCTCCCTCCACTCCACCATCGGAGGTCGGGTTTTCAGCCCCCAGGCCCTGAAATTCTGGAATACTCTCCCTCCACCTTGTCAGCCCCACCCCCATCCCCATTTCAAATCCCATCTGAAAACCTTCTTTTTCGACCGCGCTTATGGTCACCTGCACCTCCCCCGCAGCTCGGACTCGGGCTCCGCCGCTGCCGCCCTCGGAGACCCTGCCCTGCATGGACGGCACGATGTAAGTGCAAGTTGTTATTAGTGTCACTCAGGTGAGAAGTTAAAGTCAGTTTCCAGTCGGCGGACCTTAAAAATCCTGTGCCGCGGTTGGAAAAGGGACGGGAATCTCTCTCTTTCTCTCCCCACTATCCAGTGCCCTGGTCAGCAGTTCCCCCAGATCCATACGTCTGCTCACGGCGGATCGCAGAGACACAAATTGTCTGCCACGTCTCCCTATGAAACATGCAGCAGCCACACCCCAGCAGCAAAAAGCCCTGGAAGAGATTTGAAGCGGCTTTCAGCAGCTCGAAACAAAAGATTATTAACGGATATGATTAAATATTTGTGGAGTCCTGTAACTCAGTGGTTAGAGCACTTGCCTTTCAAACGAGAGACCTGGGTTCAATTCCAGGCAGGTCAGAGCGAAACCTCAGGCAAGTTTCCTTACTCCACACACACGCCTGATAATAATCCTTCCAAAAAAAAACATAAATTGGTCATTTCAATCCACGACTGTTTGTGGGACGCTGCTGTGTGCAATTGGCTGCCGCGTTTCACCCACAAAATATAGTCATTCACTTTATGGTACATTCTGTGAAGCGCTTTGGGACGTCTGGAAGATGTGTAAAGTGCTATATCAAATGCAAGGATTATTATAAATATGAATATCTTTCCCCCCTAACAAAAAAGAGGAGAAAAAGTTCTACGTATGTGTCAACTCTCTCATGTCTCTTTATTGCCTCTCAGGTTTGCTTCCTTGAGCAGCAGAATGTGCAGTTGGATAAAAAGTTGAAAGAACTGCAAAAGAAGAAAAGCAGTAGCTCTGACCTCGATGCTTTGTTCCATGAATACTGCAGTCGCCTCAAACACAAGATTGACACTCTAGCCAACGTGAAGATAAGTTTGAATGTCAACTTGGAGGGCGCCAATGCGCTTGTGGAAGACTGCAAGTCCAGGTACCATGTGGCTCAGTGGTTAGAGCGCTCGACTCGCAAGCGAGAGGACCAGGGTTCAATTCCCGGGCAGGGCAAAGTCTCGGGCAAGTTTCCTTATCCCACACACCCCACACATACCCCACCCAACCCCATACACACTCACCCCACACACACTAACACACACGCTCACCCACCCATGCACACTTACTCACTCCACCCACGCAAATACACTCACCCTATCCACACATTCACCCCATCTACCTGTGTTCACCCGTAAGTAGGAACCCGGTTGTTAGTGAATTGGTGGATCGCTTTCCAGGGGTAATAATTAGGGACAATATTTGGCCGCTCAATCCACAGCTGTTTTGGGGGCACAGTCGTGCTCAATTGGCTGCCACCTTTTCTCCACAAAACATTTAGTCACCAGACTTTAAGGTATATCGTGCAAAGCGGTTTGGGTCATCCTCCTGATGTAATAAGATGCTGTATTAGACACTGCAAGGATTGTTATTAATTTGACCCTGTCCGACCGTATTTTTTAAAGACCCCAAATCCACCTAGTCTTTGCCGGCCTGCAACATAGTTTGTTTCTCCCTCTTATACACAGATCAGAGGAAATGTAACAACCAGGGTTTGGAGGCTTCACTTCTACTATTTTTATTCGTCAACTGGACACATTCAATCGGTAAAGGGACAGAATCGCAGGCTGATTATAATACAGCAGACATAATGATATTAATAATCCTCACATTTGATATAAAGCGTTTGAGATGTCTCAAAGCGTTTCACAGAATATACCATAAAGTGGATTAGCTTGAGACTCCACGCCTTTCACATTGGGGGGACCTCTCATAGCGCATCACAGGATTTTACTATAAAGTGTAGTGACTGTGTGATTTGTAGGCCAACGTGTTAGCCACCAACGCCCATTTGATATCTGGGAGGAGGATTGTCAGCCTGGGAAAAGCGGGAGAGAGGGGGAGGGACAGAGAAACTCCCTTCTCTTCTGAACTAGCGCCTCGGGATCTTTAACCTACCTATCGGAGCTCAATTTCACATCCCTCATTCGATCAACAGCATCTCCAACCGCGCTGCCCTCTAATTCAACCTTTTAAAAAAAATAGTCATTCACCTGTTTGTGAGATTTTATGCAGAAATTGATCGTCACCTGGCTTCAAGAAAGCAGGCAGCGCAGTGCAGCTGACAGTCATAATGGCTATAAAGCGCTTTGATGTTGCGTGTTGATATGGTGCTATGAAAAGAAAAGCCAACCCTTTGCTGTCTTGTGTAAAGCACAATGCTTGAAGCCATTATCAGGTTGTCTATCAGGGACAATATCTTGGTGTTAGTCCTGGCATTTGCTGTGTGCAAAATGTCTTCAAGGGGACAAAACGTTTAACTGAGTTTCACTCAGTCTCCCCGCTTTTCTCCCCACAAAAATATTTTCACCAACCGTCTACGGTTGGTTGGAGCCATTGAAATGTCGAGGGTGTCAAAGCCTAGCCTGACCACTCCTCCCCGGCTGAGTGGAGGAGGGTAAGTGGGGAAAAAATGAATCCCACTCCCTTGCTCTCTCTCTCTCACTCTCTCTCTCCCCACACAGCCCTGCAAATTTGTCCTCCCCAAATATCTATCCACTTCTCTCTCAAAAATTGTTGTCGAATTGGCTTCCATCACCCTTTCAGGCATTGCATTCCAGATCCAAGCAACTCACTGTTTGGGGGGAAAAAATCTTTTAAATCTGTGTCCCTTGGTTATCCACCCACTCATCCACCAAGAGGGAAAGTTTCTCCCTTGTCACCCTATCGAATGCCTTCATAATTTTAGAACAAATCTATTGGATCTCTCCTTCACCTTCTCTGCTACAAGGAGAATAATCCTAGCTTCTCTAGCCTCTCCTCCTAACTGAAATTCCTCATTCCTAATAAACCCCTGGTAAATTCAAACTGCAAGATCCTTGCCCGACCTTAAACATTTTATGGCAATGCCGTGTTGCAAGCTAGGACTAGGGGGAATTTGAGTTCTTAGAGGGTGCCAAAGATCAGCTAGATCAGCTAGACAAAGACAAAATTAGGCAAAGGTGAACTTCATCAATTATTGACTTGGGGGCAATAAAACTATTCCACTTGATGCAATTGATTCGAGATTCGAACCATCCCCCAAAATGCCACATTTATGGGATTTTTGAAACCAATTTGGAATTTAAACAGCAGGAACTGGTTTTATATTAAAAAATAACCAATAATAATTTGGTCCCTCAATCCATGACTATTTGTGGGACACTGCTCATTGCACCCCATTGCAGTTATTTGGTCCATTTGGACTCTCATGTCAGTGCTACCCGTTAAGCCACATGCCATCAACTTGCTCCTTCTCGGTATCCTGCATCTTGTCCAGTGCCTGCTCTCTTTCTGCTGTGCGTCTCAGTCTATTCTGTTTGTCCCTTTATAGTTTTAAACACTTGAATCAGGATGAGAAGAGAAACAAACTAATTTCTCCCCAATCCTGCTTGTCTTCATAACCCTCCACTCCACCATCAATGGCTGCACTTTCAGCCACTAAGCTTTGGAAATCTCTCTCCCAATCCCTCCACCTCGCCCCTCCTTCCCATCTTTTAGATCACAACTGAAGGAAGACCATCCTTTTCGACCATGCTCAAGGACACCTCCTCTCTCCCCAGACTTGGCCACTGTTAAGCTTCATGAGACATTGCCCTCTGTGAAGACTGCTGTATAATATTTAAGTATCTGTTGTATTATAAGACACAAGGATAAAAGTTCAGTTTCCTAATTACCAACCTATTTGTGTGCCTGTTAACCATATTAGTTTTTCCAATGGATAAGATTCAAAGGGAAAGATTAATGATTAATCCAAGTTTATTGAGGAATGCGATTTAGTTCCTCTTTTGCTTGTTCTGTTTATCCCTTGGTGATATTAGTGTTTTAATGGGTGCAGCCTGGCTCGGTATTGAAGCCGAGGATACCGGGAGATGATATCTAGTGCATTCTTCAATTGCTTGTAACACTCCCATTCCCTTTGTTGGAATCCTGCAGCTCAGTGGTTAGAGCGTTCACCTCGCAAGTGAGAGGGCCCGGGTTTGATTCCTGGGTGGACAGGGCAAGTTTCCTTACTCCATACACTTGTCTTTGTTTACTGAGCAGTAAGTAGTCAGTCGGCTGTTAGTTGATTGGTGGATCGCTTTCCAGGGGGTAATAAACCCTTTTTAACAAAAAAGGAGTATTCAACCCACGCTGTTGTGCACGATTTGCCCAAAAAATATACAGTCAGTTTACTTTACGCTATGTTCTGTGAAGCACTTTGGGACAACAACAACAAAATTACACTTGTATAGTGCCTTTTACATCAGGAGGACATCCCAAGGCGCTAGGACGCCTCGAAGATGTGATAAAGCACTGTATAAATGCAAGAATTATTATCATTATTAAACGGATTCCTTATCCCTTTCATTTCCAAGGTATGAAGAAGAAATCAACCTTCGCACGGACAAGGAGAATGAATTTGTCCTCATCAAGAAGGTGGGTTTGAGGAGACATTGGGGGTGGAGGGGGCGCGGGCGGAGAAGAGAAACCAAATGAAGCATTTTCCACCATTGTCATTCCTATTGTTCCTAATATTCACCACCACCCTACCCATAGTTGCAACCCCTCACTTTTAAAATCTGGCTGGACAAGCAGCGGTAAAGCTTGGCCAGACACGATACTAATGGCCCAGTTATTGGGCCCAGCTGGTTAGACTCCAGCAATTACCCAACAACAAAATAACAACTAGGATTTACATAGCGCCCTCCAGCCAAACGGCATCTCAGAGCGCTTAAACACACACTCAGGGCTCCCCCACTCCAAGCTGGAGACTATACTAATAGTCTCCAGAATTAGGTAAGCAGGATGCATCCCTCCAGGCAGAGAGAGAGAGTGGGTGTCCATTCCAATAAATATCTCTGGGATGTCCATGTGTTGGAGTTCTCCTTGGCTTGGTTTGGATGCTCTTAAGTAACAGTGATGGTCTTCCAAGTATGTCAAACGCCTAGCTTCCTGCCCCCCCACCCCCAAAAAAACCTTTTAAAATCCATCTTAAATCCATCATGTCACCCCTTCTAGCTGTGAATTCTATCCCAGACCCTCAAAATGTAAACATTTTGCTTTTCGACTGCATTTTGTGTCACCTTTGCTCCTCCTTATCTCCACCTACCCCACACACTGCCTCTGTCAGCTCCCCACACACTCCCAGGTAATCACTTTGAGATGTCCTCCTGACCTTATATCAATGTAAAATCGCCATTGTTTAACCCTCTGGTTGCTATGCAGGATTGTGATGACAGCGAGCTGATCAAGATCGGTCTGGAGGCCAAACGAGATGCCCTTTTGGAGGAAATCGAATACCTGAGACAGATGTTTGCATTGGTAAATACCTTTGGATGAGATGTACGATGCCAACTTATACTGAAACCGCGCCCTCCATTCAGGGTAGCGTCTCAGAGCGCCTGGCCATAGTGGAGCCAAATAAAACCACTTTCTCACTGTATGGCTGTTTGCGGGACGGTCATGTATTCCACACTCTGCTGTGCGCAATTGGCTGCCACGTTTTCCCCCAAATTATACAGTCAATTCATGTTATAGTGTATTCCATGGAGCTCTTGAAGACGTCTCAAAGATGTGACAAGGCGCTACATTAAATGCAAGGATTATTATTATTACTATTATTACACACACAGGCCACTGTAAAAGTGTGAAGTGGCTGTGCTTGGCATTCGACAGAAACTAGGAGGTTGAAACTCAATATTTAGTTGTTAAAATGCAGTAGGTTTAATATTTTTTCCCCCCTTTTTCTCTCCTCTCTCTGTTCTATCCCCACCCCACCCTGTCTGTATCTATCTCTTTTCTTCTCTCTCTATCTCTATCCTCTCTCTCTTTTCTCTCTTTCCTTCTCTCTTTTACATCTCTCTCTTTCTCTTCTCCTTTTCGCTCTCTCTCTCTCTCCGTTTCTCTCTCTCTTCCCTCTCTCCTCTCCCCTCCGTTCCCTCTCCCGTTCTCTCTTTCTCTCTTTCTGTACATGTCTGGCAGGAACTTGCTGAGCTGTATGAGCAGATACAGGGCACTAATGTAATTATCGAAATAGACAACAGTCGTAAATTGGACCTGTCCAACATCATCAATGATGTCCGTGGTCAGTATGAAACTATGCTCGGCAAAATGAAAAATGAGGCTTCCATGGATATCCAGATGAAGGTGAGACATGCCTGCTCCCTCACGCTCTCTCCCGTTCCCTCACGCTCACTCACACTCACTTCCTCACTCACTCACACTCTCTCATTCACTCACTCATGCTCCCACATTCGCTCACACCACATTGCTGTTTGTAGGACCTTGATTACCCACAAAACACACAACAATAAATTACATTTATGCAGCGTTTTTCATGTTAGGAGGACGACCCAAGGCGCTGGACAGCCAGGGATCTGCACCCGAGCTGGTGGTTGGGATCAGGAGTTGTAGGGAGAGGCGGGGAGGGTAGGTTTAGGAAGGTGACCGAAGGCACAGTGGAAGAGAAGGGTCTTGAGATGGGTCTTGAAGGAGGCAAGGGTAGGGGTGAGACCTCTGTGACCTCCTAACTACCTACCAACCTGTCTGTTCCTCCGCTCAGTGGACTCCGGCCTGCTTCACATCCCCACCTCACCATTGATGGTGGGCCTTCAGCCTCTTTGCCTCAACCCTCCGGAACTCCGGAACTGGGATGGAGTTCACTGAGCGGAGGAACAGACAGGTTGGTAGGTAGTTAGGAGGTCACAGAGGTAGGGAGGAACAAGGCTGTGGAGGGTTTTGAAGGTGAAGACCAGGATCTTAAACTGTATCATAGACATTGCATTTTACATTAAAATCCTGTGAGGTCCAGCTAAAAAGAGGCTCTGTATACAATGCCATATCCATTTACTTGGTGTCTTTCCCGCCAGGAGGACATCTCAAAGTACTTGACGTTCCTGGCTTGGCTGAATGCATAGGGCGGGGAAGGAGGACAGATGCTAGAGGAAAGATAACCGAAAGTACAGTCAAAAGATAACCTAAACTGCACTGTATCTAATACAAGAATTAGTATTTTGTTATTAAAGTGTAGTGGGGTGGGAGGGGGGGGGGGGGGGGGGCAGATAGGCCTAAGCCCAACTGATGGCGAGATGAGGAGGGCAGGGCACATGAAGCGACAGATAAACACAAACACCCGAAGATTATTCCTCTTCAATTACTTTCTAATTTCCCTGGTGTGGTTCAGGATTGACTGAGGAGTAATGGACATGTGCAATGCCTAGTGATGAGTTTCTGTTTCAGTTGGAGAACGTCAAGAAAGATGCGGGGAATTACACAGATGAACTGCGCATCAAGAAGATCGATATCACGGAGATGGGAAGGCACATCGGAAGGATGATGTCAGAGCTGGAGCTTTTGAAACAGCAGGTGAAGAACTCTCAAACCATGAGAAGTTACTCAAGCCTTTTTAGATGACATTCACTCTCATTTTTTTTCTTGGTCAGCTCAGAAAACTGTGCTTAAGAGTATCCTGTAGAGCGCTCGCCTTCCAAGCGAGAGGAACCTGGGTTTACTTCCCAGATCAGGGAGAAACATTGGACAAGTTTCCTTACTCCACGCGCACACATGCACACACGCACGCATGTATGTACGCACATACGCACGCGCGCCACACAAACCCGTTTCTGACCATTGGCTGGACCTCTTCTACTTTGCATGAAATGTTGACTATAATTTGGTCACTCAATCCATAGCTGTTTGTGGGACACTGTCATGTTTCACCCACAAAATACAGCCACTACTCTTTAACACTACCTCCTGTGAAGCACTTTGAGGCGTCTTGAAAACATGATCAGGCACTATGTGAAATGCAAGGGTTACTATTGTTATTCTTATAATAAGGGACGCAGCCACAAACACTCACAGGTCTTGTTTTCTGCTGACTATCTCCGTTTGGTCCTCTTTGCCGCAGAAAGGGAAGTTAGAGTCTGATATTTTAGAGGCAGAGGAGCGTGGCGATATGGCTGTTGAGGAAGCCAGAAAGCGTGTGAACCAATTGCTTGAATCTCTGGAGAAGCTTAAGAGGGACATGATGCGTCAGGTCAAAGATTATCAAGACTTGATGAACATCAAACTGGCCCTGGACATCGAGATTGCCACCTACAAAAAGCTCCTAGAAGGAGAGGAGAGCAGGTAAACCCCAATTAATTACAGCTGTTTAATGGCACATTGGAGTATTATTGGGTTTAGTATGTGTACTTGGAGGGCAGATAACACTCTTTCATCTCTGAATCAGAAGGTTGCAGCTTCCAGTACAATGCTGGGGGGAGAGAGGGAAAACATTGCATTGTCAGAGGTGCTGTCCTTCAGAAGCGACGTAAAGTGGAGTCCTGTAGCTCAGTGAATATAGGAGACCTGGATTCAATTCCCACCAGGCGGACATGTTAGGAAACTTTCCAGAGGATGGGGGCAGAGTTGCTGAAGGCCCATGAAGCGAGCCGGAGCCCGTTTAGTGGAGGGAGTGGTCAGATTGGTAGGAGGTCAGGTGGGTCGCAGAATTTGGGGGGAACAAGGCAGTGGAGGGCATTGAAGGTGAGGACCAGGATCTTGAATTAAATCCCCTGTGCAATTGGGAAGCCAGTGGAGTTGGGCAAGGATGAGGTGATAGGGTCGCAGAGCTTTGTGCGGGGAGGATATGGGCTGAAGAGTTCTGGATAGTCTGGAGCCCATGGAGGAAGGAATTGTGGAAGTTACAAGCAGGGTGTGCTGTGAGGTCTGGATGTTACGAATGCGTGTATGCATGTACAAAATTCATTTACCACATTTATTCGTTAACAATTAGCTGTAATAAGTGGTTTAAGATATTTCAGGTGCGGGTGATGGGAGCTGTGGTTTGAGAGGGGAGGAGTGGGTTTGGTGGGAAACGTGTGTGAGCATTAACAGATTTTGCTGCAGCAGTTCACAATTTGATGTAAAAAGTAGCAAATTCCAGTTAGTTACTCACTTTTATCTCTTTCTTTCAGACTTGGGAATCCTATACATGTAGTTCACGAATCAATAAGAAGTAAGAAAAACGGTTCCACTTGTGTCAATCAGAAATCCAGGTTGCCCATTGTTGGGCAGATTGCAATGTAACCTTAAGACTAGCTACTAATAGAGTCCTGTAGCTCAGTGGTTAGAGCACTCGCCTTGTAAGCGAGAGAACCTGGGTTTGACTCCCAAGTAAGGGCAAATTTCCTTACTCCGCACACATGCCTCTGTTTCACTGGCAGTGAGTTTTAACCCTTGGTTAGTTGATTGACAATCACTTTTCCGTGCTTAATAATCCCATTTTATAAACTGTTTGTGGGATGCTGCTGTGTGCAATTGGCTGCCGCGTTTTGCCCACATTGACTTCGTAGAGTCTCCTAGAAGACGTGAAAAGTGCGATATCGGATTATTATTATTGGGTGATCGATTGGAGAATTCTGTCGTGAGATCTTACGATTTTACTGTGGAACTCCATCCTGCAGCCCCTCCGCCTTGCTTCCTCCCTTTCCTCCTTCAAGGCCGGTCTGAAGACCATCCTCTTCGACCGTGCCTTCAGCTGCCCCACTAACTCTTCCCACTCTCCTTCCCCTTCCCCTTAATCGACCCTTCCCCACCCACCCCACTCCGTTCCCAACCAGACTGTTCAGCGCTTTGGGACGTCCTCCCGACGCGAAAGGCGCTATATCAATTTTGTTATTGTTGTAAAGATCTTGCAATCTGTTGTTATATACGGTAAACTATCGAGTGGTCTCGCCATCGCTTGTGATCTGACTAATTAGGAAATATATTGGCAGATATTTCAGGTGGACAGTTTGATCTGAGTGCTATGGGCGCGATGGAAACTGGCAGGATGGGTGGCCACTCCTCCAAGTCCATCATTATCAAGACCGTCGAAAGCCAGGACGGCAGGAGGCTTGCCGAATACTGAAAGAAATGAAGAGCTGGTGATTTTTTTTCAACAGAAAACTGAGTCCGTCCACTTCAATGATATTCTACACGCACACCACAATGCTGAAAACCACATAAAGGAAACTTGAATAAAATATGAAGGAATGATTCGATCAGATCACGCTGATTTCTACACCAGTGTGCTTTCGCACTGTAAAAATAAAATGAAGGTCTTATATAAAACTCAGTATGTTTTCTCTTCTTTGTGTGGCTCTGTGGTTTATTGTAACTCAGAGATTAGTTACAAGAACAAAATTACACTTGTCCGGCGTTTTCACGTCAGGAGGACACTCATGCCTAAGGTGTTAGAGCGCTTGCCTCACGAGAAAGAAGACCTGGGTTTGATTCCCAGGCAGAGTGAAACGTTGAGAGAGTTTCCTTACTCCACACGCTTCTGTTTACCTAGCAGTAAGTAAGTTGTTAGTCGATCAGTGGATCGATTTACTGGAGGGTAATAATCCCTACAAAATGTAATTAATTGGGGAAAAAAACTAGTCACTCAATCCACAACTATTTGTGGGACATTGTTCTGCAAAATTGGTTGCGTGTTTGGCCCACAAAATGTACAGTCAATTCATCTCAAAGAAGTTATTCCAACCAAGTCTTCAATGCAATACAACATTTACAGCAATAACTTGCATTGATATTCACACAGGATAACATCTTAAGAGGGCTTCACATCGCTGTTGTGAGACTGTGAAGGGCTCCGTGATGATACCCCGCCCCGCACCTTTCACATTCTCCTGATGTGAAGGCACTATACATGTGTAATTTTGCTGTGGTTGTTATTGTATTGTTGTTGGAGCACGAAGTTGAGCTGTGGAGAGAGGGGAGGTGATCTTGGGCGCGCTCAAAGAGGGAGGTCTTCAGGACTGCTCTGACGATGGGTGGGCAAGGAGAAGGATTAAAGGAGGGATTTTCAGAGCTTCAGGGTGTAGTGGCTGATGGTAGAGCGGAGTGGGCGAGGGATGTGCTGGAGGCCAGAGCCGGAGAAGAGGAGAAGGAGAACGATGTGTGAGCAGGTCAGGGAGCTGCTAGGACATAAAAGGATTTAGTGTGAGGATCTTGAAATTATTCTGTTCTGCAATAACATCTACATTCAATCCATACATCGCAGTTGATGCTCATACATTACAGCGCCTTTCACATCAAGGGGATCTCCTAAAATGCTTGACAATTCTGGCTGGGGGAATGCAACTCTTGGGAGTGAGGAAGGGAAATAATAATTATTTCATTTGATACAGTGCCTTATCATGTCTTCTAGACGTCTCAAAGCATTTCACAAAATATACTGTAAAGTTAACTCATTGTATATTTTGTGGGCGAAATGCGGCAGCCAATTGTGCACAGCAGCGTCCCAACAAATAGTCGTGGATTCAGTGACCAAATTATTATTATTATTTTTAAACGATTGTCACCCCAGGAGAAGTGATCTGCCAATCAATTACAAGCGGGTTCCCACTTACTGCTGGGTAACACAGAGGCATGTGTGTATAGTAAGGAAACTTGGCTAACGTTTCACCCTGCCTGCCCAGGAATCGATCCCAGGTCCTCTTGTTTGCGAGGCGAGTGTTCTGACTACTGAGCTACAGGACTCAAGTCAGAGTGAAGCTGAATAGAGCAGCACCTATATTGGATTGTCAGTATAGATGATATGAGATCCAAGTCCCAGATTAGGCTGTCGTCCTGATAGCCAAAGGATTAGTATCCCACAGGAACAGGGATTGAGAATTAGGGTCATAGATTTACTTCATTTCCTTGAGCTACGCTGACACCTTGTGGCAAGGCTACCGAACCTCTACGCTCTGTCCCGTGTGAGCCTGTCTTAGGAACATGGAAAATCAAGGACAAGAGGAGACTGATCAGCCCATCAAAACTCCACCCATTTAACAGAATATGTTAATTCACGCCTTATTTGTTGAACTTTGCTGTGCACAAATTGGCTGCCACATCAAGCCACAGAAAAGTCAGGCATTTCACAGTATAACCTGTCAAACACTTTGAGAGGTCCTCCTGACATGAAAGGCCCTGTATTAAATGTACATGTTATTATACTGTATATTATTATTATCATCTCTTAATCCCAATGAGAAATTACTGTGGAGACCTTACAAACGAAGGGACCCGGGGTCATTTAATACAGCGCCTTATTGCATCTGTGAGACCTCTCAAAGCACTTCACAGATACAAAGTAAAGTGAATTGATTGCATATTTTGGGAATGAAACACAGCAGGCAATTGTGTTCTCACAAACAGCTGTGATTGAGTGGCCACATAATAATGATCATTGCATTGTGATATAGCACTTTTCACGTCTTCTAGACGTCTCAAAGCGCTTCACTGAATATATGAAAGTATATATGAAAGTGGGTGAAACATGACAGCCAATTGAGCACAACAGTGTCCTACAACAGTCATGGATTGAAATTACCAATTTTTTTTAGGAATTATTATTAGGCGTGTCTGGGCTTGCCCAGACTTCACTGGCTCCCTGTCCCAGAGAGGATCGACTTCAAGATCCTCACCCTTATTTTCAAATCTCTCCACTCCTCTGCACCCCCCTATCTCTCTGATCTCCTCTCCCCCCCCAACCCAGCACCCGTTACCTTCACTCCTCTGGCTCTGGCCTCCTCCATGTCCCCCCGAATCCTCCACTCCACCCTCGGCGGCCGTGCCTTCATCCACTACTCCCCGAGGCTCTGGAACTCCCTTCCTCACTCCCTTCCCCTCGCCCCCTCTCTTCCCATTTTCAGGTTTTCTCTTCGACCGCGCTTTTGGTCACCTTTCTGCCCCTGCCCCTGGCTCGGTCCCGGGATCCGCTAATGTGAAGCGCTCTGAGACGCCATCTGGCGTGCAGGGCGCTATATAAATCAAAGTTGTTGTTGTTGTAGTAAAGAAACTTACCCAAGGTATGCCTTGCCTGGTTTTGAACACAGGCCTCACGCTTGTAGAAGCAAGTGCTCTAACCACTGAGCTACAGGACTTGATATCCTCTAACCAGCCCAACATTTTGAAATAAATATATTTATCGTTTGCAAGGGATTATTATGCCTGGAAAAATAACGAACTCCTGTAGTTTGACGGTTAGTAACCCTATTGGAAGTAGTATATGTGATGGGATTTCATCTGCAGGAGAGGGCATCTCGAAGGTGTGACAACAACATACAATCCCAACCCACCTTTCTTCTGTGGGCAACTCAAACTGTGCATTTGTACAGCAGCTTTCATTGTGAGGACATCCCAAGGGCAAGGCAGCTGTTATTCTCTGGAAATCCATTCCCTAGCCTCTCCAACTTGCTCCCTACCTCGCCCTCACCAAATTCAACGGCTGTCTCAAGATATACTGTACTTCCTTCTTCACACTTTTGGAATGTCATCGTTCCCCTCTGGGCTCCCACCCCAGCTCAGTTGCCCATCCAGGACTGTTGATCATCTTGGCTCATCCTCCTAACGTGAAAGGAACATGAGAGGAGAGTCTGAAGAAGATGGATGTAAAGAGGTGGTTTACTTGTCGAAAAATAAATCTGTCTTTTTTTGTTAACACTATTGTGCAAGCTGTGTTTTTCGAGCGTGACCTATTCCCTCCTGCAGTTGGATACTTGATATCCTCTAACCAGCCCACAATCCTCCCACTCAGAGGCGAGGATGCTGGCTTTTAAGAATATATTGTGAAATCCGCTTCAATTTGAATGTTCCTTTCATCTTTACTTTACACCCTTAGTTGGGACCCCATTGGATTTCTCAGCTTGGTTGGAGACTCTTAAGCAATGGTGATGCGTTTCTGCTTGATACCGGCCTGGCTAAAATTCCTTTGACTGAGTGGGATCGGAAGGGGTTCATTAGGGAATAAATGGGAACAGTTGCACTGACATGGAAGCCTTTTAGGGAAGCATTCCACATCAAAATCAACTGTCGGACATTTCAGTATTTAAAATGTGTTTGTGTATGAGAGAGAGAGAGAGAACACAGATAGGTAACTGGAAGTATTCTGTAATAATGCAGTGGGGGTTGGAGGGAGGTGTAATAATACAATGGGTGGGTGAGTGGGAGGGAGGGAAGTGCAAGGGGGGGGTGGGAGGAAGGTGGAAGAGTGCTGTATTTTTCGTAAAATCTCCAGCTGGCAACACTGGAAATTGAATCGGTTTACAAACAATGTGTCACATTGAAAGTATGCTCCCTAACCTTCACCCTCTTCTGATCTGATCTGGTTCTGTACTGAGCCAAAAGGGAAACTGCACAAAAGGCTTGGCTTGAATTCAGCGGTTTGAACATGAGCTCATTCCTTTCTAACTGTAACTAGTTCAAACGAGCATTTGTGGAGGGATGAATCATAGAATCATAGAATTTTACGGCACAAAAGGAAGCCATTCGGCCCATCTAGTCTGTGCCGGCTCTTTGAAAAGAGCGATTCAATCCCACTGCCCTGCCCGCTCCCCATAGCCTAATAGACCCGTTCTCCCTAAATAAAGATCTAATTCCCTTTTAAAAGTTGTTATCGAATCAGCCTCCACCACCTTTTCAGGCAATGACATGATATTAATCATATTAATCCTTGTATTTGGTGCAGAATGCTCGCTCTCTCTTTCTCTCTCTCTCTCTCTCTTTCCCAGAGAGATTAACCCTATTTACCTCATTCCGGAGAGTATTAGGTGCAGATTGGCAAGAGCCAAATCTGAGGAGGGAAACTGCTGGAGTCTAACCAGCTGAACCCACACAAAAGTTTAGTCAATGAGAGCGTTGTCTGGCCAAGCTTTCCTACTGCTTGTCCAGCTAGGACCACCCTACCCATTAGTTAGACCTTTGGCTGCAGGGTTAACAGGAGCTGAGTGAGAGGATTCCCTGCCCCCAGTGACTGGGCTGCTCTTCCAGGGCCTGCTGATGAGCCAGGGCTGGGGCTGTCATCAGCAGCAAGAGAGAGAGCCCCTGGATATACCGCGAGCCTGAGCCTGGCTAGATCCTTCACACCAGGAATCTGTCTCAAAGATTTCATGCAATAATTCACTGTAAATAATGACAGTCCTAGCGCTTTGGGTCATCCTCCCGACGTGAAAGGTGCTATACAAGTGCAATTTTGTTGTTGTGGTAAAGTGTAGTGGCTGCATATCTGAATGTTGTCGCTTTGGTCAGCCTGGCTCGGCTGGTAGCAGTCTTGCCTCGGAATCAGAAACTGGTGGGTTCAAAATCAAGATTCCCTTTCCTGTGCTCTGTTCAACTGGGCATGACAGATCACACTGCACTATTTCAAAAGAAAAGGGAGTTCCCCCCATCTCCAAGTATCCTGGCTGACAATCCCACAAATATCATATTAATAATTATTATCATTATTCACGTCATGGGTATATTGATGTGTACAAATTGACTGCTACGTTTGCCCACAATAGCAAACGATATAGCCTGTGAAGTCCGTTGATATTTGTGAGGTCAGGGTAATAAGTGGTACGGGGCGAAGGTGGGAATGGCAGAACAAACTCGAGGGGCTTTAGACGTTCTCCTGATGTGAAAGGTGCTGTGCCAAGGATTCTTACAGTCCTGTAGCTCATGGTTAGAACACTCGCCTTACAAGTGATTCTAGACAGGGCAAAACCTTGGGCAAGTTTCCTTACTCAACACGCCTGATAATAATCCCCCCCCCCCAAAAAAAAATTGGTGGTTCCAATCCATGACTGTTTGTGGGAACACTGCTGTGCACAATTGTGTGTTTCTCCCACAAATATACTGTAAATTCACTTTATACCTTCAGTATATACCTTTTCAACCTCGCCAGACTCCACCACTGCCTCATTCCTCAGGCTGCCGAAACCCTAGTCCACACATTCATCACATTAAGGCTCGACTATGGAAACTCTTTCCTCGTCGGCCTTTCTAGTTCCTCCCTTCACAAGCTGCAGATAATCCAGAACTCTGCAGCTCCTGTCCTCACCCACACCAAGATCCCCGACCACATCATTCCCACCCTCGCCCGGCTCCATCCCCCAGAGGATCGAATTCAAGATTCTCATCCTCACTTTCAAGGCCATTCATAGCCTTGCTTCCCCCTACCTTTCTGACTTGCTGTCCCCCTACGAACCTGCTCACCCCCTCCGTTCAGTGGGCTCTGGTCTGCTCCGTATTCCCCGCCCGACCAGCCTTACCATGGGTGGCTGGGCTTTCAGCCTCTCCGCTCCCAAACTCTGGAACTCCATCCCACAGTCCCTTTGCCTCGCTCCCTCCCTTGCCTCCTTCAAGACCATCCTCTTTGACCATGCCTTCTGTTGTCCTCCCAACTCTCTCCCTCCCCTCCTAACTCTCTCCAACTCCCCTACCATGCTCCCCCAATCTCTTTGCTCGGGTCCGACCTGACTGCTGAGCAGCTTGGAACTGATGTGAAATGCGCTCTCTAAATGTAATTTTTTGTTGTATATTCTGTAAAGACGTCTCGAACAGTGTTTCTCAACCTTTTTGATGCCGGGGACCAGCTGGCAATCTTCCTAAACTGACGTGGATCTCTTTTTAAGGTCCTGGCCATTTTTGTCTATTTTTTACTACCTGATTAGTGCATGTAAACTTGAAATTAAATGAAAGTGCAGACACTGGTTTAATTAAATTGAACAAGCTGAAACACCCTAGTTAGTACAGATAACAATAAAAAATGTTTTATTTTTATTTCTGACAGCAAGTCAGAATTCTACGTTTTAGAAGAAAGCTTTGACATGAAGTGAGCTTGGTCGGTTTTAAAATGTAGGTTTTAACTCTACAGCTGGACTGAAACTGTAACTCTACCCTATCTCTCTGGTAGAGTTGCGGGAGATTGCTTTACATTTTACACACATTCTATTCCCAAAGTAAACTACAAGTTCATCATCCCTCAATACTGAGGGAAAGGGCCTCCCCTGTCATTGTACCCACCACACATTACTGGAAACGTAATGTTAACTGGAAGACCTGAAGTGGAGCGGCATAGAATGGAACGGAACGTAAACTCAGAAATCTAAGATATCTGTGTCATGTTTTTTTCTTCAAAATTGATTTTCTCTAATCTCACAGGGACCGGCAAAGACGCAGCTGCGGCCCCAGCACCGGGCCCCCGATCGGCTGCTGAGAAACTCTGATCTAGAAGGTGTGAAAAGCACTACATCAAATACAAGGATTATTGCAGTCGGGTCACTTTCGAGGATTAGGATATTTCTGCAATACTGTAATTTTCCAGGTGGTTCAGTAGGTGTGGGAGAGGGCATGTTTGGTCACATCTGAACAAGAACGATGGAAAGGCCTTATAGCAACATGCAAATCTGCTCTATTACGAACAAATTGAGTTTTCAAGTAATAATAATAATCCTTGCATTTGATATTCTTCTTATCGTGTCTTCTAGCGCTCTGAGACGCCGTCCGGCGTGGAGGGCACTATATAAATCGAGTTGCTTTTGTTGTTGTTCTAGACGTCTCAAAGCACTTCACAGAATGCACTGTAAAGTGGATTGACTGTATATTCGATGGGCACAGCAGCGTCCTACAAACAGTCGTGGGTTGAAGTGACCAATTTAAGTCACAATTTGACTATTATGTTTTTCTATTTTATATATCCTTTGAGTTTATCTTTGAAGACAGTACTGTGGCCAGTGACTGAACATTTTAGTTTGGGTAGAAAGTAGTTTTTTAAACAAAAAACCCTTCTTCTCTTCCCCTTAATGCCCAAGTTTAAAACTCACCGAACCAGTTCCCATTCATTACACGAAGCTTCAGGTTACAGAAACTGCTGATGTGATCACAGTTTATGCATAGCAACCGGTTTCCTGTCACAACTCAAACAGACAGGCAAATGCTCTTGGACATTTTAACAAAGGTTCAATGGAAAAGAGATTCAAGGTGTTTCTTTTTCATATAAAGCAGTAAATCACGCAGAATGATCGAAAATCAACCATCTGCTTTTCGCTCATGCTCAAGTCTCCAAAACCCGATGTTCAAGGCTATCCTTTCACCCCTAACCGTAACAGTCTAGGCTGACATTGTAGGGTCGTGTGTGAGTACGGGTGTGAGGTTGACGTGTGAGGCAAGAGCTGTGATATTAGTGGTGTTGTTAGGTCATGTCTGTACTTGATCGGGTAGATCTGAAAGATCTCAGCTATTGCTAAATGAAAGGGTGTTTCCCTCTCCAGGTGTTGGCTGACACTCCCCAAGCTACAAATCAACACTTGCTTCAATGGCTATTCGTGGGACGTTGCTGGGCATAAAACACACTGCCGCAGTTTCCCTACAACGGCAATCGCCAAATAAGCAAACGTAGCCTGGAATTTGTGAGGCTGTTTATTTTGGCCGAGGGTTTGTTTGAGAATAATGATTGTAATAATGATAATAAACCTTGCATTTGATACAACGCCTTATCACATCTTTGAGATGTCTCGCAACGCTTCGCAGAACTGCAAAGTGAATTGCCTGTGAATTTGGGGGGCGAAAAGTGGCAGCCAATTACGCACAGCAGCATCCCACAAACAGTCACGGAATGAGTAAATTATGATTTATTCATTTGAATTTTTATTTAAAATGATCATTATCTCTGGAGAAGTAATCACCAATTAACTAACAACCACGTTCCTATTTACTGGTAGGTAAACAGATGTGTGTGGAGTAAGGAAACTTGCTCAATGTTTCGCTCTGTCCGGGAATCGAATCCAGGTCTCTCGCCTCTAACTGGAATGCTCGAGTGTTCCAACTAGTGAGCTACAGGACTCCAGAATCTTTATAAGGGGGTAGGGTGATAGTGTGGAGGAAAGAGGGAATGGAAAGATAAATAAATAAACAACTTCAAAGTTAAGACTGAATTCAACAAAGTGGTCAGATTCCTGAACCTCTGAAATGCTACGAATTTGCTGAACTGCAGAGGAGCTAACGTCCCGTCAGAGCGGAAAGCTGCAAAGCATTCCATTTCTCATAGGTTTTGTTCCTGCTAGCCTCCTCTACCTTTTTGCTCGTCACTAAGATAGCTACTTGCAACAACAAATGCTTGATGTTGCACATGGTTAAAAGCAGACTAATCATACATATAATACACACACACTCGAGACAAAAAAAATCCTGTCCAGTCACTGGGGGCAGGGAGTCATCTCACTTAGCTCCTGTTAACACTGTAAGTCACAGTCCTAACGGAGAGGGTGGTCTTAGCTGTACAAGCAGCGGGAAAGGTTGGCCGGACTGCGATATCAATGGCAAAGTATGCAGTTTCAGCTGGTTAGACTGCAGTAATTACCCCCAACGCACGCTCTGGGGCCCCCCCACCCCAAAACTTGGCTCTTACCAACCTGGGCCTAATCCAATCGATCCTAATAATAATCTTTGCATTTGATATAGCACTTTCCACATCTTCTAGACGTCTTAACGCACTTCACAGAATATACTGCAAAATGAATCGACTGTATATTTGTTGACGAAATTTGGCAGGCAACTGGACACAGCAGTGTCCCACAAACAGCTGTGGATTGAAGTGACCGGTTTTTTTCTCTCAAGGGATTATCAGGTGTGTGTGTGGAGTAAGGAGACTTGCCCAGGGTTTTGCCCTACTTGCTGGGATTCAAACCCAGGTCTCTCGTTTGCGAGGCGAGCGCTCTAACCACTGACCTACAGGACTCCAACTTTGCATCGATCAGCACTGATAGACAATTCAAAAATAAACTAATATCTCAGAAACACCATTCCTCCTAGAGCAGAGATGTGTCAATATCTCAGGTAGGCTATCGCTGGGTAGGGGCTGGCCAGGTGGCGGATGATTTCCACTAAAAATCAGCAGCTGCTTCGCCTTCTCCCTCACCCTCCCCCATCTCCCTCCCCAAATCTGCTCTCACCTCTCTCCCCCGCGCTACACAAATAAGTTAAGAACATATAATTAGCAGTTTAAGTTTACAGTCGGCTTTCCTGCTCTCCTTCCCCCTGCCCCGATCCCTCTCCTTGACATCTTTCCCCCCCATTTCCTTTATTCCCACTTCCATGACTGTTTGCGGGATACTGCTGCCGCGTTTCCCCTACAAATATACAGTGAATATTCCTACTCTCCTTCTCTCTACCCCGTCCCCTCCCCGACTGCTATAGTCCCTACCTTTTGGGATGTTGTTGTATTCTGTGAAGCACTTTGTGACGTCAATAAGATGTGGAAAGTGCTATATAAATGTAAGTATGATTATTTATTATTATTATAAGAAGCATTATTTTTGGTGGCTGGAGGAGTTTAATTAAGCTGGTAGAATGTTACACACTTATATTTTGAAGCAATCAGAAATGACACTAATTATTCATCTGTCTGTTCAACTCGAAGGAGAAAGGAGAATCTATCGATGCTGAAAGATTATTTGGAGCCCAGTTTATTTTCTTTCACTGATGAACGCAGATACATTCATGATAAATACTAATCCTAGCATTTTGACACCACCCCAGAACTCAGTCAATTCATCGCCCATGATTTATTTTAAACTGTAAAGTTTAGTGGATGAAGTGAACAAAGGGGCATGTTTTTTAGAGGGGGGGTGGGGGGGGGGGGGAGAGATGAGTGTGTGTGTGAAAGGGGTGAGGGAAAATACTCTTTTTGCCAGCAGAGTGGCTGGCAAAACTGATTGTATAAGTGTATAAGAAAAAAAATCGTATTTTTGCCCAATGACTTGTTGGCTTTGCTGACTAGAGCATGGGTGCGGTTCAACAGATGCCTGAAGCTTGAGTTAACCCCTTATATCCTGCAGCCAATCATACTTAAAATTTGAATGCTGAATTAAAAATGTAGGAAACAAAGAAATTATATTCCCTTGCTTGGGAATCTTTTCTTCTCCTTGGCCAGGAATTATACTGGCTAATAATTCCCCCCACTTCAGCCCACACCTCACCTCCGCCTCATCCCCAGCTCCCACCTTACCCCCCGCCAAATAAAATTGATCATTGGATCCATGGCTGCTTGTGGATTGTGTACTTCCTGTGTTGAAATTGGCTGCTGCTTCCGCCTGCAAACTGTGCCTCGAGACATCTCAAAGATGCCATATAGGTCACTCCAAATCCCCCTTTCCCTACACCCTACCGGTCTCCAACCCCAGTTTGGGTCTGAAACAGTGACAGACCAGCGCCTTGGGACGCTATACAAGTGCAATTTTGTTATATCAAATGCAAGGGTTATTCTTCTCATTATCACCAACAGGTAAAAACTCTGTGAAGCACTTTGAAAGCAATCAGCTATGACACTTACCAAACGGTTGTTCATCTATTAACCCGAAACAAACGCTGCATGTTGAGGCCAATGTGGTTGAAAGCACAATTTGTTTTCCTAAAAAATAATATGATAATAATTCTAGAAAAAAGATTCCTTGGTCTCCCAGTGTGGCAACGCCACATATTGTCAGGGTCATTTGTATAAAGTTACTCGCCACTCATTGCGAGAATATTTCGAGAATGATCGAAAAAAGGCCCCACATTCCACTGCGTGTGTGTTCGCTGGAGTTTACGGTCGGTTTGCTATCAGGAGTTGTGCTGGGTGTGCTCAGTTTCGATGCTCAATTAAATGAGTGATTTGCAGCTCAGATGAGGGCAGTGAATAGTGAGCTGTGCACTGTAAACTGCCCTGAGGATACAGGCTGGGGCCAGGTGGGGGGCAGGTTGGAACTTATTCCAATGCGAGGCCACTGGCTCCTCCCTAGGCTGCTCTGGTCCATTCAGATGCTTGTTACCTGACACCCAGCCCAGCCCCAACCCTGGGAGAAGTGGATAAATAGCAGGGTCTCACCTGCTCAATACCTCACAGGCACCTTCGCTCCTCGAACAAAACCCAGATTGCAGGATGTCGGTCAAGAGAAGCTACCAGACGACCACCAAGACAATGAGTAGTGGGGGCTCCATAAGGCTAGGTGGCGGTGGCGGTAGTGGGGGCACTGCTGGTGGCATGGGATATAGAACAATGATGAGCGGAGGATCAGGAGGAAAATACAGAGGCACACAATCTCTGTGTGGAGGTATGAGCAGCAAAAATCGAATGTCCTATTCCAGCGGCAGCAGGACATCAGGAGCGTATGGAGGAGGAATGAATATGCGTTACGGAGGAGGTTATGGAGGAGGTTATGGTGGAGGAGGTATGATTCAGTCATCTCTCAATCTGGATCTCAATGCCTCCGTGCCCACACTGGACCCCGGTCTACAAACCCTGCGGCAACAGGAGAAGAACCAGATCTCTGGGCTGAACAACAAGTTTGCCAACTTCATCGATAAGGTATTTATTTGCACATCATTGCAGAGTCCTGTAACTCAGTGGTTAGAGTACTTGTACTTCCCTCGCAGGTGAGAGAACTGGGTTTGATTCCCGGGTGGGCAGGCGAACCCTTAAGCAAGTTCCATTACCCCGCTCACACATCTCTCATTACCTGGCAGTAAGTAGCAATGCAGTCAATTAGCGCATCGCTTTTCTGGGAGTAATCATTTCTTTCAAAAAAATTAATAAATCGGTAATTCAATGCATGCCTGTTTGTGGGATGCTGCTGTGCGTAATTTCTACCATGTTTCACCCACAAAATATACAGTCAATTCACAGTGAATTGACTTACGTCGCATTTTTAATAAAGTATCCCCAAACTTGACCCAATTTCCCCTCCCCTTTCCCCATTCCAAAACCTCTCCATCAGCCCCCACACCCCCAGCTAAGATTCTGCATTACTCACTCCTTCTTGTGACTTTTATGTGCTCCGAGACGTCGTCCGGTATGATGAGCGTTATACAAATGCAAGTTGTTGGTATTGTTGACTCCTGTTTGCTGGCCCCGCCTGTTAACGAAGCCAATTTGCAATCCCCAGGTCCGTATGCTGGAACAGCAAAATAAAATGCTGGAGACCAAGCTGGAATTCCTCCAGAACCAGGGCACCTACGCCTCTAACATCGATGCCATGTTCCAGACTTATATTGAGAACCTCAAGAGGCAGCTGGAAACTCTGGGACAGGAGAAAGTGAATCTAGAGGGAAGTCTTATACAGATGCAAGCCTGCGTTGAGGATTTCAAGAACAAGTAAGTGCACTACTTAAACTCCCCTGGCGACACAGACGCCAATAACAAACTTTAGGAGAGATATCATGTTACTGACAATCCAGATTCTATAAAGCCACTCTGTTTGGTCACAGGTATGAAGATGAGATCAACAAACGTACCGAAATGGAGAATGAGTTTGTCCTGATCAAAAAGGTGAATTTTTGCGTCCATTTATCTGACTTCATCAGTTTTTTAAAAAATGTTTAAACTATTTTCAATAGAAACTTGCCAAAAAAAATTTGCTTGAAAAATGTCCTCTGTTTCTCTCTCCTATGCTAGGATGTTGATGAATCTTACATGAACAAAGTGGAGCTGGAAGCTAAACTGGAAGGTCTCACCGATGAAATCAGCTTCCTCCGAGCAATCTTTGAACAGGTAATAATGGCATGAATGTTCTCCCCAAAACGGCTGTGGATGTTGAATAGATTCCTATCTTCAAGATTGAGATAGCGAGATGTTTATAGGTGAAGGTGTTAGGGGATATGGGGCAAAGGCTGGTAATTGGAGTTGAGGTACAGATCAGCCATGATTTTATAGAATGGTGCAACAGGCTTAGGGGCTGAATCCCCACTCCTGGTTCCCATGTTTCTAGATTTTCAACCTGCAGTTTACACTCTGTCCATATCTGTTTGGGGTAGATGTCTTTGTAAACTAGGATTTCAATTTCAACCTAATCCCGCGTATCTTCCCATTTTAATCTCTAGGAAATCCGCGAGCTGCAGGCTCAGATCCAGGATACAGCCGTTACCGTGGAAATGGACAACAACCGCGACCTGAATGTTGAAAGCATTATTGCCGAGGTCAAGGCCGAGTATGACCGTCAAGCAAATCGATCCAAACAACAGTGTGAGGAGTGGAGAAGCGCCAAGGTAAACCCACATGCTGACAACTTTACATTCATACTGTGCCATTCACCCCAGCAGCACATCCCAAAGCACTTCCTGGAGTCTTGTAGCTCAGTGGTTAGAGCACAAGCGTCCCAATGCGTTTTCAGGCATGGCGTTCCAGATAAAAGGGCTATTAATGACTTAAGCACTCGCTCAGTGCAGGCGGAAAATACATAGTGAAACACTGACCCCTCAAATACTGAGGTCTGTTGAGCTGCTGTTGAAATGCTGGGAAACTGACGGACGTACTGCACATTCTAGATGCAAGAACTGTCCTCAAGCACCGGACAATACGGGGATGACCTTCGCAATACGAAGACTGAGATCAACGACATGACCAGGATGATCCATAAACTGACTGGTGACATCGAAGCACTTAAAGCGCAGGTAGGTGAAGCCTAAACACACGTCCATTGTGATCTTGGTTCTTATTATGGGAGAAGTCTCTGTTAGTTTGAGATCCTTGTTGGTAGACGGCTGAAAGTTGCTCTTTGATTCCACCCAGCGTGCCAAGCTGGAGGGTGAGATTACAGAAGCCGAGGAGCGAGGTGAGATGTCGCTCCGTGACATCAAGGTGCGGATCTCTGAGCTGGAGGTTGCTGTGCAGAAGGCCAAGCAGGACATGGCTCGCCAAGTGCGTGAGTACCAGGAACTGATGAACGTCAAGTTGGCCCTGGACATCGAAATTGCCACCTACAGGAAACTTCTGGAGGGAGAAGAAGACAGGTAAGGCACACGTCAAGTGACAGTCAGACTGGCTATAGTCATTAGAATGTGGGGTAGTGACGCAGAGTGCTAAACCTTTAAGCCATTGAGTACCAGAGCTGTGGAGAACTTCTGCCACTGACTTCCAGCACATGAGCAGTGAAGAGGAAGTGACCTTATTAGCACTTCCTGCGCATAGCACACCAGCACAGGAAGTGACATTACAGAGTTTCTTGCGCATGGCTCGCACCACACAGGAAGTGATATCAGCGATGACCGGTGACCTGGAAGCGTTGAGCTGCGGCTGTTGATTTTAAGAACCCAAACATTGCATCGTAGGCGGAGACCAACTGTATTAACCATTAGACACTAGGTGTAAACACAACACAATCACTGCTCTTGATAGCGGGAAATGTCTTAATATAAATATTTTATGTCCAGGCTTATCATGGGAATTCAAACCATCAACATCCACACATCCCACGGAATGGGTAAGAAAACCATTAATTGAAATCTTAAGTTGCTTTCAGACCGACTATTTAGAAATCATGAGAAATGTTTTGAGTTGTTTCCTACCATTGACCACTGATTATTTGCCCTATTTTGTATGTTAGCAATGACTGAGGCCGGGGATTCTTTGCACTTGGCTCCTGTTAACTCTGGAAGCTAAAGCCTTGGCCCTTGCCAACCTGTATCTAATTAGGTAAGCAGGATGCGCCGCTCAAAGGAGAGAGCGACAGTGTGTACGATCCATTCCAACAATCTATCTCTGGAATAATTTTGATGTACAGTATAGAACTCTCCCCAAAAAGGCTGTGGATTATTGTTGGATCTATTTATATCTTCAAGACTGAGGAAGAAAGATATTTGAAACAAAAACAAAAGTTGCTGGGGAAGCTCAGCAGGTCAAGCAGCATCCATGGAGAAAGAGTCAACGTTTCGGGTCTACAAACCTTCGTCAGAACTGGGGCCCAACAAGCCCTAGTTCTGACGAAGGGTTGTAGACCCAAAACGTTGACTCTTTTTCCTTTCTCCATGGATGCTGCTTGACCTGCTGAGTTTCCCCAGCAACTTGGGAGCAACCCTGTCGTAAAGCAACCCTGTCGTAAATTGGGGAATAGTATTATTAAAATCAGGTAATTAGATTTGATGTACAGATCAACCATAATCCTATAGTATGGTGGAACAGGCTCAAAGGGCTGAATGGGCTACTCCTGTTCCTACTCGAGGAATTCTCAGTTTAGTTTGGAAGCACTGGGATGGGTTTCTACATGTGTCGGACATCCGGCTGACCCCAAAAGAAAGAGATAAAAGTTTGGAAGAATTATCTTTTTCTGCATTCCCTGTTTTCCAGGCCAGCACCAGTCACACTTTGGTGGAATGGCTAACGGCTCAAGCCTGGGATTTGGAGGAGGTAGCTTCCAGATGGAGAGTTCCTCCGGCTTATTTGGAAGCTCCGGAGGCCACAGTTCAAGCAGCAAGAAGGTGATCGTCAAGACCATTGAATCACAGGATGGAATGAAGACATCTGAGACCATCAAAGAACTGAGGTCCTAAGACCTGAGTAATTCCCTGCCTCTTTGCCAGTCCCACTATCAGTCACCTTTCCACAACGTAGAACAGACCATGCATATGCTGAACTCTCAGTCTGGTTTGGATACACTTCATTAAATCAGATACGTAGACAGTTACGTAAAGTTGTTTGACACTAACTACTGCTATTCAGCTGGTGTTTAAACTCCATGCTGTTCCTATCCCCCCTTTTCCATCATCCTCGATTTGGAGAGATGCATCTCACCTATATGGTGAGGTAGCTTTGATAAAAGACTAGAATCGTCCCAGTCAATGACTGTCACTCAAAAACTTTATTGAACCTTGGGGAAAGGTGACTAATTGATCTGGCAATTGACAAGATTTGGAACAAAACTTTCTTTCTCCTCACTCTTCACTCTTGTATTAAAAAAAATCTGTCTATCCCTTACACAAATAGCAGGATGTCAGATTAACCAGCAGGCTAGCCACAAAACCTTCTGTATAGTAGAGAGATCTTACATACAGAGATGAATTAATGTGAATCAAACCTCTACCTTTTAGCTTTGAGTGATGTCCATCTGATTAATGTAGCCATCTGGCATAAAGCTGTGGAAACAAATGTTTTAAGATCTGAAGAAATCTAGAGAGAAAATACTTCATTTCCCACTAAGGAGTTTAGTGCAAACACTGTACTCTTTACCTTTTTCATGATTTCTTTTCTGTGCCGCTCTGTGCTCCACTAAATAAACTTTTGCTGAGCATTGCATTGTGTTTTAGTGACTATTCAGCCAAACTTGGTAAAAAAAAAAGGTGATTTTGGAGTGAAGTCAAGCTTGTAATACATTTTGATTGAGATATTTTGAGACAAGCTACTGGAACATATATTTCATGTAAACGCCTCACAAGATATCATAATCTTTGTATTCAGTGCACTGTATATAATGCAGAAGAAATCTAATAATGGGGAGAGAGGGGGCAAGGCGGAGGGCTTGAGGGAGAGAGTTCCACAGTTTGGGACATAGTGGCTGATGGTGGAGTAGAGGGACGGGAGACAAGGCTATCTGTCGAGCTATCTAGCAAGATGTATGGTTTTAGCTATTAAGACTCCAGCCGTTCCTCAATCCTCATCACCAATGCACACACTATGGGGTCCTAAATCCTTGCCAACCTGTGCCTACTACTCACTCTTCAGATGTATCCAGACCTATGTCTGGATACATCTGAACATTACCATGGCATATATAAGTGGAACTCATACATATAAGCAGAATCCATGTTACAGTTTAACAGTAAAACTGGAATATCATATCAGAGTCAGAGGCAGGAATTGGGTGTACAACAACATCACAGTTGTAAAGCACCTTTTAAGTCAGAGATTTGGACGCAATCTTTGGGTAGGGATTGGGGAGGGTGGAGGGCAGGAGGGAAGTTGATTGAAAGCATGGTTCAAAGAGGAGGGCCTTAAGGTGAATCTTGAAGGAGGCAAGGGATGGGGCGAGACAGAAGGAATGCAGGATGGAGTTCCAGAGAGTGGGGGCAGATTGACTAAAGGCCCACCTGCCAACGGTAGGCTGGGTAAGGCGGGAGACATGAAGCATGCCGGAGACTGCCTAGTATGGGAAGCGGACAAGTTGGAAGGGGTTTAGGAGATCGCAGAGGCCTACAATAGTTCTGCCACTCCCCACCCCCCACCACCTCCCGTTCCCGTCTGACAAATCCAACACTGACCAGGGATGTCTGACCGGTCATGGTAATGAGTACTTTAGTTCAATGGTTAGAGCACACGCCTAACAAGTGACAGGCCTGGGTTCAGTTCCTGGGCAGGGGTAAACATTGGGTAAATTTCCTTATTTCACACTCCTGTTTATCTAACAGTTAGATTGGGGAATCACTTTTCTGGCGGTTATCAATCCTTCACAATAAATAAAACTGATTTGGTCACACAATCACAGACTATTTGTGGGACACTGCTATGTGCAATTGGCTGCCGCGATTCACCTCAAGTCACTGATACACCCACCAGTGGAAACAGTTTTTCCCTGTTTACCCTATCGAGTCCCCGCATGATTTTGAAAACCTCTATTAGGTCTCATCGTAAGCTTCTCTGCTCTAATGAGATTTATCCTAGCAACTTCCACGTATCCACGGATGACACCCAACTGTACCTTTCTGTCTGCACGCTTGACTCCAGGACCACTGCTGTCAGACATCAAGTCCTGCGTGAGAGCTAGCTTTTTACAGTTGAATGTCAACAAGACCGAGGCCCTCCCATCCGCGCCTCCACATCTCAGCCACTGACAGCATCAGCTTATTCCACCTCACTGAGCCAGTCTGCACCCTTGTTTGCGCCTCAGCTGTCTGTTTTACCCCACATCCATGGAATAACCCATCCATGCTTTGTCTTCCCCCACCTCTGCCACATCGCCTGGCACTGCCTCAACCCTCAAGCCAGCAAAATTCTCATCCACGGATTCATCACATCCAGGATTGACTACACCAACTTCCCACTGGTCGGCCTCCCTAACTTTTCGCTCCACAAGCAGAACTCAACCAGAACTCTGCAGCTCATGTCCTCTCCCGCACAAAGTTTTGTGACCCTATCATCCCCATCCTCACCCACTAATGGAGCTCCTGTGGCTCAGTGGTTAGAGCACTTGTCTTGCAAGCTGGGGAGATTAAGTTGGGGAGACCTGTGTTCGAATCCAGGCAGGTCAGGGCGAAACCTTGGGCAAGTTTCCTTACTCCACACGCCTAATAATAATCCGTCCAAGAAAACCACAATAATGAAATTGGTCATTTCAATCCACGACTGTTTGTGGACAATTGGCTGCCACGATTCGCCCACAAATATACAGTTAATTCACTTTACAGTATATTCTGTGAAGCGCTTTGGGATGTCGATAAGATGTGAAAAGCTCTATCAAATGCAAGGATTATTATTATTATTATAGCTTCCCATCACACAGAGGATAGAGTTCAAATTCCTCACCCACACTTTCAAGGCCCTCCACAGCCTTGCCTTTCCCTACGTCTTTGACCTGCTAATCCCATATCAATGTGCACGCTCCCTCCGCTCAGCAGGCTCTAGCCTGCTTCATGTCTCCTACCCGATCTGCGTCACCATCAGCTATCGGGCCTTCAGCCTTTACGCACCCACCCTCTGGAACTCCATCCCATATTCTCTTAACCTAGCTCCCTCACTTGCATCCTTCAAGGCACTTCTCAAAACCCTCCTCTTCGACAGTGCCTTCAGTCATCCATTGTAGCCTCCTTGCCCCCCGACAACAACAACAACTTGCATTTATATAGCGCCTTTCATGCCAGACGGTGTCCTCGAGTGCTTAACAATAGTGGAGCCTGGGGTCAAGCCAAGGAAGAGGGGAGATGATCGTAGGTGCGGTCAGTCGAATAGAAAGGTCTTCAGGCATGACCTGAAAATGGTAAAGAAGGGGATGAGGTGAAGAGATTGTGGAAGGGAGTTCAAGAGTTTTGGGGTGTAGTGGCTGAAGGCACAGACGCCGATGGTGGAGCGGAGATTTCAGGGGAAAAGGAGGAGGCCAGACCCAGTAGAGCGGAGGCAGCAGGGACTGGAGAGAGAAGGTTAGAGAGTTAGTGGGGTAAAGGAGTGGAGCGATTTAAACACAACAGTGAGGATCCTTGAAATGGATCCACTCTATGACAGGGAGCCAATGAAATCTGGTGAGGACTCGACTAATCAGGGAGTAAAGATTGGTTCAGGTGAGAATGCGGGTCCAAGCTCGGGTCCAAATCCCTGATTGTCCTCCCCACATGAAAGGCACTGTAAATCTAATGTTGTTTTGTATGTGTAACAAATGCAAGGATTACTATTATTATAATTGTTGGCCATTAGGTGGCGCTGTTGCTCATGATCGAAGGAACAAGTGAGATACAACAACAACAATAAGTTAAAATAGTTTCAAGGCGCAGTAGAGAGGAGCTGAGGAGAATTTTTTTCACTCAGCGAGTTGTTCGAATCTGGAATGCATTGCCTGAAAAGGTGGTGGAGGCTGATTCGATAACAACTTTTAAAAGGGAATTAGATCTTTATTTAGGGAGAACGGGTCTATTAGGCTATGGGGAGCGGGCAGGGCAGTGGGATTGAATCGCTCTTTTCAAAGAGCCGGCACAGACTAGATGGGCCGAATGGCCTCCTTTTGTGCCGTAAAATTCTATGATTCTATGAATCTATGAATAACAAAATTACATTTATAGAGCGCCTTTCACGGCAAGAGGACGTCCCAAGGCGCTGAACAATCAGGTCAGGACCCGAGCAGGGGGGAAGGGGAAGAGAGTAGGAGAAGGAGAAGAGTTAGGAGGGGAGCAGAAGGCACAGTCGAAGAGGAAGGTCTTTGAGACCGGCCTTGAAGGAGGAAAGGGAGATGAGGCGGAGAGGCTGCGGGATGGAGTTCACAGTGTGGGAGAGGGTGAAAGTCCGGCTGCCGATGGTTGGGCGGTTAGGGCGGCGGATGCGGAGCAGACCTGAGTCTGCTGAACGGAGGGTGCAGGCGGCTGATAGAGAGACAGCAGGTCAAAGAGATAGGCGGGGGCAAGGCCGTGAATGGCCTTGAAGGTGAGGATGAGGGTTCGATCCTCTGGGGGATGGGGAGCCAGCGGAGATGGGCGAGGGTGGGAGTGATGTGGTCGCGGAGCCTAGAGCGGAGGAGTACACGAGCTGCAGAGTTCTGAATGATCTGCAGCTTGTGAAAGTAGGAGCTGGGAAGGCCGACTAGGAGAGAGTTCCTGTAATCCAGCCAAGATGTAATGAAGGCTTGTATGAGTGTTTCAGCAGCATGTGGAGATGAGGTAGTGGCGGAGTCTGGCAATGTTACAGAGGTGGTGGAAGGCTGTACCGGTCATAGCGCGGATATGGTGGAAGGACAGTTCGGGGTAAAACAAGATGTCTAGATTCCTGACTGGCTTTGAGAGGTGGAATGAGTAACCATGAATGTTGATGTTGTCAGCGCCTGAGGTGTGGAGGAGCTGACGCGAGCTGATCAAGCCTGTTCACCATTCTATAAGATCGTGGCTGATCTTGAATTCAGGATCAATTACTCACCCTTGCCCCGTATCCCTTAATACCCTGACCTAACAATATTTATCTACCTCCATCTTGCAAATGTAATGGATTTTGGGGCACAGTGGCTGAAAGCACGGCCGCCAATGATAAAACAGAGGGCACAAGTGGGTGGTCTGGATCCAGTCGAGCAGAGACAGCTGTTTGCAGGGGGGGGGGTAAGCAGGACAGAGAGGTAGGGAGGTATCCGGCATGAATGGATTTGAAAACGAGTGCGAAGATCTTGAAATTGATCTGCTTGGTGTTAGGGAGCCAGTGGTGCCTGGGGAGGACTGGTTTTCTGGAATTGAATATAGAGTTTGAAGAATCGCTGCCCCTTCTTGAGAGGTGATTAATAATGTGGGGGTAATTAGACAGGTCAATTATACTCAAGTAGATTACACACAGCCAGTAGTAGATGGAAACTCGCTTCCCATTCTCGCAATTGTAGCCACAAGTTTTCACAGATCACTGGCATCAGCAGTATTTTTTTGACGCCTACTTGTAGAATGAGGGATTAATTCAACTGATTTAGGTCATTTCAGCTGTGAGACAAGGTGTGTTTCTTTTTTTTTTCGCATCAAAGCCCCTGTATTAAACTTGCTGGACTAGTTTGACTTGCTGGTGCCATTCACTGTCACTGAATTTCAGATCCAATATGTGTATGTCGCTAACACCCTGTTACTCACAAACAAAACAGACATATGTCTGGGGTGTGGATGGCTTGCAACAAATCACATTGCAGATATTCACAGGCCAACTGGTGACAAGACATGATATCTCCGACAAGCACTACACTTCAGGCAAGATACAATGATCCTGGAATGGGTGCAACGTAGATTCAGCAGAATGATACCATGGCTTAAAGGTCTTAATTATGAGGGCAGATTGTGTATATTTGCTCTCTATCCCCCTGAGTTTAGTGGATTGAAGTAGGCTGATACTTGATTTTTAGAATGATAAAGAATGATTCAACAGGGTAGAAACAGAGAAACTATTTCTTCTGGTGGGGAATTCAGACAATGGGGTGGGGCAGCATCTTAAAATTAGAGCCAAGCCATTTAGGAGTAAAATTCAAGAGCCAGTTTTTCACGCAAAGTGTAGTCGGAATCTAGAACCCCAAAAGGCTGTGGATTGTTCCTGGATCCATTCATATTTTCAAGACTGAAGTGGATATAATAATAATAATACGTCCAAAAAAACCCACAATAATAAAATTGGTAATTTCAATCCCTGACTGTTTGTGGTACACTGCTTAGGCACAATTGGCTGCCGCGATTCACCCACAAATATACAATCAATTCACTTTAAAGCATATTCTGTGAAGCTTTACAGTATATTCTTTGGGATATCGATAAGATGTGAAAAGCTCTATATCAAATGCAAGGATTATTATTATTATATATTCTTGTTAGGTTAGAGTATCATTGGATAGGGGGCAAGAGCAGGTTATTTGGACTTGTGCTACATATCAGCCATGGTCTACTGAATTGACAGAACAGGCTGAAGTGGTTGAATGGCCCACTCCTGTTCCTATGCTTCTATGTTATGAGCACAAAACACCAGCAAGTATCAGCCTACCTCAATCCAGCCAACTAATCCATGCCAGTGTTTATACTCTCCTATTCCATTCTAACTCACGTATGCTTTGTATCTAATGCTAACATCAAGCTCTTTTCATCATCAGGCACCAGTGTAATGGTAAGGAAATGCCGCAGTGTTCCAACTCTACTGTCCACCGGCTACAGATAATAATAATCCTGGCATAATGCTTATTACTATAATGCTTTTCACGCCTTCTAGATGTCTCAAAGCGCTTCACCAAATACAATTAATTGACTGTATATTTTGTGGGCAAAAGGCAGCAGCCAGCTGCGCACAGCAATGTCCCTACAAAGAGTCATGGATTGAGATTTTTTGTACCAACTCTGGAAAAGCGGCTTCCTTTGATTAAATTCTTGAATTGCTTTGTGGAAAGATAATGCCAGCAGGCAGGGTGAGGACGATGGGTGTGATCGTGGAGGACAGTCGTGGATGATGTTTCTGGCAGATAGAGTGGGGCCAAGGTGGAGCCATTTAGGGATTGAATTCCAAAGGACATTTGTGGGATAGTCTCTTCTAGATGCCCTAAAGCGCTTCACAGAATATACTGGATGAATAAAATAAAGTGGATTAACTGTATATTTTGAAGGTGAAACGCGGCAGCCAAAAGCCCAGCAACATAAACAGTCGTGGGTTGAAGTGACCATGTTTTTTATGATAATGAGACTGACATTCAGCCCCTCAAGCCTATTTTGTTCAGAGCTCAGCAAAATTCTACCCTGTTTTCTACAGGAACCCAACCCTACTCTGTCCCCTGGGGATAAATGGGTTGTTGCATGGGATAATACACTCCAAATAAGAGTAGGGTGTTTCTCCCTGGATCCTGGCCAAAATGCCTCTTTGTGAATGAAAAAAACAATAAATGAGAATAAAAATCAATCAATGCAGTCACCACGTTTCACAGCAAAAATCCCAGCAAAGTGTTTCAAGATGTTCTGTTGACATGGTATATTATACATGTAAAAATTAATAATCCCTGCATTTGATATAACACTTTTCACATCTTCCAGCTTTCTCAAAACGCTTCACAGAATATACTGTAAAGTGAATTAACTACATTTTTCGGGGCGGGGGAAATAAAGTTTTTCTTTATATAAATAAAGGTCTTGAACCCACAACCTTCTTTTACTGGCCAGGACAAGGAGAGGCAGCGACTCTGGGGTCAAGAATGATTTGGAGAAGAATTACTTGGGCTTTGCTTCAGACTGTAACAGATCTGATGTCTGCCCTCAGTGCAACAACAACAACAACAAATGACATTTACACAGCGCCAGTCATGTCCAGCGGACACCCCAAGGTCCTGGACAGATAGAGATCTGCATCTAAGCTGGTAGTTCTGATCAGGAGGGGTTGCAGGGACTGAAGGCACAATCAAAGAGGAGGGTCTTGCGATGGGTCTTGAAGGTGGCAAGGGAGGGGGAGTGGCAGGTGAAGAGACTGTTGGATAAAATTTCAGAGGGTCAGGGTAGAGAGGCCTGAAGGCTTGCCCGCCAATGTTGGGCCGGAAGAAGTGGGGATGTGAAGTAGGCCTGCTGAACTTCGCTCGACTGGCTCCGGCCTCCTCCTTATCTTCTGGACCCTCCTCTAAACAATTGACAGCCGTGCTGTCAGCCACTATGCCCCCGAGCTGTGGAACTCTCTCCCTCAATCCCATCACACCTTGGCCCCATCCCCTTTTTCTTCATTTTCAGATCTTCCTCTTTGACTTACAGAGTCTATGATCACCTCCCTCCCTGGCTCAGCAGCCACCAATGTTAACCACTCCAAGCCGCCGTCCGGCGTGAAGAGCTCTGTGTAAATGCCAGTTATTGTGGTTACCACCCAGCGCCTTGGGGTGCAATTGAAAGGGTAGGGAACCGTGTGTTTTGTGGTTCTTCTGTGGGTGAGTGCAGCAGCTAATTTTCGCTCAGCAAACAAACGTCTTGCAAACAGCCGTAGAGTCCTGTAGCTCAGTAGTTAGAGCACCTGCTTTACAAGCTAAAGACCTAGGTTCAATTCCAGGCAGGGCAAAACCTGGGACAAGTTTCCTTACTCCCCATGCCTGATAACAACCCCTCAAAAAAAATTGGTCATTTCAATCCACTACTGTTTGTGGGGACATTCTCCCGACGTGAAAGGCACTATATAAGTGCAATTTTGTTGTTGTTGTTGTTGTGCACAATTACTGGTGCATTTTGCCATATATACAGTCAATTCACTTTACAGTATATTCTGTGAAGCGCTTTGAGACATCTAGAAGACTTGAAAAGCTCTATATCAAATGTGAGGATTAGTATTATTATTAAGTGAATAAATCATTGATTTGTGCGGAGTGGGGGGGAATGGGGCGGTGGGGAGGTGGTGGGTTGGGAGGAGTCACTGTCAGCCAGGCCAGCGGAGGGTGAGGTAAAGCTGCATTCCAGGTGAATGCAATCACAGTACCTGACCACAACCACTCCCACAGTGAGGTGCTTCCCAGCTTTACAAAACTACAAGGCAAGCAGATCTGTGGTGCAACCATTCTGCAGGTATTTGAACCACACCCGTGCTAATCAGGTGTGGTGTTTAAGCATGGGAGAAGAACTCCGACTGGAGTCAGCAAATGCTTCCCTGCAAATCCCTCACCCTTCTCCCACCTCGTTCCCCCACACCCATCTTGCATTCCGTCCCCCACCATCCCTCCTCCTCCCTCCCTCCCTCCCTCCCTCCCTCCTTCCCTCCCTAAATGCTTACTCCAGTCCTTGCCAGATTTCACTGGAAGAGAATCAATTTCAAAACCCTCACCCTTGTTTTCAAATCCCTGCACTCCTCTGCATCCCACTACCTCTCTGATCTCCTCAAACCAGCACCCGTTGCCTTCGCTCCAACTGGTCTGTCTTCCTTGTCCTCCGAATTCTCCGCTCCACCCTCGGCGGCTGGGCCTTCAGCCACTACGCCCCGAGGCTCTGGAACTCCCTCACTCACTCCCTTCACCTCGCTCCTTCTCTCCCAGCTTCAGGTCCTAGCTGAAGACCTTTCTCTTCGACCATGCCTTTGCTCACCTTTCTGCCCCTGCCTCTGGCTTGGTCCCGGGATCGGTTGTTGTGAAGCGCTCTGAGACGTTGTCTGGCATGGAGGGCGCTAAATAAATTGAAGTTGTTGTTGTTGCTTCTTTCACGAAAAAATTATAAAAATTAAAAACTTGCATTTGATACAGTGCTGTTCACATCTTTTAGACACCTCAAAGCTTTTCACAGAATGTACTGTAAAGTGAATTAACTGTATTTTTTTATGGGTAAAATGTGGCACCCAATTGTGCATAGCAGTCTCCCATAAACAGTCGTGATTTGAAATCAGCAATTTTTAAAATACTTTTATTTTATTTCATTCAAAAAGCTTTTGAATAGAATTTTTTGGAAAATCATTCATTGGTGTGATATAAGAGAGCGGACATGGGTGGTGGGAAGACAGTTACAGTGAATGGATATGATGCAAAGTTTCTCTTACGCACCCTCTATTCAGAACTGAAAACTCTCTATGTGCTAATACGACGGTTTTTTTTCCCCTCAGTCGCTGGTTTGAAGCCACCCTTAAAAATACAACTTTGAGAAAAAATTGCCGCACCCAAAATGGGATCCCAAAAGGTGTCTGGCATTGGGGAGTCACCCCATGTGTGCTGCAGAGCTGATAAGAAACTGCATTTGATACAGCACCTTATTGCCTTGTCAAAAACATCTCAGAAGCAATAGTTATGAGGAGAAGCCGGCTGCTGTTTTTTTCAATGAAGCAAAGAATGAGGAGGCAAGAAGAATAGAAGGGGACACAATCAAGAGGGGTTTTGACGGAGGAAATGGGGAGAAGCTATTTCCATTGGTTGGGGACACAGATGTCAGATAGTCCCAGGAAGAGCTAACAGAGAGTTTAGGAGAATTTTTTTCACTCAAAGAGAGTTGTAGGGACGTGGAACACCTCACGACAAGTAAGGTGATTGATAGAGGCATAATCTGTTGTGAGTTTCAAGTGGGAAGTAGACGTGAAACAAAGTAAACAAATGTAATTTTATTGCTGTAGATGGGTGTATGAAGGATAGAGGCTTGAAGGTATGCGGGGATAGGGCATGGCTGTAATCTATTTTTGTTTTTTGGTCAGCTGACACATGCGAAAACCCATCACCATTCCTTAAAGAGGCTCCAAACCCAATTGAGAATTCCATGCATCTCACCTACATATGGGAATCCCAGAGGTAGATTGTTGGAATGAAATGCGCTCTCTCCCTGGAGAGACACATCTATTGCGTTAATTATATCAATTATCTAATTCTATTAGGAGCAGGTTGTCAAGAGCCAAGGCTTGGGTGGGGAGCTCAGATTGTGTATCGGTGTAACTGCTGGAGGCTAACCAGCTAAACCCAGATAGGTTGGGCATTGATATCACTGTTTGGCCAAGTTTTCCCGCTGCTTGGGATGGAATGGACAGCTTGCTCTGAGAGCCTGTGCGGACTCGATAGGCCGAATGGCCTCCTTTTGTACTATTATTTTCTATGGTTCTCTACTGTGACTGTATATTTTGTGGGTGAAGGCGACAGCCAATTTGAGCAAAGCAACATCTCATAAACAGCCCCAAAGTGAGTGTGTGTATCTTGATGTGGAGGGGTAAGAGTTGTTGGGGAAAAAAGCTACAGCTAACTACAAATAAAATATCCAAAACACAAAATACTACAGATGCTGGGAATCTGAAACAAAAATAGAAGTTGCTGGGGAAACTCAAAATAAAATATCTTCCACCCCACTCCCCCAAACAATCTCACTCACCTGGGTGGACATAAGAAACCTAAATACTTGTTTCACAGATAAACTTTTACAAATCAGCTACTACATAAACTTTTCTCAAAGGAGATATTGTCTTCTTGATCCAGTCAAATAACAACTCAGAACATCCAGAATTCTGCTAATTGCTGAATTAAGCCTTGGCTTTGAATAGTTTCTTCCTCTCTTTCTCTCTGCAAATCTCAGAAGAAACTTACAGACAAGAAGAAACACTTTCAAAATTGACCTCACATTCAAAGAATTTACTAGACAAATGTGTTGCTCTGCGGAAATTCTGCGTAGATTACATTAACATTTAAAAAAAAAACATTGTAATGAGAGGTTGAGCTGAGGAAAAATGTATTTTCTGTGCTCTGGAGAATTCTACAGCTTAGATAGACTCAGTCCGACAACAAGCTTATATAGTCTCAAAGTGCTTAACAGTGGTGGACCTTGAGCTGGTGGGCGGTGGGTGGTGGGGGCGGGAGAGGCGACCATCAGCACGGTTGAAAAGGAAGATTTTCAAATGAGACTTGAAAAAGGAGAGGGGGCAAGGTGGAGAGATTGAGGGAGTGTTCCACAGTTTCAAAATATAGTGAGTGAAGGCATGACCTTTGATGGTGAGGCAGAGGTGCATGGGACACGTAGGGAACGAGAACCAGTTGAGCAGCGGTGTTGGTTTAGATAGCAAGGAGGACGAAGAGGTACTAGAGTGAAGGGATTTCAACACGAGTGTGAGACTATTGAAGTCAATCTGTTTTGCGATGGGTAGCAAGTGGAGCCTGGCCATTACTGATGAGATGTGGCCAGGGTCTATATGCGGGCAGCAGACTTCTGGATTGGCAGATTGGCTGGCAGATAGATAGAGAGATAGAGAGATAGATAGATAGAGAGCACTGTAAACTGCCCTGAGGATACAGGCTGGGGCCAGGTGTGGGGCAGGTAAGAACTTATTCCAATGCGAGGCCACTGACTCCTCCCTAGGCTGCTCTGGTCCATTCAGATGCTTGTTACCTGACACCCAGCCCAGCCCCAACCCTGGGAGAAGTGGATAAATAGCAGGGTCTCACCTGCTCAATACCTCACAGGCATCTTCAGCTTCCAACTCTCCTCTTGCTTGTCACTCCTCGAACAAAACCCAGATTGCAGGATGTCGGTCAAGAGAAGCTACCAGACGACCACCAAGACAATTAGAAGTGGGGGCTCCATAAGGCTAGGTGGCGGTGGCAGTGGCGGTAGCATTAGCAGTGGGCTCAATTCTGGTAGCATGGGATATAGAACAATGATGAGCGGAGGATTAGGAGCATCAGGACAAAGATACAGAAGCACACAATCTCTGTGTGGAGGTATGAGCAGCAAAAATCGAATGTCCTATTCCAGCGGCAGCAGGACATCAGGAGGGTATGGAGGAGGAATGAATATGGGTTATGGAGGAGGTTATGGAGGAGGTTATGGTGGAGGTTATGGTGGAGGAGGTATGATTCAGTCATCTCTCAATCTGGATCTCAATGCCTCCGTGCCCACACTGGACCCCGGTCTACAAATCCTGCGGCAACAGGAGAAGAACCAGATCTCTGGGCTGAACAACAAGTTTGCCAACTTCATCGATAAGGTATTTATTTGCACATCATTGCAGAGTCCTGTAACTCAGTGGTTAGAGTACTTGTACTTCCCTCGCAGGTGAGAGAACTGGGTTTGATTCCCGGGTGGGCAGGCGAACCCTTAAGCAAGTTCCATTACCCCGCTCACACGTCTCTCATTACCTGGCAGTAAGTAGCAATGCAGTCAATTAGCGCATCGCTTTTCTGGGAGTAATAATTTCTTTCAAAAAAATTAATAAATTGGTAATTCAATGCATGCCTGTTTGTGGGATGCTGCTGTTCGTAATTTCTACCATGTTTCACCCACAAAATATACAGTCAATTCACAGTGAATTGACTTTCGTCGCATTTTTAATAAAGTATCCCCAAACTTGACCCAATTTCCCCTCCCCTTTCCCCATTCCAAAACCTCTCCATCAGCCCCCACACCCCCAGCTAAGATTCTGCATTACTCACTCCTTCCTGTGACTTTTATGTGCTCCGAGACTTCGTCCGGTATGATGAGCGTTATACAAATGCAAGTTGTTGGTATTGTTGACTCCTGTTTGCTGGCCCCGCCTGTTAACGAAGCCAATTTGCAATCCCCAGGTCCGTATGCTGGAACAGCAAAATAAAATGCTGGAGACCAAGCTGGAATTCCTCCAGAACCAGGGCACCTACGCCTCTAACATCGATGCCATGTTCCAGACTTATATTGAGAACCTCAAGAGGCAGCTGGAAACTCTGGGACAGGAGAAAGTGAATCTAGAGGGAAGTCTTATACAGATGCAAGCCTGCGTTGAGGATTTCAAGAACAAGTAAGTGCACTACTTAAACTCCCCTGGCGACACAGACGCCAATAACAAACTTTAGGAGAGATATCATGTTACTGACAATCCAGATTCTATAAAGCCACTCTGTTTGGTCACAGGTATGAAGATGAGATCAACAAACGTACCGAAATGGAGAATGAGTTTGTCCTGATCAAAAAGGTGAATTTTTGCGTCCATTTATCTGACTTCATCAGTTTTTTAAAAAATGTTTAAACTATTTTCAATAGAAACTTGCCAAAAAAACATTTGCTTGAAAAATGTCCTCTGTTTCTCTCTCCTATGCTAGGATGTTGATGAATCTTACATGAACAAAGTGGAGCTGGAAGCTAAACTGGAAGGTCTCACCGATGAAATCAGCTTCCTCCGAGCAATCTTTGAACAGGTAATAATGGCATGAATGTTCTCCCCAAAAAGGCTGTGGATGTTGAATCCATTCCCATCTTCAAGATTGAGATAGCGAGATGTTTATAGGTGAAGGTGTTAGGGGATATGGGGCAAAGGCCGGTAATTGGAGTTGAGGTACAGATCAGCCATGATTTTATAGAATGGTGCAACAGGCTTAGGGGCTGAATCCCCACTCCTGGTTCCCATGTTTCTAGATTTTCAACCTGCAGTTTACACTCTATCCATATCTGTTTGGGGTAGATGTCTTTGTAAACTAGGATTTCAATTTCAACCTAATCCCGCGTATCTTCCCATTTTAATCTCTAGGAAATCCGCGAGCTGCAGGCTCAGATCCAGGATACAGCCGTTACCGTGGAAATGGACAACAACCGCGACCTGAATGTTGAAAGCATTATTGCCGAGGTCAAGGCCGAGTATGACCGTCAAGCAAATCGATCCAAACAACAGTGTGAGGAGTGGAGAAGCGCCAAGGTAAACCCACATGCTGACAACTTTACATTCATACTGTGCCATTCACCCCAGCAGCACATCCCAAAGCACTTCCTGGAGTCTTGTAGCTCAGTGGTTAGAGCACAAGCGTCCCAATGCGTTTTCAGGCATGGCGTTCCAGATAAAAGGGCTATTAATGACTTAAGCACTCGCTCAGTGCAGGCGGAAAATACATAGTGAAACACTGACCCCTCAAATACTGAGGTCTGTTGAGCTGCTGTTGAAATGCTGGGAAACTGACGGACGTACTGCACATTCTAGATGCAAGAACTGTCCTCAAGCACCGGACAATACGGGGATGACCTTCGCAATACGAAGACTGAGATCAACGACATGACCAGGATGATCCATAAACTGACTGGTGACATCGAAGCACTTAAAGCGCAGGTAGGTGAAGCCTAAACACACGTCCATTGTGATCTTGGTTCTTATTATGGGAGAAGTCTCTGTTAGTTTGAGATCCTTGTTGGTAGACGGCTGAAAGTTGCTCTTTGATTCCACCCAGCGTGCCAAGCTGGAGGGTGAGATTACAGAAGCCGAGGAGCGAGGTGAGATGTCGCTCCGTGACATCAAGGTGCGGATCTCTGAGCTGGAGGTTGCTGTGCAGAAGGCCAAGCAGGACATGGCTCGCCAAGTGCGTGAGTACCAGGAACTGATGAACGTCAAGTTGGCCCTGGACATCGAAATTGCCACCTACAGGAAACTTCTGGAGGGAGAAGAAGACAGGTAAGGCACACGTCAAGTGACAGTCAGACTGGCTATAGTCATTAGAATGTGGGGTAGTGACGCAGAGTGCTAAACCTTTAAGCCATTGAGTACCAGAGCTGTGGAGAACTTCTGCCACTGACTTCCAGCACATGAGCAGTGAAGAGGAAGTGACCTTATTAGCACTTCCTGCGCATAGCACACCAGCACAGGAAGTGACATTACAGAGTTTCTTGCGCATGGCTCGCACCACACAGGAAGTGATATCAGCGATGACCGGTGACCTGGAAGCGTTGAGCTGCGGCTGTTGATTTTAAGAACCCAAACATTGCATCGTAGGCGGAGACCAACTGTATTAACCATTAGACACTAGGTGTAAACACAACACAATCACTGCTCTTGATAGCGGGAAATGTCTTAATATAAATGTTTTATTTTATGTCCAGGCTTATCGCGGGAATTCAAACCATCAACATCCACACATCCCACGGAATGGGTAAGAAAACCATTAATCCCTATTCAAATCTTACATTTGTTTTCAGAATCATGAGAAAAAAATATTTTTAGTTGTTTTCTTTCATCAACCAGTTATTATTTCACTTATTTTATGGGTTAACAATGACCGAGCTCATGTACTCATCTCCTGTTAACTGTGGAAGCCAAGATCCTTATGACTTAGATTGCCTTTGATGAATAAGTTTGCTAGACAGTGTTCTCAAGCTGCATATTTTTACTTGGTTAAATTTATGAAATTATCTACCCCAGAAAGCTGTAGAAGGTCAGTCCTTGAACATATTCAAGACTCAGATTAACAGATTTTTAAAGGGTAGAGGGATTAAGAGATATGGGGCTAAGGTGGGCAAATTGAGTTAGGTTAGAAGATCAGCCATGACTTTATCGAATGGTGGGCCAGGCTCAAAGGGTTGAATGGCCTACTCCTGCTCCTAATTTCTATGTACAGTCTAGCAGTTACCTCTGAACCACTAATTAAAGCTCACCCTTTTTTTTGTCAATAACTACATTATTTTTTAAAAAGTTTCAAAATATATGAATAAACATGTTCAAAAACACGAGGCTGCATATGTTACTCGGGGCTATAGTTAGTTATACATAATTTGCCTGAGTAACAAATCCAAGCGGGCTTCCCCACAACTCCCTAAATTCCATTAGCTGTCAATAAATCTATCGAACCTTTTGCATTTGATTCGTCTTTTTATTGAAACTGATACATTCATTCCACAACCGTTTGTGGGATAACAGACATGCTCAACTGTGTACCACATTTCGCCGAAACAATTTTTGCTTCTGCAAAAATGCACTGCAAAGTGCTTTGAGGAATCTCCAAGACTTGATATAGCCACCGATACATCAAATGCAAGGATTATTATTTTCATTCATTCATTCATTTCAGGTCAAAACCAATCGCAATTTGCTTCAATGTCTGGGGGCAGCTGTTATGGAGCAGGTTCTACTTTCGGTGGATACGGTACTGGAGGTTCTTCTTCATCCAATAACTTTGTTGGATACGGCGGTGGTGGACAAATGGAAAGCTCCGTTGGTACAATGGGCAAAAAAGTAGTCATTAAATCCACCGAGGTCAAATCAAGTATGTATTAAGCAGTTGTTCTAAGATCTGTCATGCGACGATCTGTTACGGTGCATCAATTCTTGGATAGCTTGCTGAAAAGTCTGTTTGATTGAAACTTTCCTCTACTTGTTCTGAGTAACAATGAATGTCCATGTCTCGCATATAGCAGTGTGTCAGATTGAAGAGTGTGCAGGAGTTCTCATTGGTGATTGATTCATTCATGTGGATGGTCTGATATCTCCTGACTGGCGTTGAGTGTTGGGTTGAACTAAAATACAAAGTTTGAAAAGATCAGGGCACTGCAAAGACATGTTCTAGAATCTCTCTTTTTCACGTTTCCTCTTCAAAGATGGTGGGACATTTGCTTGTTGTTTTGTATTCTGTATCCTTTATAATGGGTGAGTGGGGAGAAAATATTTTTCACATTTCATCTTGCAATCAATAAAGTTTCATTTGCTTTAAAACAATTATTGGTGGATATGTTGACAAGCTTGATGCAAAACACATATATATGCACAATCATTCCAGTTTGCAGTATTACCCCAAAGACTCTATAGCAAATGTAACCATTACTATTGTCTAAGTTCGAAGCCAACTTTTGGTTTCAAAATTAACACAGTTTAATAAAAAAAAGAATACAGCAGCATATTTCATGAAACCCAAATTTGTCCAGCTAAGAGGCCTTCTCTTATTCAGCTCTCCCTGTAATCTCTGGACTACTCATGGTGCTTCAAGCAAGTGAGTTCCAAAATGGTAGGATCAAGCACGTGAATACATGGCTGGAGAAGTGGTGTAGAAAGGAGGGCTTTAGGTTCTTGGCTCATTGGGACCAGCTCTGAGGCAGGTGGAGTACTGTGTACAATTCTGGTCACCACACTTTAGGAAGGATATTAAGGCATTGGAAAGGGTGCAGAGGAGATTTACTAGGATGCTACCTAGAATGAGGGACTTCAGCTACGAGAAAAGGCTAGATAGGCTAGGCTTATTCTCTCTAGAACAAAGAAGATTGAGAGAGACCTGATAGAGGTTTATAAGATTATGAGAGGTTTCGACAGGGTGAATAGGGAAAGACTGTTTCCACTGGTGGGTGAATCAGTGACTCGTGATCACAGATTTAAAATAGTTTCAAAATGAAGCAGAGAGGAGCTGAGGAGAATTTTTTTCGGGTTGTTCGAATCTGGAATGCATAGCCTGAAAAGGAGGTGGAGGCAGATTCCATAACAGCTTTTAAAAGGGAACTAGATCTTTATTTAGGAAGAGCAGGTCTGTTAGATTATGGGGAGAGAGCTGGGCAGTGGGATTGAGTTGCTCTGTTCAAACAGCTGGTACAGGCTAAATGGGTTGAATGGCCTCCTTTTGTGCTGTATAATTCTAGGAAGAACCTGTACAAGATGGATGGGTTACACCTAACCAGAGCTGGTACCAATGGTCTTGCAGGAAGGTCATCTAATGCTGTAGGGGGCGGGGAAGGGTTAATTTTGTGGAGGGTACTAGTCTAGAAAAGGGAGGGATAACACAGGGGAAGAATACAGAACTGGCAAAGCCTGTCTTGGAGTGCATGTGTGTAAATGTGCAGAGTTTGACAAACAAGATTGGTGAGCAGCAGTCTTAAGTGGCTGCAAGAAGATTTGATGTAGAAACAGTAATGGAGACTTGGCTCAAACAAGGGCAGGGATGGGAACTGAACATTCCTGGCTATTATGTATTCAGGATGAATAGAGAAGGAAAAAAAAGGAGGGTGTGTGGCAATATTAATTAATTACAGTCTTAGAAAGGAACGAGGTGCAAGAAGGCTAAAATCTATCTGGTTAGCGTTAAGGAACAAAAAAGGAGCTTTTATGCTGTTAGGGGTACACTATAGACCACAAGTAGTGGGGAGGAGATAGACGAGCAGATTTGCAAGCAGATTTCAGAAAGATGCAAAGCCAATAGAGTAGTGATAATGGGAGACTTCAATTATCCCAACATAGACTGGCAAAATAGCAGTGTAAAGGGCAAGGAGGGAGAAGGATTCATGAAATGCATACAGGACAACTTTCTTGATCAGTATGTTTCCAGCCCAACAAGGAAGGAAGCAGTGCTGGATCTAGTTCTGGGGAATGAAGTGGGGCAAATAGAGCAGGTTTCTGTAGGAGAGCACTTGGGCAATAGCGATCACAACATCGCTAGATTGAAAGTACTTATAGAAAGGGACAAGGAACAATCAAAGGTGAGGATACTCAACTGGAAGAAGGCTAATTTCAGTGAGTTAAGAAGGGACCTAGCCAAGGTGGACTGGAGAGAAAGATCGGTAGGCAAAACAGCTAAGGAGCAGTGGGAAGTCTTCAAGGAGGAGATAGTTTAGGCACAGAACAGATACATTCCCACAAAGGTACAAAGTAGGGCATCCAGACCTCCCTGGATGACTAGAAAAATTGGGACTAAAATAAAACAAAAAAAGGAGGCTTATGACAAATATCATGCCCAAAGTATAGAAGACAACCACATAGAATATAGGAAATGCATGAGGGAACTGAAAAGGGAAATTAGAGGGGCAAAAAGACTGTATGAGAAATGATGAGCAGGTAACATTTAAAGGGAATCATAAGGTATTTTATAAGCATATCAAGAAAAAAAGTTAGTCAAAGGGGCCAATTAAGGATCAAGGAGGAAATCTTATTGTGGAGGCAGAGGGCATGGCTGATGTACTGAATGAGTACTTTGCATCTGTCTTCACAAAACAAGAAGATGGAGAGAGTAGAGGAAATGGATAGGATAAGTATAAACACAGAGGAAGTGCTAAAAAGGTAGATGGCGCTCAAGATAGATAAGTCACCCTGTCCGGATGGGATGCATCCTAGGTTACTGAGGGAAGTACAGGAGCAAATAGCAGAGGCTCTGGCCACAATCTTTCAATCTTCGGACACAGGGTTGGTGCCAGATGACTGGAGGGTTGCTAACGTTACTCCCCTGTACAAAAATGGGCAGAAGGACAAACCTGGGAACTACTGGCCACTCAGTCTAACGTCACTTGTGGGGAAACTTCTAGAGATAATAATTAGGGACAAGATAGATCTTCACTTAGAAAGATATAGGTTAATAAAGGACAGCCAGCACAAATTTGCTAAAGGCAAATCTTGCCTGATGAATCTGATAGAATTTTTTGATGAGGTAATGGAATGGGTGGATGAGGGTAGTGCAGTTGTTGTAGTTTAAATGGACTTTCAAAAGGCATTTGACAAAGTGCCACATGAAAGGCTTATAAAGAAAATAGAGGTGCATGGCACAAAAGGGAAAGTGGCAGCATGGATCCTCGGAGACAGAAAGCAGAGGGTGAGGTGAACGGCTGCTTTTCTAACTGGAGGGAAGTGTATAGTAGTGTCCCCCAGGCATCAGTATTGGGTCCACTGCTTTTTCAATTTATATTAATGATTTAGACATGGGTATAGGGAGTACCATTTTGAAGTTTGCAGATGACACAAAGTTAGGAAAAATAGTGAGGAGGATAGTAGCCATCTGCAAAAAGATATAGACCAAATGGTGAAATAGGCAGACACAAGGCAGATGAAGTTTAATGTAGAAAATGTGATGCATTTTGGGAGGAGGAATGAGGAAAGGTAATATAGGCTAGGTAGTGCAATTTTAAGGGGCATGAAGGAGCAGAGAGACCTGGGGGTTTGTGTGAGTGATTCTTTGAAGGTGGCAGGACAGGTAGACAAAGCTATCAAAAAAGCATATAGGATACTAGGCTTTATAAATAGGGACATAGAGTACAAAAGCCAGGAAGTTCTGACTAAACTCTATAAAACTTTGGTTGGGCCTCAGTGTACAATTCTGGTCACCACACTTTAGTAAGAATGTTAAGGCATTGGAAAGGTGCACAGAAGATTTACTAGGATGGTACCAGGAAAGAGGGACTTCAGCTATGAGGAAAGGCTAGAGAGGCTAGGTTTATTTTCATTGGAACAAAAAAGGTTGCAAGGATACCTAATAGAGGTTTTTAAGATCATGAGAAGATTCGACAGGGTAGATAGTGAAAAACTGTTTCCACTGGTGGGAGTATCAGTAACTTGTGGTCACAGATTTAAAATAGTTTCAAAAAGAAGCAAAGGGTAGATGAGGAGAAATTTTTTCACCCAGCGAGTTGTTCGAATATGGAATGCATTGCCTGAAAAGATGGTAGAGGTCGATTCGAGAACAGCATTTAAAAGAGAGGTAGACATTTATTTGGGAAGGATGGGTTTGCAAGGTTATGGGGAGAGAGCTGGGGAGTGGGATTAAATTGCTCTTTTTAAAGAGCCAACAACAACAACAATTTACATTTATAGAGCACCTTTCACGTCGAGAGGACATCCCAAGGCACTGAACAGGAGGCGTGTGACCCGAGCTGGGAGGGGAGTGTTTGGGAAGGGGTGAAACACAAAGGGGAGGTAAAAGAGTTCGGGGTGGAACAAAAGGCACGATTGAAGAGGAAAGTCTTCAAATCGGCCTTGAAAGAGGAAAGGGAAGAGACAAAACGGAGGGATTGAGGGATGGCATTCCATAAGGTGGGAGCGGAGAAACTGAAGGCCCGGCCAGCACAGGCTTGATGGGCCAAATGGCCTCCTTTTGTGCCGTAAGATTCTATGATAGTGTGTTTACATTGGGAGGATGTTCCAAGCATGGTTGGTCAAAGAAGAATGTCTTTGGACGGGTCTTAAAGGAGACAAGGGAGGGGACGATGAGGAGGGTCTGTGGGATGGAGTTCCAGATGGTGGTGCAGAGTGGCTAAGAGTGGGGCAGGCGAGGCAGGGGATATGACAGCAGGCCAGAGACCACTAAGCAGAGGGGAGGGCAGGTTGATGGGGGATTAAGAAATCACAGGGTTAAGTGGGGTGCAAGGCCATGGAGGACTTGATTTTGAACTGTATCCTCATGGGAAGCCAATGGAGTTGGGGTGAGGTAGGGGTGATAGGGTTACAGAGTCTGGTGAGGACATAGGACACAACAAGCTGCAGATTTCTGGATGAGGGAGGAGTTGGGGAGGCTGATAAGCAGAGACTTTGCGTAGTTCCGCCTGGATGTTATATATTTATATATACTTGCATGTATGAAAGTATGGAGTTGCTGATAGGAGCCAAGCAGGAGGGCCTTCATCTGGCCGACATTTAACTGCAAGACCTTTGCTCTCATCCAGGACTTGATGACCAACAAACAATCAGTGAGGATAGCAGTGGTCCTGTAATTGAAAGTAGAAAGATAGAATTGGGTGTCATGCATGTGGAAGTTGACCCCATGTCTGCAGATGATATCACCCAGTGCTAGAAGCTGTTAGTGCCGACAAAGTAGAGATGGTGGGAGAGGTACGATTCGAACCAGGCAAGGGCAGGTCTGCGAAGATTGAGCTGAGAGGAGGGGTAGTGTAAGTGGATAGAATGGTCAACAGTGTTGAAGGTAGTAGAGAGGTTGAGGAGGACAAGGAGAGAGAGAACCCTGGTCACAGATGTTCATAATGTTATTTGTGTGTGGGCAGCACACAAAAACTCAATTGGAGAGTTCAGAGAGTGAATGGCTGGAAAGGATAGAGTGAAGCTGGGACTCTATGACTTATTCCAGGGCCTTGCAGAGGAATGGGAGTTTGGAGATGGGGGGATAGCTGGAGACGTGGTTCCAGTGAAGGATTTTTTAGGGTGGGGCTGACAACAGTTGATTTTAAGGAAGGGCGTGAACAGTGCCAATGGATAAGGAGAGGTTCATAATGTCAATTAAAAGAGGGGCCAAGAGGTGGAGCTGGGAGGTGATGAGAGGGGTATGAGCAGGTGGTGGGCTTCATTTTTTAAATGATGGAGGTGAGGGAAGAGAGGGAGACAGGTGAGACTATAAAAGGTAGATCTTCAAAGCAATGTAAAGCTAGTTGATAAACTGTTTCGTGAATATGGAATGGAATGCATGTAGGCATGTGTTTGAATGAGAGTGGGCTGGCTCCATTCCATCTGGTACAAGCTGTGTTTTGCTTTCCCCTCTCACTGATCTTCAAGACTGAGGCCCACCTGCCTCTGAGTTTGTCTGCATAATAGAACCTCTGTTGTAGATAAAACACCCCACCCTGTAACAACCGGCTCCACAACAAACCTAAAACATGACAATCCTTGAGAAACACAATCTCCAGCAGTAGGATTGTGAATGTAACTATAATATAATTATAATAATCCTGGCATTTGATATAGTGCCTTATCACATCTTCAAGACGTCTCAAAGTGCTTCACAGAATAGATTGACAGTGTTTTGTGGGAAATGCGCAGTGGCTAATTGCACATAGCAGTGTCCCACAAACAGTTGTGGATCGAGATAACAATTTTTTTGGGAAGGATTATTAACGATCCGTCAATCAACTAACAAGTGAGTTTCTACTTACCGATAGAAATATAGAGATTTGTGCAGTAAAAAAATTTGCCTAAGGTTTCACCCTGCCCGGGAATCATACCCAGTTCTTCTATGTTTGGGAGGTGACTGCTCTAACCATTACACTACAGCACCTTGGGATGTCCTCCTGATGTGAAAGACACTATACAAATGTAATTTTGTTGCTGTTGCTTGTTTCCTCCTATAACATCAAGAGCAGAGGTGGCTCAGTTAGTAGCATGCTCAACAACAACAACTTGACCTTGTATACCAGTGCTTGAAGTTATACCTCTTGCTTAAAGTTATGGATTCAAGTCCAATACTAGGGTTCTGAACTCACAGTCTAGGCTGACACTCTAGCGCAGTGCTTGGGGTTCTGGATATGATATTTTTGGAGGTACCATCCTTTTGTTCAAGGCTCAACTATGGAAACTCCCTCCTCATCGGCCTTTCCAGTTCTTCCTTTCATAAGCTGCAGATCATCCAGAACTCTGCAGGTCATGTCCTCATCCACACCAAGCTCTGCACCCACATCACTCCCACCCTCGCCCGGCTCCATTGGCTCCCCATCCCCCAGAGGATCGAATTCAAGATCCTCAACCTTACTTTCAAGGCCATTTATCGCCTTGTCCCCTCCTATTTCTCCGACCTGCTGTCCCGCTATGAACCTGCCCACCTCCTCCATTCAGTGGGCGCCAGTCTGCTCCATAACCCATGCCTGACCTGCCTTACCATTGGTGGATGGGCTTTCAGCTTCTCTGCCCCTACACTCTAGTACTCCATCCCATAGTCCCTTCACATCGCTTCCTCCCTTGCCTCCTTCATGGCCGGTCTCAAGGCTTTCCTCTTCAATCATGCTTTCTGCTGCCCTCCCAACTCTCTGACCCTTCTAGCTCTCTTCCTACCTTCCCCCCTACCCTGCCTCGCTCTCTTGCTCGGATCTCTATCTGACTCTTCAGTGCCTTGTGACATCCACCCGACATGAAAGTCGCTCTATAAATATAATTTTATTGTTATTGTTGCTGGTTGAGACATCAAACCAAGCTCCTCATCTGTGTCCCAATCTGGTGGACTTTAAAGATCTCCTGTGCTATTTTGTAATGAGAATGGAATTACTCTCTCTTGGCATCCTGGCCAACAAACTGCAGGTAAAATTGTTGACTTTTGCTTGATGTCTGTTTGTGGAAGATTGCTGTCGCCAAAATTGGCTGCTGTGTTCCACTACTAATAAATAGTCATTCCATCTGGCAGCAAATCCCTGAGATAGTTTGTGGTTACTAGCATGATATCAACTCAAAAGAATCATTAATGATATAGTAAGTACAACAATATTGAGGAAACACTGCTGAAAATGAAACGACCTTGCCCTTGACATGGATCTATTTGCACCCACCTGAGCAGCCTCTCATCAACAACAACAACAATTTACAATTATAGAGCGCCTTTCACGTCGGGAGGACGTCCCAAGGCGCTGATCACAACATTAAACTGCTTTTTAAACATCCCAGTGTTTGGGGCAGCCAGGTGTCTGACAAACGTGGAAACCCATGTTAAGATTATCCAAGAAACACAGAAAGTTCCATGCACACACCTACACATGGAAATGTATCTGTATCTGTAACTGAATATGCACTCTTGCTCCTTGCTTACCTGATTCCTGAGACTATTTGGTGCATGTTGGCAAGAGCCAAGGCTTGGATAAAACCCAGAATATGTATTAGGGCACTGCTGGAGATTAACCATTTTACCATTGGGAGTGCCAAGTTTTCCTCTGTTTAGCCAGCTAGGATCTTGTTAAGGCGTTGGCTTGCAGGGTTAACAGGGGCAGCAGTGTGGGAAGAATTTATGCCTTTTATTTGGGCTAGTGTCGAGTTTGCCAATCAAATATGAGAACAACAACAAATATATTCATTTAGCGCATTCCACTTCAGGATGACATCTCAAGGTGCAGGACAGTCATGGATCCGCACCCAAGCTGGTGGTTGGGATCAAGGGTAGGAGAGTGGATGGTTGAAGAGAAGGGTCTTGAGATCGATCTTGAAGGAGGTAAGGGATGGGTGAAGCAGAGGGACTGTGGGATGGAGTTCCAGAGGGTGTGGACAGAGAGGCAGAAGCCAGTGTTGTGGTGGGCTGAACGGGAGACTTTAAGCATACCAGAGCCTGTTTAGTGGAGTGATTGGACAGGTTGGTAGGGGGTTAGGAGGACACAGAGTTAATGGGGAGCGAGGCCATGGTGGGTTTTAAAGATGAGGACCAATATTTTGAACTGTATCCTCTGAGTGATGATGAGCCAATGTAGCTGATCGAGGATGGCACGATAGGGTTGTGAAGCCTTGTACAGGAGAACACCTTGGTTGTGGGTCATCACATCTTTGGAGGCACTGGAAAAACCCAACTTGGGATTCAGGAGTTCTGGATGTGATAATGCCAAGTTTCTCCACTGCTATTACCACCAGGTGCAAAAGATACTAACGAAAAAAGGGAGTCAGACACAGGTGAGAGAGGCCAATGTACAGCACATACATTAATATATATAAGTGTTTCTATGAAGTGCCACCGCAGACATCTCTTCCAGTGTCCAACCAACAAATAAAACAATTCACTCGCTTTGTGGCTGTTTGTGAGACCTCGTAGTACATAAATTGGCTGCTACATTCGCCTACAAAACACACAATCACTACACTTTATTGTTATCAGTTATTATCACTTGCGTGCACTAATGTCCCGCAAACCAACACGGAATGAATGACTGAGGGACTGAGGTGGAGTTCTGTAGCTCAGTGATTAGAGTCTCACCTTACAGGCACTCACCTTACAAGCCTTACCTTGGACAAATTTCCTTACTTCATATGGCTGACAGTATACCCTCCAAAAAACATCTAAAATAAGCTTGGTCAATCCACAGCTGTTTGTGGGGACGCTGCTGTGCACAATTGGCTGCTGCATTTCGCCCACAAATATAAAGTCAATTCACTTTACAGTATGTTCTGTGAAGTGCTTTGACATGGTTAGAAGATGTGAAAGCAGTATTATTAAATGAGATTTAATATCTCATCTGAAGAACAGAGACTCCAGCAATGCTGCACTCACCCCACTCTCCACCCCCCCCCACCCCACCCCAGGTACTGCCCTGCAGCATCAGCCTAGACTGTGAGACCGAGGCACCCGACACCTCAAATGCATTAACCCGCCTTTGGATGTATTTACAAAAAATGTTCCTTTGAGCATATGGATGGATGTGTGTGAGCCTCGGGCAACTGACAGTGCTCTCACCTCTGAATCAGAAGGTTGTGGGTTGAAATGTCACATCGGTTCTTGGAATCACAGTCTAAGCTGACATTCCAAAGCTTTGCTGGGGGTGGGGTGGGCTGCATTGTCGGAGGCGCCATGATTCAAATGAGATGTTAAACTGAGTGCATATCTGCCTATTCAAGTGGGCATTAAAGCTTCTGTGGCGCGGTTTGGAGAGGGGAGTTTCTCTTTCTCTCTCTCAAGGTATTCTATCAGGCTATCAGCCTGCCCACGCACTCCGTTCAGCAGACTCAGGCCTGCTCCGAGTCCACCGCCCTAACCGTCCAACCATCGGCGGCCAGGCTTTCATCCCCTCTGCTCCCACACTGTGGAACTCCATCCCGCAGCCCCTCTGCCTCGCTTCCTCCCTTTCCTTCCTCCTTCAAGGCTGGTCTCAAGAAATTCCTCTTCGCCCATGCCTTCGGCTGCCACACTAACTCCTCCCTCTCTCCTTCCCCCTACCCGGACCCTCCCCCACTCCTCTCTCGGGTCCTGACCTGACTGTTTAGCACTTTGGGATGTCCTCCTGACGTGAAAGGCGATATATAAGTGCAATTATCCTCTTGTTGTATTCTAGTCAACAATCTCCAAAATAAAATTGGATATTCAATCCATGGTTAATTGTGCGACGTCACTGTGAGAAAATTGTGGTGCCACGAGAAATACAACAACAAGTTCGATTTATATAGTACCCACCATGCTGGACGGTGTCTCAGAGCGCTTCACAGTAACGGATCCCAGGACAGGGGCAGGGGCAAGGCGACAAAAGGCGCAGTTGAAGAGAAAGGTCTTTAGCTGTAATTTGAAACTGGGAAGAGAGGGGGCGAGGCGAAGGGATTGAGGAAGGGAGTTCCAGAGCCTCAGGGTGTAGTGGCTGAAAGCATGGGAGTGGAGGGTGGAGTGGAGGATTTGGGGGACATGGAGGAGGCCAGACCCGGTGGAGCAAAGGCAGCGGGTGCTGGGTTAGGAAGAGAGGAGATCAGAGAGGTAGGGGGCTGCAGAGGAGTGGAGGGACTTGAAAACAAGGGTGAGGATCTTGAAGTCAATCCTCTCAGGGATAGGGATCCAGTGAAGTCCGGCAAGAACTGGGGTAATGGAGGAGCAAAGTTTGGTGCGGGTGAGAATGCAGGTGGCAGAGTTTTGAATCAGATGGATTTTGTGGATTGTAGTGGAGGGGAGACCGGTGAAGAGAGTGTTGCAATAGTCCAGCTGAGAGGTGACAAAGGCATGGACCAGGGTTTCAGGGGGTTTGGGGATGAGGTATTGCCGAAAACAGGCAATCCGTCAGAGGTGGAAGAAATACAAAGTCAAACCGCTCAACTGTGAAGTGCTTTGAGATTCCCTCCAGGTATGATAACGTGCAAATCAATCATAATTCTGCACAACACAGCTCAAATTGATCTTAATGTCTCAAAGCCTGCAATCCAAAGAAGCACTGAAAAGCAGCAAGCTTTAACAGTATATCAACCACCTTGCCTTAAAAGCTGTCATGTTTAATCACTTGATGCATGAGAAAGTTACTGTTTAAAGAGGTATGTATCTGATGCCTTGGGGTGAGTGTTGAGGCTAGTGTTTGTTCAGCATTGTTGTCACACCTATAAAAGAAAGCCACCCCTCCCAGTGACTATTAATAATAATCCATTGGCTAAGAGGAGGAGAAGTGGTTCAACCGATAGAGTCATTTCATTGAAATGCAGGGTATAACCTTGGCGGGGGTTATAATCTTGCCTTGCAAAAGCTGCTTACTGAGTGTCAGCCTGAATTTAGTGAGTAGCTTTCTTACCTCTTAGCCACAAGTTTTGGGGTGGATGCAAGCCCTCAATGTGAGGACTTTGAACTCACTCAGTGCAGGCTGACATCTCAGGTGGTGATGGTAGGAGGCTGGTGTGGGATGGTGCTGATGGGGAAGAGAAGCATTTTGTCTGAGACTCCATCTCATTTCAGACCTTAAACCTCACTCCCTGTCAGTGCCACGGCTCAGGTGGATGTGAGGCCCTTATCTTCAAAGCCCTCCATGGCCTCCTCCACCCCACCCCTATATCTGTGACCTCCAAATCCCCTACCAGCTTGCCTGCTCCCTCCACTCAGCTGCACTTTTAAGAGCATTCCTTCATCTGTGCAGCAAATCTCTATAATTCTAAGGCTACTCCCTCTTGTTCAGCAAACACCAACCTTGTCACCTCCACCCGCAAGACTTGGCTAGCTTGGCTCCACCTTCTGCCTCCTCCCAACATGAAGTCATGTGGAGGCCTGTAGCTCAGTGGTTAGAGAGCTCACCTTGCAAGCGAGAGAATCCAAGTTCGATTCATGGGCAGGGTGAAATTTTAGGCAAGTTTCAAATGACTCAAAGGCAAGAATTATTATTATTATGATTGGCAAACTGGGCTGCTAGTTATTCATTAATAAGTACTGATGTGGGGCTTGTAACATAGTTTAAGATGATGTTCAAATGCAGTGCAGGGTGGGAGGTTGGGTGGTGGGTTGGATTTTCGACGCTCCTTCAAGGCCGGAGTCTCAAGACTCCCCTTTTCGACTATGTCTTCTTCTGCTGCCTTTCAAATGCTCGCACACCTCTTCTAACTCTCTCAGGCCCATCCCCCTACCCTGCCCCTCTCCCTTCCTCGGGTCCCAATCTGACTGTTCAGCACCTTGGGATATCCTCCTGACATGAAAGGTGCTCTATAAATGTAATTTTGTTTTTGACATTGCTTGTTCAGGTGGGTATCTTGAGATATGAAAAGTGAGGGGAGTTTTTCTCTCCACTGTGCTGGCCAACAATCCCTCAAATAAAAATTTGTCAAGGCATTGATTGTGGAGACGTTGCTGTCTGCAACTGACCTCTGTGTTCACCCATAAAATACATAGTCAAATTCAGTTTACACTGTGAAGCGCTCTAACATGTCTGTGGGACCAGTGAGCTCCACAAGCCCATTCCTGGGGGGTCATGGGGGCTTGAACTCACAAGAACAACGGCAAATTACATTTGCACAGTGCCTTTCACAGGAGGATGCCCCAAGGCACTGGACAGTCATGGAGTGGGACCCGAGCTGGTGGTTGGGATCAGGATGGGTGGAGGGCAGTGAGGGTAGGTGTCAGTGGGTGACTGAAGGCACGGTCGAATAGGGTTATCCTGAGATGGGTCCTGTAAGGGGCAAGGGAGAGGCCGACATGGAGGGATGGTGCGACGGAGTTTCAAAAGGTGGGGGCAGAGAGGCTGAAATAAATCAACTGATTCAGAAGCAAAACAACAACAACAACAATTTACATTTATAGAGCGCATTTCACGTCGGGAGGATGTCCCAAGGCGCTGAACAAGAGGCGTGTGACCCGAGCTGGGAGGGGAGTGTTTGGGAAGGGGTGAAACACGAAGAGGAGGTAATAGATTTCGGGGTGGAACAAAAGCACAACTGCCTGAGCTAGGCTGACAAGCAAAGGGTAGTTTGAGAGTATGGTAAGTGATTGTGGCACAGGATCAATATTTGCATGCAAGGACAGTACAAAATCAATTTGGAAACAGTATCTTAGCAACTATCCTGTGTAGAGCACCAGAGGGTCTGGTGAAAGCTCAGCCCAATTCCTTGGTTAAAATAGTCATAGGAGCAGAGAGGCGAGGGGGTAGAAGGGAGGGAGAGAAGAGAAGACGTGGAGAGGGGGATAAGAAACCAGTGTAGACTTTCTTTCTTATTCAACAGCCCGAAAAACAGCAACCAATAAAACGGTATTTTTTCGACAAGAAAATGAGTCAGTAAATTCTGACGTCCATTCTTCTCTCTTTGCGATTCACTTGTCCATTTTGCTGTGGTTCAAGGGCAATGTTTATTGTTCTTTATATTAAAGCTACCGCCACACAAAAGGTGCAGACACACACACACACACACCCACCTTCCAGCACCGCCCACACTCCTTCCTATTGAGTGGGTTTAGCACAGAGTTTGGTTTCATCTCGCCCCTACCCTACCCTTACCTTCCCTCCCCTCCCCACACCACACTAGATACCTACATGAGGAACAGACACCCAAATTGAAAAACACCGGAGGAACCACTCCCAAATATGTGTCGACAACTTCAGAAGAGAAAATTATAGGGCGTTTCTCACAAACACACACACAAATAGCTGGAATGTAGTCACCTGGAAGGTGTGGTCATGCATGACTCATGCCCAAATATAGTTCAAGACTGCCACCTGGAGTCCTGGAGTTCAGTGGTGAGAGCATTCACTTCGCTAACTAAAGAATCTGGATTTGGTTCCCAGGCAGGGAAAAAATTTTTCCTGACTCCGCACATCTCTGTTTACCTAACAGTAAGTAGGAACCCAGTTGTTAGTCAATCAGCGGATCACTTTTCCGGGGGTAAAAAATAATAATAATAATAATAATATGGTCACTCAATCTATGATTGTTTGTGGGACATGGCTGTGAGCAATTGCCTGCCCCATTTTGCCCACAAAACATATGCTTTACACAGTGTATCCCGCGAAGCGCTTTGAGACATCATGTCAGGTGGATGTTTCAAAGAACTTCATTGGAGAGATGTAGTGTCCGGCAATATATCGATATATCGGTTATATCGATATAATTTTTCATATCGGTATGCCGATATTGGAAATTCAAATATATCGATATATTCAAAAATTCATTATTAAAAAATATCGATATATCGGCATATCGTGTCTGACGATATATCAGTATTATCGGTATAGTGCGAACTTTTGCAACTTACCTTGTCACCGGCATTGCAAACCTCCTGCACGCGCATATCGGAATGCGAGTGCATCCCGAATGCGTGCACACCTCTGAATGTATGCGCAGTACCAAAAAATGAAAGTATCGATATATCGATATTGGAAACTTTCGATATCGACAGACCCTGGAGAGATGGTAAGGTGGAGTGACTGTGTTTTGTGGGTGAACCTGGTATTCTATTAGGTCTTGATTAGCTTATATCTGCTCAGCTCCACCATGTTATAAACACCGGTCTGGGTGGGACTCGATGCTGTGATGGGAAGAATCAGAGCAGGTATTTTGGAAGGTTGAAAATAAGGGAGTCTCTTTCTTCCTTCAAATTGATCTTGTGATTTTCCCTGCAATATTAAATTTCAAAACGAGACTCAGAGTCTCAGGGACAGAGACTAGGTGGAATTCGGTGGTCCCCACCACACTGATTCACGGAGGTTGAGTTGATGTGTTGCCGCACTTGAATTCCCATGGATACCCACTTGGTGGCCACATGCCTTTCATGTCAGGAGGAGTTCCCAAGGAGTTCCCAAGGCTCTGGGTCAGGGATCCGCACCCTAGCTGGGGGTTGTAATCAGGAGGGGGTGGAGTGTAGGGATAGGAGGGTCAAAGGCAACAACAACAAAATAATATTATTATGTAGCTCCTTTCACGTCAGGAGGAGGTACCAAGGTGCTGGACAGTTACTGCTTCAGATCTGAGCTGAGGACCGGGGGTGGAGGGAAGCGGGGGATTAGGAGTTGCCGATGGGTCCATCGGAGAGGAGAGTCTTGGGGTGAGACTTGTAGGAAGCCTGGGAGGCGACAAGGCAGAGGGACTGTGGGATGAAATTCCAGAGGCTGGGGGCAAAGTGGCTGAAGGCTCTCCTGCCAATGGTGGGGCAGGTGAGTCAGGGGACGTGGAGTAGGCTAGAGCCTGTTGAGTGGTGGGGAGGTTGGTAAGGATATAGGAGGTCATGGATGTAGGGTAGGGCGAGAATGTGGAGGGCTTTAAATGTGAAGACCAGGATCTTGAATTGCTCTGGATGATGGGGAGCCAATGAAGTCAGGCGAGGATGGGGGAGATGGAGTCACGGAGTTTGGAATGGTAAAGGATCGCAAAGTTCTGTATTATCTGCAGCCTGTGGAGGGAGCAATTGGGAAGGCTGACCAGTAGGGTATTTGCATAATCAAGCTGCATGAATGGCAGGGTTTGAAGAGGAGAGATTTGAGATGGTTCATGAAGGAAGCAAGAGAGGTGGCAAGGTGGAGCAATTGTGGAATGGAATTCCAGAGAGTGGGGACACAGTAAGCATTTCTGAGGGGAGACAGCAATGCATTGTCAGATATCCTGTCCTTCAGCTGAGAAGTTAAATAAGTTTCTTATTAGAAACCAACAAAAATTTACACTTATAGTATCTTTCACTTCACAAGGACAGCTCAACTCACTTCATGCATACAATGTCATGAAGGGGAATGGGCACACTATATGAGATGCAAGGAAAATAATTAAGGTACCCTAAGGTATTTTACAAACATATTAAGAGTAAAAGATTAGTCAAGGGTAGGGTGGGGCCAATTAGGGGCCAAGGAGGAAATCGTATTGTGGAGGCAGAGGGCATGGCTAATGTACTGAATGTGTACTTTGCCTCTGTCTTCACAACAACAACAACAACTTCAATTTATATAGTGCCCTCCACGCTGGATGGCATCTCAGAGTGCTTCCCAATAGCAGATCCTGGGACCAAGCCAGGGGCAGGGGTAGAAAGGTGACCAAAGGCACGGTCGAAGAGAAAGGTCTTGAGCTGGGACCTGAAACTAAGAAAAGAGGGAGTGAGGTGAAAGTAGTGAGGAAGGGAATTCCAGAGCCCTGGGGGCATAGTGGCTGAAGGCCATGCCGAGGGTGGAGCAGAGGATTCAGGGGACATGGAGGAGGCCAAACCCAGTGGAGCAAAGGCAACGGGAGCTGGTTTGAGGAGAAAGGAGGTCAGAGAGGTAGAGGGGGGTGTAGAGGAGTGGAGAGATTTGAAGACAAGGGTGAGGATCTTGAAGTTGATCCTCTCTGGGATAGGGAGCCAGTGAAGTCTGGCAAGGACTGGGGTAATGAGGGAGCGAAGTTTGGTGCAGGTGAGTATGCGGGCGGCAGAGTTTTGAATGAAGAGGAGAAGAGGATGCAGCCAATGCTACAGTATTGGAGGAGAGGATAGAAGAAATGGATAGAATTAGTATAAATAGAGAGGAAGTATTAAAAAGGTTGACCGCGTTCAAGGTAGATAAGTCACCAGGTCCGGATGGGATGCATCCTAGGTTACTAAGGGAAGTACGGCAGTAAACAGCAGAGACTCTGGCCACAGACTTGCAATGTTTCTTGGACACAGGAGTGGAACGTTGCTAATGTTACTCCCCTGCATAAAAAGGGGCAGAAGGACAAACCTGGGAACTACAGGCCAGTCAGTCTAACGTCGGTAGTGGGCAAACTTCTAGAGTCTATAAGGGACAAGATAGATCTTCACTTAGAAAGATATAGGCTGATAAAGGACAGCCAGCATGGATTTGTTAAAGGCAAATCTTGCCTTACAAATCTGATAGAATTTTTCGATGAGGTAACGGAATGGGTGGACGAGGGCAGTTGATGTAGTTTACATGGACTTTCAAAAGGCATTTGACAAAGTGCCGCATGAGAGGCTGATTAGGAAAATAGAGGCCCACGGCATTAAAGGGACAGTGGCAGCGTGTATCCACAACTGGCTGCGAGACAGGAAGCAGAGAGTTGGTGGTGAGCGGCTGTTTTTCAGACTGGAGGGAAGTGTGCAGTAGTGTCCCCCAGGGACCGGTATTGGGACCACTGCTCTTTTCAATATATATTAACGATCTGGACTTGGGTGTAGGGAGCACAGTTTCCACATTTGCTGATGATACTAAGTTAGGGAGAATAGTAAATAGTGAGGAGGATAGTAACCATCTGCAAGAAGATATAGATAAAATGGTAAAGTGGGCAGACACATGGCAGATGAAGTTTAATGTAGAGAAGTGTGAGGTGATAGATTTTGGGAGAAGAAATGAGGGGAGGCAATATAGGCTAGATAGTACAATTTTAAGGGGTGTAGGGAACAGAGGGATCTGGGGATTTGTGTTAGTGACTCTTTGAAGATGACAGGACAGGTAGACAAAGCCGTTAAGAAGTTGGGATACTAGGCTTTATAAATAGTGGTATAGAGTACAATAGTCAGGAAGTGCTGACTAACCTCTGTAAGACTTTGTTTGGCCTCAGCTGGAGTACTGTGTCCAATTCTGGTCACCACACTATAGAAAGGATGTTAAGGCATTGAAAAGAGTGCAAGAAGGTTTACTTGAATGGTACCAGGATTGAGGGACTTCAGTTATGAGGAAAGGCTAGATAGCTAGGTTTATTCTCATTAGAACAGAGAAGGTTGAAAGGAGACCTAATAGAGGTTTATAAAATCATGAGGGGATTTGACAGGGTGAATATGGAAAAACTGTTTCCATTGGCGGGCTAATCTGTGACTCGTGGTCACAGATTTAAAATAGTTTCAAAACGAAGCAGAGGGGAGCTGAGGAGAAATGCTTTCACTCAGCGGATTGTTTGCATCTGGAATGTATTGCCTGAAAAGGTGGTGGAGGCCAATTCAATAACAGCTTTTAAAAGAGAATTAGATCTTTACTTAGGGAGAACAGGTCTGTTAGGTTATGGGGAGAGAGCTAGACGGTGGGATTGAGTTGCTCTTTTCAAAGATTTGGCACAGACTAGATGGGCTGATTGGCCTCCTTTTGTGCCATAACATTCTATGATTCTATGGTTATATTATTAAGTCTTCAGGATAGAATCCCAGAGAATAAGAGACAGAATGGATGAAAGTCTGGTTGGGCACATTGGGGCAGGGGGATGCAAGGTAAGTGTGGAATGTGGAGGGGCGAGGACAGAAGGTCGATGGACCAGGGGACCACAAAGGATCTAGGTAGGAGGGGTGATAGTGAAGCCATTTTAAAATGCTCCAACCAACCAACCAGCCAACCACATTTCAAGAATTTGAGCTTGGGATTGTTTAAGGAAGCAAAACATTAATGCAACCAATGGTTGCCATATTCACGGCCGTACGCAGGATTTTTTTTGGGGGGGTGCGAATTGCTAGTGATGGGACCAACAATGGCCGGGGGCTTGGGGGCTGCCCCCGGGGCCCCCTCGAGGCTCCGACGTTTTACACAGTTTGAGGTGTTATTTAATCGGTTCAGAAGATCCAATATGAACGGTATTTATGCCCTTGGTGTTTAAGAGCATCATTATTTATTCAGTGTTTATATTTTCCCCGGTAGTCCGTGTCTAATTGCGAAGGTCGAATGTGTTCGCCGATAAAAGCAAACACGATTGTTGACTCGATGATGTAAGGAATGCGAACGATAAAGTAAATTACAATCCAATTAACACAGTACAATGACGAATGCTTGATAAATGTAATGAACAATAATGTAAGAGTAAAGTATGAATGATGTGCTCAGATATTCCAGCAAAGCAAATTTTATAAAAGACAAGAAAATATACAGAAACTGAAAATCAGTGTCAAACAGTTAATTCACACGTGTTACAAGCCTGTTATCAGCATTATCCTGAAAATATCGTTGAACTGTGAGCAATAGTGTAGTTAGTTTTTATTTATTTAGAATCAAAATTAAAGGCAGTGACCCATCAAGCAATACTGACCTGACGAAAAAATACTTGAAAAAATAAGGGAGGGGAAATTAATTCTTTAATAGCGTTCCGTATTCGAGACGCCTCGGTCGCTTTGAAGCGAATACGTCAACCGCTCTACCAATATCGATTTCCATATTATAATGAATGTGCATTAACGCGAGGGCTGAAAGTCGCTCCTATATGGAGCAGAATGCTGGACACTTAGGCAAACCCAGGAGATTAGGTGACTCGTGAGGTATATACCAGGCTTCTAAGAGACGCCCTGAACGTTTACTGGCGACAGCATCTGACAAATAGTGAGCTATATGGTCACTACCACACTGGTATCACAGACATTACCGCAGAGGCGTCTTAGGTTTAGCGGACATAGCTGGAGAAGCCGGGAGGAAACTGTCCATAGTGCTACTATCCTATGGGAACCATTGCACGGTCACAGAACACGAGGTAGACCGACCCTAACCTACCTCGCTACATGAAATGCACGGATTATATTATTATTCAAAGAGAGAAAGAGTGACTTTCAGAGGAGTCACGTTGAAGAGATTTGTGTAGGAAGAGCTGTTGCTTTGCAGACTCGACTGCACCTGTCCTTTATATCCCGCTGGTGTGAGGCAGCAGTTCTGGGGACCTCAACTCTAACAGGTGCAGGTTAACAATCCTTTAAGTTATAGCCAATTACGTGACACTGCCCACAAACCCCGAAAATAAATCTCAGTTGTCAATCAGTCAGATATGCAACCTCGACCTTGGGAATGTCTTCAGATTCAGAGGCACTGAGTAGGAGGGAAAGAAAGTTTCCCACAGGTGATAGAAGACAGCAGCATCACCTGGCGAGTCGCCTGGCACAGTGAATAGCACTCTGGCCTCTGAGTCAGAAAGTTGTGGGTTCAAACCCCACGTCGGCACTCGGTATCACACAGAGGAAGCTGACACTTCAATGTGGTGCTGTGGGGGGGGGGGGGGGGGTCCCATTGTTAGAGGCTGTTCTTTTGGTTGAGATGCTGAACCGAGGTCTGATCCGTCTGTTTAGATGGATGTGAAAAGATCCTCTGACACTACTCGAAAAGCGGAGGGAAGTCTCTCTCCTGTTGTCCTGGCCAACAAACGCCCCCAAATAAAATCGGTGACTCACTCCATCGGTGTTTGTGGGACAATCCTGGGCAAAAACTGGCTACTTTACAGTACGTTCTGTGAAGCGCTCTGAGCTGTCTGACAATGTACTAAGGCACTATTATCAATTGCTAACATTATCAGATTAAAATACGATTTCAGCTTCCACAAAGTGGTGCTACCTTTTTATGTAGTGACTGTATACGGGATGATTTCCGATTGACACACCACGTAGAATAGGCGCTAAAGCCTAGGTCTATGTCCATGCGTATTTTTTTTAAAGATAGGCATTCCCGTTCAGCATATAACTTTTTTGTTGGGTTCTCAAAAGCTTTAATTTCTCAGAATCTTGTAAATATGTTGTCATTGTTTGCTAGCATTACAGTCACACCTCTCAAAACTTGAGTCATTTTTACTTACGGTGATCAGATGAAAAGATGATTTTAACTCCAGAATTGGTGCTGCCCCTTGTGGCTGTTTACGGGATGATTTCCAAACGAGGATTTGAGTCTTGGCGCCTATGTTTATCCAATCACGAGTCACAGACTCGCCGCGTCATGGACTGGTCTATCGACGCGGTATGTTTTGGGTAGACGCCGATTCTGGTGCGCGACTCGATAATTTTATATTAATACTAAATCATTCAAAGATGTGAGTTTATAATTTATATATAGTTTTGAAGAACTGATTGTTACTCAAATGTTCAATAAATTTACTTGGTATTTAAATTTGATAAAAAAATGCAATTCTCTACCCCGGAAAATGTGGACCTTTTATAATTTGGGGGGGTGCGTACGCACCCGTCGCACCCCCCCTGCGTACGGCCTTGATATTCCATACCAACATTTACAAGACACTGACTTTTTCAAGTTTGATGCATAGATAAATCAATTTCCATTGCTTAAGAGTCTTCAAGCCAAGCTGAGAATTCCATGCATCCCACCTACATCCTACAGTACATGGGAATCCTAGAGATTGATTGTTGGAATGGAATGTGCTCTACTCTCTCTCTCTCTCTGTCTCTCTCCCTGGAAAGATACATCTTTCTTACCTAATTAAGGGAAAGTATTAGACGCAGATTGGCAAGAGCCAAGGCTTGAGTGAGGAGATCCCAGAGTGTGTTTTGAGATAACTGCTGGAGTCTAACCAGCTAAAACCGCTCAGGTTATCATTGATATTGCTGTCAGTTAAGCTTTTCTGTTTATCCAGCTAGGACAACCCTACCCATTTGGACTTTGGCTTACAGGGTTAATAACAGGAACTGCGTGAGATAATTCCTTGCCCCGCAGTTACTGGTCTGTCCTTCCAAGTCCTGCTGATGAGCTAGGCTGGGGTTGTGCTGTCATCAGCAGTGTGAGCCCTGGAGTCCTGAGGACCTGTCTGGCTCAGGAACCAGACTAGATCCACCACAGAGAGTTGGGGCTCTGGCATTCCATTGCTAAGCATGTCATCTTGGGGCCAGTTCAGCTTCAAAGAGAACCTGCTTATCTCCACCACCACCCCCAGCACTGCTGTACACCAGTCCATTAAAAAACACAGGGTGAATGTTGACCTAATGTCCCCCCTACTTGTCTTAACCCTTTAGGATCAAAGAGATAACCAACTCAACAGGGAAATACAGGGACCATCTTCAGGTTAAAGGCTTTGGATTTATTCAGATACATGACATGAATGAAGAATGAAATTGATGGCTTTAAAGGGAAGGTAAGGGTTAATTTTTACAGTTGGTTAAGGTAGGCAAATTTCAAACATATTTGCCAGGAGCAAAACAATTCTCTGAACTGCTGTTCAATGCAAAGCCTCTAGAAATAGCATCATTAATTGATATTACCGGTAATTAATAATTAACATAGTGTTGCTTTTGTTCCTCTTGAGCTATGCATGCCACAAACTGGCAAAGAAATTAAAGGTATTGTGTCCATGCTAATGCATTCACTGTTCCCTCCTGCAACACAGTGGGAGGAACCCAAGCCAAGGTCCTGTCGCTCAGTGGTTAGAGCATTCACGCAAGCGAGAGGACTTAGGTTCAATTCCCAGGCAGGGCGAAATATTGGGCAAATTTCCTTACATCACATGTCTCTGTTTACCCAGCAGTAAGTAAGAACCCAATTTTTAGATGATTGGCGGATCACTTTTCCAGGGGTAATAATTCAGTAAAAAATATAATACAGTAATTTGATCATTGAATCCATGGCTGTTTGTGGGGAAACTGCTATGCGAAATTCACTGCTGCATTTCGCTCACAATATATACAGTCAGATCACTTTACAGTATATTCTGTGAAGCACTTTGAGACATCTAGAAGATGAGAAAAGCGCAATATCAAATGCAAAGATTATTACTATTAACCGAAGTGTATCAATAACCTCAAGACATAGGGATAGGGGAAGAGTATTCCAGAGGTTCAGGGCATAGGTGGCTAAAAGTGATGGAATGGAAGGCACGAGAAACAAGCAGGAGGCCAGAGTCAGTCGAGCGGAGGCAGCGGGTTGAGAGGTGGATGGTCAGAGATGGGTTGCTGAGGGCTGAACAGGCTCTTAATCCCTTTTGGAGCCCTATTAGGGTTGCATTCTGCCCAACAGTGCAGAAAAGTTTGTGATATTTTATAGCATATCACTAGGAAATATTTACCCTGCTCCCTCATCAAGCCAGGGCCTGCAGCAGCTGAGTGCCTTACACTAAATATTTAATAGACCAGATTGTTTTTCTCTCTGTAATTCTACAATCTTGGATGGATCAAGGTCCTTAATTAGTCAGGTCAGGGAGTGGGGGAGGCTAAAAGTGGGTTGGCTGGGTGGGGTATGTGGAGCAAACCAGAGCCCTCTGAAACGAGGGAGTGAACAAGTTGAAAAGGGTCACAGAAGTAGGGTGGAAAATTTGGGAAAGGGAGGCTGTGCGATGATCAAGGAAGTGATTGGCAGAATGTGGCCAAATGTGCAGTCACAATGAGAGATATTAATAATAATAATTGTGGAGATGATCCTTATATTTGACACAACGTCAGGAAGACATCTCAAAACACTTTGCAGGATTTACTGCAAAAGTGTAGTGACTGTGTGTTTGCAGCCGAACATGGCAATCAAGTTATGTACATTATGTGACATCTCACAAACAGCCATTAAGTGAACAATTGATTTTATTTGAGGTGAGGGGGGGGGGGGAATTATTGAGAAGGACATCAGGAGAGAGAAAATCCCTTCTCTTCTTCAAAGGTGCAAGGGGTCTTTAACGTAAAAATAACAACAACTTGCACTTGTATTGCGTCCTCCATGCCGGGTAGCATATTAAAGTGCTTAAAACAAACACAGCATGGACCTTGCTTTATCACAATACTACACTGAGAAGTCATCCTGAGCTCAAAGAATAAGATTATTAATACAAAATAATAATTCTGGCATTTGTTGTAGCGCCTATCACTTTGTTAAGACCCCTTTCTTCATGGGATTTACTGTGAGGATTACCCTTCGGACATAGAGAAGACTAGAAAAAACGCATGCTCTTCCTCCATTCAATTTAAGTATCTGTATTATTGAGACACGGACTCATTCTGGGTAAGAAGCCATTTATTAGTTAATGCATGAAACACGAGTAAATATATGACAGAATTTTAACAGAAATAAGACATGAATGGGCAAGAGATCCAGTGGACAGTGCAGCAAGAAGGTGGAAGAATTTGGAAACAATATTGAAAACATAGATAGGTCTTGAGGAAGATCTTGAAAGCAGGGTGAGGGAGTGAGGTAAAATAATTGCGAAAGAAGACAGCGTTAGGTCCTAGGGAAGTGGGGGCTGAAGGCTGAAGGCTCAAACTCCAACTTGGAGTAAGAGGAGTGGGAGATACTGGGTGGGTTGGAGAGATGGATGAGGTTGGAATCGAGGTGAAGTGAATCTATGGAGGGATTTGAAAAGAACCTAGGAGAGTTCAGGAAGATGGGTGAACAGGAACTTGCCTGGGAGGAGATGTCGTTTACAGAATTTGGGTAGATAAAATCAGGGGAGGGCTTAACTGTAAATAAACAAGAGAAATGTCCAGAGAGGCAATTTTGATTTCTTCATATAGCCATAGAATTTGTGCCAGGCAACCCCTGGGATTAATTGAAAGATCAAACATGAAGACAATACAACTTGATTTTTTTTAAATGAATCAATCATAACCCATCTACCATTACAATTGGCAAAACCACGGTCACTCAAAAGAGCTGACCCAATTCACAGAGATTATTCAAAGCCATTGAAAAGATGCAATAATCTCATTGTTATAGGACCTCCCTGCTTCCTTCCATTCTCTAGTGTGGCGATTCTTAACTCCATTAACAACTATGTTGATTTGATTGAGAAACATGCAAATTTCTGCTACAATTTTTCCTCTGGGAAGAAAATGGTTGAAGTCTAGCGGGATTAAAGGCTGTGCCTGTAGAAATAAACCCATGTAGAGATGTTTACAATGCCCGGGCGGGTGCATGCAATAGAATAGAAGCCACATTTGAAACCCTGTGATACAGAAAAAGAATGGTCTGGGCAGAAGGAGTTGAGGTCCGCCTTGTCCGGTTGCTCGCTACTGCACAGAACGAATAGAAGACTGGGTGGTCTTCACCAGCACATTCTTCTTGTGGGTCTCCACCCTCGGACTCTCGAACACTAGGCTTGCATTGGAGTGAGTTGAAAAGAAAGAGTTGGCCACTTGCTGACCTGAAGAAAAGGAAAGAAATAGAAAGGAAGGTCCTCAGTTTGAGCATCCAAATACAAGGCAGGTCTATTTAATAGAATAATCCTTGCAGTTGATATGGCGTCTTATCACCTCTTCTAGACATCTCATAGCACTTCATGGAATACATTGCAAAATGAATTGATTGTACATTTGTGGGCAAAAGGCGGCTTACCAATTGCACACAGCAGTGTTCCTGAAACGGTTGAAGATTGAGTGACAAAATCTATTTTTTTTTTTTTTGGAAAGAATTATCACCCTTGGGAAAAGCAATCTGCCAATCGACTAATAACCGGGTTCCTACTTACTACAGTACTTGGTAAACAGAGGCTTGTGTGTGTGTGTGTGTATGGAGTAAGGAAACTTGCTCAACAATTCGCCCTGCCTGTGTATCGAACCCAGATCTGCCGATTGTGAGGCAAGTGCTCTAACCACTGAGTTAGACTCTAGTAGTTAGGTATCCTTAAAATCCACTTGAACAAGACACATAAGCAGCTCAGTTTAACATCTCAATTGATAATGTAGTGCTCCCCCCAGCACTGTGGTGGAGCAGCAGCCTAAATGACAGGGGTGGGGTTGGGGTGGTAGGGGGAGAGATGGGGTGCTTTGTTGTTTAATGCCTTAAACCCTTTCACATGATTCATTAACTTACCGCTGTTTGTTGGGTAACCATGGATAATTCCCTGGTGATTTCCAACCCTGAAATGAAAAATTTATAGAAATTAACATGACCGTCTCTGTAGGTGGACAACATTGCTGTGGTCGAACTCATTTAGAGATTGTGTATCACAGTGCAGAGAAAATGCTGGAGGACAAGAGACAGAGAGAGAGAGAGACATGGGGGTGTTTAAAAAAGGCCACGTTTCCTAATTAGTACATCTGGAAAATGTCTGGGGAAATGCCACAGTTTTAACCTCCATCACTACAAGTTGAGTTCCCATCCTCACACAACTCCACTGGCTTCCCATCATTCAATTCAAGATTGTGGTCCTCACCTTCAAAGTCCTCCATGTCCTTGCCCTCCACCTCCACCTCCTCCCACCTCTGTGACCTCCTAACCCCACCATGTTGTCAGTTCCCTACCCTCAACTGCTTTGACCTACTCCACATCCCCTGATCCATCTGTCCCATCAATGGCAGGTGAGCCTTCAGCTACTCTGCCCCCAACCTTTAGAATTCCATCCTGCAATCCCTCCTCCCGAGCCTCCTGCAGATCCTGCCTCAAAACCCCATCACTGTGTTGGAGAGCTAGGGTAGAGAGGGTGAGGTGTGCTTACCTGATCTCCTCTCCCTCCAGGAGTTTCCTGTAGGTGGCAATCTCAATATCAAGGGCCAGCTTCACACTCATCATTTCTTGATATTTACGCACTTTCGAAGCCATCTCTTTTTTTGCCTGTTGTATTTCAGCTTCCAGTTGAACTATCTTTTCCCTGGAGTCCTTCAGGCTCATCTCTCCCCTTGCCTCGGCCTGAGTCACTGCTGCCTCCAAGCTGGAACGCTGAAATAGAGAGAGAGATCTTTAACAGCCACCTGAACAGACAAAGGAAGGGCCCATGTTTAACATATCATCTGATGGACGGCACCCTTGACACTGCAGCACTGAATTGTGTGTCAGCCTAGACTGTGAGACAGGCTCAACTACCCTGAAGTGCGACTTGACAGAGTGCCTCATTACGTCTTTGAGATTTCTCAAATCACTTCACAGGATACACCATCAAGTGAATTGACTGGGCAAAACAGCATCCCACAAACAGTCATGGTCTGTGTGTATGTAGAGTAAGGGGACTTGCTCAATGTTTTGCCCTGCTGGGAATCAAACTCAGGGTCCTCACTTGGAAGGCAAGTGCACTAACCACTGAGCTACAATCAAGAGAGTGTTACCCACTGCGCTAGGCTGACCCCAATGTTTTGCTTCCATTCCTAATTGCAGCCTATGGTAGCCAGACGTGCTTGCTCACCTGAGAGGTAAGAGTTGTGATCTCTGTAGTTAACCTCCCGATTTTCCTGGTGGTATCAGTGATCTCTGCCTTAATGGAACGGATATCAGTGTCGTGTTGTCCAGCTGACTCAGCCAACATATTGTACTGAAACCAAAGAAACATTCAATATCAAACTGCCTGCTCCCTCTGCTCAGTGGGCTCCGGCCTGCTCCACATCCCCTGCCCGGCCCTCTCCACCAACAGTGGTCGTGCCTTCAGCCTCTCTGTTCCCAACCTCTGGAACTCCATCCCACATTCCCTTCTTCTTGCCCCCTCCCTTGCCTCCTTCAAGGCATGTCTCAAAACCCTCCTCTTTGACCTCGCCTTCAGTTGCTTTCCCACCCCTTTCCTCCCAGCCCTCCACCCTACCTGATCCTGACTCCAAGTGTTTTGGGACATCCTCACACTGTGAAAGATGCTAAACAAATTGTAATAAATTTCTCACGAATATCCTGTGTATTGGTGGAATGCAGGGATCGCAAGTCAGTCAGTCAAAACTTACATTTATATAGCGCCTTTCACATCGAGAGGAATTCCCAAGGCGCTGTACAATTAAGTAGGGACAAGAGCAGTGGGGGAGGGGGTTAGGACAGGATGAAGAAGAGTAGGAAAATTGACTTATATTTGTGGGCGAAACGCGGTTAAAGTTTGCTCTGGATATTTCCAAGCATGGTGAAGGTTTCAAGAAACACGTTGAACCAAAAATAACCCTGCCCTTTACAACTTGAAACCCACGTACTCTTGTTCTACTCAGCTGGAGCATCTCAAATGGTTCATCATAACCCTAACATTTGATACAGAGCCTTTTGTGTCAGGAGGATATAGCAAACCATTTCACAGGATTTATAATAAGGTGTAGTGACTGTGAGTTTTGTGAGGGAAATGCAGCAACCAATTTGCACACAAGCAAAATCAAGCCAACAGGCTTGGAGGGAGTGAATGACCAATTTCATCTGTGGATGGGAACTGTTGGTTAGGACGCAAGGAGAGAGCAACTCCATTCTCTTTACAAGTATTAACATTATGGGATAGTTCTCTACATGGGAAGTTTGGGGACATGTGGGTAAGCGACTGCCAGGAAGTTGGGAGTTGAAAGGTCCCAAATCGCATGCCCATGTGGGGGGCCATATGGGTCCCATATGGGCCAAAATCTGGGTTCCATATGGGGTGGGGCCCCACTGGATTTTGCTACCAAGATTCACATGGGACCCATATGGGCCAGCCCAGATAACCCATATGGGCCAGCCCAGATAACCCATATGGGTTAGATCTGGGGCCCACCTGGGTAAATCTGGGTAAAATATGGGCGAAATATGGGCTATCCCATATGGGCATTACATGGGGTTCACCTGGGGCCCGTGTGCGCCAGCAGTATATGGGCAGAATTTGGGACATCCCATATGGGCATTATATGGGGTTCATCTATGAAATTGAAAAAAAAATCACCATATATTGCTAATGTGATGCTGACTAACATCCTACTCACATGGGAACACATGAGAAATCTCAATAAAATGCTATGGTTTACAGTGATTTAAGAATCTTAAGATCTGTTATTCTTGCATTTTGTGGCTTATATAGCAACTGTGATTGGATGATAAGTGTAATCAACTTTTTGACCATATACCATTTATACCTTTTCTAGTAACCCAAAAATAGAATTCAACGAACAATTTGATTGGATAAAAGTCGCAAGAATGAAAGATAGAAACCAATAGAATAATGTGTGTTTTTAATAGCAGGGGTAATGTTTTGGATGTGTTTTGCTGTTTGTGTTCAAATGGGCTGAGAACTTCCTCCCTTGCCAAAATGTACATTGTGCATGGCCAAATATTCCTACATGATACCCATATGGGCCAGCCCAAGTAATTCCCTTATGGACTAACCCACGTGGGCCCCATATGGGATATGTATGGGTTGATCCATGCCCGTATGGTCCGGGTCATGCCCATATGGGCCCCACATGGGCTTGCTACCTGGGGTGAACTTGGAAGGTGAACTAGATGAACCCTGGACTTTTTTTTGTCAAGCATTTGTTGTGTTCTTAGGAGATGGACTAAGTGCTTGGATTAATATCTTACCTTGATTCTGTATGTATCCTCTGTTTCCTGTCGAGTTTTGACTGCCATGGCAGCGAACTGTGCCTTCACCTGTACGATCAGCTGATCCAAGTCCAGGCTGCGGGAGTTATCCATTTCAACAGTGACTGCAATATCCTGGATCTGATTATGCATCTGCTTCACTTGCTGGCATCATGGGGTCAGAGAGACGGATGTGTTACAAAGATTTTTGTAAAAGAACATGGAACAATGTTAATACCAACAATAATCATCCTTGCCTTTGATATAGCTCCTTATATTTATTAGGTCAGGGTATTATGGGGCAAGTGCAAGTAACTGGACTAATTAGCCGGGATCTTATAAAATGCTGAAACAGGCCTTCTCCTGTTTCTATGTTTCTTATCACATCTTCAAGACGTCTTCAAGCACTTCACAGAACATACAGCAAAGTGAATTGACAGTGTATTTTTTGTGGACGAATCCCAGCAGCCAATTGTGCACAGCAGTGTCCCACAAACAGTCATGGATTGAGTGACCAAATTAATGTTTTCCATGTTTTATTGAGGGAATTATTACTCCCTGGAAAGTGATTCGCCAATCAACTAACAACCAGGTTCCTACTTACATGCTGGTAAACAGAGGGTAATGGTTAGAGATTTACCTCATTGTTCGCCTCTCTATAGAAATCGATCTCGCTATCCAGGCCTTCCACTTTATCTAAAAGCTGATGCTTAGCCAGGTAGGATTCATCCACAGACTGAAAGGGAAAGAAAACATATGAACATGTTAAAAACAACAACAACTTGGATTTATACAGGGCCATCCAAGCCAGATGGCATCTCAGAGCGCTTCCCAATAATGGATCCCGGGGCTGAGCCAGTGAGAGGAGGAAGAAGGTGAATGAAAGTGCAGTCGAAAAGAAAAGTCTTGAGTTGCAACCTGAAAACAGGAAAGCAGGGAGCAAGGCGAAGGGAGTGAGGAAGGGAGTTCCAGAGCCCTGGGACATACTGGCTGATGACACCCTCGCTTTTGATATTGCCTCTCACCTTGACAAGATATCTCAAATCGCTTCACAGGATTTACTATGAAGTGTGATTAATAACCATGTATTTCGATGGCCAATTTTCTACGTCCTCAAAATGCCCAGAAAATGAATGAACAATTTTATTTAGGATGGATGGGGGGGTGGGGGGAGGGTGGAAATTGTCTGCTAGAAAGTGAAATAAATGTAACCTTTAATTTGGCAGAATCCATACCTTCTTCAAGATCACAAATTCGTTTTCAATCCCAGCACGCCTGTTCACCTCTACTTCATATCTGGGAATGAATGAAAGCATTTAGCTCAACATTTAACAGAGATTATAACTATCACTGAGTTACAAATGTGTTTGGTCTGCATCTCATTGCTCTCCGCAAAGCCAAAAGAGACAAGTTTTTAGTGAATAACCTGATAAAGTCCTGTAGCTCAGTAGTTAGAGCATTTGCCTCATAAGCGAGAGACCTGGGTTTGATTCCCAAGCAAGGAGAAACATTAGGCAAGTTTCATTACTCCACACACACCTGATAATAATCCCTCAAGGAAATAAGAGTTTGGTTACTCAACCCACGACTGTTTGTGGGACGCTGCTGGGTGCAATTGGCTGCCGCATTTTGCGCACAAATATACCGTTAATTCATTTTTATCCCGTGAATCGCTTTGAAGCACAGTCTAGAAGACATGAAAAGTGCTATATCAAATGAAAGGATTATTATTATTTATTTACATAACATTATCCAAATGCAATGGATTACAGCGCCTTCAACATCGAAACATCTTAAAGCGCCCAGCAGGTCATTTCCGTCAAATGACTGTGCAAAGAACTTTGGAGAAGTACTTCTGACATGAAAGGCTATCAAATGCAAGGATGATTGTTAATTTGTTGGTCAATGTTTAGAAAGTTTGAGCATAGCTTTGCACTGCAAGAAAGGACAATTTTCTTCCCCCCATTTCTCGCTTTGTCTTTGGCCAGCCAGGTGTCTGACCCAATGGTGACACCCTTTACTGTGCTCAAAAACTTCCAAATAAGACTGAGCATTCTATGTTCCCCATCTTGCAACATGAAATTGCCAGGTTAACAACTGATTTCCAAATTACTGCTAGATACGTCAGGGTTTTTTTTGACCCAATCTTGGAGTTGGAGTCAGCAGATGTGAAGGGTAGGGAGGATGTGAGGTAGGAGGGTGTCCAAAGGTGTGGTGAAAGAGGAAGGTTATTAGACAGGACTTGAAGGAGGCAAGAGTGGAGGTGAGGTGGACTGGTGGGATAGACATCCAGTGTGTGGAGGCAGAGCCATGGGTGTGGAGCAACAAAATGTGCCTAAGGATTTCGCCCCCACTGAGAATTGAACCAGGTCCTCTAACTTACAAAGTTCTAACTGTGACCCTATTTGACAGACACTTGTATCAATGCAAGTTGTTGTAGGCTACTCACTTGTGTTTGTAACTGGCCATGACCCCTTCCATCTGTTCGAGTTCAGCATTCAACTTGATAGTTTCTTGTCCGTAACTTTCCAGTTGCTGCTTGAGCACCTGGGTGTAGCTCCCATACATGTGATCCATGTTAGAACTGGACACGCCTTGGTTCTGGAGCAACTTCCATGTGGTCTCAAGCTTCTGGTTGTTCTCCTCCATGTGACGAACCTAAAGGTCAGAATGGAGCAGAGTCACATTACACATGTTCACAGCTTACAGCTTCCGTACACAATTTAGAAGCGCTTTAGCCCACTTTGTGCTCCAATCCATGGTGCCTCCGATTTGCTCTCTCGCCTCATCTCAAGATGTACTTCTTTGACTATGCTTTCGGTCATCACCCCACCCAATCGCTCCCCTCGCCTTCCTTCCCGGTGCCCACCCCAACTCCGGACCCTCAGCTCCCAACCAGGATCATCTAACACTTTTGGGATGTACCCCTGATGTTAAAGGCATTATGTGAGTGTAAGCTATACTGTGATGAGCTATATAGAGACCCACCTACCTTCCACATTACAAACTAAGTAGGCTGTAATTCTCTGTCACAAATCAATGTGAATTGGTTTAAAACTTGACTTATACTAAAGGACATCAGGACCGTGAAGGACAGTGGGATGAGATACAGAACATCCCCAGGCCACTACTGTGGCACATGAGGAAGCCCATCACCATATTTAAGAGCACCCAAATCAAACACAGAGCCCCACACATGCATCTGACCCACCAACACCTTTCAACCGAGCAGTCACCGTGTTTCAGTGCTTCATTTGATGCATACACCAAACATGGTGTATGCATCAAATGCAGCATCTGCTACTTATTATTATTATTCAATAACAACTTTTAAGAGAGTTTATTTGGGAGGAAGGGTTTGCAGGGTTATGGGGAGAGAGCTGGGAAGTGGGATTGACTTTGAATAGCTCTTTTCAAAGAGCTGGCACAGACTCAATGGGCCAAATGGCCTCCTTTTGTGCTGAAAAATTCTACAATTCTATGATTATTGATAATGATTCTACAAAATATGGATGGGAACTAGAAGCCAACATTGTAATGCAGGTTAACTTTGCACACGGGGCAAAGGCGAGCAGAACTTGTTCCTCGTGTACATAAAGGCGTAAATAATGCTAGGACAACAAAGCGAAAGACAACAACAACAACAATATGTATTGAAGAAGCCGATGAAAAGGCTGAGCTTCCTCCCTGGGAAAAGGGAAGTTCTCGCGGATGCGATGGGAAACGGGACAGTGAAGAGGTTTAAGTTTCAAGAGAGAATGGTTACCATGTCAATGAAGGAGACAAACTTGTCGTTGAGGAACTTGATCTGTTCCTTCTCCTCCTGGCGGATATGCTGGATGTTGGAATTAACATCCATGTTGTCGACTTTGTGATAGGCAATGGTGTGGCTCTCGCTGGACACTCGAGGGAGAATTCCAACCGATGAGCTGCTAATCTGGATGCTACCCGAGGTTGAGCTTTGGCTGCTGCTGGAGATGTTCACCTTCTTCACAGAAGAGGACGAGGAGGAAGAGGCCGTGCGGGTTTTCTTGAACATGTTGTCTTTCTTTTTCTTCCCCCCCCCACTACTCTTTAAAACACTTGGTTAGGATCTTGACAACCGTAAAGTCAAAGGATGTGTCAATGAGATTTCCTTCTCCCTTTCCGAATCAAAGGACCTGTGAAATTTTTCTTCTGTGAGAGCTCTTTATATAGACCAGTGCTGCATTGCATTGTATTGGCAAGATGTGCATGACTAGGAGTTGTGTGGAATGTGATTGTTAAACCATCTCGATCTGGGTTTGGTTCTCTTCATAGGAAAACTACATTCCAGACTCTAGCAAAATAAATATTTACATCTTGATATTCATTCCTTCCTTCTAGACAATGGGAGTAAAAATGTGTCTCAGAACAGGTTTCATGTGGTACCTAGCAAGCATATCAAATTTTGCCATTGATATTGAATTCAGAAAATCTGCGTTAGAGTAAGCACATAAGAGTATAAGGATTTGCTGTGTGAAAGAACATCAAGATCCATCTACAAAACATAAAATAGTGCAGATGCTGGAAATCTTAAGCAAAGACAGAGAGAGCGGGGCATGTCGTGCTCCCAAACTATATATCTTTTCCCGAGATATTATTTATTTTGGTGAATGTCATTTTGTTGTTGTTATTTTCTTTTGGAAATCTATTTAATTTGTTCTTGAGACAAACTTTATCTGCTTCCACAATCTGCCTGCTTCCCTAGGGAGCCTGTATCTCACCACAGTGTCCTGAATAACAAACCTCCATTAAAATATGTCATTCACTTCACGGCTGTTAGTGGCACACTGCTGTGAGCAAATTGGAATGCTGCCTTTGCTGACTAAGACACAGTCACTACACTTGATTGTAAAAATCCTGCGAAGCAATTTGAGGCATCTTAAAAACATTATAAAACACAAAATCAAATGCAAGATTACTGTTATTATTTTGAATTACACGCGATGGTTTAGATGAAGAAGGTCATTTGGCCTACTTGACCTCTTCATTGGCAGATGTTTTTCAATGTTTTGCTGTATAAGTCACTCAATTGGAAAGTTTGGAGTATGGAAGCTACAGAATGCTCCATTAAAAAGATTAATCCTTGTATTTGGTTATGCTCTCGACGTGAAAGGCGCTACATAAATGTAAGTTTTGTTGTTTGTTGTTCCACATCATGTTGTCGAGCTGCCTCAAACCATTTCACAGAATTTAACACAAATTGCAGTGACTGTGTATTTTGTAGCGAAATGTAGCAGCCAATTTGTACAGAGCGACATCCCATAAATAGCCATGGAGTGAATGATTGATTTTATCTGGGGGATTGTTGACCAGGATATAAGGAGGGAAAGATCCTCTATTTTACAATATCTCTGTGGGATCTTTAACATCCACCTGAACAGGGAACACATAAGACCTTGGTTTAGCATCTCACCTGAAGGACATCTGTGACAATGCATTGCTCCCCCAACACTGAACTGCAGTTTCAGCTTAGACTGAGCCCAAAGTCCCTCCATTGAGCTTATTTGATATTACTTAGTTTGAAAGCGATTCACTGTGAAATATGTAAACAAATAGGAAGGTGTTAATCCTAGTCTCTTCAGATCTTTTTATCCTAGTTTCTTTCCAAAAATGTAAAAGTTCTTGAACCAGTTTAGCCTCCATAAAGTGGCCCAACAAGATTGTTTTGCGTTTAAAGGGAAAAATGCAAACTGGTTCTGTGACTTACAATCTGCAATTGAGGCAGAAGGGACTGTGAAAACCTACATCCAAGAGCAGGATGGTAGGGGTTTAGGAGAGATAGTTTGTCCAATTACATTCAACAATTTTAGAGTTATACAGAAATAATAGTGCTAAGAATATGAGTTGATAAAGTGGAAACAACAACAACAACAACAACTTTGATTTATATAGCACCCTCCATGCCGGACAGTGTCTCAGAGCGCTTAAACAGGGAGAGTAGAGAGAAAAGGGGGGATTTGCAGTGACAGATGGAACCATCGAAGAAGAGGGTATGAGGTGGGACTTGAAGGAGGCCACGGAAAGGGCAAGGTGGAGGGACTGCGAGATGGAGTTCCAGAGGTTTGGAGTAGAGTGGCTAAAGGCTCGCCCAACAATGGTGGGGCGGGTGGGTCAGCAGAACATGGAATAGAGCAGTGTCTGCTGAGTGGGGGGAGTGAGCAGGTTGGTGGGGGGTTAGAAAGTCGTGAATGTAGGGTGGGGCGAGGTTGTGGAGGACTTTGAATGTGAGGACCAGGATCTGGAATTGGATCCTCTGGATGATGGGGAGCCAATGGAGTTGGGCAAGGGTGGGGAAAGATGGGGGTCACGAAACTTGGAGCGGTCATGGGTCACAAAGTTGTTTATTATCTGCAACCTGTGGAGGGAGGAATTGGTGAGGCCGACAAGCAGGGGGTTTGTGTAGTCAAGCTGGAATGTAATGAAGCCATGAATGAAGGTTTCACTGGCCTTGGGGGTTAGGTAATGGCAGAGTCGGGCAATATTGAGGAGGTGAGGGAAGGCAGAGCAAGTCATTGCTTGGATGTGGGGAGGGGGGAAAGACAGTTAGAGATCGAACAAGACACGTGGTTCCTGACTGGCTTGGTGAGGTTGAGTGAGCAACCATGAAGCCAGAGCCTGATGAATGAAGGGTCTCTGTCTTATTGACATTCAACTGTAGGAAGTTAGCTCTTATCAGGACCTGATGTCTGACAGCACACTAATAGTCCTGCAGTCGAGGGTAGAGGCACAAAGATAGAGTTGAAAGATACATGTCTGCTAATGATGTCATCAAGGTGGTGCATGTAGATGTTAAAAAGTAGAGGGCCAAGGACAGAGCCATGGAGGACTCCTCAGATGACAGTGCGGGGGCTGGAAGAGAAGCCATTGATGGTGAGAAAGTGTAGACAATGGGAAAGGTAAGAATCAAACCAGGCAAGGGCAGCTACCTGTCTTATCCCCATACTCCTTAATGAATGAGAAATCTCAATCTTCTTTATGAATGAGAAATCTATCTATCTCAGTCTAGAATATGTTCAAGGACTGAGCATCAACAGCCCTTTGGGGTAAAGAATTCCATACATTCACTATCCTCTGAGTGAAGAAGTTTTTTCTCAACTCAGTGCGAAAGGGCTGACACCTAACTTTAAGACTGTGACCACTGGTTTTAGTTTCTCCAACCAGGGGAAACAATCTCCCACTATCTGCTCTGTCGTGCCCCTTAATAATCTTATAGGTTTCTATAAGATCCCCTCTAATTCTTCTATATTCCAGAGAATATAGGCTCAAGTTAATCAACCCATCATCATAACTTATTCCCCTTATTCCATGTACTAACCTAGTGAACCTACACTGCACTCCCTCCAAGGCGAGCACATCCTTTCTTAAATAAGGAGACCAACACTGCACACAGTATTCTAGGTGTGGTCTCACCAGGGCCCTATACAGCTGCAGCAAGACTTCCCTACTCTTATATTCTAACCCTTTCATAATGAATGCCAACATATCGTCAGCCTTCCTAATCGCCTGTTGCACCTGCATACTAACTTTCTTTGTTTGGTGCACAACAACAATAACTTCGATTTATATAGCGCCCTCCAGGCTAGACAGCGTCTCAGAGCGCTTCACAATAGTGGATTCTGGGACCGAGCCAGGGGCAGGGGCAGGAAGGTGACCAAAGGCACGGTCGAAGAGAAAGGTCTTCAGCTGTGACCTCAAACTGGGAAGAGAGGGGGCGAGGCGAAGGGAGTGAGGAAGGGAGTTCCAGAGCCTCGGAGCGTAGTGGCTAAAGGCATGGCCACCGAGGGTGGAGCAGAGGATTCGGAGGGACATGGAGGAGGCCAGAGCCAGAGGAGTGAAGGCAGCGGGTGCTGGGTTGGGGGGAGAGGAGATCGGAGAGGTAGGGGGGAGCAGAGGAGTGGAGGGATTTGAAAACAAGGGTGAGGATCTTGTAGTTGATCCTCTCTGGGACAGGGAGCCAGTGAAGTCTGGCGAGGACTGGGGTAATGGGGGAGCGAAGAATGGTGCAGGTGAGTATGGTGCAGAGTTTTGGATTAGCTGGATTTTGTGGATTGTGGTGGAGGGGAGACCAGAGAGGAGGGTGTTGGAATAGTCCAGCCGTGAGGTGACAAAGGCCTGGACCAGGGTTTCAGCGGCTGTTGGGGTGAGGTATTGCCGGAGACGGGCAATCCGTCGGAAGTGGAAGAAGCTCGGTGCTGGTGAGGGACCGGATGTGGGGAAGGAAGGACAGTTGGGGGTTGAACCTGAAGCCAAGATTGCGCACAAGTTTGGAGAGCTTTAGGGGAAGCCGGGAAGGCGGAGGAGGTGAGAACCGTGTGAACAGAGACGCTGATGAGAGCCAAGGAGTATGGCCTCCATCTTGTCGATATTCAGCTGCAAGAAATTTGCGCTCATCCAGCTCCTGGTGTCTGACAGGCAGCTGACAGAACATCAGGGGACTGGGGGTCGCAAAGTGAAGTGGAGAAATAGAGTTGGGTACATGTGGCAGTGTGCCCCATGTCTGTGGATGACATCCCCAAGAGGGAGCGTGTAGATGAGGAAGAGGCGGAGGATGGATCCCTGGAGTACCCCACAGGTAACTGGGTGAGATCGGGAGGAAAAACTGTTTGTGGAGATTTGGAGACCTCACAAACCGCCACAAAGCTGGCGGTTTGTGAGGTCGGACTCGAACCAGGCGAGTGCGGTCCCATAAGGACACCCAAGTTCCTCTGGACACTAACACTTTCCAATCTCTCTAAAAAATAACCCGCTAAACATACTAAACATAAACCTCATTCTGGTTGTACGCTTACACTAAAACATTGAAGTAAAACTGACATAAGGTAGCTAGTTGACAATTATACTGGTGGGCTGCTTTTGGGACAGCAGTAGCCAATTATATTTGGGGTGAATTGTTGGCCTGTATACTGGGAGAGAGAAATTTCCTTCTCTTTTTCAGTAGTGCCGTGTGAATTTTGACACCCAACTGAACAGGAAAATGGAGGAGCTCAGTTCAACATCCCATTTGTGAGATCAAAATCTCTTACTACCTTCTGACTCCAAGGTGAGAGTGCTGATGACTGAGCCAAGCTGGTCCTGTTTTTTGTGTGCAGAGAGAAATGGACCAGAAATAAATGGTGATTTCACAAAACACAATTGTGTCCAACGGCTTTGTGGGATTTGTGGAGTCCTGTAGCTCAGTGGTTGGAGTAGTTGCCTTGCAAGCGAGAGGTCCTGGGTTTGATTCCCAGATGGGGTGAAACAGTGGGCAAGCTTCCTTACTCGACACTTCCTTACTCGACACACCTCTGTTTACCTAGATGTAAGTAGGAACCCAGCAATAGGCAGATTGCTTTCCAGGCATAATAATCCCTCCAAAGTAATACTAATAATACTAATTTGATCACTCAATCCACGACTGGTTGTGGGAAACTGCTGTGAGCAATCCACTGCCTTGATTCGCCTAAAAATATACAGTCAATTCACTTTACAGTCTATTCAATGAAGCGCTTTGAGACATGTAGAAGATGTGGAAAGCACTATGCTAAATGCAAGGATAATTATTATCAGCCGTGTGAAAATGTGTAGTTGTAACAAACCCAACATACTCATGTCTCAACCACCATGTCTCAATAAGAAATTTACCATATCATTTTGAATTACTTGGAAGTTAGACAGCATACATAAACAAATAGATTTCACCTTATGAACCCAATATCATAGATATCTTTTAAATTTGCGCATGATTCTTGTCACGTCAAATAGCTAAAGGTGGAGTGAATAGAGTGAAGTTAATTGTTCAGACTAACGGACAAGAATGTTGTGACTCTCTATTTAGGATTTAGCTCTGGGTAGATCTTAATCAACTTGATCTTATCCTTTTCTTTCATTAGTCCTCCATACCCTTCATCTGTATAATTCCAACTTTGCCTATTGGCCAGTTCATCTATTTCCATTTCTGTTTTTCTCTCTCCATCTCCCTAATATTTATTTTTGTCACCTGTTCATTCCTTATCATCTACATTGGCGATTCTAATGTCAGATCCCCTTTTCTCAAAAGCTTTTCTCTCAATCTTGTATCTTTAATTCTGACGACTATTTAGTCACTTTTAGAGATGTATCATTTCGCCTCTTAATTGCCCATAGTTGTAATTTGGACTTATTCACAGGCTGCAATCACATTCACAGGCTGCAGGCCATCCAAAACTCTGCAGCCCGTGTACTATCCCACACCCACCTCCGTGACCACATAACCCCCACCCTCGCCCGTCTCACTGGCTCCCCATCCTCCAGAGGATCGAGTTCAAGATCCTCGTCCTCACCTTCAAGGCCTTACACGGCCTTGCCCCGCCCTATTTAACCAATCTACTCTCCCCCTACAAGCCCACCCGGACCCTCCGTTCAGCAGGACTTGGCCTGCTCCAAGCCCCCCGCCCGAACCGCCCCACCATCGGAGGCCGGGCCTTCAGTTTCTCCGCTCCCACCCTATGGAATGCCATCCATCAATCCCTCCGTTTCGTTTCTTCCCTTTCCTCTTTCAAGGCCGGTTTGAAGACTTTCCTCTTCGACCGTGCCTTTTGTTCCCCCCCCGAATTTTTCGACCCCCGGACACTTCCCTCCCAGCTCGGGTCACACGCCTCCTGTGCAGCGCCTTGGGACGTCCTCCCAACGTGAAAGGCGCTTTATAAGTTTAAGTTGTTGTTGTTGTTATAGTTCTCAATACTGCACAGTACTGATTAAATGATTCTGTCGGTCCCTGTCTCTTTCTTCCAAACGTAAATCACTCAATTATCACATTTTAAGGGGAGTGAAGGAACAGAGAGTCCTGGGGGTTTGTGCAGGTAATTCTTTGAAGGTGCCAGGACAGGTAGACAGTCGGGCTGTAGTCGAGTCCTCCCCATCCAAGTCTCTGGTGTCCGAGTCCGAGTCCCTGCCACTTTTTAATGTCCGAGTCCGAGTCTTCAATGTCTGAGTCCGAGTCCTCCATGTAAAAATTCACGCCCATCACCAACTTATACATACTAGAATTTCAGTTTTATACCTTTTTTTGATGTATATTGCTTGCTACGCTTTGTTTACAAAGGTTGGGTTCTTACTTTGTCGCTTTATGCAATAAATTGACTCATTATCCCAAAGTTCAAGTGCTTAATGGTTTGGTTCAAGAACAAATTATAATTCTATGTTTAGTCCCTGAAGTACAAGGAATATTGACTTCTCAAGTTGTCAGTCACTTGTCTGATAAAGCCATTGCACTGATATTCACTGAAATGAAGATTCACAAAATGCTAAGACAGTGATCTGCGTTCATTAATTTGAGGAAGGTAACGTGGTCGGGCATGAAAAACAAGTGTCTAGAAAGTTGATGTTAATCCTCTCTAAACGTGCAGTTAAGCAGTAGTTCCACAGTAACCTGGGCCTTATTAAATTTGTCTTTCGAATTGCTTCAAATTGATAAGTTTGCCTAACTAAAAAATTCTAGCTCAAACATCTGACTGCAATTTAGAGACTTTGCAGTTTAAAGCTGACTTGGATCTAGTAACTTGGCTGGCTTGTGGTATACGCATTTATTCAAACTAGTGGACGAGAATTCAGTGTGTTTTCTAATTCCGTTCTCCTTTCCTTTCTGTCCGTCACTCTGCTCCCTGTCTTATCTCTCCCACTGACTCTCATCTGTCTCTCTTCCTCTGTCTGAAGCAGATTTATAAAGTCAACCCAGAAGGTATCCGACTGTGGGCAAACTTTAAGAAGCAATAATCGAGTCTAACTTTTAATTTGGAGAGGCAAGGATTCACATGGCATAGGCATGATAATAATAAGAAGAAGAATCCTTGCATTTGATATCTTGTCTTCTAGATGTCTTGCGATAGTGTGAATGGCCTCCTTCTGTGTTGTACAATTCTATGATCTCCAAATCCATCTAGATTTATAAATCTAAACCTTCTTTGGCAAATGTATTAGAAAAGGCACCTGATATTTTCTATGCTAAGCGCTCCGAGATGCAGTCCGGCGCGAAGGACGGGTGCTTAGTAAACGCAAGTTGTTTAAGTTGTTTTTGTGGGGAAAAAAACGAAGTCTCACTTTATTTTTCCTCCAGTTATACAAATGATCTGGACTCGTATACACCAGGAAAATGTATACACCAGCACAATCAAATCAGTTAGGATTCAGTCACATGATTACTGTCAAAGTGGTAATCTTTGGTTTCGTAATTTTGTTGTCGTTCTATCCACCCAACACCCCGCCCCCCCCCCCCCCCCCCCCCCCACTCCCCCACCCCCACTCCCCCCCCCCTCCCCACTCCCCCCCCCCCACTCCACCTCAGTACTCCCTTTCCCACCTGCCTGGCATGATTTCGTATGCACGTATGAACCCCAATTGAAGACAGAAGGATTGGGTTCGCTTTTGTGAGTTTGTATGTGTGTGTGTGTCTCTCCCTGTCTCTCTCTTCCCCAACCCCCATTTGTGTCGAGGAGAGAGATTTTAATTTTTTTTCCAAATGCAAAATCCAGCTACAGATTGCTTGCCTAGGCTTGTACTGGCATAGATTGGTGTGTGACCCAGCGTTCGTGAATGCTGCTGATCCGAGTATGAGTCAGTGCATTGCGCACAAAGAAGAAAATTGCAGGGTTGTAGGACTCGAGTCCTGGAATTGGACTCGAGACCGATCTCGAGTCCTCATTTCAAAGATAGTAGAACGCTTCGCGGCACTCGCGCTCTACTTTTTCTACACGTATCTCTTATGGGGCTAGATTTTAATCCCCGTATACTACATAGCTCTATAAGACCAACTTCAGCACATCACGACTTCCATCTGTTGGAGGAGAGTGACAAAAGTCAGAAGTTCATAGTAAGACTCCTCCAACCAGATGGATTTTTCTAAGTAGGCCTGTGTTCCCCACTCCCCAGACAGAAACAAATTTACTGTTCATGGTCCTAAAAAGTTTATCAACCACTCGGCAATTTTATAATCTCTAATTAATTTTCTTTGTTTCTGGATTGTTTTATTAAATATTTGTGTGAAAAAGATAACTGTTAAATCACAAATTGTATTTTGCTTTCAAGATTTTAATCTTGAATTTTGATAAATTCAAATCAATGCTGTAGATCAGCTCATACTTGCGGGACTCGTGGCGTTCTCGAAGCCCGAATCCTCGAGTCCGAGTCCTGCAAAGCTGAGTCCGTGTCCGAGTCCTTGAAATGAGAACTCGAGACCGGTCTCGAGTCCGAGTCCAGGACTTGAGTCCTACAGCCTGGTAGACAGGGCTGTTTAAAAAAAAGCAAACAGGATACTAAGCTTTATAAACAGGTGTATAGAGTACAAAAGTCAGGAAGTTCTGATTAACCTCTATAAAACTTTGGTTAGGCCTCAGCTGGAGTACTGTGTGCAATTAGTCACCACACTTTAGGAAGGATGTTAAGGCATTGGAAAAATTGCAGAGGAGATTCACCAGGATGGTACCAGGAAATGAGCGTCTTCAGCTAAAAAGGTGAGAGAGGCTAGATTTATTCTCATTGGAGCAGAGAAACTAATAGAGGTTTTTAAGATCATGAGGTGATTTGATAGAATAAACACGGAAAAACTGTTTCCAGTGGTGGGCGAATCTGTGACTCGTGGTCACAGATTTAAAATAGTTTCAAAACGAAGCAGAGGGAAGGTTAGGAGAAAGTTTTTCACTTAACGAGTTGTTCGAATCTGGAATGCATTGCCTGAAAAGGTGGTGGAGACCGATTCGTTAACAGCTTTTAAAAGAGAGGTAGACATTTATTTGGGGAGGATGGGTTTGTGTGGCTGTGGGAAGAGAGCTGGGCAGTGGGATTAAATTTCTCTTTTTAAAGAGGCAGCACAGACTCGTTGGGCCTCCTTTTGTGCTGTAAGATTCTATGATTCTATAATTCAATTGGTTTTTCCGAATACTGTTCATCATCTGGCATGTCCACATCTCTTTCTAATGTTCAATGGACCCATCGGCAACTCCTAATCCCCCCACCCCACCTCCCCCTACCCCCCATCCTCAGCTCGAGGCATGTTTGATTCTTTCCCCCCTCCCCCCTGGCCTTTCCCCCCCCACTTTTTTCTTCTTCTTCCCTCGCTCCCTTTCCCCACTTTCTCTCCCCGCTTTTCCCCTTCCCTCCCTCTGCTTTCTTGCCCCCCTTTCTCCTTGATCTTGCCCCCCACCCACCTTTCCCTCCCTCTCTTACACCCCTTTCTCCCCCCTCTTACTCCCTGACCTTACCCTTACCCCACCTTTCCCTTCCTCGCCCCCCCTTACCCTCTTTTCCCCCTTTCCCCCCAGATCCCACTTCCATGACTGTTTGTGGGACGCTGCTGTGTGCAATTTGGCTGCTGTGTTTCGCCCACAAATATCCAGTCAATTTTCATACTCTCCTTCATCCTCCCCCGACCCCTCCTCCCCCTGCTCTTGTCCCTACCTGACTGTACAGCGGCTTGGGACGTCCTCTTGACGTAACTTACTTATAAATGTAAGTTTTGATTGATTGATTTGATTGTAAAGGTTGTTTTCTTCTAAACCTCCCCTTCATTCCAATCACTGTCTACTCTAAATACTGACCATAAAGGGAAATAATCCTTTAGTGCTTTCTCTGCCATAGCCATAACCTGGGTACTTATACATAGTCTTTTGTGCAAAGTTAGCAGCTCAAAGTGCTGAATAAATGTGGTAAAGTTGAGCAAGAAAATTAGAGGTTTATTGATTTTAACTCTAGGGTTAGACAAGATATCATCAGAACTATTTATTTGAGCCTTTCACCTCAGAAGAATGAATTAAATCTAACGATTTTCCGTGATGTGCAGTGACCGTGTACTTTGTGGGAGAAAGGCAGCCAATTTGTGATCAGCAATAATAAGAATAATCCTTGCATGTAACATAGCACTTTTCACATCTTCTAGACCAGCGGTTCTCAACCAGGGGTAGATGTATCCCAGAGGATACTAAATTACTTCCAGGGGTACAGGTTAGTATTTTATAGCCTTCCAAATTGTATATTTAATTGTTATTCCCCTCGTTTTGTACGTCGCTAGTTATTTTGTTAAAGAAAAGCTTGGTCATAAAATGCAAGTGGAATGAGTGGGGTGGGGTGTGTGTGTAAGTGGTTGTGTACATGATAATGTGGAAAATTAACTAGGGGTACATTACTGAAAAAGGGTTGAGAAGCACTGTTCTAGATGTTTCAAAATGCTTCACAGAATATACAGTAAAGTGAATTGTCTATATGTGTGTGGGCAAAACATATTGGTGGGGATTATTATCAGGCCTGTGGAGGAAGGAAACTTGCCCAAGATTTCGCTCTTACTGGCTGGAATTGAAGCCAGGTCTCTCGTTTGTAAGTTGAGTGCTCTAACTATTGAGCTACAGGACTCCACAATGCACCAGAAACAGCAATGAAGTGAAGGGAAAGGCCGATTTTATCTGGGGGGGGATTGTCAACCGGGACACAGGGTGAGAGACAGAAATTCCCTTCTCTTGTGAGTGGTGCCGTAGGATCTTTAACATCCCCTGAACAGTCACACTTAGCTTCTTCGTGTCTGTGTTGTGCAGTCATCCTACCATTTTGAAGGATAAAGATCCTCAGAAGGTTGAGAGACAATGGGGTATGTGGAGCCAATTGCTGTGGGCAACTGGTATTGAACAGGTATTAATAACATGGTTTGCAGACAGGTAGATCAAGACTCTTCTCAAGTTCTCAAGCACAATTCCAGTTTAACAGCTTATCTATTTTCAGGCATGTTCCAAAATCCAGCTGATTGTTAGCACTAGATCATAACAAGCAATTGGGTTTGGTTCCATAATTGGATTCTCTGAATGCACAAGCATTGATGATCCTGCCATTTCATACAGTGTAATCACACCTTTGAAAATTCTGGTTTCTCACAGAAGCACAAGGGGAGATTGACAACAACATGGTGTCAGCCTTGTTCAGTCACTGAGTCAGACAGTTGTGGAACTTGAAACCTATATTGGTCTGTGCTGACATTCCAGTGCGGTACTGGGGAGGTGCTGACATTCCAGTGCGGTACTGGGGAGGTGCTGGCCTTCGGATGAGATGTTAAACCTGTCTGCCTGTTCAGGTAGATGACAAAGATCCCATGGCACTATTCGAAAAGTAAAGAGAGTTTCTCTCTCCCGGTGTCATGGCCAACAATCCCCCAAATAAAAATAGTCACTCACTTCACTGCTGTTTTGAGCACATTGGTGTGCACAAATTGGCTGCCGTGCTCGCCCAGAAAATCAATCATCACATTTTAGGATATACTGTGAAGATTCTTTGAGACATCTCAATGACATGATAAGCAGGGAGCTGTATCAAATGTCATCACTATTATTATTTTTATTTCATCTCATCCTTCCAAAATATGCACACTTGCCAGCACAGCATCAGGCTGATTCTTAAATATGTCTGATGTCCCAGCCTTGACTACCTATCGGGGTAAGAATTTGGACGAAGGTGGGTGGAGAGATGGGAGGCCGGCTGAACACATGGTCGAAGAGGAAGATATTGAGACATACCTACAAAGAGGCAAGGGAGGGAATAAAGTGAAGGGATTGTGGAATGGAGTTCCAAAGGGTGGGGGCAGAGAGGCTGAAAGCCCGGCCGCCTATGCTAGGGGAGGTAGGGCAAGAGACATGCAGCAGGCCAGAGCCTGCTGAACAAATCGAATGGACAAGTTGGAAAGACCGCCCGAAAGTGCAGCCAAAGAGGACGGTCTTGAGAAGAATCTTGAAGAAGACGAGGGTGGTATGGAATGGAATCCCAACAGGTGGGGGCAGATAATCTAAAAGTCCCATCATCAATAGTGGAATGAGTAAGGCAGGGGACTATGTAACTAACAAAATATACATTCATTTTGAACATTCAGGAGGAAGGTTCTCGTGCAAACAAAGTTATGATTAACATTTATTTAATGGGTGTGCTTTCTTAGAATATGTTGGTATATATGCAAATTCCTGAGTTTTATCTGACTGGTTTTGATGTACCATGTACAAGTGAAGAATGCAGAGGGACAGGTATCAAGATTGAATTCCATCCAATTCAGGAAACCACAAAGCTTTCCTCCAAATAGACATAGTACAGGACTGGGCAAAAGTTGCAAACAAAACACTGGATCCAGCTGAATTTTGAAGTTGAGGAGTCCAAGAACTCAGTGGTTAGAGCAAATGCCTTACAAGCAAGAAATCTGGGTTCAATTGGGCAAGTTTCCTTATGCCACATGCCAGATAATAATCCTTCAACAAAAACAACAATAATTATTTCATTTCAATCAAGGATTGTTTGTGGGACACTGCTGTGTGCAATTGGCTTCCTCTAGAAGACATGAAAAGTGCTATATCAATTATAAGGATTATATCAATTACAAGGATTATTATTATTCTTTCTGCTGTTCTTAAAATAAATTTATTTAAGAGTTTACTTAAAAATGTGGCAATTTCTGCATTGCTGCAAAGTGCTAATAATAATGATAATCTTGCATTAGATCTTTACTTAGGGAGAACAGGTCTGTTAGGCTATGGTGAGAGAGTTGGGCAGTGGGATTGAGTTGCTCTTTTCAAAGAGCTGGAACTAGATGGGCCGAATGGCCTTCTTTTGTGCCATAAAATTCTATGATTCTATGATTTGGTATCATGCCTTGTGATATTGTCAAGATGTCTCAAAGTCCTTCCTAGATAACTTGTAACGTGTAATGACTGTGTATTTGACTGAGAAAGGATTTTTCAATCTCTTCGCTATTGACAGTAAATCTGTGCCCCCAAACCACTGCAAGAACAACAATAAACTTGGATTTATATGGTGCCCTCCACACCAGACGGCATCTCAGAGCACTTCACAAAATGGATCCTGTGCTGAGCCAGGGGGAGGCTGAAAAAGCTGACCAAAAGCCCGGTCGAAAAGAAGTCTTTAGGTGCAACTTGAAAATAGGAAAGGAGAGGGTGAGGCAAAGGTAGTGAAAAAGGTAGTTCCAGAGCCTTGGGTCATGGGCTCGGCTGCCAATGGTGGAACGGACGTTTCGGAGGACAAGGAGGAGGCCAGATCTGGTAGAGCGTAGGTAACTCAATCCCATCTGGTACAGTTGTCAGGAGAGAGGTCAGAGAGGTAGGGGGTTGCAGAGGAGTGGAGGGATTTGAATATAATTCCAATGTGAAAGGGGCTCTATGGATGTAATTTTGTTGTTGTTGTTGTACAAGAGTGAGGATCTTGAAATTGATCCGCTCCGAGACAGGGAGCCAGTGAAGTCTGGCAAGGACTAGGGTAATCAGGGAGTGAAGTTTGGTTCATGCAAGAAACTGAGACTGTGAAAGGAAATAAGGGTGATTTTGGAATTCCAGTCTGGCTCAGCTGGATTGTATGTTTTATTCTATACACTGGGAGATTTTGCGGTATAAGTCTGGTTTGGATCTCCAGCATCTTGGGACATGCTCTCGATGTGAAAGGCGCTATACAATGTAAATTGTTATTGTTGTTGGATACTTTTAAGAACTCTACAGCGGATGTTAATAATAACCCTTGCATTTGATGTGGCAAATGTTTCAAAGCGCTTCACATGATTTACTGTAAAGTATAGTGCCTGGGTATTGTTGTAAGTGAATATGGCAGTTTGCACACAGTCACCTCCCACAAAGAGCCTTGACATTGACAACAAAATGTATCTGTGGTTATCCATCAAATATTTCTGCACATAATCAGATGGTCAGATTGTCAGATCTTGTCAGACAACCTCACCCATCACAGCTGTGACAGATGAGAAAAATGTCATAGAATCATAGAATTTTACAGCACAAAAGGAGGTCATTCGGCCCATCTAGTCTGCGCCGACTCTGAAAAGAGCATCTCATCCCACTGCCCAGCTTTCTCCCCATAATCTAACAGATCTGCTCTTCCTAAATAAAGATCTTGTTCCCTTTTAAAAGCTGTTATGGAATCTGCGCCCACCACCTTTTCAGGCAATGCATTCCAGATTCGAACAACCCGCTGAGTGAAAACATTTCTCCTCAGCTCTCCTCTGCTTCGTTTTGAAACCATTTTAAATCTGTGACCACGAGTCACTGATTCGCCAACCCTTTCAAAACCTCTCATAATCTTATAAACCTCTATTAGGTCTTCTCTCAATCTTCTTTATTCTAGAGAGAATAAACCTAGCCTATCTAGCCTTTCCTCGTAGCTGAAGTCCCTCATTCCTGGTACCATCCTAGTAAATCTCCTCTGCACTCTTTCCAATGCCTTCCTAACTTTTGGTGACCAGAATTATACACAGAACTCCAACTGAGGCTTAACCAAAGTCTTATAGAGATTGTTAGATTCGGAAGAAATGGGAGTTTTCTCAAAGAAACGATCTTCAGTCATCACAGAGTTTTATGATCTTTTTATTCAGTACTACATCCCAGTTATAGTACAGGCACTCCTCTTATGATTCGAATATGGCTTGTTAGTTCGAACAGTTGAATCTTGGAGGATTCAACACATATATACTCAGTTCGCTTTCTTTGTCCTACAGGATCCAATCAGTTAAGACAGTATTGCCCAACCAACATGCCCATATTAGGAGCGTTATCCAATGGTCACACACACTGGTTATCTTTCTACACCACAAAGTTATCTGATCCAATGGTCACACACACTTGTTATCTTTCTACACTACAAAGTTATCTGATCCAATGGTCACACACACTTGTTATCTTTCTACACTACAAAGTTATCTGATCCAATGGTCACACACACTTGTTATATTTCTACAATACATAGTTATCTGGTCTAAATCAGTCTAAACTGCCAGATAAACACAAACGTGTTGTTACATAGTCACACAAAAAACTGCTACATTCCAACAATTCCCCCCTTTTGTGACTCTGTCGCAACAATCTAAACATAATACTGTTGATGTTGCTTATGTAAAAGCGACAACAAAACACCTGGTGCAACAGAAGCCCAAACGATTAAGGCAAACTTTTATACATTGTATTATTACACAAAAGATTAATAACAATGCTATCACAATAACTAGCACATGCATGAACCAGGCTCCCCATCCCTCCAACCAGGCTTTCCACCAGGCCAGAAGGGGATCGCCGTATCTAAGCCTATTTACTTCTCTATGCATGTGAGATACTAGATTGGTAATATTTTCAGACTCATCAGGGATATAGGTCGTTACAGAGTCACACCCAAAACTGCTACATTCCCACAGAGATTAATCAGCACTTCCTGACTTTTGTACTCTATACCCCTATTTATAAAGCCTAGTATCCCATACGCCTTCTTAACAGCTTTGTCTACTTGTCCTGCCACTTTCAAAGAGTCACTAATACAAATCCCCAGGGCTCTCTTTTCCCTACACACCCCTTAAAATTGTACTATCTAGCCTATATTGCCTCCCCTCATTTCTTCTCCCAAAGAGTATCACCTCACACTTCTCTGTATTAAACTTAATCTGCCATGTATCTGCCCACTTTACCATTTTATCTATATCCCTTGCAGATGGCTGCAATCCTCCTCACTATTTACTATTCTCCCTAACTTAGTATCATCTGCAAATTTGGAAACTGTACTCCCTAAACCCAAATCATTAATTTATATTAAAAAGAGCATGTGTGTAACCTCTCTGTGTTGTCTCCGTGATTTTATAGAATTATAGAATCTTATGGTACAAAAGGAGGCCATTTGGCCCAGCAAGTCTGTGCCGGATCTTGAAACAGAGCAACTCAATCCCACTCCCTAGCTCTCTCCCCATAACAGCGCAAAACCATCCTCCGCAAATAAATGTCTACCTCTCTTTTAATTTTTTTTATCAAATCGGCCTCCACTACCTTTTCAGACAATGCATTCCAGATTCGAACAACTCGCTGAGTGAAAACATTTCTCATCATCTCCCCTCTGCTTCATTTAGACACTATTTTAAATCTGTGACATTGAGTCACCGACACATCCACCAGTGGTAAACATCCCTGTTTACCATATCAAATACCCTCATGATCTTGAAAACCTCTATTAGGTCTCCTCATAACCTTCTCTGCTCCAATGAGAATGAACCTTGCCCCTCCAGCCTTTCCTCATAACTGAAGTCCCTCATTCCTGGGACCATCTGGTGAATCTCCTCTGCATCCTTTCCAATGCCTTAATATCCTTCCTAAAGTGTGGTGACCAGAATTGAACACAATACTTTAGCTGAGGCCTAACCAAAGTTTTATAGCAGTTAGTCAGGACTTCCTGACCTTTGTACTCTATGCCCCTATTTATAACAACAACAAAATTACATTTGTGTAGTGCCTTTTCATAGAATCATAGAGTGTTACGGCACAGAAGGAGGCCATTTGACCCATCGAGTCTGTGCCGTCTCTTTGACCGAGCAAGTCACTTTCATTAACCCCAATCACCAGCTTTCTCCCCATAACCACGCAAACCCGTCTTCCCCAGATACCTATCTAGTTATTTCTTAAAATCTGCTATCGAATCGGACCTCACTTAAAAATTTATTCTAACCTCCCCTCTGCTTCTTTTGGTAGATATCTTAAGACTGTGACCACGGGTCACAGACACACCTACCAGCGGAAACAGCTTTTCCCTATCTAGCCTGTCCAAACCTTTCATGATCTTGAAGACCTCTATCAGGTCCCCGCGTAACCTTCTCTGCTCTAATGGGAAAAGTCCTAACTTCTCCAGTCTGTCCTCATAGCTAAGGTTCTCCATTCCTGGTATCATTCTCGTGAATCTCCTCTGCACCTTTCCAGTGCCTTAATGTCCTTCCTGAAATAAGTTGCCCAGAACTGGACGCAGTACTCCAGTTGAGGCCTAACCAGTGTTTTGTATAGATTAACCATAACCTCCCTACTCTTATAGTCTATGCCCCTACTAATAAAGCTCAGTACACCAAATGCCTTTTTTACTGCCTTATCTACCTGCCCTGCTACCTTTAATGATTCGTTTACTTGAACACCCAGATCTCTCTGTACGTTCACCCTCCGTTAAGATTGAGCTACCAAGTCTATATTGCCTACTATCATTTTTCCTACCTAAGTGTATCACCTCACACTTATCCACATTAAAATCCGTCTGCCACATCTGTGTATGTCTGCTTGCAGTTGGTTACAGTCCTCCTCACTATTTACTACTAGGGTCCGGCGATATATCGATATATCGCTAAAATCCGATATAATTTTCACATCGATACGCTGATATAGGCATTTTGAAAATATCGATATATCGAAAAATCTATATATCGAGGTAAAAAATCAGAATGCGCACACACTGAACTACAAGACCCAGAATGCTCATCTCTATACACAATGCACAGACCGAGGTGCAAAGCCGCCATATTTATTCATAGTCCTCGAATACAATATACAGGTATGCAAGGGGTGAGGGGAGAGAAGGCTGGGCCCGGGGGGCGGGAGGGGGAGAGACGGCTGGGGGGAGGGGGAGAGAGACGGCTGGGGGGTTGTGGGGGGGAGAGAGGCTGCTGGGGGGGTGGGTGGGGGAGAGAGATGGCTGGGGGGGTGGGGGTGAGAGAGAGACGGCTGGGTGGGGATGGGGGAGAGAGACGGCTGGGGTGGGGGGGATGGGGAAAGAGACGGCTGGGGAGGGTGGGGGGGGAGAGTGACAGCTGGGGTGGGGGGAGAGAGATGGCTGGAGGTGGTGGGGGGGAGAGACAGCTGGGGGGGGCTGGTGGGGAGAGAGACGGCGGGGTGGGTGGGGGGAGAGATGGGATGGATGTGATAATATACAGATAGATAGAGATGTGGGGTATGTGAGAGAGACACAGAGACACAGACAGAAAAACACAGAGATGGAGAGAGTGAGAGACACAGAGAGAGAAAGATATTTACCTCCTGAGGAAATAGGCCCCGAAGGCGCGCGCACTCCGAATGCACGCGCCGCGCGCGCACGCACGGCACAAAAAACCCGAAAATATCGATAATTCAGTATATCTCGATATGAGCCCATCGATATATCTAAATTGGAAAATTTCCATATCGACGGACCCTATTTACTACCCTACCTAACTTTGTGTCATCTGCAAACGTTTACGTCAGGAGGATGTCCCAAGGTGTTGGACAGTTATTGATTCAGACCTGATCTGAGGAAAGGGTGAGTGGGTGGGCGGAGGAGTTGCCAATGGGTCCATTGAAGAGGAGAGTCTTGAGGCAAGACTTGAAGGAGGCTAGGGAGGAGGTGAGATGCAGGGACTTCGGGATGGAATTCCAGAGATTGGGGGCAAAGTGACTGAAGGCTTGCCTGCCAATGGTTGGGCAGGTGGATCGGGGGATGTAGAGCAGGCCAGAGCATGCTGAATGGAGGGGGCAGGAAGGTTGATAAGGGGATAGGAGGTCACAGATGTAGGGTGGGGCAACGTTGTGGAGGGTTTTAAATGTGAGGACCAGTATCTTGAATTGGATCCTCTGGATGATGGAGCCAATGGAGTTGGGCAAGGATGGGGGAGATGGGATCAAGGAATTTGGAATGGTAGAAGACATAGGCTGCAGAATTCTGGACTATCTACAGCCTGTGGAGGGAGGAATTGGGAAGGCCGACCAGCAGGGCATTTGCATAATTGAGCCGGGATGTAATGAATGTGTGGATGAGGGTTTCAGCAACTTTAGGAGGTGAGGTAATGGCAGAGTCGGGCAATGTTGTGGAGATGGGGAAAGGCAGAGCAAGTCATTGCTTGGATGTGAGGGAGGAAAGACAGTTGAGAGTTTAGGTTTCTGACTGGCTTGGTGGGGATAAGTATGCAACCATGGAGGTTGATGCTGCCAACACCTGATACAAGAAGGCGCTGGCGCGAGCCAATAGTAGAGCCTCAGTCTTGTTGATATTCAACTGTAGATAGTTTGCTCTCTTCCAGGACTTGATGTCTGACAGTCTGTCAGGACAGTGGTTGTCCTGGAGTCGAGGGTAGAGACAGTGAGATAGAGTTGGGTGTCATCCGCATACATGTGGAAGTTAACCCCATGTCTGCGGATGATGTCACCAAGTGGGAGCATGTAGATGTTGAAAAGTAGGGGGACAAGGATAGAGCCCTGGGGGATGCCACAGGTGACAGTGTGGGTGCTGGAAGAAAAAACCTTGGTGGCGACAAAGTGTAGGCGATGAGAGAGGTAGGAGTCGAACCAGGCAGGGGTAGGTCCATGGAGATTGAGGAAGGAGGAGAGTCGGTGTATGAGGATGAATGTTTGACAGTGTCAAAGGCGCAGAGAGGTTGAGAATGACAAGGAGGCAGAGAGAGCCCTGGTCACAGATTGAGAATTTCGTTAGGACGTAAGAACATAAGAATTAGGAGTAGGCCATTCGGCCCTTCACGCCTGCCCTGCCATTTGATAGATCATGGTTGATCTTCTGACTTAACTCTAATTACCTGCCCTATCCCCATATCCCCTAATCCCTCTATTTAAAAAAAATCTAAAGTCTTAAATGTAAAATTTAAATTTAAAACTTAAACCTTAAATTTTAAAATATAAAAAATCTAAAGTCTTAAATAAGTCTTAGATTTTTTTAAAAATCTAAAATCTAAATCTAATGATCTAGAGTCATTAGAGACTCTGACCAGGCCGGTCTCGGTCCTGTGGGCAGCATGGATGTCAGATTGAAGGGATTCGAGGAGGGAGTGGCAGGAGAGGAAGGAATGAAGCTGGGAAGCAACAGCTCTTTCCACGGCCTTGGAGAGGAATGGGAGGTTAGAGATGGGGTGATAATTAGAGAGTAGGTATGGGTCGAGAGAAGGTTTTTTTTAAGATAGGGGGTGCTGACATTAGACGAATGGGGACAGTGCTGGTGGATAGGGAGAGGTTGATGGCATCAATTAGGAGGGGGGTGCTGGGAGATGGAGCTGGGAGATGAGGAGAGAGATGGGGATGTGGTCAAGGGAGCTTGTGGTTGGTTTAATTTTTACGGGAGGAGAGCAGAGAAGGTGGGGGGAGAGATGGGGGTGGAAGGTACGTAATAGGGCGTTGGAGGGAGATGGATCCTGGGTGAGAGGTAGTCTGGGGGTAGTGGAGGATGGGGTAGAGGTGGCTGAATGGATCCTCAATTTTAGATTTGAGGAAATCCAGTATCTCCTCGCAGTTAGAGTTGGAGGATCGGATAGGTGAGGCATGGGAAGGTGGGCAGAGGAGACGGTTGGTGGTGGAGAAAAGGAGCCTGGGGTTGTCCTTGGCCTCCAAGATTAGTTCTGAACATAAGAACATAAGAAATAGGAGCAGGAGTAGGCCATTCGGCCCATCAAGCCTGCCCCGCCATTCAATCATGGCTTCTACTCTAACTCCAGCTACCTGCCTCATCACCATATTCCTTAATCCCTTTATAAATGAGAAATCTGAATAGTAAGAGGACTTTTCAGAGGTTAAAGCGGAGTGGTCGGCCTTGGTAAGGGCTAGCCAGATTTGCCAGTGGACCATTAAGTTTGATTTGGTCCAGGCTTGATCAGCGGCCCGTATGTAAGGCCACATATCCTATATGCTTTTTAACAGCCTTATCTATCTGTCCTGCCAGCTTCAAAGATTCACTCACACAAACCCCTGGGACACTCTGTTCCTTCACACCCCTTAAAATTGTACTGTCTAGCCTCTATTGCCTCTCCTCCTTCCTCCTCCCAAAATGCATCACCTCACATTTCTCCACATTAAACTTCATCTGCCATGTGTCTGCCCATGTTACCATTCTGTCTATATCTTCTTGCAGATGGCTACTATCCTCCCAACTATTTTCTATTGAACCTAACTTTGTGTCGTCTGCAAACTTGGAAATGGTACTCCCTCTACCCAAGCCCAGATCATTAATATAAATTAAAAAGAGCAGTTGCCCCAATACCGATCCCTGGGTGATACCACTGAACACTTCCCTCCAGTCAGAAAAACAGCCATTCACCACAATTCTCTGCTTTCTGTCTCCCAGCCAGTTCTGGATCCATGCTGCCACTGTCCCTTATAAGCCTTTTTATGTGGTACTTTGTCAAATGTTTTTTGAAAGTCCATACATCGACTACACCGACTGCACTACCCTCATCCACCCATTCCGTCACCTCATCAAAAAACTCTTATCAGATTTGTCAGACAAGGTTTGCCTTTAACAAATCTGTGCTGGCTGTCCTTTATTAACCGATATCTTTCTAAGTGAAGAACTATCTTGTCCCTGATTATAGTCTCTAGAAGTTTTCCCACTATTGAAGTTAGGCTGACTGGCCTGTAGATCCCAGGTTTGTCCTTCTGCCCCTTTATGTGCAGGGGAGCATCATAAGCAACCTTTCAATCTCTGGCACCAACCCTGTGTCCAAGGAAGATTGAAAGATTGTGGCCAGGGCCTCTGCTATTTACAGCCGTACTTCCCTTAGTAACCTAGGATAACAACAACAACTTCAATTTATATAGCTCTCTCCAAGCCGACGGATCTCAGAGCACTTCACAATAACAGATCCTGGAAGCAAGCCAGGGGCAGTGGGAGAAAGGTGACCGAAAGTGTGGTCGAAGAGAAAGGTCTTTATCTGAGACCTGAAACTGGGAAGAGAGGGAGAGAGGTGAACGGAGTGTGGAGGGGGGTTCCAGAGCCTCGGGGCGTAGTGGTTGAAGGCATGGCTGCCAATGTCGAGCAGAGAATTCGGGGGACAAGGAGGAGGCCAGACCCGGTTGAGTGAAGGCAACGGGTGCTAGTTTGAGGAGAGAGGACGACGGAGAAGTAGGGGGTTGCAGAGAAGTGGAGGGATTTGAAAAGAAGAGTGACGATCTTGAAATTGATCCTCTCTGGGACAAGGAGCCTGTGAAGTTTGACAAGGACTGGGGTAATAGGGGAGCGAGATTTGGTGCGGGTGAGAATGAGGGTGTTTTGTATGAGTTTGATTTTATGGATTCTGGTGCTGGGGAGACCAGCGAGGAGGGCGTTAGAATAGTCCAGCTGAAAGGTGACAAAGGCATAGACCAGGGTTTCAGTGGCTTTTGGGGCGATTTATTGCCGGAGACAGGCGATCTGTCGGAGGTGGAAAAAATCTGCATTGGATGTGGGGGAGGAAGGATAATTGGGAGTTGAACCTGATGCCTAGGTTGCATATGGGTTCAGAGAGTTTTAGGTGAAAGTTGGTTAGGTGGAGGAGGTGAGAGTCATGTGATTGAAGACATTGACCAGAGCCAAAGAGTATGTCTTCCGTCTTGTCAACATTCAGCTGCAGGAAGTTCGCGCTCATCCAGCTCCTGATGTCCGACAGGCAGGCTGACAGAACATCAGGAGACTGGGGGTTGCAAAGTGAGGATGCATCCCATCCGGACCAGGCAATTAATCTACCTTGAGCACCAACAACCTTTTTAATACTTCCTCTCTGTTTATATTATCCTATATCCTATTCTTGGAGAAAGACCTAACACTAATCTTCACTCTTTAGATTCCGAAATAACTGATGATACTATATTGGCTGAAGCTGGTTTTATTCTTACTTATAAAAACACACACTACAAAACGTTACAAACATGAACATGGTACATGAATACTACCAGGCGACTGTTTCTGTATTGGCCCTTCTGTAAAACAGTACTGGAAACCATGCTATCTGTTCCAGTAATTCTAGACAACAGTGGCAGGCTGGAGATCTCGGTTTCTACTTTGAGACACTCCCCAACTGTTGTGCTGAGCCACTCTTTCCCTCCTATCTTTATACTTCTCCACCAGCCTCACTTATCTTGACTAGCAGAGCAGTTCTCAAATACCTCCCTATCTACCTAGGCCTGTTTTGTTTGCCTCCTCGCTTACCCCGTGATTTTTCACTTTTGGGAAGACAACCAGTAGCTATATTGATGTCTTTAACTCAACATGTTTACTGTTCTCCGTCCTTCACACTTATCATCCAGTTCTGGGCAGCTTATTTCAGGAAGGACATTAAGGCACTGGAAAGGGCGCAGAGGAGATTCACGAGAATGATACCAGGAAATGGGGAACCTTAGCTATGAGGACAGACTGGAGAAGTTAGGACTTTTCCCATTAGAGCAGAGAAGGTTACGCGGGGACCTGATAGAGATCTTCAAGATCATGAAAGGTTGCGACTCAGGCTAGATAGGGAAAAGCTGTTTCCTCTGGTAGGTGTGTCTGTGACCCGTGGTCACAGTCTTAAGATATCTACCAAAAGAAGCAGAGGGGAGGTTAGAAGAATTTTTTTTCTCAGCGAGTTGTTCGAATTTTGAATGATCTGCCTGAAAGGGTAGTGAGGTCCGATTCGATAGCAGCTTTTAAGAGAGAACTAGATAGGTATCTGGGAAAGACGGGTTTGCAGGGTGATGGGGAGAAAGCTGGTGATTGGGGTTAATGAAAGTGACTTGCTCGGTCAAAGAGCCGGCACAGACTCGATGGGCCGAATGGCCTCCTTCTGTGCCGTAACATTCTATGACTCTATGATCATATCTATTTCAACTGGTGTCAACCTGTCTACATAAGTTCTTTTACAGCCAGGTCTGGTTTCTGAAATTCTGTAGCCATCTTAGTTTAAATCTAAATTTCTGATGTTATACTACTTATTAGATACACTGATTTACTTATTAAACATAAAATAAACCTAATGATTCGACTAAACCCAACACTATCCATTTCCTCTATTCTCTCCTCCGATACTGTGGTTGTATTTGGCTACATCCTCTTCTTTTGTGAAGGCGGCTTCAAAATATTTAATCCATACATTAGCCATGCCATCTGCCTCCACAATAAGATTTCCTCCTTGGTCTCCAATTGGCCCCACCCTACCTTTGACTAACCTTTTGTTCTTGATATGCTTGGATCGACCAATTAAGGTGGTCAACCAACAAGATGTGTCTACATCTGGCCATCCGATATCATTGTTCCAGAGTACCCACTGCCATACCTTGACAAACGGAAATTGAGTACCGTATATCTCCGCGTATAAGGCGCACTTTTTTTCACATCGGAAGATCTCGAAAGTTGGGGGTGCGCCCTATACGCAGAAACAAGAAATGTTGAGCCTCGGAAATACAGTAAACAGGGGGGGCGGCCGGCGCTGTCAGCCGGGGTTTGGTCAGTGTCCGGCGGGGGTTGGGAGGGGTGGGTGACGGGGCTTCGGTCTCGGCCGCCCGGGCAGCGGCAGCAGCAGCGGACTTCAGTGCTGTGCCTGCCTTCTGCCGAACCCAGTCTGCCTGCCTCACTCCCTGCTGCTCTCTCTCCCTGCCTGCCTACCTCTCCTTCCCTCCCTGCCTGCCTGCCTGCTTGCCTGCCTGCCTCTCTCCCTCTCTCTCTCCCTGGCTGCCGGCCTGCCTCTCTCCCTCTCTCTCTCCCTGGCTGCCTGCCTGCCTCTCTCCCTTTCTCTCTCCCTGGCTGCCTGCCTGCCTCCCTCCCTCTCTCTCTCTCCCTGGCTGGCTGCCTGCCTGCCTGCCTGCCTCTCTCCCTGTCTCTCTCCCTCCCTGCCTGCCTCTCTCCCTCGCTACCTGCCTGCTTCCCTCCCTCTCTCCCTCCCTGTCTGCCTGCCTCCCTCTCTCCCTCCATGTCTCCCTCTCTCCCTCCCTGCCTGCCTGCCTCTCTCTCTCTCTCCCTACCTACCTGTCTCTCCTGTCTCTCCTCCCTTCTGCCGGCAATATCATTGAAAATGCTTCCGGGTTTTTTTCCACCAAGAAAAGGTCAAAAGTGGGGGGTGCGCCTTATACGCGGGTGCGCCTTATACGCGGAGATATACGGTAATCAATTTTGTGGAGTCTGTAGTCCAGCAGTTAGAACTTTGCAAGCAAAATGACCTAGGTTCAATTCCCGAGCAGGGAGAAACATTGGGCAAGTTTCCTTACTCCACACATCTCTGTTTACCTGGCAGTGAAGTAGAAACCCAGTCATTAACTCGATTGGCAGATCGCTTTTCCAGGGGTAATAATCCCTTAAAAAAAGAAGAAACTGGTCACTCAAGCCATGACTGTTTGTGGGACCACATTGCAATTCTCTGCTGTTCTCATTGTATTTGCAAACCCTATTCATGAATTGGGTTCAGCCCATCACCCCCACCCTCACCTGGCTCCACTGGCTCCAATCCCTCGTAGGATCGAATTCAAGATCCTTGTCTTCATTTACAAGGCCCTCCAGGGCTTTGCCTGCTCCCACCTCTCTGACCAGCTGACCCCCTATCAACGTGTTTGATTCCTCTATTCACCAGGCTCCAGTCTGCTCCATATTACCCGTCTGACCTGCCCTACCATCAGTGGCCAGGCTGTCAGCCTCTCTGCCCCTACATAATAATAATCCTTACATTTGACGTAGCACTTTTCACATCTTCTAGACGTCTCAAAGCGCTTCACAGAATGTGCTGTAATGTGAATTGACTGTAGATTTTGTGGGTGAAACCCGGCAGCCAATTGCGAACAGGAGTGTCCCCACAAACAGCTGTGGGGTGTCCAATTCATTATTGTTTTTCTTTCTTGAGAGATTATTATTAAGTGTGAGTGTGGGGTAAGGAAACTTGCTCAAGGTTTCGCCTTGACTGTCGGGAATTGAACCCAGTCACTCACTTGAGAGGTAAGTGCTCTAACCACTGAGCTACAGGACTCCTTAATCCATCCTGAAGATTTACCTCTTTGACCGCACCTATGGTCTCATCCACTTTCCCTTGTCTCGGCGCTCAGCTGTCAAGCGCTCCAAGGCACTATCCGCCTTGAAGAGCTCTGTGTAAATGCAAGTGTTGCTGCTATTTTGGAGGTACAGTGCTTCGGACGAGATGATAAAGCGAGCTCCCCGACTGTGCCATGTTCAGCTGGATGTTAAAGATCTCGTGGCACTATTTCAAGAAAGAGAAGGGAGTTTCTCTCTTTCTCTCTCGCGGTTACTAGACCAACAAACCGACCAAAATAAAATTGATCACTCACTTCACTCCCTGGCCTTCTTCAAGTCGTGCCTCAAGACCCTCTTCTTCGACCGTGCTATTGGTCACCTACCCCCACTCCTCCCTTCCCTACACCCTCCCCGATCCCCACCATAGCTCTGGTCCAGCACCTATCCAGTCCTCCCGATATGAAAGACAATTTACACTATTCCAATGCCCTCCTCGCCGGGCTCTTCTCCTCTACAATCCATAGAGTCCAGCTGATTCAGAACTCTGCTGCCCGCATTATCACCCACTCCAAGCTTCACTCCCCCATTACCCCAGTCTTTGCCAGCTTTCACTGGCTCCCTGTCCCTGAGAGGATCGACTTCAAGATCCTCAACCTTGTTTTCAAATCCCTCCCCTCCTCTGCACTCCCCTACCTCTCTGACATCCTCTCTCCTCAATCAAGCTCCTGTTGCCTTCGCTCCGCCAGGTCTGGCCTCCTCTATGTCCCCCGAATCATTGGCGGCCGTGCCTTTAGCCACTACGCCCCGAGGCTCTGGAATTCCCTTCCTCACTCCCTTCGCCTCGCCCCTTCTCTTCCCAGTTTCAGGTCCCAGCTGAAGATCTTTCTGTTCGACCGGGCCTTTGGTCACCTTTCTCCCCCTGTCCGTGGCTCGGTCCTGGGATCTGCTATTGTGAAGCGCTCTGAGACGCCGTCCGGCGTGGAGGGCGCTATATAAATCGAAGTTGTTGTTGTTGTACACATGTAATTTTGTTGTTGTCTGTAAGACATTATTGTGCAAACATAAGCTGCCTCATTTGCCCTAAAAATTCTGTACTTTCCCGTAAAGTGCTTTGAGACGTCCTCCCAATGTGAAAGACGCTGAACCAAATGCAAGGATTATTATATTCTTATTATTTTTATCTGGTGGCTGTATAGGTAGATATTAAAGAGCTCCTCTCTAAAAGAGAAGGGAGTTTCTCTCTCAGGTTTCCTGGTCAACAATCCATACAATAAAATCGGTCATTGACTTCACAGCTGTTTTTTGCAGACGTTGCTGTGCTCAAAATTGCCTGCCACATTGTCGAGACTTCTCAAAGCTCTTCACAGAATATGCCATTAAATGACGTGACTGAATATTTTGTGGGCAAAAAGAGGCAGCCGATTAATGTTTCGATAAAGCACTGTATTAGAAAGCAACAGTTTATTATTGAGCTATTTATTATTGAGCTATTTATTATTGAGCTATGTTAACCCAGGATAGGTCACAATTGGCTCAGGATGGTGTGAAGACAACAGTATTCGGCAGTAACTTTACTGACCAGCACATATGTACACCATCTGGTGTTCCAAATGTGCCCTAGTTACACAAGGTCTGATGTATTTCACAACCTCACCTGATATCTCACTGAGAATCTTGTTCGGCTTTGAGATATAATTAGTGCTTGTTCGACAAGAAGCAAACCAAGCAGCTTAAACAGCAGATTTCTTATTTCTTAGTTGTTCTTCTAATAATAATAATTTGATTGAATAAATTGATTAAAGTTAATTGCAAACTGGAAGGCTGTGTGGATGTGTGTATATGTGTGGATCTGTGTGGATATGTGTGTGCACACAAATGTGTGTGGATGTGTGTGTGTAGGTACTCATGTGTGTTTGTGTGTGTGGATGTGTGTGTGTAGGTACTCATGTGTGTTTGTGTGTGTGGATGTGTGGGTGAATGTGGGCATAAGTGTGTGGTTGTGTGTGTATGTGGGCGTGTAGATGTGTGTGTGCATGGTTGCGTGGGTGTGTGTGTGAATTTGGGAGTATGTGTTTGTGTGGGAGGGGTGGGCGGATGTGGAGAAGAAGAGACCAAGTCTCAAAGACAAAGCACCCATTCAGCTCCAACATATCGAGCTCAGTGAAACTCCATCCCATCTGTGAATTTGTTAGACAAATCCTAACTTGTATCAAATATATGACTAAAACCTGAGAAGGCGGTAGTCAGTCACCTACAATACCATCGCACGGAGGGATTTTTGCAGCAGCACTTAAGAAATATAGTGCAAGTTGTCACTAGTCACCATTCATATTAAACTCCCCACCTAATTTGTTGACATTAGCTACAATTTTAAAAATTGTTTTACAGTGAAAGGCAACAGATTGCAGAGATATGGAGAAACAAGGGGATCTCTCCTTCTACCAACACACTCTGAGCTGGGAGAGGCGCAGAAAGTGTGTGGTTAGCCACAATAACATGAATAAACACCATAGAAATAGCAATGATATCATAGAATCATAGAATTTTACGGCACAAAAGGAGGCCATTCGGCCCATCTAGTCTGTGCCGGCTCTTTGAAAAGAGCGATTCAATCCCACTGACCTGCCCGCTCCCCATAGCCTAATAGACCCGTTCTCCCTAAATAAAGATCTAATTCCCTTTTAAAAGTTGTTATTGAATCAGCCTCCACCACCTTTTCAGGCAATGCATTCCAGATTCGAACAACTCGCTGAGTGAAAAAATTTCTCCTCAGCTCCCCTCTACTGCGCCTTGAAACTATTTTAAATCTGTGACCACGAGTCACAGATTCACCCACGAGTGGAAATAGTTTTTCTCTATTTGCCCTGTCGAAACCCCTCATGATCTTATAAACCTCTATTAGGTCTCCCCTCAATCTTCTCTGCTCCAGAGAGAATAACCCTAGCCTATCTAGCCTCTCCTCATAGCTGAAGTCCCTCAATCCTGGCACCATCCTAGTAAATCTTCGTTGTACCCTTTCCAATGCCTTCACATCCTTTCTGTAGTGTGGTGACCAGAATTGAACACAGTATTCCAGCTGAGGCCTCACCAAAGTCCTGTAGAGGTTAGTCAGCACTTCCTGACTTTTGTACTCTATACCCCTATTTATAAAGCCTAGTATCCCATATGCCTTCTTAACAGCCTTGTCTACCTGTCCTGCCACCTTCAACGAGTCACTAACACAAATCCCCAGGTCTCTCTGTTCCTTTACACCATTTAAAATTGTACTATCTAGCCTATATTGCCTCCCTTCATTTCTTCTCCCAAAATGCATCACCTCACACTTCTCTGCATTAAACTTCATCTGCCATGTGTCTGCCCACTTTACCAATTTGTCGATATCCTCTTGCAGATGGCTACTATCCTCCTCACTGTTTACTATTCTCCCTAACTTAGTGTCATCTGCAAACTTGGAAACTGTACTCCGTACACCCAAGTCCAGATCATTGATGTAGATTACAAACAGCAATGGTCCCAAAACCGATCCCTGTGGCACACCACTGCTCACTTCCCTCCAATCTGAAAAACAGCCGCTCACTACAACTCTCTGCTTTCTGTCTCGCAGCCAATTGTGGATCCACGCTGCCACTGTCCCTTTTACGCCATGGGCCTTTAATTTCATAATAAGTCTCTCATGTGGCACTTTGTCAAATGCCTTTTGAAAGTCCATGTAAACTACATCAACTGCGCTACCATTATCCACCCATTCCGTTACCTCATCAAAAAATTCTATCAGATTTGTAAGGCAAGATTTGCCTTTAACAAATCCATGTTGACTGTCCTTTATTAGCCTATATCTTTCTAAGTGAAGATCTTGTCCCTGATTATGGACTCTAGAAGTTTGCCCACTACCGACGTTAGACTGACTGGTCTGTAGTTACCAGGCTTGTCCTTCTGCCCCTTTTTATACAAGGGAGTAACATTAGCTATCCTCCAGTCCTCTGGCACGACCCCTGTGTCCAAGGAAGATTGAAAGATCGTGGCCAGAGTCCCTGCTATTTCCTCCCGTGCCTCCCTTAGTAACCTAGGGTGCATCCCATCCGGACCAGGTGACTTATCCACCTTGAGCGACGTCAACCTTTTTAGCACTTCCTCTCTGGTTATAATTATTCTATCCATTTCTCCTACCCTCTCCTCTAATACCATGGCATTGGCTGTATCATTTTCTTTTGTGAAGACAGAGGCGAAGTACTCATTCAGTACATCAGCCATGCCCTCTGCCTCCACAATGAGATTTCCTCCTAGGTCCCTAATTGGCCCCACCCTCTCCTTGACCAACCTTTTACTCTTAATATGTTGGTAAAAAACCTTAGGATTCCCCTTAATCTTACTCGCTAATTGTTTTTCATGCAGTCTCTTTGCCCCTCTAACTTCCTTTTTTAGTTCTATCCTACACTTCGTATATTCTGCTTTGTTCCCTTCTGAATTTTGAGCCTGACACTTATCATAAGCCTCTTTTTTTTGTTTTATTTTGGCCCCGATTTCCTTAGTCATCCAGGGAGGTTTGGATGCCTTACATTTCACCTTTGTGGGGATGCTTTTGACCTGTGCCTGAACTATCTCCTCTTTGAACGCTGCCCACTGCTCGTTAGTTGTCTTACCTGCCAATATGTGTTTGTTTCAGTGTGTGTGTGAGTGTGTGAAGGGGTGGTGAGGGGAGGCCAGCAAGAGACAGAGACAGACACAGAGACAGACACAGAGACAGACACAGAGACAGACAGACAGACAGACAGACAGACAGAGAATTTAAAAATCTTCCACTGGTTTATGTTTAACCTTTTTACCTTCAAATCTTAAGGATCAGAATGTTTTAGAGATAATAATCCTTGCATTTAATGTTGCGCCCTTTCATGGAATGACTCAAAGTGATCCACAGAATGTATCTAACCTGGTGTGTTATATTGTGGGCAAATTGCTGCTTTTATTTGTTTAGAGACACAGTGCATGAGAAATTACCACGAGATAATACGACTGGTCCAGATGACTATAATAACCGTGCATTTGATAAGGCACCTTATCAAGTCATCGAGACTCCTCAAAACACTTCACAGACTATACTGTGAAGCAAATTGACTGTGTGTTTTGTCGGCAAAACGCGACGGCCAATTGCGCACAGCAATATCCCACAAACAGTCGTGGATTGAGTGACCAATTTTTTTTGAAAGAAAGGAATCATTGGCGCTGGAAATACGATTAGCCAATTGACTAATAATTAGGTAAACAGCAATATATGGAGTAAGTAAACTTCTGCACGGGAATCGACAACCCCGGTCCTCTCTCGTTTGTGAGAGCGAGTGTTCTAACCACACAGAACACACAGCCTACTGTGCCTCTATTTGCAGAATCAAGCTGTGCATTTAATTGAACCCCAGTGCCCTTGCCTTAACCACCTTCCCTGACGACCCTGCTCCAATCTTTAATTATCCTCTTGTTCTATTGACTTGTTGCATGGATCTGGGTTTAACCTTTCAATCTTATTTAACATTTCATACGCCTCCAAACACATCTCTATTGAGACGTCAACAACCACAGCTTATCATTATACAGCTCCCTCATGCAGGGCAGCAACCAGAGCACTCAACATTGGCTGAGCTCGACGCTGACCCGGGGGGGAGAAGAGAAGGTGACCGTAGGCATGTTCAAGCTGGAAGGTCTTTCTGCTGCGACCTGAAGATGGGGGAGCGCAGGGTGAGGTGGGGGTGCAAGTCAACAACAACAGCTTGGATTTATCTAGCGCCTCCACACTGGACGGCGTCTCTGAGCGCTTCCCAATAACGGATCCCAGGGCCGAGCCAGGAGGAGGGGGTAAAAGGCGAGCAAAATCGTGGTCGAAAAGAAAGGTCTTTAGCCGAGACCTGAAACTAGGAAGAGAGGGGGGTGAGGTGAACGGAATGAGGAAGGGAGTTCCAGAGCCTCAGGGCATAGTGGCTGATGGTGGAGCGGAGGATTTGGGGGGACGCGGAGTATTTGGGGGGACACGGAGGAGGCCAGACCCGGTGGAGTGAAGGCAATGGGAGCTGGTTTGAGGAGGGAGGAAGTCTGCTTCCACCCTTGACTCCAGGACTGCTGGCATCCTGACTGCATGTCTGTCCAACATTGAGTCCTGAACAAGGGACAATTTCCTCCAACGTAACGTAACCAAGACGGAGGCCCTCCTGATTTGCTCGCGTCAGTGCCTCCGCACCTCGTTGGCAACATCAGCATCCAAGGCTGCTCTCTCCACCTCTTGAAGCCAGTCAGGAATCTGGGCGGCTTGTGTGACCCCGAACTGTTCTTCCTCCCACAAATCCGCGCCATGACCGGATCAGCCTTCCACCTCAACATTGCCAGACTCCGCCAAAACCTCACCCCCCCCCCCATGCTGCCGAAACACTCATACACGCATTCATTACATCTAGGCTTGATTATAGGAACTCTCTCCTCGTCGACCTTCTCAGCTCCTCCCTTCACAGGCTGCAGATTATTCAGAACTCTGCAGCTCGTGTACTCTCCCTCACTAGGCTCCGTGACCAAATCACTCCCATGCTCGCCCGTCTCCACTGGCTCCCCATCCCCATTGAAGGGATTATTATCTTCCAGCCTGCTCCATGTGTCCCGTCCTAACTGCTCTACCATCGGTGGCCAGGCTTTCAGCCTCTCTGCTCCCTCACTATGGAACTCCATTCCACAATCCCTTCACCTCACTTCCTGCCTTTCCTCCTTCAAGGCCGGTCTTAAAACCTTCCTCTTTGACCGTGTCTTCTGCTCCCCTCCTAACTTTTCCTCCTCTCCTAGTCTCCTTCCCCTTCCTCTATTCCGACCCCCACCCACCCGGCTCGAGTCCCGACCTAATTGTTCAGCGCCTTGGGATGTCCTCCCGACTTGAAAGGTGCTTTACAAATGTAATTTTGTTGTTTTGTTGTTGTCAGAGAATTATGGTGTGCAGAAGAGTGCAGAGATTTGAAAATAAGAGTGAGGATCTTGAAAATGATCCGCTCTGGGAGAGGGAGCCAGTGCAGTCTGGCAAGGACTGGGGTAATCGTGCTGAGCGGAGAGTTCTGGATGACCTGGATTTTATGAATGGTAGCGGAGGGAAGACCAGTCAAGGAGGGCATTTGAATAGTCCAACCGAGAGATGACATGGACCAGGGTTTCTGTGGCTTTTGGGATGAGATATGGAAGTAGGAGATGGAAGAAAGCGGTGCTGGTGAGAGAGCGGATGTGGGGGAGGTAGGAGGGAGGAAGAGTGTTCAATAGTCATCACTTAAGGCCGAATAGTCATCTCCTTTTTGCTCATAACTCATTCCACCACTCATCACTGAGAAATATTCTACTTGGCTGTCTTCTGCATTGCCTCTAGAGCCTGAGGAGCAACCATTATATCACTTCAAATGGAATTGGCTGCAGTCATGAGAACTTCATTCAGCTTAGCCTTGGCCGTGAGCCATGGCATTTGCGGCCACACCTAGATTACTATCTCCCTTAGCCTAAGGCTGGTGTGTGCATCTATACCATAAATGGTAATACCAAGCAGGGAGACAAGGAGAAATGTTACACAAAGCCTTGCATTAAAGTTGTGTCATCTCCCGTTTTCTCTGCCAGAATTCTCTTTCTTGCGGTAACTTGAGTTTTTTTTATAAAGATATGGATCAGCCTGCAGATGTCCCCCGGTTAGTCGCACTCTTAATGGTTCTTTGCATTCAATGCAGCACTTGTTGCGATGATGGTATAAGAGAAACGGGCTAAAAACATTTCACAGGTAAGAGCAAAGAAGCATAACAACTGAACTGAATTTTGCTACAGCAATGCCCTTCAAACACACCCAATGAAGTGAGCTACTGACTACAATGGAGGGTTGCTGGACAGGACACCACTTGGGGCGAACATGTTACATGAAACAGTTAAATGGACTATTCAAATACATTCGTGGATGAGGCATGTCTATCATTTTTAAATCATATCCACCGCAGTTTGTGAGGATGCTGCTGTGAGTAACTGACTGCCGTGTTTCGCCCACAAAATACACAGTCAATACACTTTACAGCGTATCCTGTGAAGTGTTTGAGAGATCTCAGAGGCGCTATATCAAAGGATTATTATTAATATATAAATGAAACATTTCAAGTAGAAAGAAGGAACTTGCCTTTCTAATGCACTTCAGCACTGAAACGACTCAAAGCAGAGAGTACTATCAAAGTATAGTGACGGATTAGATATTAACAGTAGGAAACGTCTGTTAAACTATCGGGCGCACAGGGAAGGAAACACACCCAAAACATGTTGTAACTGAATGTAAAATGCAAAATACTGTAGATGTTGGAAATCTGAAATAAAAATGAGAGGTTGCTGGGAACATAATAATCAGGTCAGGCAGCATCTATGGAGAGAGCAAAGTGGAAAAGTGAATAATTAATTGTAAATTAATGTATCTCGGGCTTGTCAGACAGGATACCAGGAACAAAAACTCGGCCCAATTGGCTGCCGTTTTCTGCCCACAAAATACGCAGTCACTCCACTTTACACTGTATTCCTGGGAAGCACTTTGAGACATCCCGATGACGTGATAAGGTGCTGTATCAAATGAAAGGATGATTATTATTATAATAATGCAATAGCATTAAGAGCCTTTAAGTTGAATTCAAAATCCAGTTCTCACTTTCAAGGCCCTCCGCAGCCTTGCCCACTTCTACCTAACCCGGTGACTGCCTATTAACCTACCCACTCCCTCCATTCAACATGCCTGTTCCCTGTCTCCCGCCCAACATGGCCTTCCATCGGTGGCTCAGCTTTTAGCCTCTCTACCCTACGCTTTGGAACACCATCCATTGCTTTAACTTGCTCCCTCCCTTGACTCCTTCGAGACCGGTCTCAAGACATTTCTCTTCGACCATGTCTTCAGAGCCCTCCTACCTCACTGTCCTCTCTCATCCCAACCCACCCCGATATTCAGGTCCTGATCCCTGACTGTTCAGCGTCTTTGGACGTCCTCCCGATGCGAAAGGCGCTCTACAAATGCAATTTTGTGGTTGTGTTAGGAAATAGCTGCATTGAAAAAATATGCAGCCTTAATCCTGCTATGCGAGGCGTGGAGGTTGCTCAAATTACATTACCAGGAAAACTATCTGTTATGTGAGATGCATTCACTAGACCAAAACCTAATACTGTGTTGGATGAGATTGCATGTTATCTTGGAATGCATTAAGACCATATCCTTACACCACAAACCTAATAATAGTCCATTCAAAAAAAAACACAATAATACAATTTTTTTGTGGGACACTGCTGTGCACAAGTGGCTGCCGTGATTCGCTCACAAATATACAGTCAATTCATTTTATAATACATTTTGTGAAGTGCTTTGAGACATTGATAAGATGCGAAAAGCGCTATATCAAATGCAAGGATTATTAGTATTATTATTATTCACACGGGATAGCTTCGCAGAGTGTTTAAACAAAGGATTGGGATGGAGGAAGAAAGTTTTGAGTGGAAGGAGGAAGCGAGCAGACATGATGGAGAGAGAGAGGGAACGAGGTTAGAGTAGAGAGCACCAGTGGGGGAGTGAGCAACAGTCTGTTTGTACATGTTGGGGAGAGCGAGGAAATTGGATAAGAGTAGAGAGCTCCAGCGGGCGAGCAACAACACAGACATAATGGTTCAAATGCAGATTGGTAGGTTGAATGGCAAAACCAGGTGTGCATTCCTGACAGAGGAATCACACAGTCTGACAGTGCTAACTTGTACCTGGACTGGTAAGGCAGATCACAAAGCTCTTTGATCAGTTTCCAGTCTCCCAGCAGACTTGTAGATTACCCTCAGGAGATGCCATGTCATGTCGATGTTGGCCTTGTCCCAAACTATGATATCACCTCTACGCCAAACCAGAGGTCAGGTCTCGGCAGCCATCTGTAGCCAGGCAAATGCATAAAGAATCATAGAAGGAGGCCATTGGGCACATCCAGAGCAAGCTGTCCATTTTGTCCCAGTGGCATGCCCTATCCCCACACCACTTCAACCGTCTATCCTTCATATACCCGTAAACTTCCCGCTTGAAACCTACAATGGATTGTCATTCTATCGCCTTCCTAGGTATTGAGTTGTCACTACAACTCTCTGAGAGAAAACATTCTTCCTAAGAACATAAGAAACATAAGAAATAGGAGCAGGAGTAGGCCATTCGGCCCATCGAGCCTGCCCTGCCATTCAATCATGGCTGATATTCTACTCTAACTCCAGCTACCTGCCTTATCCCCATAACCCTTAATCCCTTTATAAATGAGAAATCTATCTAACTCAGTCTTCAAAAGGTTCAAGGACTGAGCATCAACAGCCCTTTGGGGTAAAGAATTTGATACGTGCTCCTTTAAGCACTCTGTGACGCTAGCCCACATCAAGGGTGTTATATAAATGCAAGTTGTTGTTGTTATCTCTTCTTGTGTCACACAAAAGGCTAATTAATGCACAAAGTCAAGGCCCACGGGATTAATGGGAATATATTAACATGGATAGAAGATTGGCTAATGGGTAGAAAACAGAGAGTATGGATAAATGGGTCATTCTCGTTTGCAAGTGCAGCAAGCAACTAAGAAGGCGAAAGGCACGCTAGCGTTCATTTCAAAAGGTTTAGAGTATAAGAGTAGGGAAGTCTTGCTGCAACTGTATAGGGCTCTGGTGAGACGGCACCTAGAGTATTGTGTGCAGTTTTAGTCTCCTTATTTAAAAAAGGACATACTTGCCTTAGAGGGGGGGCAGCGTAGATTCACTAGGTTAGTTCCTGGGATGAGGGGACTGACCTATGAGGATAGGTTGAATAAACCTAGGGCTGTATTCTCTAGAGTACAGAAGAATTAGGGGGGATCTTTTTGAAACATATAAGATTCTTAAAGGGCTAGATAAAGTAGGCACTGAGGGACTGTTTCTCCTAGAAGGAGAATCCATAACCAGTGTCATAATCTTAAAATTAAGGGTCAGCCTTTTAGAACAGAGTTGAGGAAACATTTCTTCACTCAGAATTCACTACCCCAGAAAGCTGTAGATGCTCAGTCCTTGAACATTTTCATTTGAACAGTCTGATAGATTTTTTTTTAAATAGAGGGATTAGGGGATATCAGGATAGGGCAGGTAATTAGAGTTAGGTCAGAAGATCAGCCATTATCTTATCAAATGGCAGGGCAGGCTCAAGGGGCTGAATGGCCTACTCCTGTTCCTAATTCTTATATTCTTATGTTTTTTGTGACTATCTTATGACTGGGGCCTCCAGTTACTGATTGAACAAAATTTCTGCAGTGTCTTTCCCAAGGACGTCCTCCTGACTTGAGCTGGGTGTTGAGCTGGGGGTTGAAATCAAGAGGGGTGGAGGGCAGGAAGCGTGGAGCTTGGAGGGTGACTGAAAACACTGTCAAAGAGGAAGGTCCTGACATGTAACTCACAGTTCATTCCTCTTAAACTAAACTAGGTCTGATCCTCTGCACAGCATCTAAGGTGATAAGATACAGGAGTCCTGTGGCATTTCTCTTGCAAACGAGATATTTGGGTTCAATTCCTAACACGGTGAAACATAAGACTTCCTTACTCCACAGTCCTCTCCATTGTTTACCCAGCAATCGATTGGCAGATTGCTTTTCTGCGGGATTGCTTTCCCTCAAAAACGTAAGAATAAATTGGTGACTAAACTCGCAGCTGTTTGTGGGGACGCTGCTGTGCCCAGTGGCTGCTGTGTTTCGCCCACAAGATACACGGGCAATTCAGTTTGCAGTGTATTCTGTGAAGTGCTTTGAGAGGTCTCAAAGACATGGTTTCATATCAAATACAATGATAATTATCGCTATTATTCATTAAATAAGGCTGAATAGGACTGCAAGTGCTTAGTAAGCAGAAAAAGCAAAAAGGATCAGAGGAGTTCAGGCATTTGGCAAAGTCCAGGGTGGCACACCCAGAATACATGTGAAAAACTTTGTTTGTGTTGGTGAGGCTGCACGTGATGTATTGAGAGACCTGCAGGGCAGGGAGGGAGCTGTGGGAAAACTTGGCTCCTCTCTCTCAATCACATAATCGCTGGATTGTGGCGTCCTGGAGCTCAGTGGTTCGAGCACTCTTCTTACAAGTGTGAGACCGGTGTTCAAATCCAGGCAGGTCAGGGCAAAACTTTGGGCAAGTTTCCTTACTCCACACACACACCCACCCACCCACCCACCCACCCACCCACACACACACACACACACACACACACACACCCACACCCACCCACCCACACACACACACACATGCACACGCGCGCGCGCGCGCGCGCTTCTGTGTAACGGATGGTATATAAATGCAACTTTTTGTTGTTTGACAATGAGACTGTTCCTGGTTGGATTGAGAGAGAGGAAAGGCAAACAATTGGGAGGTGGGGAAAGTGTAAAGATGGAAGAGCCAACAGATAAATTCACACAATAAAATGAATCACAGTCTGACTTTTTCTCAATGCAAGTTCCCACTGAGCTAAGATACAAGATACAGGGAGACGCTTAAATCACTCAGACACTTTTCTGCAGAAGGCAAAATACTACAGATTTTGTAAATCTGAAATAAATACAGAAGTCACTGGGAATAGGCAGCATGTATGGAGAGGAAAGTGAGTTAATGTTTCAGAATGAAAGGTTATTGACCTACAATAATAGATAATCCTTGCATTTGATACAGCACCTTTCACATCTTATCGACATCTCAAAGCGCTTCACAGAATATACTGCAAAGTGAATTGATTGTATATTTTGTGGGCAAAACATGGCAGCCAATTGCACACAGCATTGTCCCACAAACAGTCGTGGAAAGAAATGACCAATTTTTATCATTTTTTGAGGGGGATGGCTTATCGATTGCTGCCTATTCAGACCTAAAACCTTAACTCATTTTCCTCTCTCCTTGACATCCATTTTTCTGCAGAATTTGGAGTGAAAAGATTCAACTTGGCTTGAGTCATGAAAGTGTAATGTAGAGCTTGCTGTAGTCTGTCTGTAATTAAGAGCGCCAATATCCAGCCCTCCTCCTTTCTCTCCTTTCCTCTCCAATCGCCTCTCCAGTCACTTTCCCTTTCTGCCCAGCTCAGAGTCAGGCTCCGCCATTTTAAGCGCACTTTACTGAGCTTGTTGAGACATCCTCCCGATCAGGTGCAAGGATTATTATTATTTAATGCATCGCTAAGGATTGAACTGAAGTTAAACAGTGTTCCCGATCACATTTCCTGGGCTAAGTGTAAAAGGCACAAATCTAATATAATGTGTGTTGCCAAGTACAGTACTATAGACAGGCTCCTAACACAGAATGTAACTGGCATCAATAACTTCTCATTTGCAGTAGTATCTTTCCTACAGATACAGGCATGGTGGGCAGAGGAATTTAAATGAGAAACACTCAATTGTTTGTGGCACACACACACACAAGCACACACACATATGCACACATACACATACCTGCAGTCATACATACACACATATATATGCAAACACGATCATATACACAAACCCGCACACAAGAAAGCGCCACCTGATAAATATCTAAGTGTTGTACATTGTAAACCACACCCAAAAAGGATATGTGCCTGCTTCGGCACTTAATTCCATTAGGGTGATTTATCCAGTCCTTTCATCCCATCCACTTTGCATACCAAGTCTCCTGGAGTAAGGCCAAAGGATTTCATGGTGAGGGAAATTACTGTTAGCAAGATGTTTGGATGGATGCTAAATGTGCTGTATCGAATACAGGGATTGTGGTAAAAAAATTAGATGTGGTCAACAGATATAATCGAACAACATAATAATAATCCTCGCATTTGACATAGTGCGAGACATAGTGAAGAGTCCGCAACTGCATCTCCCGACTCCGCCACTACCTCATCCCCAAAGCCGCTGAAACCCTCATCCATGCCTTCATTACATCCAGGCTCGACTATGCAAATGCCTTGCTGGTCGGCCTCCCCAATATCTCCCTCCACAGGTGGCAGTTAATCCAAAACTCTGCAGCCCATGTCCTCTACTGTTCCAAACTGACCCCATCTCCCTCACCGTTGCCCGTCTCCATTGGCTCCCCATCACCTAGAGGATATAATTCAAGATCCTGGTCCTCACATATAAAGCCCTCCACACCCTCGCCCCACCCTACATTTGTGACCTCCTATCCCCTTACCAACCTGCCCGCCCCCTCCCTCCACTCAGCAGGATCTGGCCTGCTCCATATCCCCCGACCCACCCACCCAAACATTGGCGGGCAAGCCTTCAGTCACTCTCTGCCCCCAGCCTCTGGAACTCCATCCCAAAGTGCCTCCATCTTATACCCTCCATGGCCTCCTTCAAGTCTCGCCTCAAGACTCTCCTCTTTGATGGTACCATCGGCGACTCCTCCCTACCCCTTCCCATCCTTAGCTCGGATCTGAAGCAGTAACCTGTCCAGCGCCTTGGGACATCCTCCTGACGTGAAAGGCGCTATACAAATGTAGTTTTGTTGTTGTTGTAATGTACTTTCACGTCTTTGAGATGTCACAAAGCGCTTCACAGAATATATTGTAAAGTGAATTTTACTGTGTATTTGTGAGTACATACTTATTCATTTTTTGGGGTTTACTTTCTCAATCCCATTGCAGTTTCTAAAAGTTTCTAAAACTCCACTGGTTCTGAGACTGAAAAGCCCCAGTTCGTCTAATTATTGCTCATTCCTCTAAGACAGTGGTTCCCAACCTCGGGTCCCGACCCAAATCAGGGTCGCGGGTGTCCTCAGTAGAGTTGCGAAGGGTCATCACAATTTTTTTTTTCCTTTTTTTAATGTTGAAAATGCCTTTTTAATGCTAAAAAAAAGCTTTTAACGCTAAAAAAAATGCTTTTACCGCTGAAAATATTGCGACACCGCCAACCAATTTGTATAAAGAGCATACTTATGGATTGCGCTGAATCCACAGACGGAGATAACATTTTAGCTGAGATAAGCTTCAGTTGCGATATCGCCCCCTAGTGGTGGGAGGGCCGGTTGAAGGCTAATTTGGGTTGCAGCAAAAAAAGGTTGGGAACCACTGCTATAAGAGTAGGGACCATGTTCCTCTGCTCCGTCTCTAAGTTAAATAACTGTTGGATTTCCCCCCAATAGAAGTTTCAAACTAAACAGCTGTTTTTAAGTCATTTTAGAAGATATATCCCCAACATGAAGATTGACAAAGCTTCCCTGCGTGAAGGGCGCTATATCAATGCAAGTTGTTGTCTTTAATAATATAATAATAATTCTTGCAGGCTTCAAAATGCTTCACAGAATATACTGTAATATGTAGAGACTGTGAATTTTGTGGTTGATCTTTGGAGGTGAGTCAATCCTTCAGTCTCCAAGGGTTTGCGCTGGGAAGTTTTTAATGAGTTTACAGAGAGATGCAACAGTGTGTTTGAAGCTCTGTTCAGTGCAGGGGAGGCAGAGCTGAATACTTTCACAGGGAGTGACTGACGGATGAAACAAAATGTTCCAGCAACGGGATTCCTTTCTGCTCTGAAAAGACGAAATGTCAGCAGCAACTGACTGGAGTTACCCAAGAGGGAAAATCATACTCCAAAAGTTAAGATAAAAAGGAATGACGCTCATGTCTGACAGCATCAGTCGGATGGCTCAAATCTCTTTGTGGAATTGTCTAACCAGTGGACCCACTGTGTTATATTTTTTGTTTGCGGCGGGCTTTTGTATCTCGCAAACAGTCGTGGATTGAGTGACCAAATTTTTATTTTGCTATGAATGTTAAACGAGTTTCCTGTTTGTGGCCATTCAGGCGGACGTTAAAGATTCCGCAGTGCTATTTGGAAAGAGAAGGGAGTTTTTCACTCTCAGTGTCCTGGCCAACACTTCCCCAGATCCCCAAGGCTGCCTCAGTCGGTAGAACTCGCCTAATAAAAAAAGCGATGTTCTGTATCGTGTTTAAAGGTTATCTCTATGGAGACAAGTCACTATGTGCTCCACCCAAACGCAGCTTGCAGGAACCTGTTTGCCAGGAATGTGCGGAGAGAGACTGACAGCCTCTTTTAGAAGGGAGTTTCTCTCCCCTGAAGAGTCCGAGCCAAAAAATGCCCCAAATCAAATGCGGCTGTTTGCATGGTATTGCTATGCGCAAACTAGCTGCCGTGTCTCGCCCACCAATGCCACTGTCCATCCACTTGAGACTTGCCTCATGATGCATTTTGACAGGTGTTAAGGCACTATACAGTATGTCCAATGCAAGGATTATTGTTATCATTGGTTCTAGGTCTGCATTGCGTATCTAACATTTCCTCTGTTGAGCAAAACTGGCCAAGTATGAGATGTTGCATTCATAACGTAATGATAATATTCAAATGAAAATGTGTATCTGATGTCTGACTGAACAAAGCCAGAATATTCGCAAACATGTTATAACCAAATCTCTCAAAGCTCTTTGCACTGTTAGTTATGGAGCAAGTGTATTTTACACTAAGTATACAAATATATACTACACACAGGCAATGTTGCTTGCATTTGACATACCCTGTATCGTGTCATGTCAGTTGGGACGTCCTCCCGACGTGAAAGGTGCTCTATAAATGTAATTTTGTTGTTGTTGTTGATGCCTTGAAGCGCTTCACCAGATTTTACTGTGAAACAACAACAACCACCACAATAAAATGACATTTGTGTAGTGCCTTTCACGTGCATTATATAGGAGATCACAGCAGACAATTAGTGATCGCTTCCCTCTCTTCACCACGCCCTCAACTATACTCTTCCACCTGTGGAAAAGGCCATGATACCCTCACAAAGGGCCTCTCATCCTCAAACACCATAAGCCTCTTGCCTTCCACCTGCTTTTATATAAATGAAAACTCTATTTTGCCTCAGTGTTTAGAACTGGTCATTGTTCTTCCTCGCAATTTATTCATTCGTAAGAGAAAAACAACACACACAAGCACACTCATAAAGATGACAGAACATTTGTGGACACCCTGATATTGAAGGTCTTTTTTGTGGGCAAAGAGCAAGAGTCAGAGGAGAGAGAGGGAAAGGGCGAGGGGAAGGCGGTGGAGGGGGCAAGAGAAAATTGGTCAATTCAACCCACGACTGTTTGTGGGCCACTGCTGTGCGCAATTGGCAATTGGCTGCCGCGTTTCCCTCATAAATGTACAATCAATTCACTTTATAGTCTGTGAAGCGCTTTGAAGCGTTCAGAAGATGTGAAAAGCGCTATATCAAATGCACGGATTAGTAGTATTATTATAAGGCCTCTCGCATAAGGTAGTGTCCGGAGTGCTTGACATTGACGGGGCAAGACTCCAAGTCAATGGGGGGTGTAATCTGCAGCAGCCACATCCAGAGGGAATGGAGTCGGGGGAATCTGGATGCCGTAGTGAACATAAACCAGGAGAAAATGACATTTACCCAGCGCACTTCATGTCGGGACGTCACAAGGCACTGGACATTCAGGAATTTAGACCCAAGCTGGGGTTTGGGATCAGGAGGGAGTGGAGGGTGGGGAAGCTAATAAAACATAAACTGCATTTATTTTGATCCCTTCAACAGACAGTAACGTTCCAGTGTGAGAGGCAAGAGTCAGATACATTAAATGCAGGTTGTCAGATAGGAAACCACACCCAGAAAAACTTTAACCATGAGGTCAAACACACACACACACAAGCATGGGTCAAACATGGCCTCCAAGTGGACATTGACTGCTGCTGAAACTGCCTTCCCTTGCGTCTCATGTACCTGCTGGTCTGCTCTGTCTGTGTTTGTGTGTGTGTGAGAGAGAGAGAGAGAGTGTGGATCAGAAATGTGTGAACTAAAATGGTTTTAATTTAAAATTTGCATTTGCTTCTTAATTACATGCCAGCTGCTCAGGGTCGCTCAGATGATAGCAGTTCAAACGACCTGAGACACTACCCTTTTGGTGGGGGCCCTGTGTAAGTGTAAGCTGTTGTAGCGTACTTAAGAATAATAATAATACTGTACTACTAATAAATCCGTGCATTTGATATAGTGCTTTTAAAATGCTCTCCTCACTGCCCAGACTATGGGATTGAGCATCAACGTAGTATTTGAACCCAGACCTTTCAACATTGCAAATATTCCTGAGTCCTGTAGCTCAGTAGGGAGAACACTCGCCTCTCAAGCAAGAGACCTGGGTTCGAATCACGGCAGGTTAGGTAAGAGCAAAACCTTGGGCAATTTTCCTTGCTGCACACCCACACCAGATAATAATCCCTCCAGAAAAAAATAATAAAGTTTTATCCAAATAAATTCAATCCACAACTGTTTGTGGGGTCGCTGCTGTGCGCAATTGGCTGCCGTGTTGTGCCCACAAATATACAGTCAATTCACTTCACAGTATATTCTGTGAAGCGCTTTGAGATGTCTCGAAGACGTGAATATAAAATTTTAATGCAAGTCAAAGCCATTGTCTTCTGCTTCCCTGTGGCAATTTAGCCACTGAGCCAGGTGTCTGGCCTCAGCCAGTTGCATTTCAGATGAGATGTTGAACAAAAGTCCCACTTGTCTGTTCGAGCGGACATTAAAGATCCCCCACCTCGCCTAGACTGTGAGCATGGAGTCCCTAATGTGACCCACAACTTTCTAACTCGGCGAGAGTGAGATTGAGAGCCTGACCGACTGAGGCAAGGAGACACCTGGCTCTGTGGCTAATTTGCCAGAGGGCAGCAGAAGACAATGGCTTTGACTTGCATTAAAAATAGATCAAGTAAATTGAATGGTGCAAGTTTCTGCCTGTTTATGAGCAATGCTAGAGCAGCATCAGTAAAATTTTAACCAAGATAAGGAGGGGGCTAACATTTAGACAAGCTACTGCAGGAAACAGCTTAACTGTTAAGTCAAGGCTCAAACTACACAAGAACTAATTAAACCATCACCCAATACCCTGGAGCTTTTTTTGTTCTGAACCACATTTATCATCCACTTTTCATCCAATTTTCTTTCATTTGGGAATTAATAATTAAGTTACAGAATAGAATCAGAGAATCTTACAGCACAGAAATAGGCTACTTCAGTCCATCGTGCCTGTGCTGGCTCTTTGGAAGAGCTACCAACTAGTCCCACTCCACCACTCTTTCAACAACAACAACTTTGATTTATATAGCGCCCTCCCCTCTGGCTCATTGTCAGAATCAGCTGATGTGAAGTTCTCCGCGAGGCTACCCTGTGTGAAGTGGGGAGGGACTATGGGATGGATTCCAGAGGCCGGATGCAGAGGTACAGATCAGTCATGATCTTACATAATGGCGGAACAGGCTCAAAGGGCTGTCATAGCTGATAAAATACATGTATTGAGGCCAAGCTGTGGGTGGATTGAAGGTGCCACTGCCTCACCTGTTAGTGCCAACTCCACCCCATTCCTATCATTTTTAGAGAGATTTGAAAACAAGCCATGTCTCTGTCACCATCTCAAAAATGTGTTTGAGGTCATAGTGCCTGCTGGTGACCACAACCCACGCCAGTGCTTTTTCCAGACTATTTCACCCGCCCATTTTACTTTTCACAACATCCAGAAGACTGGTGGCAAATAACTCCCAGCCCCATTCTTATTAGCTATGGGTTAGAGCACTCGCCTGACAAGCAAGAGGACCTGGGTTCAACTCCCAGACATGGCAAAATGATGGGCAAGTTTCCTTGCTCCACACACGTGCCTCTGTTTTACTAGCAACAAATAGGAATCCAGTTGTTAGCTGACTGGCGAATGGTTTTCTGGGGGTAATAATCCCTTGAAAATAAATAAGAAGAATTTTGTCACTCAATCCACGACTGTTTATAATAATAATCCTTGCATTTGTATAATGCTTTTCACATCTTATCGATGTCTCAAAGCGCTTATACAGAATATACGTGGAGCTCCTGTGGCTCAGTGGTTAGAGCACTTGTCTTGCAAGCTGGGGAGACCAAGCTGGGGAGACCTGTGTTCAAATCCAGGCAGGTCAGGGCGAAACCTTGGGCAAGTTTCCTTACTCCACACGCCTAATAATAATCCCTCCAAAAAACAAACCACAATAATAAAATTGGTCATTTCAATCCACGACTGTGTGTGGGACACTGCTGTGCGCAATTGGCTGCCACGATTTGCCCACAAATATATACAGTCAATTAATTCACTTTACAGTATATTCTGTGAAGCGCTTTGGGACGTTGATAAGGTGTGGAAAGCGCTATATCAAATGCAAGGATTATTAATATTATTATTATTATTATACTGTAAAGTGAATTGACTGTATATTTGTGGCTGAAACATGGCAGCCAATTGCGCACAGCAGCGTCCCCACAAACATGGATTGAAATGATCAATTTTAGTATTGTGGGGTGTTTTTTTGGAGGGATTATTATTAGATGTAGGATGCTGTGTGCACAATTGGCTGCCGCATTTCACCAACAAAATATACATAGTCAATTCACTTTACAGTGTATTCTGTGAAGCGCTTTGTGGAAATTGATGGATAAACGTTATTCCAATTAGTAGCATTTGGTTAAAATGTATGGGTACCATAAATTGGAGAGTACCAGATTGACCCTTGATCTAAGAGGTATGAGGTAATGGCCATCTGGTTAAGAGATAAGACCTTGGGGAAAGGGCTGAGATGATAGAATGTGTGTCTAACATCTTCTAGGGTAAACTCGAGGATGGCAGAGGAATGAGATCAGACCTCCCGCCTACCCCAGGTTACACAGGACAAAGTTTTGATATCAGGCAGGAAGGATGTCTAAGGATGTCTAAGGAGGTTAGCATAAACAAAGTGCTCTTCTCTCTTAGATACTATGATTGCATTCCTCTCAGGTCCCATTAATATCGTTAGACAGGACAAAGAAGACGTTAGAATACGAGAGATAAGGCAAGATCCGGACAGGTCAAAGGGGAGAAGTCTAAAGGAAAGTTAGACCTGCAAGACCAGACCAGATGGGGTGTGAGTACAGCAGCAGACAGTAGAACATCATCTTGAGACCAACCGATGATCGATTCAGCTGATTCCTGTTTTAACCCGGTAGTATATTTCTGTAAATTATAACCAGTCTGTCTTTCACACTGTGTGGGTTTATATATTAAGTAAATAATTATATTAGAATATTATATATTATATATTATAGTACCTTTATTAAGGTTTGTTGGGTCAGTATTTTGAACTCTCGGGATCGGAAATCCCAACAGCTTTGTGGTGTCTTGGTGTGATGAGACGTTGTATCAAATGCCAAGATCATTCTTATTTATTAAGGAAGCTCCATCTCTTTGCATCTATTTACACTCCTCTCGTAGTCCAGAGCCCCCAGCCTGATATTGGTGATGGGGGGGTGGAGGTGGGGGTCCTAGATAAAAGTATATTATTGTTGTTGGTGATCACTCCCACTCTCGCCCGTCTCCACTGACTCCCCATCCCCCAGAGGATCCAATTCAAGATCCTCGTCCTCACTTTCAAGGTAATTCACGGCCTTGCCCCCGCCTATCTCTCTGACCTACTTTCTCCCTATCAGCCGCCCACGCCTTCCGTTCAGCAGACTCAGGCCTGCTCCGTGTCCACCACCCTAACCGCCCAACCATCGGCGGCCGGGCTTGCAGCCTCTCTGCTCCCACACTGTGGAACTCCATTCTGCAATCAATCAATCAATCAATCAATCGATCGATCGATCAAACTTACATTTATATAGCGCCTTTCACGTTGAGAGGACGTCCTAAGGCGCTGTACAGTTAAGTAGGGACAAGAGCAGTGGGGGAGGGGTCAGGGCAGGATGAAAGAGAGTAGGAGAATTGACTGTATATTTGTGGGCGAAATGCGGCAGCCAAATTGTGCACAGTAGTATCCCACAAACAGTCATGGAAGTGGAATTAGGGGAAAAAGGTGGGAGAGATGGCAAGGGGAGGGATCGGGGTACGGGGAAAGAGAGCAGGAAAGCCGACTGTAGATTTGTGGGCGAAACGCAGCAGCAATCCCTTTGCCTCACTTCCTCTCTTTCCTCTTTCAAGACCTTCCTCTTCGACCATGCCTTCTACTCCCCTCCTAACTTTTCCACCTCTCCTACTCGCCTTCCCCCTACCCCAACCCTTTCCCCACTCGCTCGGGTCCCGACCTGATTGTTCAGCGCTTTGGGACGTGAAAGGCGCTCTATATATGTAATTTTGTTGTTGTTGTTGTTGTTAATCCTTAATTATCTCTGGAACTCCAACCGAGCCAGCCCTGCTCAGCTCCCTGTGTTGAGCTTCCAACTTAATACTCATTTTTATACCCCTCAGTTCACATCTCTCTCATGCATTCAGTTCCAGGTACATGCCTTTCCCCACCATATAAGCCCATCTCTATACTTGACTATTAGGGTTGACTGTACAAACCACACATTTTAATGATTTTCCTTTGAGACATAATACTGTATCAATGTTTCTGCATCTCAAGCTGTAGCTTGGGAAAATAATTTAGGGTTTGATGTGGGGGTTGGGGGGCGGGGAATGGAACATGAATTAATTAACCTCTACAAACTGTCGATTAATTTGATATCATGTAATTTACAGGGCATTAACTGACACTGCTCATATTGATTTTTACGCACTCAAAATTCTTCAACAGCCTGGCTCGAGGGCCTGCACTCCCCCCTGATAGATAATAATAACCATGCCTACATTTGATATAATACCTTACCAAGTCTTCGAGACATCTCAAAACACTTGTTACCGTTAGGTTATGGGTCCAAGCGCCAGGTTAGGAATGTGATCGTAGCTTTCAGTCCGGTGCTGGGGGAGGACTGCATTCCAGACAGAGGGCAAAACTACAGGTGATTTTCCTAACTCCACACACACGCCTGATAGTTAAACCCTTGAAAAAAAAATTGGTTATTTCAATCCACGACTGTTTGTGGGGACGCTGCTGTGCGCAATTGGCTGTCACGTTTCGCCCACAAAATATACAGTTAATTCACTTTACAGTACATTCTGTGAAGCGCTTTGAGACATCTAGAAGACGTGAAAAGCGCTGTATCAAATGCAAAGATTATTATTATTGCCGGAGGTACCATCCTTCAGATAAATAATAATCTTTGCATTTGATATTGATCTTAACATGTCAATAATAATTCTTTCACATCAAGAAGATGTATTGAAGTGCTTCACGGGATCGATCAAAAATATATATAAGTGTAGTGACTGTGGATTTTGTAGATAAAGGCAGCAACCAAATTGCATACAGCAATGTCTTGAAAACATGCATGAACTGAATGATTGATTCAGCCCTTTGAACTCGTTCTGCCAGTCTAGAAACCGAAAAAAAACAATTAGTGCTGCGTGATATCTATCGTCTCCCTGAACAGACCTTGATTTAACATCTCATCTGAAGGACAGTATCTCCCAACACTGCAGCGTTCTCCACACACCACCCACCGCGCCTCCCACCCACCGCCGTGGAGCATCAGCTTGGACTGTGAGTTGCAACATGGGACTCAAACCTAGAATCTTCTAATATGAGATGACAGAGCCACCAATGGAGCCAAAGCTATCTGCCTAGAGCATTCTTGAGATAAGGGAAAGGATTTTAATGCAAACACCGTGCATAAATAATTGCTATAAACTGTGTGCTCAGGTGAAAGCTGAATTGCCAATGGCTGGTTGGTAAAGTTTCTGATGTTGCTTGATGCATTTGATGCAATAGTGTCTGTTTGTGTTGATTACTCTTAAGCATGGCTTTCACACAAGTCAGAAACCTGGCTGTCCTCCTGTAAAATGAACACCACAAAATGTGGGATCAAGTAACCGAGACGGGAAAGAGAAACTGCCCTCTTTTCAAAAACTCCACGGGGTATTTGAAGGCCAAGTGTGGAGGCACAGACGGGGGAAACCTGTTAATGTTTCATCTGAAGGAATGTGCCTTTGACAATGCAGCTCCCCCACTGCTTTGATTTGGAAACTACACATAATACTTACATTTGATATAGCGCCTTTCATGGGAGTAAGACTAAAATCGCAGGATTTTTTGTAGGCCAGGACATTGGGAGAGAGAAATTTGCTGGATAAATATTTTTTACGTTAAGATATTAAGGGATATGGGGCAAGGACGGTGATTGGAATTAATCAGCCATGATTGTATAGAAGGGCAGAATGAGTTCAAAGGGCTGAATGGCCTCCTTCTGTTTCTGACTCTACAGGAACAGGCTATACACACACACACACACACAAGTGTGTGCCTCAAACATGAATGGACAGAAAGCCTCACCCTCTTTAGTCTATTGCAGCACTGATCTGCAGTTTAAATTTTTAAATGTTTATGCAGCGATCATTATTATCTTTGACTGAGACAATCAATGTGCTTTGCCAACAAGGCAGGTCCACCATGAACAAAACAACCCCCCCTTGACTCAGTCTATAAAAAAAATTAGTTTCACACCAGGAAAGAACTCCAGGCATGAAGTCAACATTTGTCAGGGATCCAACCTGGCTCAGTTGTTGGGGTAGGGCTCTCGTCACTGAGACAGAAGCTGATCAGTTCAAGCCCCCATTTTTTGGACCTTGATCCTATAGTCTAGGCCAGAGGGAGGCAATCTTTTACCAATGGTAGGCCAGACCATTATAGGCCGGTCCAGGCGTGGGCCAGAACCATACCCCAGTATTTTAGAGGCGTGAATATTAATACTCTCAGAAATGCAAAAGTAAGATCCTTTTTTAATTCTGTTTATTCTTCAAAAGTAAGATGTGAATACAATATACACAGTTTAATACAATCTGAATATTGCAGTCAGCCTGCTTTAAAAGGTTGTATTTGGGTTGGTGAGCTCTGTGCTTGCATTGTGGCGGCCAAAGTGTTGATATCTACCTCAAAAATTGTCACTGACAGGCGTAAACTATGATGCAAGTGATCATCAGTCAACATTGAATGAAATTTTGATTTGATAAGCTTCATTCTCGAAAATGTCTGCTCACAGGTGTAAGTACTTCCAAAGACCTTAATCATACCAGCCGCAAGTCTCCTTAAATTAGGGAATGTTGAGTCTGGAAGGCAACCGTAAAAGTTGATCAGATCATTGGCATTAAAGGCATCTTTAACTACCCGATTGCTTTGCAAGTCGCCCAGTTCTAGTTGATAAACATCTTAAGACTCATCTATTTCAGCCTCAAATAGGTTTTGGAACAAACAATGTCCTTTGCACGTTTGTGGAAGCCTCCAAACCTTTCCTGAATTCTCTCTGTAACTGTTTCAGTGCCTTGGGACGTCCTCCCGACATGAAAGGCGCTTTAGAAGTGTAATTTGTTGTTGTTGTTGTTGTTGTTTCAGTGCCGAACTCGGCGAATCTGTGCTGAGGAAAGGCTGTGCCGCTGCTGCTATTTTCTGAAAGACGCTGCGACAGTACCTGTACTTCACTAACTTGTACACTTGATGAAAATTCCGAATGTAACTTCGAAAGCTTTTACATCAGAAAACATTTCCGATATTAGTTTTCCTTTACCCTGCAATCTCGTGTTCAGTTCATTGAGATTCTGCGATATATCAGAAAGGATCAGAGAATTCCTCTTGCCTCCTTTCATAGAATCTTATGGCACAAAAGGGGACCATTCGACCCATTGAGTCTGTGCCGACTCTTTAAAAAGAGCTATTTAATCCCACTTCCCAGCTCTCTCCCCATAACCTCGCAAACCCGTCCTTCCCAAATAAATGTCTACCTCTCTTAAAAGTTGTTATCAAATCGGCCTCCACCACCTTTTCAGGCAATGCATTACAGATTAGAACAATCCGCTGAGCTCCCCTCTTTTTTAAAAACTATTTTAAATCTGTGACCATGAGTCACAGTTTTTCCCTATCTATCCTGTCGAATCCCCTCATGATCTTAAAAACCTCTATTAGGTCTATTAGGTCTCCTCGTAACCTTCTTTGTTCCAATGAGAATAAACCTCTCTAGCTTTTTCTCGAAGCTGAACTCCCTCATTCCTGGTACCAACCTAGTAAATCTCTTCTGCACCTTTCCAATGGCTTAACATCCTTCCTAAAGTGTGGTGACCAGAATTGTACACAGTACTCCAGCTGAGGCCTAACCAAAGTTTTATTGAGTTTAGTCAGAACTTCCTGACTATTGTACTATTTATGAGGCCTAGTATAAAAAGTATGCTTTTTTAACACGCGTTAACACTCTTTCTTTCTCAGTAAGAAAAATATCAATTTCACTGTGAAGCTCAAAGAAACGGTTTAGGACTTTTTCCCTACTTTTACGTCAGAAGCCATCTGACTTCAGTATGGTACAAAACAGCCCCATATTCGGCCTAAATTTCTGTCAAATACTACTGGAACTGGCAGTGGTTCAAGCCATAGCTGCTGATGAAATTCCCACTGGAAACCACAACATTCATTATGGATTCCCAACGCATTACTTTGCAGCATAGTGATTGCTGGTGTATGATGTAGTGAAGATGCATGGGAGGATCAGCAGTCAAACGTTCCATCTCAATGTTAACACGTACTATGACCCCAGACTTACTTCCAACCATATTCCTAGCACCATCCTTGGTCACACTTCTCAGATTTTCCCATTTCAGCTGCAGCATTTTAAAAGTTACAGACACTTCAAACATTGGATTAAAACCCCTCGCACAAATATAAGCAGTTGAGCTGCATCACATGTGTCATTGCTCTCATCGAGTGCCAGTGAAAAGTGACCAAAAGTTTTAGCTATTTCTTTTAAAATGCTGAGTGAATCTTCAGCCAAACCCTGGATTCTCCTGGTAACTGTAGAGGCAGACAGACTCACGTCATTCAAACATTTCTTGTTTTCAGGACAAAAATCATTGGGGGGGCACTCAATAGTCCGAACGTTCGATAGTCCGAACAGACAAATTTCCTATACCCGGGGCAGTTACTGTGGTTACCGCTCGATAGTCCGAAAATAAGGTTCATTAATCCAAACATTGGGTGCGATAGTCTGAAGGTTCATCAGTCCAAATGTTAGGGTTAGGGTTGGGGGAAGCTTCGGACTAACGAACCTTCGGACTATCGGGCGGTAACCAACTCATCGCCCACTTTTAGAACATTTTTAACAAACTCTCCTTCGGTGAAAGGTCTGCTATCAATTTAGCAGCATGGTAACTAATTCCAACAGCAGCTAAATTTTCTTGCACTCTTGTCTTGAAAATATTCTGCTGAGTAAACAAGGCCTTTTTCAGACTTTTAACCTTGTCAGTCCTGATCTGGCCTTGTAAGGAGTCATACTTATCCTCATGTTGTGCTTCGTAATCCGCCTAATCTTGTATTCTTTAATCACCGAAACATTGTCCTTACAAGACAAACAGTCTTATCTTTGCACTGCTCAAACAAGTAATTACTGGTCCATTGGTCGCTGAACACTCGACACTCCACATTAACTTTTCTCCTTTTCACCTGTTTAATCAACGACATGATAGAGATAGATGGTGTGATTGCAGTGATATTGTAGTTGAATTCAAGATCCTCGTCCTCACCTTCAAGGCCATTCACGGCCTTGCCCCCGCCCATCTCTCTGACCTACTGTCTCCCTATCAGCCGCCCGCACCCTCCTTCAGCAGACTCAGGCCTGCTCCGCATCCACCGCCCTATCCGTCCAACCATCGGTGGCCGGGCTCTCAGCCTCTCTGCTCCCACACTGTGGAACTCCATCCCGCAGCCTCTCCACCTCGCTTCCTCTCTTTCCTCCATCAAGGCCGGTCTCTAGACCTTCCTCTTCGACTGCGCCTTCGGCTGCCCCACTAACTCTTCCTCCTCTCCCACTCTCCTTCCCCTTCCCTCCCCCCCCGCCCCCGCTGGGGTCCCAACCAGACTGTTGAGCGCTTTGGGACGTCTTCCTGATGTGAAAGGCGCTATAATCAGTGCAATTTTGTTGTTGATATTAGATATACAACCATCTACAAAAACAGAGAGCTTTCCTAGCTGGTCCAAACCAAATATTGTGAGTTTACAAAGCCGCCACCTCACCAGTCTCTCCAAGGCTGGGAAATTCAAAAGAAGCGGGTGGGCTGACATCACACGGCTGCCAGTTGCCGTTTGGCTCCCTGAGTAAACCTAGCCGGAGGTACCACCCCCGTCAGCCACTCTAGACGCTGGTTTTGTTTCACTATGGGACCCGCTCGACTGCCATCGAGAATCACGGGACCCGTTCGAGGCACCGAGTGCAGCCGCACTTCAGGCTCTTCAGGCCCATGAGGCGGTAAGTCCCGGTAGAAAACACAGAACGCTGAAACACTGTTCTCCCTCACAAGGATGTGAGGCAACCGTAATGACAAAGGTTTTAGTTGATTCAATTAGGCGCTGCCTGAGCAGGTTCGTGGAGAGCCAGTTGCAATCTCTTCGGCCCCTGGTCTAGGCTGATGTTCCTGGAAGGGAGTGGGGAGGGAGTGGGCACGGAGTGGTGATTGTCAAAGGCACCGTCCATCAGTTGAAACATTAACTGGTTTCCCCCATCTGTGCCTCTACACTTGGGACTTCAAATACCCCGTGGTGGGGAGAGCGGAGTTTCTCTCACCCGGTTACTTGGCCAACAATCACCTCTACACCCCCACACCACGATAAAATTGGTCATTCAGTTCATGGCTAATTCTACCCACAAAATACAGTCACAACACTTTACAGTGTACTCTGGGAAGTGCTTTGAGAAATGTCTTAATGATGTGATAAGGCGCTGGAGCAGTGCAAGGATTCTTTATTTATTTATTTGAGGACTGTTTGTGGGGCATTGCCGTGTAATTACTGTCATGAGCTGTTTGGAAGCCAACCTAATAGTCTCAGGAATCTCTAAACCAGACTGATTTACTCCACACACCTGACAATAATCCCTCAAGATAGAAATAATGTGCGCAATTGGCTGCCACATTTCGCCCAAAGTCACTTCACTTTATGGAGCCCCTGTAGCTCAGTGGTTAGAGCACTCACTCGCCTTACAAGCGTGAGATCTGTGTTCGAATCCAGGCAGGTCAGGGCGAAACTTTGGGCAAGTTTCCTTACTTAACAATAATCAGTCTCAAAAAAACCACAATAAAAATTCAATCCATGGCTGTCTGTGGGACGCTGCTGTGAGCAATTGGTTGCTCACAAATACAGTCAATTCGCTTTACTGAAGCAGTAACTATCCAGCGCCTTGGGACGTCCTCCTGACGTGAAAGACGCTATACAAGTGTAATTTTGTTGTTGTTTACAGTATATTTTGTGAAGCACTTTGAGACGTTGATAAGATTTGAAAATGCAAGGATTATTATTATATTGTTTGAGTATAGTTTTGTTGTGGTTGTTGTTGAGACATCACAGGCGCTGTATCGAATGCAAGGATAATTATTATTGTTATAAAACCAAACAGCTTGTTATTGAGAGCACTGGCCGGCAAGGTTTCCTACAACCTGTCCCACTATGGACCACCATAACTATCAGGGCTTTGGTTTGCTGGGTTAATGAGACCTGAGTGAGAAGATTCACTGCTGTAGCAACCAGTGAGTCTGTCTGCCTCTCATCCCCATGAGATAACCTGGGGAGTCAACCCTGTAGATTTAGAGTGTCACCTTGTGGACAGTACTGGGATTGAAGCCTCTATGGAAAGTAGTTCCCAACCTCGGGTCACGACTCAAATCAGGTTGCGGGGTCCACAGTAGGGTCGCAAAAGGTCATAAGACTTTTTTTGTTTTTTTAATGCTGAAAAGTGCCCGAGGCGACACCGCCGACCAATTTATATGAAAGACTGTACGAGCGAGTTGCGCTGAGTCCACAAAATAGACAGAGATATCATCTTGGCTGAGCTTCGCTTCAGTTGAGCAGTCAGTCTCCCCCTATAAGAACATAAGAATTAGGAGCAGGAGTGGGCCATTCGGCTCTTTGAGCCTGCCCCGCCATTCAATAAGATCATGGCTGATCCTCTCACCTAACTTTGGTTACCTACCCTATCCCCATATCCCCTGATCCCTCTATTTTTCAAGAATCTATCAGTCTCAGCCTTGAAAATGTTCAAGGACTGAGCATCTACAGCCTTCTGGGGTAGTGAATTCCATAAATTCACTGCCCTCTGAGTGAAGAAATGTTTCAACTCTGTTCTAAAAGGCTAACCCTTAATTGTAAGACTGTGACCCCTGGTTATAGATTCTCCTACCAGGGGAAACAGTCCTTCGGTGCCTATTTTATCCAGCCCTTTAAGAATCTTATATGTTTCAATAAGATCCCCCCTAATTTTTCTGTACTCTAGAGAATACAGCCCTAGTTTATTCAACCTATCCTCATAGGTCAGTCCCCTCATCCCAGGAACTAACCTGGTGAATCTACGCTGCCCCCCCTCAAGGCAAGTATGTCCTTTTTTAAATAAGGAGACGAAAACTGCACACAATACTCTAGGAGTATAGGGCTCACCAGAGCCCTATACAGTTGCAGCAAGACTTCCCTACTCTTATACTCTAAACCTTTTGAAATGAACGCTAGCATGCCGTTCGCCTTCTTTGTTGCTTGCTGCACTTGCAAACTAACTTTTTGGGACTGGTGTACAAGGACACCCAAATCCCTTTGAACACTAACACTATCTAACTTCTCCCCCCTCTAGAAAATAATCTATTCTTTTATTCTTGCTAGCTAGGTGAATAATTTCACACTTGCTAACATTGAATTCCATCTGCCACCTACTTGCCCACTCCCCTAACCTATCTATATCTTGTTGCAATCTTTTTGCATCATCCTCAGAGCTCACTCTGCTACCTAGTTTAGTGTCATCCGCAAATTTAGACACATTACATTCAATGTTCTCATCTAGATCATTGATGTAAATAGCTGAGGATAGAAGAGTTTCTATCCATGTTAATATTTTCCCATTAATCCCATGGGCCTTAATCTTGAGTAACAGCCTTTTGTGTGGCACCTTGTCAAATGCCTGCCTAAAATCCAAATATACCACATCTACTGGTTCCCCCTTATCCAACCTGCTGGATACATCCTCAAACAATTCTATAAGATTAGTCAAGCATGACTTCCCTTTTGTAAAGCCATGTTGACTCTGCCTAATCTTTAATGGTCTTCAAGATATCCCATAACTACATCTTTTATTAAGGACTCAAGAATTTTCCCTACAATTGACGTCAGATTAACTGGTCTATAGTTTCCCATATTTTCTCTCCCACCCTTCTTAAATAGTGGAGTTACGTTTGCAATCTTCCAATCAATGGGGACTTTTCCAGTATCCACAGAATTTTGGAAGATGATAGACATGCCATCCACTATCTCAGTAGCCACCTCCTTTAAAACTCTAGGATGCAGGCCATCCGGTCCAGGGGATTTATCAGTTTTAAGACCCGACAATTTACCTAGAACCATCTCTTTACTAATATTAATCTCCCTAAGTTGCTTGCTAGCATTGTCTTCTTGATTCCCCTCTATTTTTGGTATATTTCCAGTATGGGTCGGGATTTCCTGTTGGTGACCAATTTAGCGTCGCAGCAAAAAAAGATTGGAACCTTTGCTCTATGAAATATATGTCTCACAATAATAATCACTCCTTGTCACATCTTCAAGATGTCTCAAAGCGTTTTCAAAAGACACACAGTGAACTGACTATTTTGTGGGCGGCAGCCAATTGCCCACAAACAGTCATGGAGTGACCAATTTAGTAATTTGAAGGATTACAACACAGCTGGAAAAGTCGATCCACCGATTGATTAACAAACTAACAAACCGAGTTCCTACTTACTACTGGGTGAACAGAGGCGTGGTTGTATTTGTGTGTGGAATAACGAAACTTGCCCAATGTTTCAATCTGCTCCTCTCTAACCCCAGTGAGATTAGCAATTGCTGTTGTCGTGCTTCCAAGTATCAAAGATGAATTATTCACGATGTGTTTCTTCCCCAAGGTTATAGCTGCCTCTTCATAATTGATTCCTGAGCCCACACAAGACAAAAGCTTATTCGGTCTGCATTTACTGTATCAAGGAAGTCCCTGGTGATGTCAGTCAGGTACACAGCCTGTTGCCGCTAAAATACTTAGTACAGAAGGGATTGGCTTACCACTAAAAGCCTTGCACAAAGCGCAAAACAAAGTACAATATCTCACTATTCATTTAGGAATTTCTTTGACCCCCATCAACATCAACCGCTTTGCCTGTCAAAGCCACAATTTCCTTTGAGCTCACTGTCCAGGCTAATGGAAAGGCGCCTCCCGGTTACTGAAAGGCTGTATATAAATGTACTAAATGTACTGTGTAAATGTATACACATCTATAAATGTAATTTTGTTGTTGTTGATACTCACTCCCATTGCAGCGCTTATGGTTGGGGGGGGGGGGGGGGGGGGGGAGAGCAAAGATAGTCAAGTCCTGGTACTCACCTTCTAAACCCTCCATGGCCTTGCTCTCCACTAACTCTGCGTCCTCCTAACGCATTACCAATCCTTCCGCTCAGTGGGCTCCAGCCTGCTTCACGCCACCCGCTTTACCCACCCAACCAGTGGCGGGTGGGTCTTCAGACTCTCTGCCCCCATCCTCTGGAATTCCATCCCAGTCACTTGGCCTTGCACCAATCCTTGTCTCCATGATGACCCATCTCAAGACCCTCCTTTTCCACCATGCGTTTGATCAACCTCCCCGCCCTCTACCACTCCCCGATTCCCAACCACCAGCTCGGACGCAGATCCCTGACTGTCCATCGCTTTGGGACATCCTCCTGACGTGACAGGTAAACATTTATTTGGGGAGGATGGGTTTGAGCGGATATGGGAAGAGAGCTGGGGAGTGAAATGGATTGCTCTTTTCAAAGTACCGACAGACTCGACGCTCCTTGATTTGGGGGCCTGTCACCACACTGGCGTACTTCTCGCCATTTTAAAGATGCTCCAGGCGGGCGGCGAGGAGAAGTGGGGGTGGGTAGGGAGTGTCCGGAATCCATTAATAACGAGCTGCAGCGTAACTGTAATTGTGACTGTCAGCAGCAGCCAATCAACATATGATCTCTCCTCGTTCTTCACACAAAATAAACACAAAGGCCATTCCTCCTTTCAAGGCTTGTGCTCATCCCAGCTGTAAAGCCACCTGTATTAATGCGGTATTGAGGACAGTGAGCATTGCAGCTCAGTGGTTAGAGCGCTTGCCTCGCAAGCGAGAGGACCTAGGTTTGATTTCCCGGCAGGGCAAAGTGTTGGGCTCTTGTGTTTCTAAGGATATCATAGAGTCTTACAGCAAGTCTACGCCGGCACTTGGAAAAGAGCAACTCAATCCCACTCCCCAGCTCTCTCTCTCCTCATAGCCGCACAAACCCGTCCTTCCCAAATAATTGTCTCTTTTAAAAGTTGTTATCGAATCGGCCTCCACCACCTTTTCAGGCAATACATTCGAACAACTTTGAACAATTCGCTGCATGAAAACATTTCTCACTTCCACTCTACTTTTAGAACCCATTTTAAATCTGTGACATCAAGTCACTGATACGCCTACCAGTGGAAACAGTTTTTCCTTGTTTACCCTGTTGAATCCTCTGATGATCTTAAAAACCTCTATTATGTCTCCTCGTAATCTTCTGTTTCAATGAGAATAAACCTCTCTAGCCTTTCCTCATAACTGAAATCCCTCATTGATGGTACCATCCTTGCAAATCTCCTCTGCACCCTTTCCAATGCTTTCACATCCTTTCTAAAGTGTGGTGACCAGAATTGAATTAGTACTCTAGCTCAGTGTTTCTCAACCTTTTTGATGCCGGGGACCAGCTGGCTATCTTCCTAAACTGACCTCTTTTAAGTCCTGGCCATTTTTGTCTATTTTTTACTACCAGATTAGTGCATATAAACTTGAAATTAAATGAAAGTGCAGACACTGGGGTTTAATTAAATTGAACAAGCTGAAACTCACCCTAGTTAGTACAGATAACAATATAAAACAAATGTTTTCCTGCTGTAATTCTACGTTTTAGAAGAAAGCTTTGACATGAAGTGAGCTTGGTCGGTTTTAAAATGTAGGTTTTAACTCTACAGCTGGACTGAAACTGTAACTCTACCCTATCTCTCTGGTAGAGTTGCGGGAGATTGCTTTACATTTTACACACATTCTATTCCCAAAGTAAACTACAAGTTCATCATCCCTCAATACTGAGGGAAAGGGCCTCCCCTGTCATTGTACCCACCACACATTACTGGAAACGTAATGTTAACTGGAAGACCTGAAGTGGAGCGGCATAGAATGGAACGGAACGTAAACTCAGAAATCTAAGATATCTGTGTCATGTTTTTTTCTTCAAAATTGATTTTCTCTAATCTCACAGGGACCGGCAAAGACGCAGCTGCGGCCCCAGCACCGGGCCCCCGATCGGCTGCTGAGAAACACTGATCCAGCTGAGGCCCAACCAAAGTTTTATAGAGTTTAATCAGAACTTCCTGGCTTTTGTACTCTATGCCCCTATTTATAAAGCCTAGTATCCCGTATGCTTTTTTAACAGCCTTGTCTACCTGTCCTGCCACTTTCAAAGATTCACTTACACAAACCTCCAGGTCTCTCTGTTCCTTCACACCCTTTAAAATTGCACTACCTAGCCTATATTACCTTTCCTCATTCCTCCTCCCAAAATGCATCAACTCACATTTCTCTACATTAAACTTCATATGCCATGTGTCTGCCCATTTTACCAGTCTGTCTATATCATTATGCAGGTGGCTACTATTCTCCTCACTATTTACTATTTTTCCTAACTTTGTGTCATCTGCAAACTTGAAATGGTACTCCCTAAACCCAAGTCCAGATCATTAATACATATTAAAAAGAGCAGTGGTCCCAATACCGATCCCTGGGGGGCGCCACTGCACACTTCCCTCCAGTCTGAAAAACAGCCGCTCACCACAACTCTCTGCTTTCTGTCACACACAGTTCTGGATCCACGCTGCCACTGTCCCTTTAACTCTATGGGCTTCTATTTTCAACACAGTTGTTAGTAGACTGGTGGATTGCTTTCCGAGGATAATAATCCCTTGAAAAATACAATAAAATAAACACAATAATAAACTGGTCATTTCAATCACGACTGTTGGTGGGGATGTCGCTGTGCGCAATTGGCTGCCATGTTTTGCCCACAACACACTTTGTAGTGCATTCTGTGAAGCACTTGGACGTCTGGAAGACATGATAAGGCGCTATATCAAATGCAAGGATTATTACTGTTGCCTCGATGGCACCGGTTACTATTACGCTGTGTTTCTGCCACAAATGAGAGGCAGAGAATCCTCATCTTTTCCTGGTTAATGGAGTCGTGCTGTAAAATATTCACTTCTGTGACGCGCTTAGAGACATCTCAATGACATGAAAAGGTGCTGCACCAAATGCAAGGGTAATTAGTATTATGGTTATATTATAAAAACCAGTAGATTTGATGTTTAGTAACAACAATAAAATTACATTTACAGAGCGCCTTTCACGTCGGGAGGACGTCCCAAGGCGCTGAAGTCGAGACCCGAGCAAGGGGAAGGGGCAGGCCAGTGTGGAGCGGAGGGAGAGAGTTGGGAGGGCAGCAGAAGGCACGGTCAAAAAGGAGGGTTTTGAGACCGCCTTGAAGGAGGTGAGGGAGGGAGTGAGACGAAGGGACTGTGGGATGGAGTTCCAGAGTGTGGGGGCAGAGAGGCTGAAAGCCTGGCCACTGATTGTACATGAGTTGGCCGGGGGACATGGAGCAGGCCAGAGGGGTAATAATCCCTTCAAAAATCTGTAAGGAAGGTGGGTTACTGGAGGAGCTGCCCAGCGGGTTCAGCTGTGATTCGGGGGCAGTTTTCTGAACAGCAGCAGGTTCCTGTCCCAGCTGGTGCTGCCGAAACAATGAAGCAGCTCCATGTCGCAGGCTGTCACCAGGAACTGCGAGATCCTTTGAGCTAAGTCTCCCCTGATCGAGAGCCTCTTGAAGTGCTCGAAGTCGCTGCGTCCCAGCCTGCGCAGCCTCCGGGCAGCCGAGCGATAACACCTCCAGGGCTGGGCCTCGATCAGCAGGATCTCCGAGAGCCCGGCCAGGAGCAGCAGGAAGTCCAGGAGACCCTGGTCGCCATGGTGGAGGTGGATCCACATGGTGACCGACATACAGAAGCAAATGTCGAAGGAGCCGCGGTCGAACCAGCCCAGGTAGGGCTTCAGCACAGCCTCTCGCCGCTCAGGGTCCATGATGTCCAAGGTTACGTAGGAGATGGACTCGGGGAAGGAGTTGGACTCTTCAGCCCGGCGTATCAGGTCGGCATCGATGTCGCAGCCCAGCAGCCTCAGGTTCAATCCTCTCGGGACCTCCAGGTCCTCTCTCGGGTCTCCGCTCTCGCCGCTGAGGTGTCGATACAGAGCAAGGCTCAAGTCCTGACGAGGGAATTCAGACACAAAAGCTTTTGCTTCTCTTTAAGTTTAGTAAAACTCCTGACAGATCAGCGGGGCCCCAGTCTGCCGCCCCACCTCCCCCCACGGCCTAACTTAACTTTAGGGTCATATCTCAAGAGAGAGAGAGACTAAGCGGCTCATTTAAGGTAAGAGAGAGTGAGTGTGTGAGAGTTTGAGAATGAGTGAGAGAGAGAGAGAGAGAGAGAGAGCTAGTGGCTGGTTTGAGGGGAGGGGAGAGAGTCAGTGTGAGTCGGTGTGTGAGAGAGTGTGAGAGCTAGTGTACGCTCCCCCCCCACCCTCCTTACCCCACAGTTACAGCCCACATCCAGGGCCAGGGTCTCCCCGGAGCCGGGGGCCGGCAGGAGGGCGGTGATGGCGGCGGGAGGAAGGAGGTCGAGCCGCCCGGCCGGGGGGTTAAACTGATAATAACGGCTGAAGTTGCCGTACAGGGCGGGGCCTCCAGTGGGCGCCGCCATTACTGTCCGTCACTAACACCGTCCGTGTAGCTCCTCACTCCAGGAGCCACCAACAAACGTTCCACCCCCACATCCTGTTCCCCCCCCCCCCCCCCCCCCACAACTCCCCCACAGCGCACACTGAACCCCAGGCCCCTCCTAGCAACAACAACTTTGATTTATATAGCGCCCTCCACGCCGGACGGCGTCTCAGAGCGCTTCACAGCAGCAGATCCCGGGACCGAGCCAGGGGCAGGAAGGTGACCGGCCGAAGAGAAAGGTCTTTAGCTGTGACCTGAAACTGGGAAGAGAGGGGGCGAGGGGAAGGGAGTGAGGAAGGGAGTTCCAGAGCCTCGGGGAGTAGTGGCTAAAGGCACGGCCGCCGAGGGTGGAGCGGAGGATTCGGGGGGACATGGAGGAGGCCAGACCCAGAGGAGCGAAGGCAGTGGGTGCTGGGTTGGGGGGGGAGAGGAGATCAGAGAGATAGGGGGGTGCAGAGGAGTGGAGGGATTTGAAAACAAGGGTGAGGGTCTTGAAATCGATGCTCTCGGGGACAGGGAGCCAGTGAAGTCTGGCGAGGACTGGGGTAATGGGGGAGCGAAGCTTAGAGAGGGTGAGTATGTGCGCGGCAGAGTTCTGAATGAGTTGGACTCTGTGGATTGTGGTGGAGGGGAGACCAGAGAGGAGGGCGTTGCAATAGTCCAGCCGTGAGGTGACGAAGGCCTGGACCAGGGTTTCAGCGGCTGTTGGGATGAGGTATTGCCGGAGACGGGCGATCTGTCGGAGGTGGAGGAAGGCGGTGCTGGTGAGGGACCGGATGTGGGGGAGGAAGGACAGTTGGGGGTCGATCCTGAGGCCCAGGTTGCGCAAGGTTCGGGGAGTTTCAGGGGCCGACCGGGAAGGTGGAGGAGGTGAGAACCGTGTGAACAGAGACGCTGATGAGAGGCAAAGAGTATGGCCTCCGTCTTGTCAACATTCAGCTGCAGGAAGTTCGCGCTCATCCAGCTCCTGGTGTCTGACAGGCAGCTGACAGAACATCAGGGGACTGGGGGTCGCAAAGTGAAGTGGAGAAATAGAGTTGGGTACATGTGGCAGTGTGCCCCATGTCTGTGGATGACATCCCCAAGAGGAAGCGTGTAGATGAGGAAGAGGAGGGGGCGGAGGATGGATTCCTGGGGTCCCCCACAGGTAACTGGGTGAGATCGGGAGGAAAAGCTGTTTGTGGAGATGTGCTGCTGGCGGTTTGTGAGGTAGGGACTCGAACCAGGCGAGTGCGGTCCCACTGAGGTGGCTGGCGGAGGACAGGGGGTGGAGGATGGGGTGGTCGACTGTGTCAAAGGCAGTGAACAGGTCCAGGAGGATAAGGAGGCAGAGGGAGCCCTGGTCACAGATAGAGAGGACGTCGTTTGTGACTTTCACAAGCGCAGTCTCTGTACTGTGGGCAGGGCGGAAACCGGACTGGAGGGGTTCGAAGAGGGAATGAGAGGAGAGGTGGGCGCGGAGTTGGTTGGCAACAATGCGTCCCAGGGCTTTGGAAAGGAAGGGCAGCTTAGAAATAGGGCAATAGTGGCTGGGGTTTGAGGGATCTAGGGAGGGTTTTTTAAGGAGGGGCGTAATGGCAGCAGCTTTGAGGGTGGCAGGGACTGATCCCATGGAGAAGGACTGGTTGATGATATTAGCCAGCAGTGGGGGAGCTGGGTGAGCAGTAGGTTGGTGGGGATGGGGTCGTAACAGCAGGTGGTGGACTTCATGGAGGTGAGAGTGCCCGAAAGGGAGGAAAGAGGGACCAGGGAGAAGGAATATAGGAAGTGGGGTCGAGGTAGGATAATGGGGGGGGATGGAGTGGGGGTGGTAGTGGGTGACGAGAGGCAGGAGGATGCCGCTGGTGGATGATTTTGATTTTGGATGAGAAGTCCATGGCCTCCTCGCACTTCGCATTTGAAGTGAAGATTGAGGCCTGAGGGGTGCACGGAGGAGGTGGTGGGTGGTGGAAAAGAGGACTTCGGGGTTGTTATTGATCTCCAGGATGATGTTAGAATAGTAAGCTGTTTTCACTCGACACAGAGAACGGCGGTAGCTGTGGAGATGCTCAGGCCACAGTTGGTGGCCTGTGAGGCCGGTTTTCTGCCACCTGCGCTCGAGCAGCCGGGTTTGACATTTAAGAGAGCGGAGATGAGTGTTATACCAGGGGGAGTGGATGGGTTTGGAGATAGACCTGGATTTAAGGGGGAAAAGAGAGTTGAAGGTGGAGGAGAGGCGATCGTGGTGCAGCTGGACAGGGGAAGATCAGAGGGTAGGAGGTCAGAGGATGTGAGGGCATCTGTGAGGGTCTTAGGAGGAGACTTTTCCATGGGCAGAAAAGTACAGTTGGCCATGACATTACACAGTCTAGGGGTCAGTGGGTGAGCGGGGCCTCCTCGCAGCTGAACTGGACCCAAGTTACAGTCGATTCACTTTATGGTCTGTTCTGTGAAGCTTTGAGACGTCTTAGAAGCCATGATGAGGGGTTATGCCAGGATTATTATTATTATTATCATCATTATTTAGGTGACCGGCCTGGGAATCGAATGTCGGAATCCAGCCCCAGCCCCTCCCTCTGTGACGGTCTCTAGTCCCCGGTCCTTGAGTGAGGCTAAGGTTCGCAGAGTGTCCAGGTCTCTCTCTCTCTCTCCCTTCGCACAGCCCCAGCTCATCAGCAGGACCTGGAAGGGAGGCCCAGTCACTGGGGGCAGGGAATCCTCCCACTACAGATCCTGTTAACCCTGCAGCCAAAGAAACCGACCGACCGACCGGGAGGGTGGTCCTAGCTTGTGTGGGTTTAGCTGGTTAGACTCCAGCAGTTATCACACTCTTAGCTCCCGCCCCCTCACCCCCGAAAACCCAAAACCTTGGCTCTCGCAAAACTGTGCCTAAGACTCTCCGTAATTAGAGAACGAGATGTGTCCTGCCAGGGAGAGAGAAAGCACACATTTTATTCCAACAATCTATCTCTGGTATTTCCATGTGTAGGTGCCTGGAATTCTCAGCTGGGTTCGGATATTCCTAAGCATGGTGTTGGATTTCCGCATGTGTCAGACACTCAGCTGACCAAAAAAAAATTATTTATAGGAATAGCCCCACAAATAGATGAACCCAATAGATTTATTAACCATTGATTCCTTGTCCACAAACACACACACTACACAGACGCTAAACGCATACATACACAGGATAGTAGAGCGCTAACCAGCTAAAACACATACATGGAGCCACGTAGCTCAGCGGTTAGAGCACTCGCCTTACAAGCAAGAAACATGGGTTCAATTCCAGGCAGGGTGAAACCTTGGGCAAGCTTCTTTACTCCTCACAACAATCCCTCAAAAAAAATTGGCCATTGCAGTCCATGACTGTTTGTAGGCAATTGGCTGCCGCGTTTTGCCCACAAATATACAGTCAATTCACTTTACAGTATATTCTGTGAAGCACTTTGGGACATCTAGAAGACGTGAAAAACTTTATATGAAATGCAAGAATTATATTATGATTATTACCTCCCACCAACATATGAGATCAGAGAATGAAATTCCCAGAAGAGAATGAATTAAGGCCAGTCTGACCGTCGATTGTTTATTGATGGAAGATGGAATTTGAAAAGGAATTTGAACAGAACAAGCTAATTAATAACGCAATCACAGTGAAGCGCTCTGGGATGCTACACACTTGTATATAAATGTAAGTTGTTGCTGTTGTTTTACATGTTTAAAGTGGTTCTCGGGCTGATAGGTGAGGTGCTGGGAGGGTGAGGAGAGGGGACACAAAACTATTCAGCACTGGACCCAAAAATCTGCAGCATGTGGGCAAAGATGTAAACAATGTCCAGGTAGATGCTAAGTACTCCAAACAGGTACTCCTCAGGGCTAATGGAGTAACGGCGATTCCCAATCAGGAGCTGGGTGTCGAACGCCAGAAACTGGAAGCAAAAGACACGAGAGGTCATTCGTTTCACTTGCGTTTGATGCAGCGCCTCGTTGCGTGGGCAAGACTTCTCTGAGCGCTTCGCAGGATCTCATTATAAAGTGCAGTGATTGTGGCGAACATGGCAGCCAATTTTCACACAGCGACATCCCCACAAACCACTCTGAATGACATGATTGTATCTGTGCGCATGTGTGGGGGTGGGGGGGAGGGGAGAGATGGGGTGGGGGGGGGTAGACGATGGGGTGGTGGGGGTGGGGGGGAATGGGGGAGAGGAGCACAAGAGAAACTGCAATCTCCACAAAACTAGAAAGAGATCTTTAGAGAAAATCCTGGAATTGAAGAGGTTTGATAGACTCACCATTGTGAAAACGGTAGCTCCAAGCACAGCGTAAATGGCATGGAGCCAGGGAATCTGCAAAAATTATAGTAAAGAGTTAAAATCTCTTTCCCAAGTTGTTGTTCTTGAAGTAAGTAATCCTTAAGTTTATATAGTGCTTTCCACATCTTATCGACATCCCAAAGCACTTCACAGAGTTTGGGGAAGGAAAGTAGGAAAATTAACTTATATTTGTGGGCGAAACGCGGCAGCCAAATTGCGCACAGCAGTGCCCCACAAACAGTTGAAAATAAGGCCAGGGGAGAAAGGGGGAAAAGAGGAAAAGGGGAGAGGAAGACAAAGATGGAGAACAATAGATAGGAAAAGGGAGGAATGCAAGAGAGAGAGGGGGGGAAGAGGGAGAGAAAGGGAGGAGAGAAAGTGGGGAAAGGGAGTAAGGGAAGAAGAACAACAACAACTTGCATTTACACAGCACCTGAACGCAGGGCAGCGTCCCGGAGTGCTTGACAGTGATGAACAACAACTCCAAGCCGGGGGGCCGGAGGGGTGAGGGGCGAGTTGACCGTAAGCACGGTCGAAGAGAAAGGTCTGCAGGCGCAACTGAAGATAGGGAAGGAAGGGGCGATGGGGAGGATGGGATAGAGGGTGAGAGTGGCAGGATTTCAGGGAGTAGTGGCTGACAGCATGACGACCGATGGTGGAACAAGGAGTACGAGGGATATAGAATCATACTATTTTACGGCACAAAAGGAGGCCATTCGGCCCATCTAGTCTGTGCCAGCTCTTTAAACAGAGCAACTCAATCCCACTGCCCAGCTCTCTCCCCATAACCTAACAGACCTGCTCTTCCTAAATAAAGATCTAGTTGCCTTTTAAAGGCTGTTATGGAATCTGCCTCCACCACCTTTTCAGGCAGGAGGTCGGAGCCAGTTGAGCGTAAGCAACTTAGAGAGTTAGGGCGGGTGCCAAGGCAGGAAGGGATTTGATAAAATGAGTTTGATAATCTTGAAAAGGATCCGATTTGATCGGTATGGGGGGAACAGTGGGGAGGGGTTTTTAAACTCACATATCTGAAGTGAACCATGATGGAGAGGACAATGCTGCTGATACACAGGACAATCAGCAGCGTAAACATCACACCATGGCAGGAAGTGAAGTCAAACTGCAATGGAAGCAGAGATCAATCAATCGATCAATCAAAACTTACATTTATATAGCGTCTTTCACATTGAGAGGACGTCCCAAATCGCTGTACAGTCAGGTAGGGACAAGACCAGGCAGGGAGAGGGAGGAGCAGGATGAAAGAGAGTAGGAGAATTGACTATTTGTGGGCGAAACGCAGCAGTCAAATTGTGTACAACAGTGTCCCACAAAGAGTCGCAGAAATGGGGTCAGGGGAGAAACAGAAAAGATGGTAAAGGGGGAGAGGGAGGGAAAGGTGGGGTAAAGTCAGGGAGGAAGGGGAGAAAAGGGCATAAGGGAGACAGGTGGGTGGGGCAAAATCAGGGAGAAAGGGTAAAAGGGAGAGAGAAAGTGATGTCTGAAGAGATGTCAGCAGCAACAACAACAACAAATAACATTTGTGCAGCAGCTTTCACATCAGAGGACATCCCAAAGTGCTGGTCAGTCAAGGATGAGAGATTGGAGTCGGGATGGGGGGAAGGGAGCCACCTGAATGGGTAGGTTCCTAAATAGTGGGAGATGGTACGAGAGAGAGAGGAAAGGGGCGTAACCCCCCCAAAAAAATGTGCACAACCGGTGAACGAACACACCTCCATCCCACATTGACTTTGCCTCCTCGCTCCCTCCTTTGAGTTCCAAAGGGTGTGTGTGGGTGGGGGGAGGAGTGGGTGGTGGCGGGTGCCGAAGGCCCAACCGGCCATGCTGGGTCGGGACAGGATGAGCCGGGCGGGCCTGAAAATGGACTGAATAGAGAAAGAGAGGGTTGGTGGGTGGGGGGGAATAGAACGAGAGAACAGAGGTGAACAGCGAGAGAGAAACAGAGGGAGAGAGGAGGAAGGGTAGGACTAGGAGCGATCTAAACTCATAGAAGTGGAGATCACACTTACGTGCAACTGAGGCAGTGTTTACATTGAGTGTTGGAAGGAATGTTGAGTATAGTGGAGATATACAGTGGTGTAGGTCAATGTCTCACCTTGGACTGGAAGCTGAAGATCGTAACAGCAAAACACACGATGGCAGTAATAGCCAAACACAGCAGAACAGACTTGGTGTTGTAATAGCTGAGAAATAAAACCAACAACCATCATTCAATCACAGTTATTTTACATATCAAATCATCCGCAAAAAACAGTCACTACACTTTACAGTACAGCCTTGGAAGCACTTTTGGACACAAGGATTATTTTATTATTGTTAATCAATTAAGCATTCATATGCTCCTTCTGTATTCTCCTGTTGTATAGTTTATCTGGTGGATTTAGAAGGGTTTGTGTTATGGTCTATAGTTAAACACCCTCTCAATACATATCTGAATACGTATTGAGAGAGAGAGAAAGACTGGGAGAGAGAGAGAACTTGAAAGTGAGAGAGAGAGAGCAAAAGGGTAACAAGCCAGAATTTAATCGTTAAAATATATCATAAATAATCCTTGGATTTGAAACATCTTCGAGACGTTTCAAAGTGCTTCACAAAGGAATTGACTGTATATTGTGGGCAAAACACAGCAGACAGTTATGTGTTATCAGAGACGCCATCCTTCGATTGAGATGCTAAACCAAACCCCCACCACCCAATTGACCAAAACAGAATCACAAAAGTAATTAAATTTGTTCAAAACGCAAACAAATCTCTTCACAAATACCTGGATATGAATCCGAGCATGCAGGCAAGGCTGGCCGTCTATATTTTTTTCCATAAAAGTGTGAGGAGAATGTATGCAAACAAACGAGAGAAATAAGAGAAAAGACAGAACCGTTAATAACCCCAATGGGAAATACATTAACCAGGTCATTGAATTCCTGTAGCTCAGTGGTTAGAGCACTCGCCTCACAAGCGATAGACCTGGCTGCGCAGGGCGAACGTTGGGCAAGTTCCCTTACTCCACACGTTTCCATTTACCTGACAATTAGTGTGAACCCGGTTGTTAGTCGATTGGTAGATTGCTTTTCCGGGTGTACAAACTCCTTCAAAATTTGTGTCATTTCAATCCACAACTGTTTGTGGAGACACTGCTGTGCGCAGTTGACTACCTACCGCCTTTCGCCCACAAAAATACAGTCAATTCATTTTGTGGTATGTTCTATGAAGCACTTTGAGATGTCTCGAGGACATGACAAGACGCTATTTGAAAAGCAATCCGTCAATTGACTAAGAACCAGGTCACTACTTACTGCTAAGATAAACAGAGGTGAGTGGAGGAAGGAATCTTGCCCAATGTTTTACCCTTACAGGAATCAAATCCAGGTTTTACTTGCGAGGCGAGCACTGTAACACTGGTCAGACACCAGCAGTTACCCCCCAATGCACAATTTGAGGTCCCTGATCCTTTGTTCTCGCTGACCTGTAGAGAGCGAAGCGTAACAACAACAACTTTAATTTATATAGCGCCCTCCACGCCGACAGCATCTCAGAACACAGAGAACATCTGCTTGATGCTTCCTACAATACATGTGCAATACTTACAAAAATGCTGAGAAGCATCAGGTTCCATGGGAAACATCTCCTGCACCAAATAAAAATGCACAATTGTCAACAGCTTCAAGATGGCTATTAGTTTTCAGTCGGATATTAAACCGAAGGCCTTGTCACGTGTGTTGTATAATAATAATAAATAAAAATAATCCTTTAATTTGATACTGCGCCTCATCATGAGACGTCTCAAAGCACTTCACAGGCTACACTGTAATGTGAATTGGCAGTTGTGTATTCTGTGGGCGAAACGCAGCAGCCAATTGCACACAGTCACATCCCCACAAAAAGTTGTGGGTTGAGCGAACCAAATTGTTTTAAATATTTTGTGGGGAGGGATTATGACCCCCAGAAAAGCAATCCGGTAACTGTGTGTGTTCTGTCTTGGTAAACGGTGGCGTGTGGGGTAAGGAAACTTGCCCAACAATCTTTACCTGGGTTGTGAGCAGCAAACTAGGGTCAGGTAGGTGATAAAGAAGATTGCACTGTGGAAAGGACAGAGCTATGTCAGAAACAACAAGACAAAATACTAAATTACATTTGCACAGCAGCTTTTATAACATGAGGATTTCCTGAGACTTCCCAAGATCCCAAAATAAACATGGGTTGTGGCTGAATCACATGTACATAGATACCCAGAGACACACACACAGACACACACACATGAGCACACAGGCACGTACATTAACACACAGAGACACTGACACACACAAATATTGACACATGCACACACACAGGAAAACAGGCATAGACATTGACACACACAGATACAACACACACAGGCACAGTTACCAATACACTCACAGACACACAGATACTGACACACACACAGACACATAAATGCCGACCGGGAAGGTGGAGGAGGTGAGAACCGTGTGAACAGAGACGCTGATGAGAGCCAAGGAGTATGGCCTCCATCTTGTCGATATTCAGCTGCAAGAAATTTGCGCTCATCCAGCTCCTGGTGTCTGACAGGCAGCTGACAGAACATCAGGGGACTGGGGGTCGCAAAGTGAAGTGGAGAAATAGAGTTGGGTACATGTGGTAGTGTGCCCCATGTCTGTGGATGACATCCCCAAGAGGAAGCGTGTAGATGAGGAAGAGGAGGGGGCGGAGGATGGATTCCTGGGGTCCCCCACAGGTAACTGGGTGAGATCGGGAGGAAAAGCTGTTTGTGGAGATGTGCTGCTGGCGGTTTGTGAGGTAGGATTCAAACCGGGCGAGTGACAGTCACTGAGGTGGATGACAGTAGAGGTCACGGGCCACAGAGTTCTGGATTATCTGCAGCCTGTGGAGGGAAGAATTGAGAAGGCCGACCAGTAGGGTGTTTGCATAATCGAGCTGGAATGTAAGAAAGGTATCGATGAGAGTTTCAGCGGCTTTGGGGGTGAGGTAATGGCGGAGTCAGACAATGTTGCGGAAATGGGGAAAGGCAGAGTGAGTCATTGCTTGAATGTGGGGGAACATGTTGGTGTGTGTGCGTGTTCTGAGAGAACATGCACACACATACCCACATGTTCTGTCAGAACACAAAAACATATCAAGAGACAAACACACACACTGCAAGACAGAATACACACACAAAAAGACACATCCACCCCAAGACAGAGACTTAACACTTACTATGATGCCAAGTACAAGCCAGGATTCGCCTGAATATAAATCTTGACTGGGTCACTGCATAAGACCACAAATAAATTACAGGATTACAGTTGGAAGAACACACAGTCACTACACTTTACAGTAAAAGATGGGGAAGTGCTTTGAGACACCAACAACAAATTACCAAGGCACAGCGCCTTTAACATCAAGAGGACATCTCAAGGCATTGGACAGTCACAGATTTGGACCCGAGTTGCGATCGGGAGCAGAGAAGGTGGGGGTAGGAGGGTGATTGAAGGCGTAGTCAAAGAGAAGGGTCTTGAGGGTTCTTGAAGGAGGCAAAGGAGGGGCAAGGTGAAGGGAATGTGGGATGGAGTTCCAGAGGGTGGGCAAAGAGGCTGGAGCCCAACTGCCAATGTTGGTAGGGGAGGGCGAGGCGGGGTACGTGGAGCAGGCCAGAGCCCACCGAGCGAAGGGAGAGAGAGGACGGATTCATAAGCTTCATTAGCAAGTCCCAGAGGTAGGGAGGGTCTAGGCTGTGGATGGCTTCAAGGTGATAACAACAACAACAACAACAAATTACACTTATAAAGCTCCTTTCACATCGGAAGGACGTCCCAAGGCGCTGCACAGGAGGCGTGTGACCGAGCTGGGAGGGGAGTGTACGGGGAGGGGTGAAACACGTAGGGGAGGTCGAAGAGTTCGGGATGGAACAAAAGGCACAGTCGAAGAGGAAAGTCTTCAAACCGGCCTTGAAAGAGGAAAGGGAAGAAACGAGATGGAGGGATTGGGGGATGGAATTCCATAGGGTGGGAGCGGAGAAACTAAAGGCCCGGCTTCCGATGGTGGGGCGGTTCGGGCGGGGGGCTTGGAGCAGGCCAAGTCCTGCTGAACGGAGGGTCCGGGTGGGCGTGTAGGGGGAGAGTAAATTGGTTAAATAGGGCGGGGCAAGGCCATGTAAGGCCTTCAAGGTGAGGACGAGGATCTTGAACTCGATCCTCTGGAGGATGGGGAGCCAGTGGAGACGGGCGAGGGTGGGAGTTATGTGGTCACGGAGGCGGGTGCGGGATAGTACACGGGCTGCAGAGTTTGGGATGACCTACAGCCTGTGAATGGAGGAACTGGGGAGGCCGACGAGGAGAGAGTTTCCGTAGTCCAGCCGTGAGGTGATGTACGCGTGCACGAGTGTTTCGGCAGCGCGGGGGGTAAGATAATTCGGAGCCTGGCAATGTTGCGCAGGTGGATGTAAGCGGTGCCGGTCAAGGCGCGGATGTGGGGGAGGAAGGAGAGTTTTTGGTCGAACGTGATGCCGAGGTTCCTGACTGGCTTTGTGAGGTGGAGAGTGCAGCCTTGGATGTTGAGGCTGGCAGCGCCCGATGTGCGGAGGCGCTGGCTTGAGCCAATCAGGAGGGCCTCGGTCTTTCTCACGTTCAATTGGAGAAAGTTGTCCTCGTCCAGGACTCGATGTCGGACAGACAAGCTGTCACAACATCGATGGTCTGGGGGTTGAGGGATGAGGCAGAAAGGTACAGCTGGGTGTCGTCCGCATACATGTGGAAATTTACCCCATGTTTGCGGATGACATTGCCCAGATGGAGCGTGTAAATGGTGAAAAGGAGGGGGACGAGGACAGAGCCCTGAGGGACGCCGTGAGAAACTGTGCGGGGGTTTGAGGAAAAACCATTGGAAGATACAAAGTGTAAAAGGTGGGTCAGATAGCAATGGATCCAGTCAAGGACTGTGCCTTGAAGGTTGAGGTGGGAGGAAAGACGTTGGAGGAGGATGGTGTGATCGACTGTGTCGAACGCAGCAGACAGGTCAAGGAGGACGAGGAGGCAGAGGGAGCCCTGGTCACAGGCGGTTAGGATGTCATTTGTAACCTTATCCAGGGCAGTTTCTGTGCTGTGATCAGGGCGGAAACCTGATTGGAGGGGTTCAAGGAGTGAGTGAGTTGAAAGGAAAGAGCGGAGCTGGGAGGCATCCACTCTTTCAAGGACCTTGGATAAAAACGGGAGGTTGGAGATGGGTCGATAGCTTGATGGTTGCGATGCATCAAGGGAGGGTTTCTTCAGGATAGGGGTGATGGTGGCAGTTTTAAGGGAGGTAGGGACGGTGCCTGAGGACAGGGAAAGGTTAATGGTGTCAGACATGAGCGGGGCCAAAAGGTGGAGCTGGGTGCGGAGGAGGGGGGTGGGGATGGGGTCCAATGAACACGTGGTGGGTTTCATAGAGGTGATTATTTTAGTGATTGAAGACGGGGAGGTGAGGATGAAAGTATGAAAGGGGGGGTTGGGTGAGAGTTGAAATAACGGATGGAGGGGCGAAGGTGGAGGAGAGGTGGGGGGAGGAAACCGCAGAGCGGATTCTCTCTATTTTGGACTCGAGGAAGTCCAACATCTCCTCACAACGTTCGTTTGAGGAAAGGATCTGCGAAGCGAGACGGGGGGGGCGGAGGAGTTGGTTGGTGATGGCGAAGAGGAGGCGGTGGTTGTTCTTCGCTTCCAGGGTTATCCTGGAGTAGAAGGCTGATTTGGCGGTGGCTAGGGCGGAGCGGTAAAATTTGATCGGAAATGGCCTTGTCTGTGATGGTGACGCCAGAGACGTTGAGGCCTCGGGTGATCACCAGATCGAGCGGATGGCCATGGGTGTGGGTGGCAGTGTTAATGTGAAGGGAGAAGTTGAAAGACGAAAGTAAAGAGGAAAATTCAGAGGAAATGGGGCAGGAGGGGGTGAAATGGAGGTTGAAGTCGCCAAGAATGATGAGGCGATCAGAGGAGGCTCCAACTGACCTGACCCACAGCCCCAGGACCCACAGCCCCGGCTCCAAGACCGGCTGCAAGACCCACAGCCCCGAGACTCATGGCCCCGGTCCCGGCTCCAGCCTCGACCCGGCAACTCATGGCCCGGGCCCAGGCAGCCCCGGCTCCCGGCACTGACACCCACAACCCCAGCCTCGGCCTTAGCCCCGGCCAGGCTCCAGACCGCAGCGCCGCTGCATCCCCCAGCCGCGGCCTCTCATCCCTTGGGATGATGCCACCCCATTGATCCCTCACTCCTGGTCCCCCGCGTGCGCAATATGGCTGCCGCGGCATGACCCGAGCTTCCCTCCCCCTTTTCAAGTTTTTCTCCCCAACCCCCCCTCTTGGTTATTCCTTCTCTACCCTTCTCTCTCTTCGCCCCCCTCGTTTACTGTCCCTGCTCGACCCTCCAACCGCTTCCCTCTGTTCCAGTATTGGAATCCTCCGTCGGGCTCACCGTGGCACTCGGCGCTGGCTGTCCAATAGCAGTCACACCAAGTGCCCTGTCCCCCACAATCCCTGCCAGCCCCACCGGACACAAACCCGGGGTTTCAACCTCTCCTCCCTTATCCAGATCCCCACCCTCCCCGCCAACCATCCCAGTCCCCCCTCACACCCCTCGGCCAACTGTTTTTTCCGCATCGGCCTCCAAAATGTCCGCTCTGTCTGCAACAAGAACCTGGCCATCAACGATCTCATCCTTGGTGAGAACGTTGACATCATGGCCCTGACGGAGACTTGGATCACCCCAGGCGACACTTTCCCCCTTGTTGAAGCCACACCCCCCAACTACACATTCCACCATGCTCCTCGACCCAACCGTCGTGGCGGTGGTGTGGCCCTCATCTCAAAGTCATCCCTCGCCCTATCCCCCTATTCCTCCGGTTCCTTCCACTCTTTTGAACAGCTCACCCTCTCTCACTCCTCCCACAATTCTTTCAAAATCCTATTAGTTTATCGCCCCCCCAAACCCTCCCCCACTTTCATTTCAGATTTTTCTTCACTTTTAACCTCCCTTTGTGCCTCCTCTGATCGCCTTATTATTCTTGGCGATTTTAACCTCCATTTCACCCCCTCCTGCCCCATTTCCTCTGAATTTTCCTCTTTACTATTGTCTTTCAACTTCTCCCTTCATATTAACACTGCCACCCACACCCACGGCCATCCGCTCGATCTGGTGATCACCCGAGGCCTCAACGTCTCTGGCGTCACCATCACAGACAAGGCCATTTCCGACCATTTTTTCATTTCCCACAACACCTCTATCCCTCCCCCCTCCACCTCCAAACCCACCACCATCTTCTACCGGCCCTGGAAGAAGATTCCCCCTCAAACTTTCACCTCTGCCCTAGAAACCTCCGACCTCTTCCCACAATGGCATTTTTTTTGCACCGACCCATCCTCCGCCTCCACCGCCCTCCACAACACCCTCTCCACTACCCTCGACACCCTGGCCCCCCTCACCTCCAAAACAGTCTCCCATTCCCGATCATCACCGTGGTACACAACTCACCTCCCCTCCCTCAAAAGCCAAGTGAGAGCAGGTGAACACACCTGGCTCAAATCTGGCCTCACGGTCCACCGGCAATCTGGCTGGACCGCCTCCGCCCTAGCCACCGCCAAATCAGCCTCTACTCCAGGATAATCCTGGAAGCCAAGGACAACCACCGCCTCCTCTTCACCACCACCAACCAGCTCCTCCGCCCCCCCCGCCTCACCTCGCAGATCCTCTCCTCTAACGATCGTTGTGAGGAGATGCTGGACTTCCTCGAGTCCAAAATAGAGAGAATCCGCTCTGCGGTTTCCTCCCCTCACCACTCCTCCACCTCCGCGCCCTCATCAGTTACCTCAACCCCTACTCACCCCCCATTTCACACTTTCAACCCCACCACCCCGCTTTCAGTCACAAAAATAATTACCTCCATGAAACCCACCACGTGCTCATTGGACCCCATCCCCCTCCTCTGCACCCAGCTCCATTTGTTAGCCCCGTTCATTTCTGACACCATTAACCTTTCCCTCTCCTCAGGCACCGTCCCTACCTCCCTTAAAACAGCCACCATCACCCCTATCCTGAAGAAACCCTCCCTTGATGCGTCGCAACCATCAAGTTATCGACCCATCTCCAACTTCCCGTTTTTATCCAAGGTCCTTGAAAGAGTGGTTGCCTCCCAGCTCCGCTCTTTCCTTTCAACTCATTCATTTTTTGAACCCCTCCAATCAGGTTTCCGCCCTATCCACAGCACAGAAACTGCCCTGGTGAAGGTTACAAATGACATCCTAACTGCCTGTGACCAGGGCTCCCTCTGCCTCCTCGTCCTCCTTGACCTGTCTGCTGCGTTCGACACAGTCGATCACACCATCCTCCTCCAACGTCTTTCCTTCCACCTCAACCTTCAAGGCACAGTCCTTGACTGGTTCCATTCTTACTTGACACACCGTTTACATTTTGCTTCTTCCAACGGTTTTTCTTCAAACCCCCGCACAGTTTCTCACGGCCCCCTCCTTTTCACCCTTTACACGCTCCCTCTGGGCGACGTCATCCGCAAACATGGGGTAAATTTCCACATGTATGCGGACGACACCCAGTTGTACCTTTCTGCCTCATCCCTCAACCCCCAGACCATCGATGTTCTGACAGCATGTCTGTCCGACATCGAGTCCTGGACGAGGGACAATTCTTTGCAATTGAACGTCAGTAAGACCGAGGCCCTCCTGATTGGCTCAAGCCAGCGCCTCCGCACATCGGGCGCTGCCAGCCTCAACATTCAAGGCTGTACTCTCCACCTCACAAAGCCAATCAGGAACCTCGGCATCATGTTCGATCGAAAACTTTCCTTCCTCCCCCATATCCGCGCCTTGACCGGCACCGCATTTTTTCCACCTGCGCAACATTGCCAGGCTCCGCAACTACCTCACTCCCCGCGCTGCCGAAACACTCGTGCCCGCGTACATCACCTCACGGCTGGACTACGGAAATTCTCTCCTAGTCGGCCTCCCCAGCTCCTCCATTCACAGGCTGCAGGTCATTCAAAACTCTGCAGCCCGTGTACTATCCCGCACCCGCCTCCGCGACCACATAACCCCCACCCTCGCCCGTCTCCACTGGCTCCCCATCCTCCAGAGGATCGAGTTCAAGATCCTCGTCCTCACCTACAAGGCCTTACGCGGCCTTGCCCCTCCCTACTTAACCGATTTACTTTCCCCCTACACGCCCACCCGGACCCTCTGTTCAGCAGGACTTGTCCTGCTCCAAGCCCCCCGCCCAAACCGCCCCACCATCGGAGGCTGGGCCTTCAGTTTCTCCGCTCCCACCCTATGGAATGCCATCCCTCAATCCCTCCGTTTTGTTTCCTCCCTTTCCTCTTTCAAGGCCGGTTGAAGACTTTCCTCTTCGATCGTGCCTTTTGTTCCACCCCGAACTCTTTTACCTCCCCTTCGTGTTTCACCCCTTCCCAAACACTCCCCTCCCAGCTCGGGTCACACGCCTCCTGTGCAGCGCCTTGGGACGTCCTCCCGACGTGAAAGGCGCTCTATAAATGTAATTTGTTGTTGTTGTTGTTGTTGTTGTTGAGGCACAAAGGGAGGTTAATAGTGAAGAAAAATCTGAAATGAAAGTGGGGGAGGGTTTAGGGGGTCGATCAACTAATAGGATTTTGAAGGAATTGTGGGAGGAGTGAGAGAGGGTGAGCTGTTCAAAAGAGGGGAAAAAAACGGAGGAATAGTGGGATAGGGCGAGGGATGACTTTGAAATGAGGGCCACGGCACCGCCACGACGGTTGGGTCGAGGGGCATGGTGGAATGTGTAATTGGGTGGTGTGGCTTCAACAAGGGGGAAAGTGTCGCCTGGGGTGATCCAAGTCTCCGTCAGGGCCATGATGTCAACGTTCTCACCAAGGATGAGATCGTTGATGGCCAGGGTCTTGTTGCAGACAGAGCGGACATTTTGGAGGCCGATGCGGAAAGAGCAGTTGGCCGAGGGGTGTGAGGGGGGGCTGGGATGGTTGGCGGGAAGGGTGGGGATCTGAATGAGGGAGGAGAGGTTGACCCCCCGGGTTTGTGTCCGGTGGGGCTGGTGGGGATGGTGGGGGACAGGGCACTTGGTGTGGCTGCTGTTGGACAGCCAACGCCGAGTGCCACCGTGAGCCCGACGGAGGATTCCAAAACTGGAACAAAGGGAAGCGGTGGGAGGGTCGAGCAGGGACAGTAGGCGAGGAGGGCGAAGAGAAAAAAGGGTAGAGAAGGAATAACGGAGAGAGGGGGTTGGGGGGGAAAAACCTGAGGAGGGGGAGGGAATCTTGGGTCATGGTGGCATCCATATTGCGCACGCGGGAGACCAGGAGCGAGGGATCAATGGGGCGGCATCATCCCAAGGGATAAGATTCTGTATTGAACACATTGTTCTTTTTGAAAAATGTATAATTATTGCGAGTCATTAATTGTCTTATTAATGGGAAAGCGGAGCTTCAGACACTGTTACCAGAAGGTGAACAGAGCAATGATGGCAACTGTGACCAAGAGCTGGATCATCAGGATAGCATAGACCTGCCATAGAGAGAGTGACAATCAGTGAGGAAGACACACACATCCACACTCCACTCCTCCCTCTCTCTCTCCCTCCTCCTCCTTCCCTCTGTCCTCTCTTCCCTTCCGTTCCTCATCTTCCCTCACGCCCTCATCTCCTCCCTCCCTTCTCTCCTCCCCTCCTGCCCTTCTCTCCTCCTTCCCTCATCTCCCCTCCCCGCCCCCTTCCCTCCTCTCCTCCCTCCCTCCGTTCTCTCCTCCACTATCAATCTCTCCGGGATGCCTTTGGTGTGATGGATACTATATAAACCAAACAGTTTTTGTTGTACCTTCCTGATGAAGATTCTCCGTATGTTGCTGTCATCCCAGCTGAAGACAGTGAGGATCTCCTTCTCCCCATAACTGGAACAAGCACCTGTACAACACACGCAACAAACCACAAATGACTTTCACATTGGGATCACAGCTGTTGAGGTTACATACCTTAGTCACTTCTTCGGCTTGTGGTGGTGGGGGGAGGGGGGGTTAGGTTCCATACATAAACGGGCACAAAGTGGCTGGGTTGGCTAGGTTACTAAGGGAAGTACGGGAGCAAATAGAGACTCTGGCCACAATCTTTCAATGTTCCATGGACACAGGTGTGGTGCCAGAGGACTGGAAGGTTCCTAATGTATAAAAAGTATAAAAAGGGACATAAGGACAAACCTGGGAACTACAGACCAGTCAGTCTAACAACGGTAGTGGGCAAACTTCTAGAGTCTATAATCAGGGACAAGATAGATCTTCACTTAGAAATATATAGGCTAATAAAGGACAGCCAGCATGGATTTGTTAAAGGCAGATCTTGCCTTACAAATCTGATAGAATTTTTCGATGAGGTAACGGAATGGGTGGACGAGGGTAGCGCAGTTGATGTAGTTTACATGGACTTTCAAAAGGCATTTGACAAAGTGCCGCATGAGAGGCTTATTAGGAAAGTAGAGGCCCACGGCATTAAAGGGACAGTGGCAGCGTGGATCCACAACTGGCTGCGAGACAGAAAGCAGAGAGTTGTGGTGAGCGGCTGTTTTTCAGAGTGGAGGGAAGTGTGCAGTGGCGCCCCCCAGGGATCGGTATTGGGACCACTGCTCTTTTTAATATATATTAATGATCTGGACTTGGGTGTAGGGAGCACAGTTTCCAAGTTTGCAAATGATACTAAGTTAGGGAGAATAGTAAATAGTGAGGAGGATAGTAACCATCTGAAAGAAGATATAGATAAAATGGTAAAGTGGGCAGACACATGGCAGATGTCAGCTGGAGTACTGTGTCCAATTCTGGTCACCACACTATAGAAAGGATGTTAAGACATTGGAAAGGGTGCAAGGAAGGTTTTCTAGAATGGTACCAGGATTGAGGGACTTCAGTTATGGGGAAACAACAACAAACAAACAAAACTTACATTTATATAGCGCCTTTCACGTCGAGAGGACGTCCCAAGGCGCTGTACAGTCAGGTAGGACAAGAGCAGGGTGGGAAGGATCAGGGCAGGATAAAGCATAGTAGGAAAAGTAACTGTATATTAGTGGGCGAAAGGCTAGATAGCTAGGTTTATTCTCTTTAGAACAGAGAAGGTTGAGAGGAGACCTAATAGAGGTTTATATAATCATGAGGGGATTTGACAGGGTGAATAAGGAAAAACTGTTTCCACTGGTGGGCGAATCTGTGACTCGTGGTCACAGATTTAAAATAGTTTCAAAACGAAGCAGAGGGGAACTGAGGAGAAATGTTTTCACTCAGCGGGTTGTTCGAATCTGGAATGCATTGCCTGAAAAGGTGGTGGAGGCCGATTCAATAACAGCTTTTAAAAGAGAATTAGGTCTTTATTTAAGGACAACAGGTCTGTTAGTTTATGGGGAGAGAGAGAGCTGGGCAGTGGGATCTCTTTTCAAACAGCCAGCACAGACTAGATGGGCTGAATGGCCTCCTTTTGTGTCGTAAAAGTTTATGATTCTATGAAAGTGAATTTTTGACCCAAATTCATTTTGGGGGTTGTCGGGCAACGGCACGGGGAGCGAGAGAGAAACTCCCTTCCCTTTTTTAATAGCGCTACAAGACCTTTAACATCCACCTGAATGGGTTAAAGATGGGGATCTCGAAATATATAGCACTCTTACCACCCCATCCCCTAACCTCCTCCAAACCCCCCCACCCCCCCAACACTGCACTGAAGCATCAACCTACACTGTGAGTTCAGAGACCTCAATGGGGGTGATGGGAGCTTGAACCCCTAACCTCCTCATTTGGGGGCAGGAGTCCAAGCGATCAAGCGAGGCTGACAGACCAGATGGTGGCAACACACCAAGCAGACATAGGATAAACAAAGGCTCTGTCCCATCTTTAAGGGAGTGACTTACCTGTATCCACATATATCCAGGTGGGCTGCGTTGGCCCTACCGGTGACGAGGAGCTACATTTAGCGCCCCTTGTAGCCTCCTCATAGGTTGGCAGGACAGAGGCAACAGGCATGGTGTCTGTTCCCTTGCTCACTCACCCGCTGACTCCTACTTTTATTGATGGCAAAGGGCTGCGGACAGAGGAAGAGTGGCCCTAGTTACAACAACAACTTGCATTTATATAGCCCCCTTCACACTGGATAGCGTCCCAGAGCGTTTGTCACATCCCCACACCGTGAACAGAATACAATACGATGCAACTTACATTTACGTTGTACCGGTCACACCGGGCCGGTGTCACTGCATGACCCTCCCACCCTCCCCTTCCATCCGTTCCACCGTCGGCGGCTGCTTTCAACCACTGTGCCCCCAAAACTCTGGAACACTCTCCCTCTATCCCACGTTGTTCCTACTTTCCCCATCTTCAGGTCGCACCTGAAGACATACTTCCCAAGACCGCGCCTATGGTCACCTCCCTCTCCTGGGGTCAGGTTTATGCTTAACCACTATCAACCTCTCGCACTCCACTCTGTGTGAGGGTGCTGTGTAACTGCAAGTTGTTGTTGTTGCTGAGGGTGTCTCACAGGGTCTACTTGGTTGACAAAGACTCTTTGATCCAATCTCATCTCATCCAGCAAACCTGCCCAATCCCCCCATCACAGCATCGTAATAAATATTATTAAATAAATCCTCACTTTCAATAAAGCCCCTTATCACAATGTTGAGATGTCATCAAAGTGCTTCACATAATTTTACTGTAAGTGTAGCAAGTATGTAGTTCGTAGGCGAATGCAGCTGCCAATTTGCGTGATATTGTACAGGCAGCCTATTTTTTAGCAGGTTGATCGGTCAGGACATTGGGAGAGCAAAACTCCCTTCTCTTTCCCAATAGCAGCATATGATCTTTAATGTCCTGAATAGGCAGAAACTGGGAACTCGTTCAAAGGCTCATCTGAAAGATGGCAGCTCCAACAAAGCAGCGATCCACCCCAGCAATGCTTATACAGTAAAAGCCTGTTTGTCCGGCACCCGATCAACTGTAACTTCAGTATGACCGGTATCGCAAAAAAAGTCCGTAATCGATTAACCTAAATTAATCCAGAAAAATGCATTGAAAAAAAAAAAAAATTTTGGGGGGGTTTCAGCCGAATATCCAGTAGGCTCTTTAACCGGCATTGGCCAGATCCCGAAGGTACCGAATAAACAGCCTGTGGCTCTGTGGTTAGAGCCCTCGCCTCATAAGCGAGAGACCTGGGTTCGATTCATGGCAGGTCAGGCCAGGACAACACCTTGGGCAAGTTTCCTTACACACACCAGATAATAATCCCTCAGGAAAACAAACAATAATAAATTGGTTCCCCTCTCTCCCACCCACATACAGACAGATCATACCTAAACATGTCCTTTACATTTGTAAACTTTGGCAAATTGGGGACTTCAATCTTTTTAAAAATGTTTTGTTGTTCTTTGCAAAGCAGAAAACCTGCTTTGAGATTGAGAATTTGCCAATTTCTGGATGCTCTGATATTTTTTAAATAAAAAATAGAAACAGCAGAAACCATGAGTATATTGAGAATTTCTAAACCTGCAATTTTAGCATTACAACAACAGCAACAAACAGTGAACAGTCAGGGACCCGAGTGGGGGGTGGGTGGTGGGGAGGGTCGGGGTAGGGGGAAGGGGAAGGAGAGTGGGAGAGGTGGAGAGTTAGTGGGAGAACTGAAGGTGTGGTCGAAGAAGGTAATTAGAATTACCTTCAAGTTTCTCTTTGGAAATTGACATCCTTTACTGCTACACCACTTTATTCCAATTAGGTATTGAACAAGCGTCCGTGGCTGAGATGAGCAGTGTTACATCACATGATGGTCATTAGCAAGGATTATAGACACAGCAACACACTAATACTGTTTGTTTAGCCTCTTCTTATCCCACAAACCCACACAGATAGAAATCCAAACCGCAGAGAGGGGGAGAGAGGGAGGTTTACAGATGAATGATATAACTTGATATCAAATTTAGGGTTTGTTAAAGTAGTTTCTTTATTTGCCAATCTGAACCAAAGACTGGACAAAGTAATAATAATAATCATTGCAATTGACAGAAATAGCGTGCAATCACATCGTTGAGACATCCAAAAGCACTTTGCAGGAAGTTGTTGAATCAAATGGGACGTCCTTCCAACATGAAAGGCGTTAAACCAAATGTAATTACAGTATTGTATGGTAGAATAAGGATTACCAGTACTATTATATTGTAAACTATCCATTTGCACAAGTACCGCTACCTCAACAGCGACACACGCGGGCGGCAGGTTGCACTGCCGAGGTCTGATTAATCCCCAATTCAGAGGCTTTGAAGAATAATCCTGTCATTTTTCAAATCTTCGAGACTCAAAGCGCTTCACAGAATATACTGTAAAGTGAATTGACTGTATGTTTTATGAGCAAACCGCAGCAGCCAATTGCACTCAGCAGCATCCCACAAACAATCGTGGATTGAAATGACCAATTTTATTATTTTGGTTTTTTTTTGATTATTAGGTGTATGGAGTAAGGAAACTTGCCCAAGGGCTCAGCCTGATTTGCCTGTATTCGAACGCAGGTAAGGCAAGTGCTCTAACCACTGAGCTACAGGAGCTCCAAAAACCACAACATGGAGAATCTTATGGATATTATTTGAATCCAAGAGTTTACATGTTCCCAGAGAGCTGAGAAGAGGACATAGTGTTGGAAATCTAAGTGGAGTGTGGATTATGATCATTAGAATCTTTACTTGGGCCTTCAGCACCACCTTGAATTTCCTTGAGATGCCTTGAGAGCATAATTATAATATTGCTTGAATTTGATATATGGCCTTATCACATCTTCTAGACACCTAAGCATCCCAAAGCGCTTGATAGTGGGGGAGCACGAAGCTGAGCCAGGGGGAGAGAAAGGTGACCACAGACACAGTCGAATAAGAAGATCTTTAGGTGCAACCTGAAAATCGGCAAGGAGGAGGCATGGCGGAGGAGTAGAGAGATTTCCAGAGTTTGGGGGTGTAGTGACTTAAAGCATGGTCACCAATGGAGGGACGGAGGGCATGTGGACATGTGGAAGGCCAAATCCAGGCAATGCAGCGGCAACTGCAGAAGAAGAACAGACAACTCACTGGGCTCTTTATAAGACTTTATTGGTTAATGATTCACACATCTCAGCGCCTCAGTAACACTTGATGTCTGACATTCAACAACAACAACAAAATTACATTTTATAGCACCTTTCACATCAAGGGGATGTCCCAAGTCAAGTAGGTGAGGTTCTCCATCTTCAGCCTGTTTGGGAACACAATCCGGTCACCATTTGAGAGGTAGATTTAAGGCAATTCTAATCTGTAAACTGAAAGAAGAGTTTAGTGAGTGAATATTTCCCATGTCTATGAGCCCATCAGGTCCCATACTCGCTCGACTCTGCCGCCCGCATTCCCACTCACACTAAACTACATATCACATCTCTCACCTCCCGAACTGCCTCCTACTCTCGAACCTCACCCTGATTCACCAGCCACTTCCGCTCACTCAAGGGCCAGGTGTGGGTCCCTGAATGCATCTGGCTCAAATAAGGTGCACTGGCATATCTGGCTGGACCACATCAAAACCTACCGCTCTGCTCTGGCCTCCACTAAATCAACAACTTTGATTTATACAGTTTCCTCCACGCCGGACAGCGTCTCAGAGCCCTTCACAATAACGGATCCCAGGGGCAAGCCAGCAGCAGGGGGAGAAAGGTGACCAATGGCGCAGTCAAAGAGAAAGGTCTTTAGCTGAGACCTGAAACTGGGAAGAGAGGGCGAGAGGCAAAGGTGGTGAGGAAGGGAGTTCCAGAGCCTCAGGGCATAGTGGCTGAAGGCATGGTGGAGGATTTGGGGGACAAGGAGGAGGCCAGACCCGGTAGGGCGAAGGCAACAGGTGCTGGTTTGAGGAGAGAGGACGGAGAGGTAGGGGGGTGCAGAGGAGTGGTGGGTTTTGAAAACAAGAGTGAGGATCTTGAACTCGATCTTCAACGGGACAGAGAGCCTGTGAAGTCTGGCAATGACTGGGGTAATGGGGGAGCGAGGTTTGGTGCAGGTAAGAAGGCGGCAGCAGTTTTGAATGAGTTGGATTTTATGGATTGTGTTGGAGTGGAGACCGGCGAGGAGGGCATTGGAATAATCAGTCCGAGAGGTGACCAGGGTTTGAGCGACTTTTGGGGTGAGATATTGCCATCGGACGTGGAAAAAAGTGGTGCTGGTGAGAGACTGGATGTGGGAGAGTCCAGAGTCTATAATCAGGGACAAGATAGATCTTCACTTAGAAATATATAGGCTAATAAAGGACAGCCAGCATGGATTTGTTATCTTGCCTTACAAATCTGATAAAAATTTTCGATGAGGTAACGGAATGGGTGGACGAGGGTAGCGCAGTTGATGTAGTTTACATGGACTTTCAAAAGGCATTTGACAAAGTGCCGCATGAGAGGCTTATTAGGAAAATAGAGGCCAACGGCATTAAAGGGACAGTGGCAGCGTGGATCCACAATTGGCCGCGAGACAGAAAGCAGAGTTGTGGTGAGCGGCTGTTTTTCAGAGTGGAGGGAAGTGTGCAGTGGCGCCCCCCAGGGATCGGTATTGGGACCACTGCTCTTTTTAATATATATTAATGATCTGGACTTGGGTGTAGGGAGCACAGTTTCCAAGTTTGCAGATGATACTAAGTTAGGGAGAATAGTAAATAGTGAGGAGGATAGTAACCATCTGCAAGAAGATATAGATAAAATGGTAAAGTGGGCAGACACATGGCAGATGAAGTTTAATGTAGAGAAGTGTGAGGTGATAGATTTTGGGAGAAGAAATGAGGGGAGGCAATATAGGCTAGATAGTACAATTTTAAGGGGTGTGAGGGAACAGAGACCTGGGGATTTGTATTAGCGACTCTTTGAAAGTGGCAGGACAGGTAGCCAAAGCCGTTAAGAAGGCATATGGGATACTAGGCTTTATAAATAACGGTATAGAGTACAATAGTCAGGAAGTGCTGACTAACCTCTATAAAACTTTGGTTAGGCCTCAGCTGGAGTACTGTGTCCAATTCTGGTCACCACACTATAGAAAGGATGTTAAGGCATTGGAAAGGGTGCAAAGAAGGTTTACTAGAATGGTACCAGGATTGAGGGACTTCAGTTATGAGGAAAGGCTAGATAACTAGGTTTATTCTCTTTGGAACAGAGAAGGTTGAGAGAAGACCTAATAGAGGTTTATAAAATCATGAGGGGATTTGACAGGGTGAATAAAGAAAAATTATTTCCACTGGTGGGCGAATCTGTGACTTGTGGTCACAGATTTTAAATAGTTTCAAAACGAAGCAGAGGGGAGCTGAGGAGAAATGTTTTCACTCAGCGGGTTGTTCGAATCTGGAACGCATTGCCTGAAAAGGTGGTGGGGGCCGATTCTATAACAGCTTTTAAAAGATAATTAGATATTTATTTAGGAAGAGCAGATCTATTAGGTTATGGGGAGAGAGCGAGACAGTGGGATTGAGTTGCTCTTTTCAAAGAGCTGGCACAGACTAGATGGGCCGAACGGCCTCTATGTTTCTATGAAGATAGAGAGGACGTCGTTTGTGACTTTCACAGGCGCAGTCTGTGTACTGTGTGCAGGGCGGAAACCAGACTGGAGAGGTTTGAAAAGGGAGTGGGAGGAGAGGTAAGCGCTGAATTGGTTGGCAACAACGCGTTTGAGTGATTTGGCAAGGAAGGGTAGGTTTGAAATAAGGCGGTAGTGGCTCGGGTTTGAGGGATCCAGGGAAGGTTTTTTGAGGAGGGGGGTAATGGCAGCAGGGACTGATCCTGTGGAGAGGGACAGCCAGCAGTGGACAGAGGAGGGGACGCTGGATGACCAGTAAATCGGTGGGAAGGGAGTCGAGGCAGCAGGTGGTGGGCTTCATAGAGGTGATGGTGCGTGACAGTGAGGAAGGAGATGGAGAAGGAATGCAGGAAGGGGGTCGTGGTAGGGAGCTGATGACGGGGAGGGTGAGGGGGACGAAATGGGATTGGTGGTGGGCGACGAGAAGCAGGAGGATGAGGCTGCCTCGCGGATATTGTGGATTTTTGAGGAGAAGAAGTCCATGAGTTCCTTGCACTTCGCGTTTGAAATGAAGATTGAGGATGCCTGTAGGGGGCGCGCGGAGAAGGTGGTGGGTGGTAGAAAAAAGGACTTTCGGGTTGTTTTTAGACTCCAAGATGATGTTCGAGCAGTGGGCCGTTTTCACACGCGACAGAACGGCAGTAACTGTGGAGATGCTCGAGTCAAGTGGGTGGTGAACTGTCAGCCCGGTTTTCTGCCACCTGCGCTCGAGCAGCCGGGTTTGGGTTTTGTACCAGTGGGAGTGGGTGGGTTTGGAGATGGACTCCCAGGAATCCTGTTTGGATTACAGGGAGACGAGAGAGTTGAAGGTGGAGGAGAGGCGATCATGGAGCAGCTGGACGGCTGCTTCAGGATCGCTGTGGGTGGAAGGGTGAAAGAGGGGTAGGAGGTCAGGGGATGCGAGGGCCCCTGTGAGGGTCTCGGGGAGGGGAGGGGGGGGGGAAGAGGGAGACTTTTCCATGGGTGGAAGAGTATATTTGAGGGCTTCGTGGAGGAGTGAGAGATGCAAGAGGAGAAGGAGATGAGGAGGTGGTCTGAGATGGCCTTGTCCATCATGCTACGGTCGGAAATATGGAGAAAGACCAAGGGAAGCTATGGAGATGAGGGCCACCCCGCCGTCACGTTGGTTCGGGCGGGGGGGTGGTGTCAGGTGTAGCCTGGAGGGGAGGCCTCGACTGGAGGGACGGGTCATTGGGGGAGTGCCAGGTTTCTGTAAGCCCAAGAATATCAATACGCTCATCCAGGATGAGGTCGTGGAGGTCGTGGATAATGGGGGCTTTGTTGGGAGATAGGAACGGACATTTTGAAGGGAAACGGGGATGGGTTTGCTGGAAGGTGGAGAGGGTGTGTGGAAGAGATGGGTGGAGTGTGAGGACGGTGGGGAAGTGGGAAGGATACACATGAGAGAAGGGGGAGTAGAGTTTGCCTTAAGGAGGCGGTTTGTGCCAAGAGAATGTGGAGGGAGTTGGAAGTTGGAAGGGCATTGACAGCTGAGCGAATTCCCTCCACTCTCTCTCGTGCGGAGAGAGAATATGGAGCTCCTGTGGCTTAGTGGTTAGAGCACTTGAAAGCTGGGGAGACCAAGCTGGGAGACCTGTGTTCGAATCCAGGCAGGTCAGGAAACTTGGGTAAGTTTCCTTACTCCACACACCTAATAATAATCCGTCCAAAAAAACACACAATAAAATTGGTCATTTCAATCCATGACTGTTTGTGGGACACTGCTGTGCGCAATTGGCTGCCGCGATTCACCCATAAATATACAGTCAATTCACTTTACAGTATATTTTATGAAGCGCTTTGGATGTCAATAAGATGTGAAAAGCGCGATACCAAATGCAAGGATTATTATTATTATATATTATTATTATGATGGGACAGTTGGGGTGGCTACTCCGATGGGCCAGACTGGAGCAGAGGGAAGTGATGATGGGGTCCAGGAGACAGAGGGGCGGTGGGAAAGAAGGACAGAATGAGAGTAGCGGATAGAGGGAGGATAGGAGGAGAGAATTTAGCTTTATATAGAATTTATATAAAGCGAAGGTGTTGTTGTTGTTATGTAGCCTGGGCCATGTCTGCCGTGCCATTTTGTCCTAACCTATTTTTTTTCCATTTTTTTTATTGATCTTGTTTAATCTAAGTTCTTGTAGTGTTGTCAGTGATGCTCATTTGATTGTATTTGCTTTCTCAAGACTGAAACTGAAAAGACAGCTGACAACTTCAACAACTGTGGATCAAAGTGTGAATGTGTATGTGCAGCTTGTTTGTAATCCGGGTCACGGCAGTTCATGTGAACTCCTGGTGACCTGCCGAGTGCCCCATTACCTGTGGCTTGTTGCTGCTCCAGGCTGTCAGGCGAGCGGCTCAAACCCCGAGGCCCGGAGCGGACTCCAGGTGGACGGTCAGAGACAAGTCACTGGGCCGGTCTCCCGGGGATCGAGGCCGGCGGTGGTCAGACGGGAGGTCGGGGTCCGAGGCCGTGAGAGCTAATAGCCGGCGACCGGCCGGTACCCATAATACGGATCGGGGTCAAACGGCCGCCATTACCGGCTCAGGTGGAGGAGCAGCCGCCATCTTAGGGTTTGCACTTTCCCGCGGTATTCCTTCCCCGTGACATCATTCCCGGTCACAGACACAGTAGACTGTCACCTGATCTGTCCTCCCCTCCCTTCCCCCCAACCCCACACCCTCCGCCCCCAAGCCTCCAGCCACCTCCCCCCCCTCTTCCAGCTCCTGCCCCCCACAGCCTCACCTCTCCCCAGCCTCCCACCTCCCACTCTGCCCCCCAGCCTCCCCCGCCCTCCCACTCCTCAGCCTCCACCCCCCGCAGCCTCCCCACCCCACCCCGAGTCTCTCCCCCCCCCTCCCACGGCCTCCCTCACAGGCTCTCCCCACAGCCTCCCAGCCTCTCCCCCAAGTCCCTCCCCTCCAGCCTCCAATCTCCCCCGCTTTCCCAGCCTCCCCCCTCAGTCTCCAGCCTCTCCGCCACCGGCCCCCAGGCTCCCTCTCCCCCAACACGCAGCCTCCCTCCCCCCAGCCTCCAGCCCCCCTCCCCCCAGCCTCCAGCCCCCCTCCCCCCAGCCTCCAGCCCCCCTCCCCCCAGCCTCCAGCCCCCCTTCCCCCAGCCTCCAGCCCTCCTCCCCCCAGCCTCCAGCGCCCCACCCCCAACCCCCAGCGCCCCGCCCCCAGCGCCCCGCCCCCAACCCTCCAGCCTCCCTCCCCCAACCCCCAGCCCCCCTCCCCCAACCCCCAGCGCCCCTCCCCCAACCCTCCAGCCCCCCTCCCCCAACCCCCCTCCCCCAACCCCCAGCTCCCGGCCCCCAACCCTCCAGCCCCCCTCCCCCAACCCCCCGCCCCCAGCGCCCCTCCCCCAACCCCCAGCGCCCCGCCCCCAGCCTCCCTCCCCCAGTCCCCCTCCCCCAGCCCCCCTCCCCCAACCCCCAGCCTCCCTCCCCCAACCCCCAGCGCCCCTCCCACAACCCCCAGCCCCCCTCCCCCAGCCCCCCTCCCCCAACCTCCAGCCCCCAGCCCCCCTCCCTCAACCCCCAGCGCCTCTCCCCCAGCCTCCCTCCCCCAACCCCCAGCGCCCCTCCCCCAACCCCCAGCCTCCCTCCCCCAGCCCCCCTCCCCCAACCTCCAGCCCCCAGCCTCCCTCCCTCAACCCCCAGCGCCTCTCCCCCAGCCTCCCTCCCCCAACCCCCAGCGCCCCTCCCCCAACCTCCCTCCCCCAACCTCCAGCCTCCCTCCCCCAGTCCCCCTCCCCCAACCCCCAGCCTCCCTCCCCCAGTCCCCCTCCCCCAACCCCCAGCCTCCCTCCCCCAGACTCCAGCCACCCTCCCCCAGCCCCCCTCCTCCCTCCTCCAGCGTCGCCCCTCCAGCCTCCAATGCCCCCCCAGCTCCCACCCCCGGCCTCCAGTCTCCCTGCCCCCCCCAGCCTGCACCTCAGGCCTCCCCCCCTACCCCTCAGCCTCCAGCCTGCCCCCCCCCCCCACAGCCTCCTCCCCGTCAGAGGGTGGGGGTTATGTGGTCGCGGAGGCGGGTGCGGGATAGTACACGGGCTGCAGAGTTTGGGATGACCTGCAGCCTGTGAATGGAGGAACTGGGGAGGCCGACGAGGAGAGCGTTTCCGTAGTCCAGCCGTGAGGTGATGTACGTGTGCACGAGTGTTTCGGCAGCGCGGGGGGTAAGATAATTGCGGAGCCTGACAATGTTGCGCAGGTGGAAATAAGCGGTGCCAGTCAAGGCGCGGATGTGGGGGAGGAAGGAGAGTTTATGGTCGAACATGATGCCGAGGTTCCTGACTGGCTTTGTGAGGTGGAGAGTACAGCCTTGGATGTTGAGGCTGGCAGCGCCCGATGTGCGGAGGCGCTGGCTTGAGCCGATCAGGAGGGCCTCGGTCTTACTCACGTTCAATTGGAGGAAGTTGTCCCTCGACCAGGACTCGATGTCGGACAGACATGCTGTCAGAACATCGATGGTCTGGGGGTTGAGGGATGAGGCGGAGAGGTACAGTTGGGTGTCGTCCGCATACATGTGGAAATTTACCCCATGTTTCCGGATGACGTCGCCCAGAGGGAGCGTGTAAATGGTGAAAAGGAGGGGGCCGAGGACAGAGCCCTGGGGGACGCCGTGAGAAACTGCGGGGGGTTGAGGAAAAACTGTTAGAAGATACAAAATGTAGGCGGTGGGTCAGGTAAGAGTGGAACCAGTCAAGGACTGTGCCTTGAAGGTTGAGGTGGAAGGAAAGACGTTGGAGGAGGATGGTGTGATCGACTGTGTCGAACGCAGCAGACAGGTCAAGGAGGACGAGGAGGCAGAGGGAGCCCTGGTCACAGGCGGTTAGGATGTCATTTGTGACCTTGACCAGGGCAGTTTCTGTGCTGTGAGCAGGGCGGAAACCTGATTGGAGGGGTTCAAAGAGTGAGTGAGTTGAAAGGAAGGAGCGGAGCTGGGAGGCAACCACTCTTTCAAGGACCTTAGAAAGGAACGGGAGGTTGGAGATGGGTCGGTAGCTTGATGGCTGCGGCGCATCAAGGGAGGGTTTTTTCAGGATAGGGGTGATGGTGGCTGTTTTAAGGGAGGTGGGGATGGAGCCAGAGGAAAGGGAAAGGTTGATGGTGTCAGAGATGAGTGGGGCCAGGAGGTGGAGTTGGGTGCGGAGGAGGGGGGTGGGGATGGGGTCCAGTGAACACGTGGTGGGTTTCATGCAAGTGATTATGTTTGAAGACGGGGAGATGGGGATGAAAGTATGAAAGGGGGGGTGGGTGGGGGTTGGAATAGCGGATGGAGGGGCAGAGGTGGAGGAAAGATGGGGGGAGGAAACCGCAGAGCGGTTTTTCTCGATTTTGGACTCGAGGAAGTCCAACATCTCCTCGCAGCGTGCGTTTGAGGAGAGGATCTGCGAAGCGAGGCGGTGGGGGGGGGGGGGGGCGGAGGAGCTGGTTGGTGGTGGCGAAGAGGAGGCTGTGGTTGTCCTTCGCTTCCAGGATTATCCTGGAGTAGAAGGCTGATTTAACGGTGGCTAGGGCGGAGCGGTAACATTTGATGCGGTCCAGCCGGATTTGCCCCAATATAAGTGTGATCTCATCCACCTAGGGGGTAAAAATAGTAGAAATTATTCTTTAGAAGGGGAGAGACTACATAGTGTTAGAGTTCAGAGGGACTTGGGGTCACCAGTCACAAAAAGTTAGTTTGCAGGTACAGCAAGCAGTTAGGAAGGCTAACAGTATGTTGGCGTTCATTATAAATGAGTATAAGAGTAGGGAAGTCTTGGTGCAGCTGTATAGAGCCCTGGTGAGACCTCACCTGGAATACTGTATCCAGTTTTGGTCTCCTTATTTAAGAAAGGATGTGCTCGCCTTGGAGGTACAACGTAGATTCACTAGGCTGGTACCTGGGTTGATGGGAATGAGTTCCGAGGATAGGTTGAGCAATCTAGATCTATATTCTCTAGAATATAGAAGAATTAGAGGTGATCTTATAGAAACCTATAAGATTATTAAGGGGCAAGACAGAATAAATAGTGGGAGACTGTTTTCCCTGGTTGGTGAAACTAACCAGTGGTCACAGTCTGAAGATTAGGAGTCAGCCCTTTCACACTGAGTTGAGAAATTTCTTCACTCGGAGGGTAGTGAATTCATGGAATTCTCAGTCCTTGAACATACAGGTAAACCTTTATTTAGGATGGGGTTACGTTCCTGAAAACTATATATTGAAATATCCTAAATTGAAATGCAATTTCCCATGCAGTCCCATTATATTGTACTTTAATACTGGCAAATATTAATACAGTACACTACTGGCAAACTTTAATATTGGCAATGTGACAGTGGCACTTGCAGCTTTTCCACTCATCTTGATGTTGTGGAGCCCATAGTGTCTTTTAAACCTTTGAAACCACCCTCTGCTAGCACTGAAAGATGGTGCTGTTGAGCCTTCTCCTTCCTGATCATTTAACTCCCTAAATAATGATTTTGCCTTCTCTTGGATAACCAGGGTGTTGAGTGGTATATTACACTGGTTCTGATCCTCAATTCAGACACTCAGCATTCTTTCCATGTTTTCCTTCACATCACTCCAGATTAACAGTTTTGCTAATCTGCTTGCACCTGTAGCTGTATCACACGCCAAATGGCCTACTCCTGTTCTTATGTTTACCCTGTCCCCAAACACAGTCACTACACTGTACCCTGCCCCAAACACACAATCACTACACTAATGTCTGTATACTGATGGGGGTGTCAGTGTAGGAACAAGAAAGGCAGTCGGGGGCCATTCTCCGATGGAGGAAGAACAGTAAGTGAGTCCCTGCTCCAGAGAAGCACCTGACCTGCGATCAGCAGAGAATCAGAGCAGAGTATCGTGAATTAGGCAGGCAGCAGACACTGAGCAGAGAAAGCTAATCTGTTCTGCAGCTCAACCACAGCAGCAGAAACATCTCCCAGTCGAGAGGCCAAAGGTGAACGGGTTTTATAATCCAATCTGGGACAGAGAGACCTGTCCTGCCTGGCCTTACTCACCCCCCAAACACATACGCACACACACACAGATTCTCTAGATCAGAGGAAGGACAAGACATTTCAGGAAAAAATATTTCTTTCAATAATTATGATACACATTTTGCACATTGATTCAATTACATTAGTTATATTATTGAGTGTCAACTGTGATTAACATGTCAAAACCTCATGCAGAAAGTATTAGTGACCATTTTACAAACTTTTACATATCAGCCAATAGCAGTTAATACTCCATTACTACACAAGCCCACACATTACAGTAACTCAGAAGCTACAGACCACTCGTGTGATATTGCTCAAGCAAGATTAGACAACAAACGACCAATTCTCACTCCTCACGGTGAGGAAATTTTGCTACAATTGTTATATTCGAGATATAAAAGAGAGACCGTGGAGAGATCGACTTTTATGTAAGACGGCTTTATTAACAAGAGCCCACAAGCATGCAATTCCATGTGCTACCACAGTGGTCATGAGAAGGTGCTATAACCGATACATCTACATATAAGGGCATAGTGATTAGCATAATCCTACATCTCCCCCCAAGTACAGACAGGTGTACTTTAAGATCACTTAAAAATTAAGGCGATCAGGAGGTTTTACTACACGTCCAGAACGTGTTGTCATCACAGCTGGTGGTTGAACACTCTGTGTTTGTGACAATGATGGAGACGGTGAAAACTTCTGAGGTGAAGTTGCGGTCTGTTCTGTTACATCAGTAGGTGTAGTTGGTGGAGGTTCCAGTAGTGGTTTTTTAGGTGGTGTGCTAACCGGGGCTGATCGGTTTCGTCGAACTGTGCCGGGACTGGTTTTTATGATGTAGGATCGTGGGTTGGAAGTTTGGTTGAGGACAGTTCCGTGGCGGTCCTGGTCTCGGATCCAAACAGAGTCGCCGGGATGGAGCTCTGGCAAATCTCTAGCGCGGTGACGAAGGTTGTAGTTTTGTTGCTGATTTGTGCGATATACCTCTTACTTCTGTCGTATCTGCTGGTCGGATTGAACCTTTGGTTGAAGGTTTGATGGAAGAATAGGTAGTGTTATTCGAAGTTTCCTGCTCATCCGCAGCTCGCTTGGTGATAGGCATTCTGGAGAGGAGACGCTCTGTACGTCAGGAGGGCAAGATAGGGATCTTCATTCTTTTCAAGTAGCCCTTTCATTGTACGAACTGCTCTCTCAGCTTCGCCGTTTGCCTGTGGGTACCTTGGCGAACTGGTGGTGTGTACGAATCCATACTTCTCAGCAAACTGGAGGAATGAGGCTGAACTAAATTGCGGCCCATTGTCAGAGACCACCAAGTCTGGGATCCCGTGGACGGCAAAGATTTATTTCAGTGCTTTAATAACTGTTGCTGAGGTTTGACCAGATGAGAGAGATTTTATTTCTATCCAGCGGGAATAGTAGTCGACTACAACGAGAAAAATCTTCCCTTGATATTCAAATAAATCCATCCCCAGCCTTTCCCACGGACGTGATGGGAATGATGCTGGCAAGAGAGGCTCGCGTTGTTCTGGTCGGTGTTTGGCACAAGTCAAACATTTAGAAATCATCTCTTCCAAAGTCTTGGAGAGACCCGGCCACAGATGTACGTGCTCTGGCTTGGCATTTGGTGATTCCCAAATGGCCCTGATTGATGCAGTCAAGTATTTCCAATCTCATGGTTCTGGGAATGACTATGCGGTCGTCATAAAGAAGAAGATTGTCGAGGACAGAGAGATGACTTCTACTTTCCCAGTACTGGCGAAGTAGTGGTGTGTGTGGCATGTAAGCAGGCCAACCACTTAAGCAATACTCTTTGATCTGCGCGCACTCTTCGTCTGCTGTTTGAGCTGTGGCAATGTCAAGTAGGCGTCGTCTACTCGCTGGTAGTGTATTCATTGTATGATTCTCGAAAGTTTCAATTTCTGCAATCAGCGCAGTGTCGGATTCATCGGGTATGCCAACAGGAGCACGGGATAGTGCATCGGGCGTGTTCTGGTGTTTGCCTGGAACGTACTGGACTGTTGGACTAAATCTCATCAGACGAAGGCGGAATCGCAGTATGCGTGGAGGCATCTTATCGAGTTCCTTCGTCTGCAGAAGGGACACAAGTGGTTTGTGATCTGTCTCGAGGATGAAGTGTAGTCCTAGTACATAGTCAGAGAACTTCTCACAAGCCCAGGTTGCAGCTAGTGCTTATTTTTCGATTACTGCATATCGCTTCTCTGTGTCACTGAGAGAACGTGATGCATAGTAGATTGGATGGCGTTTTCCATCGTCTTGGATTTGAAGAAGAACGGCACCAATGCCAGTGGCAACGAAGGTTGGATGTTTTGGGTCATAGTGAGCGAGAACTGCAGATGAAAGTAGCAAATCTTTCACGTTTTGAAATGAACTCTGCTGTGCGTTACCCCAATACCAAGCTGTCTCTTTCTGTAGCAGCTGGCGTAATGGCTCGTTGATCTCCGCCAACCTAGGGACGAACTTCCCAAGTTGGTTGACCATTCCCATGAATCTCTGGAGTTCAGTGATGTTTGTTGGGACTGGATACTCTGCAATGGCTGTCGGTGTCTCTGGCTCTGAGTGTCTCTGGCTCTGAGTGTCTCTGGCTCTGGCTCAAATGCTGGCTGTGAGTGTCTCTCAACTGAGATGCAAGCTCTCCAAAAGTCGTTATCGTCAATGATCTCATCAAGGAACGGAAGGTCCTCCTGTAGTGAGTCTTGAACTTCATGCACTTTTGTATTTCTGCGTTTGGATGCAGCGCTGCGGCAAACTGCCTGGAAATGACCTTTCTTTTGGCAATTGTTGCACGTGGCATCTTTTGCAGGACATTGTTGACGTGAATGGTGTTGTCTGCCACACCATTGACAATGATCGGCCTTGGAATCTCGTGTTTGCTGCATTTGTTTGCTCGACTTTAAGCTGTTGTCGTTGGATGGAGTTTTGCGTTTAGTGACATGATCGATGCTGGTGAACCTGATGTCACCACGGACAATGTCTCGGCTGTTATATCTTGCCTCTGACTGACGGCATATATGGACCGCTTTGTCAAGCGTGAGGTCCGGTTGGGCCTGCAGAGAGTCTGACAATTTTTCATCCAGCACTCCAACAACAATTCTGTCTCTGATTAAGCTGCCCTTGAGCATTGACAGTTATCCGCTAATCTAAACAAATCTTGTATGTAAACATCAATGGATTCGCCTGGCACTTGTTTTCGCCTGTTAAACCGAGCCCTCTCCATGATCACATTTCGTCTGCCTTCATAATGTTCAGTTAGTGCTTCTATAACTTCATCATTTGTTGCAGTTTTCTCATTTATTCTGAGAGTGATTATAATGTTAATAGCGCAATCTCCCATGGAAAATAGGAGTGTGCTCACCTGTTTTATGTCTTCTTTTTCATTGAGACCTGAGGCAATGCGATAACGTTCAAAATGATTGATCCATTTAAGCCACAATTCACATTGGTCTGGTCCATTTCCACCCTCAAACTTACCCGGCAAATTAATCTGGGTGGACAGAGGTGTAGCCATGTTGTGGGTTTAACTTTCGGACCGCTGCCACCATGTTATATTCGAGTTATAAAAGAGAGACCGTGGAGAGATCGACTTTCATGTAAGATGCAAGGCCGTACGCAGGGGGGGTGCGACGGGTGCGTACGCACCCCCCCAAATTATAAAAGGTCCACATTTTCCGGGGTAGAGAATTGCATTTTTTTATCAAATTTAAATACCAAGTAAATTTATTGAACATTTGTGCAACAATCAGTTCTTCAAAACTATGTATAAATTATAAACACACATCTTTGAATGATTTAGTATTAATATAAAATTATCGAGTCGCACACCAGAATCGGCGTCTACCCCAAAACATACCGCGTCGATAGACCAGTCCATGACGCGGCGAGTCTGTGACTCGTGATTGGATAAACATAGGCGCCAAGACTCAAATCCTCGTTTGGAAATCATCCCGTAAACAGCCACAAGGGACAGCACCACTTCTGGAAGTTAAAATCATCTTTTCATCTGATCACCGTAAGTAAAAATGACTCAAGTTTTGAGAGGTGTGACTGTAATGCTAGCAAACAATGACAACATATTTACAAGCTTCTGAGAAATTAAAGCTTTTGAGAACCCAACAAAAAAGTTATATGTGTCTGGACGGGAATGCCTATCTTTAAAAAAGATACTCATGGACGTAGGCCTATGCTTTAGCGCCTATTCCACGTGGTGTGTCAATCGGAAATCATCCCGTATACAGTCACTACATAAAAAGGTAGCACCACTTTGTGGAAGCTGAAATCGTATTTTAATCTGATAATGTTAGCAATTGATAATAGTGCCTTAGTACATTGTCAGACAGCTCAGAGGCTTCACAGAACGTACTGTAAAGTGGCCAGTTTTTGCCCAGGATTGTCCCACAAACACCGATGGAGTGAGTCACCGATTTTATTTGGGGGCGTTTGTTGGCCAGGACAACAGGAGAGAGACTTCCCTCCGCTTTTCGAGTAGTGTCAGAGGATCTTTTCACATCCATCTAAACAGACGGATCAGACCTCGGTTCAGCATCTCAACCAAAAGAACAGCCTCTAACCCCCCCCCCCCCCCCCCTCCCAGCACCACATTGAAGTGTCAGCTTCCTCTCTGTGATACCGAGTGCCGACGTGGGGTTTGAACCCACAACTTTCTGACTCAGAGGCCAGAGTGCTATTCACTGTGCCAGGCGACTCGCCAGGTGATGCTGCTGTCTTCTATCACCTGTGGGAAACTTTCTTTCCCTCCTACTTAGTGCCTCTGAATCTGAAGACATTCCCAAGGTCGAGGTTGCATATCTGACTGATTGACAACTGAGATTTATTTTCAGGGTTTGTGGGCAGTGTCACGTAATTGGCTATAACTTAAAGGATTGTTAACCTGCACCTGTTAGAGTTGAGGTCCCCAGAACTGCTGCCTCACACCAGCGGGATATAAAGGACAGGTGCAGTCGAGTCTGCAAAGCAACAGCTCTTCCTACACAAATCTCTTCAACGTGACTCCTCTGAAAGTCACTCTTTCTCTCTTTGAATAATAATATAATCCGTGCATTTCATGTAGCGAGGTAGGTTAGGGTCGGTCTACCTCGTGTTCTGTGACCGTGCAATGGTTCCCATAGGATAGTAGCACTATGGACAGTTTCCTCCCGGCTTCTCCAGCTATGTCCGCTAAACCTAAGACGCCTCTGCGGTAATGTCTGTGATACCAGTGTGGTAGTGTACCATATAGCTCACTATTTGTCAGATGCTGTCGCCAGTAAACGTTCAGGGCGTCTCTTAGAAGCCTGGTATATACCTCACGAGTCACCTAATCTCCTGGGTTTGCCTAAGTGTCCAGCATTCTGCTCCGTATAGACTTTCAGCCCTCGCGTTAATGCACATTCATTACAATATGGAAATCGATATTGGTAGAGCGGTTGACGTATTGGCTTCAAAGCGACCGAGGCGTCTCGAATACGGAACGCTATTAAAGAATTAATTTCCCCTCCCTTATTTTTTCAAGTATTTTTTCGTCAGATCAGTATTGCTTGATGGGTCACTGCCTTTAATTTTGATTCTAAATAAATAAATAAAAACTAACTACACTATTGCTCACAGTTCAACGATATTTTCAGGATAATGCTGATAACAGGCTTGTAACACGTGTGAATTAACTGTTTGACACTGATTTTCAGTTTCTGTATATTTTCTTGTCTTTTATAAAATTTGCTTTGCTGGAATATCTGAGCACATAATTCATACTTTACTCTTACATTATTGTTCATTACAGTCCGAAAGAAATTTAGTCTTAGGATAACAATGCAGAACAACTTATTAATTACCGTCAATCTGTAGTTTATGATGATTTTCTCTATACGCATACATTTATCAAGCATTCGTCATTGTACTGTGTTAATTGGATTGTAATTTACTGTATCGTTCGCATTCCTTACATCATCGAGTCAACAATCGTGTTGGCTTTTATCGGCGAACACATTCGACCTTCCCAATTAGACACGGACTACCGGGGAAAATATAAACACTGAATAAATAATGATGCTCTTAAACACCAAGGGCATGAAACATTTACCGTTCATATTGGATCTTCTGAATCGATTAAATAAGACCTCAAACTGTGTAAAACGTCGGAGCCTCGAGGGGGCCTCGGGGGCAGCCCGCAAGCCCCCGGCCATTGTTGGTCCCATCACTAGCAATTCGCACCCCCCCAAAAAAAATCCTGCGTACGGCCCTGAGATGGCTTTATTAACAAGAGCCCACAAGCATGCAATTCCATGTGCTACCACAGTGGTCATGAGAAGCTGCTATAACCGATACTTATATGTATAAGGGCATAGTGATTAGCATAATCCTACAACAATATACAATATTGAGTCAGGAAATTCCCAATAAAATTCCAAAAGAATACAAGGTATATCTGCAGAAAAATTGTATGGTTCCAAACTTGATATCGGCAGCTTTTACTCCTGTCCAATAAAAAAAATACAGCAGGAAATCAAGGTCAAGAGATACAGGATGACAGTAACTACGAGAAGGAAGAGAAGCAACAGCAAAACTCTATCTCTCTTGACTTTAGTTGCGCTCGCCGAAAGCTTTACATTGCTTGTAAATAAATCCCCAGTGACACCAAGAGATGATGGAGGTTAGGTATGGACCTAACCTCCATCATCATATTCCTCCTGGCCGGTATATGGTCTGCATATTTGCACACCAAGTCCATATCCTCCACACATGCACACACTGAGCTCCCCAAAGCTGAGTTTGTGACCTTGTTGAAGGTATTTGCCTTCAGATTACCCTTCACCACGATCTCCCTGAAACTTCTCGCAAGTGTGAATATTTCCCCCCTCCCCTCCCCCCAACCAACCATATATGACAGGCATTTGAGCGACAACAAGTACATATATACACCTTAATCTTTGGCGTCACATCATCTGATTTCCTCCTGGCCAGTATCTCTCCTGCAACACAAAGGTGTGCCACAACTTGTAAAATTACACATTCACTCTGTGCCATCCAAGCACATTGAAAATGCTGTGTCAAGTGCAAGGATTATTTATTATAGAGTATTACTAGGTTCCATACAAGTTCTCCAATATAATAATCGCTCAAAAAAAACAATAATAATTTGGTCAATTCAAAATGGTTGTGGGACGCTGCTGTGCGCAATTGGCTGCCGCGTTTCACCCACAAATATACAGTCAATTCACTTTACAGTATATTCTGTGAAGCGCTTTGAGTCGTCAATAAGATGTGAAAAGCGCTATGTCAAATGCAACGATTTTTATTAATCAGCAGACTATACTCAGGGTGGGGGGTGGTCATGCTCAACTGGAGTGAGTTGTAATTCCCTGACTTGAGAGTGGCTCTGAATGCTCTTTCTGGCAATAAGAAGATAAACAGCTCCTTAATCACAAAAATAATCACCTCCATGAAACCCACCACCTGCTCATTGGACCCCATCCCCACCCACCTCCTCCACACCCAGCTCCACCTTTTGGCCCCGCTCATTTCTGACACCATCAACCTTTCCCTCTCCTCAGGCACCGTCCCTACCTCCCTTTAAAACCGCCACCATCACCCCTATCCTGAAGAAACCCTCCCTTGATGCATCGCAACCATCAAGCTATCGACCCATCTCCAACCTCACGTTTTTATCCAAGGTCCTTGAAAGAGTGGTTGCCTCCCAGCTCCGCTCTTTCCTTTCAACTCACTCACCCTTTGAACCCCTCCAATCAGGTTTCCGCCCTATCCACAGCACAGAAACTGCCCTGGTTAAGGTTACAAATGATATCCTAACCGCCTGTGACCAGGGCTCCCTTTGCTTCCTCGTCCTCCTTGACCTGTCTGATGCGTTCGACACAGTCGATCACACCATCCTCCTCCAACGTCTTTCCTCCCACCTCAACCTTCAAGACACAGTCCTTAACTGGTTCCATTCCTACTTGACCCACCGTTTACACTTTGTATCTTCCAATGGTTTTTCCTCAAACCCCCGCACAGTTTCTGTTGTTTATAGGTCCTTCTCCTAAAACTCATTCATACACATATACAATAAATATACCTCAAAACGTTTAGTTACTCCAAGTACATTTATTATCTATCTCTGAACTAGTCGCTCAGTCTGGTACAGGGATAGGGTCGAAGCTTCACCAAGCTAACGACCCCGTCACTTAGGTTACATCTGTATTTATCCTTTACATTTCATGCGGGAGGATTTACCTCCTTTCAATCACATTCACTTCGCACATCTCTTATCTGTACATTGACCCCCTTTGTTAGTCAATGCTCTGGGTTCGAGACTGCTGACACAGATGGACTAAGCAGGTGTTAATTGTGAGTGTGATTTTATCTTGTTTTCCGAGTTTTGTTAGTCCCACATGCTTTTCTGCACGTGCACCATTAAGCTTTCTGTTTTAACCCCTTTTGTGCTGTACATTTCCTAAATATTATAACCTTAATTCCCTTTTTCTCTAACAGTTTCTCACGGCGTCCCTCAGGGCTCTGTCCTCGGTCCCCCCCTTTTCACCATTTATACACTCCCTCTGGGCGATGTCATCCGCAAACATGGGGTCAATTTCCACATGTATGCGGACGACACCCAGCTGTACCTCTCCGCCTCATCCCTCAACCCCCAGACCATCGATGTTCTGACAGCATGTCTGTCCGACATCGAGTCCTGGACGAGGGAAAACTTTCTGCAATTGGACGTGAGTAAGACTGAGGCCCTCCTGATCGGCTCAAGCCTGCGCCTCCGCACATTGGGCGCTGCCAGCCTCAACATCCAAGGCTGTACTCTCCACCTCACAAAGCCAGTCAGGAACCTCGGCATCATGTTCATTTAAAAACTCTCCTTCCTCCCCCACATCCGTGCCTTGACTGGCACCGCTTATTTCCACCTGCGCAACATTGCCAGGCTCCGCAACTATCTTACCCCCCACGCTGCCGAAACACTTGTGCACGCGTACATCACCTCACGGCTGGACTACGGAAACTCTCTCCTCGTCGGCCTCCCCAGTTCCTCCATTCACAGGCTGCAGGTCATCCAAAACTCTGCAGCCCGTGTACTATCCCGCACCCGCCTCCACGACCACATAACCCCCACCCTCGCCCGTCTCCACTGGCTCCCCATCCTCCAGAGGATCGAGTTCAAGATCCTTGTCCTCGTTTTCAAGGTGTTACATGGCCTTGCCCCACCCTATCTATCCGATCTACTCTTCCCCTATAAGCCCACCCGGACCCTCCGTTCAGCAGGACTTGGCCTGCTCCAAGCCCCCCGCCCGAACCGCCCCACCATCGGAGGCCGGGCCTTCAGTTTCTCCGCTCCCACCCTATGGAATTCCATCCCCCAATCCCTCTGCCTTGCTTCCTCCCTTTCCTCTTTCAAGGCCGGTTTGAAGACTTTTCTTTTCGACTGTGCCTTTTGTTTTCCCCCTAATTTTTCGACCTCCCTGTTTTTTTACCCCCTCCCGAACACTCCCCTCCCAGCTCGGGTCACACGCCTCCTGTGCAGCGCCTTGGGATGTCCTCCCGACGTGAAAGGCGCTCTATATATCTAATTTGTTGTTGTTGTATATTTCATCTGCCACCTACCTGCCCATTCACCTAGCCTATCTATATTGTGCTGCATTTTTGTAATGTCATCCTTGGTGTTTACTCTCCCTCCTAATTTAGTGTCATCTGAGTATTTTAATGTCACCTAGATCGTTGATGTAAAGTGTAGCGACTGTGTGTTTGTGCGCAGGGTAAAGTGTACCGACTGTGTGTTTGGGGGCAGGGTAAAGTGTAGTGACTGTATTTAGGGCAGGGTAAATGTAGCAAGTGTGTGTTTGGAGTCACACACACGCAGTGGGACAGACTGGTGAGAGGAATAGGGAATGACACCTTTAATGACCAGTCACAACAGTGTTACTTCCCCCACTCTTGTATTTTACACTCAGGGACCAGGGTCAGTCACCTGAACGTACATATACACACACATACACACACCGCGACTAAGTCCTGGTTGGTTCGGACAAACACTGACATTTATATGAAATAAAAACAAAAATGTCTGGGAGCCCTCAGCCGGTCAGGCAGCATCTATGGAGAGGAGTGAGTCAACAGTTCGGGTCCACGACCCATCATCAGTTTGTCCCAAAGGATGGGTCGTTTGACCCATCGTCAAACGACAATCTTTATCCTATGTTTTGCAACGATCAGCTCGGAAATCCCTTCCCAAAACCGGAGACGGTTTTAATGGTTGGTTTAACTGTTTATGTACGTGTTCGTGTAGTTGTCCTTCCTGCCTAAAATCCGCGCCATAACCGGTACTATCTTCCACCACCTCCGCAACATTGCTGCTCCGCTACAGCCTCACCCTCCCCCATCTGCCGAAACTCTCGTCGACACATTAATCACCTCAAGGCTCGACTACGGGAACTCTCTCCTCGTCGGCCTCCCTAGCTCTTCCCTTCACAGGCTACAGATCATTCAGAACTCTGCAATTTGTGTACTCTGCCATACCAGGCTGTGTGACCACATCACTCCCACCCTCGCCCGTCTCCACTGGCTCCCAGTCACCCAGAGGATCCAATTCAAGATCCTTGTCCTCACTTTCAAGGCCTTGCCCCCGCCTATCTCTCTGACCTCCTGTCTCCCTATCAGCCGCCCGCACCCTCCATTCAGCAGACTCAGGCCCACTTCGCGTCCGCCCAACCGTCGGCGGCCAAGCTTTCAGCTTCTCTGCTCCCACACTGTGGAACTCCAGCGCCTCATCTCCTCCCTTTCCTCCTTCAAGGCCGGTCTCAAGAGCTTCCTCTTTGACCGTGCCTTCGGCTTCCCCACCAGCCCTTCCCTCCCGACGTGAAAGGCGCTATATCAATGTAATTTCACTTGTTGTGCTGAGACCAACACGAGAGAGACTGCTCGCGAATCGGACAGGCTGGCGGGTGGAGCCTGTTGCATCATGGGATTGTAGTTTGCCGCCGGGTCGGAACCCACCATTGTTGTAGGCAGGAGCGGGAAATAAACTCTATTTTCCAACAAGCTACGGACGCGACTGGTGAAGCCATTGACCCCGGCGCAGGCGCAATCAGGTGGGAGGCGCATGCGCGGTGGGTTGGGGAGAGGATTGTGGGTAACAGGAGCAGGCGGCTGCGGGCTGTAAAACAAAGATGTCGGATGAAGAGAGTCAGGAGCAGACGATTGCCGAGGACTTGGTGGTCACCAAGTACAAGATGGGAGGCGATATCGCCAACCGTGAGTCTGGAGGGAGCAGTCTGAGTCGCCGGCAGGGCCGGGCGGGAGGGAGTTAAAGTAAAGTAAAGGCTGATAAAAAGAGCGCAGCCTGGAGTCACAGGCCTCCTGAGGTAACCGCGCTGCTGCCATGTGGGGGCACATGGAGGGCACAGAGGAGCAAGCAGGCCTCGGCTCCACAATGTGGCTCCGCTCCTGGTCCCTCTCACCATCCCTGTGTCAGACTCACTCTATTGTAAAACAACAAAGGATCCCGTCACACACACTCCACCCCCCCTTCCCCCGCAATCTTCCAAGGTGCTTGAGCTCACATGCCTCCCCCTCCCCTCACCTCTCTTCCCTCTGGCGCTCACTCTCCTACTTTTTCCCGCAATTCTTGAATTCCCTCTCGCAACCCCCATCAAATTCTCACGAAAAGTTAAGATGATCCTTTTCGTCCATGTAGCTTTTGTTGGTCTACATTTTAAAAGCAATCCGGCCTTCCAGAGTGAGTGTTTTTTATGGGGGGGGGGGGTGGTGGGGCTGAATCGTTTTCGAATCTGGCCTTTTCGTTTAACCTTTTTTTTAAAAAAGCCTCACATACTGATAGGATGTGCAGATCTAAAAGATCGGTCTGTCAGTCCCCCCACCTCCCCCGTTAACTAAAAAAAATCCTGTCTTTAAATCTTCCTGGAGTGTACTGCAGAAATGTATATTGCTGGTTATTAATCGCGGAAGATGTTCCGATTTTCGTCAAACGTTGCACAGTGGTTTTTTGGGAGTTAGTAAAGCTTTTGAGAATCAAGGTGTGTGGTCAATGGTGGGAGTAGAATGTTTTTGTTTTTCGAAACAGCAGAAAATATACTTTGTGCTATGTTTATTGTTAATAAGTTTCTACTTGGGTACAATTCATACATTGCAAATGCCAAAAATCTGTTGCGGGACAAGGAGGTGGAAAGCGCACATGCGTAGGGCTTTTTCAACAAGATTTCAGCTGCTGAAGTTAGAGAAGCCATGTGGCCCACGTGAGATAGGAGCCGGTTGTATCACGCTTTCTTTTATGTGAGCAAAGGGTTAAGACTTGATATTGGTTGTGATCGTAATCAATGAAACATATAAAAAATAAAATTATATTACTGTGTTACTCCAGTGATTAAAATAATTTTGATAAGCATATTTATAGGTATCTTTCAGGCAGGTCAGTGGGGATATACAATATTATTGAAATTCAAATAATTTGTCCAATATTATCAAGAAGCAACCCCAGGTTACAAATCCTCTTTATTTTGTTTTCATATTGGTCTATTATCGATGGAACCATTGCTATTATCTGTAATTGTCCAGCGTTAACTCTTTTCAATGTGCTCCAGGATAAATAGGAGCTATGAGTATTACAAAGCCGCAAACGCTAGAGTTCCAACAACAAAAGATGCCACCAGCCTTGTATATAAAGATATCAGGAGCTCGTTTTGTCCTTCACTCTCTGTCAGCTTTTTTTGTAAAAAGGGACCTTCTGTTTTGCGTGTTAATATTTTAAAAAACATGCATCTAATTTTCAAGAGTATTTTAAATTGAAAGTTTGATGATTATGCTGTTGTTCAAAATTCTTCGTTCCTGGGAATCACTTTACAAAGAAACAAACCACTTTGAGGAGCATATGTGAGCATTGATCCGAAAGTACTGCTTAAAATTTGCTATGCTTGATGATTGAGCAGTTGCTTATATTGTAGTAACGGATGATACTCAATGTGCCTGTGACAGTTAAGGAAAAAACAATAAAAAGCCCCCAATCATACCAGCTTTTTGTGATTATTTATTTGCCAACAAATAAATAATCCCCACACTTTACATTATAGTTTACATTTTTGTAAAAAAAAACTCACTCAATAGCTGTTTGCGGGACAATTGGCTGCTGCATTTTGCCCACAAAATACACTGTCAACACTTTACAATATATCCTTTGAGAAATTTCAATGATAAAATAATATGCTACATCAAATGTGAGGATTATTATTTTTCTGTGTGCTTCAGGGAGAGGTGGTGATAACTTGCACCTCTGACAAAAATGTAAAATTATTATTCTGCTTGTTGGTTAAGAGTCTTGAGTGCTGTACAGTAAATACTGTGACATACTCCCGCCCTGGTTAGTTTTATGCAGTTACAGGCTGGTTCAGGGTCTCTTAAGTGTATAAGCGTCTATAGAATGTTATCAGGCCCGATATAATGCACTAGTCACAGTGCACAGCTTCCCAAGACACGGGAATGAGACTGGTGGCATCTGATTTGGAACACAGTGGTTAGTTGGAGTGATCCAACCAAGTGTTTCATTTCTGGACATGAGGTTGATAGAAGTGTTAGACGTGAGCTGATATGTTTTCAAGGTTAAAGGCTGCCTCGATTTGAATCCCTTACATCTGTTCTGCAGAACAGTAAGTTAACTAAATGGGTGATTTAGAGTTTTTTATGGGAAGAATTTTCCTAGTGAGTTGTTCGGGTAACTATCAGAGGATCAGCAATGGTACTATAAGTCAGTAAGGATGTGGAAGACGCTCTACAAATGTAATTTTGTTGTTGTAAAGGATCAAGGGGTTCAGGTGATCTTGTTATTTCCACAATTTTGTGATAGACACAAAGTTTAAAGTGATTTATGAGATGTATATGAATTGGGATTCAGGGAATTAGATCCATATTTATGTAAAAGGCAAAGTCTTTGTGGTGAAACTTAAATTGCTCTCTCTATGGGCCACATGTGCACAGTGCTTCAGAACAGGAAGGAATACAGGCTATTGCTAGACATCTGCCAGCCTGTTTGTGAGCTGGTCACTAGAGTGAAAGGTGCTAGACAAACATCATTTTATTGTGCATAAGATTTGTAGAAGCAGGATTCATGAAAGTGGAAGTTATACAGGCTACTGTAGAACATCGAGTCTTGCTCTTAATCTTTTCTTGAATTAATGCTTTCATTAGCTGAAGTGGAACCCGAAATCAATTGCTTGCAGCTTCAGTTTGGTCACTATATGGAGGCTACATTCCTCTTTAAACTTTATACCAGCGGGAGTCAGTTTCTTGAGTGGATAGAAAATGCAGCTTGTTCTGTTATATCAAGGAAGCCACTGAAAGCCAAGATCAAAAGTTTTCTGTATTTATTAGACCAATCCCGTTGGTAATTAAGTGTACATGTTGAAACCTAGACAGAATTTGTTTTTCACATCTCCATGCTTCAATCTGGAAATGTGATGAACTTAGGTTTGGAGTTTAATTGCGTTGTATTTGGAGCAGTTTTTTTGAGGCCACAACCATTAATAGATCACATGTATTTCTGCCATTTGTGCTTCTGTAGTTCATTGGCATCTTATGTAAAATTTGTTGAGTGGGTACGGGCTGCTTTGAGGAATGGATTGAGTGGTGTTTAATTTAACCTCATTCGCCGTCCCCTTGGTCTATAAAGTATCTGTATTCCACTCATCACTTCCTAGATGATCAGATCTTGTCTGTTGTATTTTGGAGGGGTGGGCAGGATTCCCATCTTTGCTACATGTGGTACAGGGCGCTAGTGTACAAACTTGCTGTGTCACCAAATGTCAGTTTCTTTGTCAGTTTTGCTGCTCCTATCTTGGTCCTGTTGCATGAATGATTGTGTGTCCAACTGTGAGCAGCCAAGTCTATTCAGCTTCCTATTAAAAGTTCATTTGATTTTATAGTACAGTAAAAGACTGTTTATCTGGCACCCTCGGGACCTGGCCGAAAATGCCAAAAAAAAGTAAAAATGCATTTTTCCAGATAGGTTCAGGTTAATCGAATGTGGAAATTTTTTGCGGTGCCAGTTAAACGGAAGTTACGGTTGATCAGTTCACAGATAAGCGGGCTTTTACTCTATACAGTGAAACATAAAAACATCAAAATAACAGTGCCCCCTGGCAGTATTTCCTTCTAAATTGAGAGTTGGTGGGGTCAGGAGTTGAAGTTGCATTGGGTTTTTAAAAAAAATACAGATCTTGCACCGATCTTTGCAGGCCCATTTGCGAAAAACCTGGGACTTCTATTATAACTGGTAGATCTGACTTGGGTAACTAGGACGTTCAAAGCTACTAAGACACTGGGCCATATTACTGGGGAATCCCAGTAATTTCTTGATCAGAATGAGTTTGTGATCAATTGTAATCCTCTTGCAAATGCTGAAAGGTTTAGTACTATGAAAGCGCGGTGTGCTCACGTGTTTTGCGCTTTCCCCACAAGGTGTACTGAGGACTGTGGTGGAGGCAGCCAAAGAAGGAGAGTCTGTTTTTTCTCTTTGTGAGAAAGGAGACGCCATGATAATGGAGGAAACGGGAAAAATTTTCAAGAAGGAGAAAGAAATGAAAAAAGGTGAGTCTCGAATTGGTCCTGCTGCATGAATGATTGTGTGTCCAGTAGGGTCCGGCGATATATCAATATATCGCTAAAACCCGATATAATTTTCAAATCGATATGCAGATATAGACATTTTTTAAATATCGATATATCGGGAAAAAAAACTTTTTTACCTCGATATATATCGAGGTAAAAAATCGGGATGTGAGCACACTGAACTACAAGACCCAGAATGCTCATCTCTATACACAATGCACAGACCGAGGTGCAAAGCCGCCATATTGTATTCACAGTCCTCGAATACAATATACAAGTTTGCAAGGGTGAGAGAGCCACCTCTGGGGGAGGGGGAGGGGGAGAGAGACGGCTGGGGGGGGGGGGGGGTGAGGGGGAGAGACGGCTGGGGGGAGGGGGAGAGAGACGGCTGGGGGGAGAGGGGGGGAGATACGGCTGGGGGGAGGGGGAGAGAGACGGCTGGGGTGGGGAGAGAGATGGTTGGGGGGGGAGGAGAGGGGGGGAGAGACGGCTGGGGGGAGGGGGAGAGAGACGGCTGGGGGGGTGGAGAGAGACGGCTGGGGGGAGGGGGAGAGAGACAGCTGGGGGGAGAAAGACGGCTGGGGGGGTGAGAGAGACGGCTGGGGGGGTGGGAGAGAGAGACGGCGGGACGGGGGAGGAAGAAAGAGACGGCTGGGGGGGGTGGTGGGGGAGAGAGACGACGGGGGTGGGTGGTGCGAGAGGGACGGCGGGGGGAGGGGAGAGACGGGGTGGATGTGATAATATACAGATAGATAGAGATGGGAGGGATGTGAGAGAGAGACGGCGGGGCGGGGGAGGGAGAAAGAGACGGCTGGGGGTGGGGTGGGGGAGAGAGACGACGGGGGTGGGTGGTGCGAGAGGGGGGGCGGGGGAGGGGAGAAACAGGGTGGATGTGATAATATACAGATAGATAGAGATGGGGGGGATGTGAGAGAGGAGAGAGACACAGAGACACACAGACAGAAAAACACAGAGATGGAGAGAGTGAGAGACACAGAGAGAGAAAGATATTTACCTCCTGAGAAGATAGGCCCTGAATGCACGCGCACCCTGGATGCGCGCGCACTCCGGATGCGCGCGCGCATGCGCAGTATGAAAAAACTGAAAATATCGGTATTTCGGTATATCTCGATATGAGCCCATCGATATATTTAATCGGAAAATTTTCCATATCGACGGACCCTAGTGTCCAGGTGGAGTAGTCAGAAAACTGGCACAAAATCTTTGGGCCTCTTGAAAGTAACCTTCCAGAATGTTCATTCCTTGCCTTCCTACAAGTTTGGGTTGCTGACCAAACATTCAACTCTCACTGATAAGTCAGACAGATTGGTTACTCAGCATTACACATGATTATTGTGGACCTGCTCGATTCCCAGGGCCTGTTAAACTCTTATCAGGAGTGTCTTGATGCTCCTCTTACCCTGCTTTTCTTACCTGGAGTTCAGTTACATTTGCACATCTCACCTGGAATCATTCAGTTTTTACCAATAGCCTATTGGCCCTTTCCTCAAAATCATTTTAACTGTTGCGACACCCTTCCCCCCCCCCCCCCCCCCCCCCGTTTACTTTTTTCTCTTTACCGTCCGTGCCCATGCATAGTATTTTTAGACTTCAGACTCTGCTTATAAGCCACAAAGGAATACGGCTGATGGAATTCACTAGGGTTCCAACTTAGAAACTTTGCCGCGGGACTTTGTGTTGCGCTAACAAACATAGTCAAAACCTTGAGATTGCCGCAAAATAAAACAAACTTTTCATTCACGGGATGAATCTCTATAGCCCTCTTATATTTGAATGCTGTACCATTGCTTTTGTGCAGTCGTAAGTTCCTGAATGTGTAATTGTAATGTTTCTGCCCCCTGTTTGCAGAACAGTGTGACCTTCACGTCTGGGTGTTTATGCTGTACGCATACAGTGATGCTCAGTTACATGTAGTACAAAGACCCAACACAACTGCCTCCCTCCTAATGAATGAGCTAAAAGTTTTGTCTATGTAATAAACATGTAATAAATACTGGAACTGGAGGTTAGAAGGTTCTTTGTATTAAAGTGGTACAAAAGGTAATGGTACCTATTGGTGTTAATAAGATCCCAAACAATGAGCATTTTGGTAGGTTATTTTCAGGAGTGCCCAAAGTTGTTTTTTTTGGTGCCAGTTTTCTGACCACTCCCTCCTTCTAATTTGCTGACTTGTACTTGAGAAGTTTCAGGAGTGCCTCACGCAAATGGTAATCATGCGCTAGCTTATGCAGTGAATGCTGCCAGACTATTGATGCACAACTGATTCTGATGTTAATTTAAAAAAAAGTCACATAGAGCACGTCCAGTTAATTTGGTAATGCCAATAAAAATTCAGGGTTGTGTTCAGGTTATAATTTATCTCTAGATGTGAAGTTGATACGGTCGGGGGCCTTTAATTTTGAGGAATGTTATTTATTTTTTAATTATTGGCTTGCTCGTCATTATTACTATTATTATTATTCCTTGCCCCCCTCAAAACCTGTCATCAGACCCGCCTCTTCGACTTCCACTCTCCTTTCCCTCCACCCTCCTGACCCCAACCACCGGCTTGAGTACGGATCCCTGTGTCTTGGGACATCCTCCTAGCTATACCAATGTAATTTATTGTTGTTGTGCTGCATTTTAGATTTTCCCTCTTTCTCTTTGAAGGGATTGCATTTCCCACCTGCGTATCCGTGAATAACTGCGTGTGTCACTATTCTCCGCTCAAGAGTGATCCCGATTACATCTTAAAGGATGAGGACCTTGTGAAAGTGTGAGTATCCACTGTGACTCTTTCTGGCGAATGGCTGAAACAAAACCTTTTAGAGCAATTTGAGACTCTTATATGCAGGGTTCTTATTCAAACGGTGCCATGTTAGTACAGTAGAAGCCCATTTATCCGTGACTCGATGAACCGGCACTTCCGTATAACGGCACGCCAAAAAAAAATCCCGTTCGATAAACCGGAACTTGTCTGGAACAATAGCACTGGAGCATTTGTAAATGCATAAATAATAACATAATAACAGAATATTGTATTGGTACTTTATGAGGTGCCGGTTTATGGAAGTTACAATTGATCGGATCACGGATATATGGGCTTTTACTGTACAGGTACCTCGCCCCAACTGCAGTCTTTTCAAGCGTGGATTTCACAAATCCATGGTTTCCTCTCTGCGACAACCTTTGCCTATCCATGGGTTTTTAATAATAATAATAATAATCCTTGCATTTGATATAGTGCTTTTCACATCTTATCGGTGTCCCAAAGTGCTTCACAGAATATACTGTAAAGTGAATTGATTGGATATATTTGTAGGTGAATCGCGGCAGTAGGGTCCGGCAATATATCGATATATCGCTAAAACCCGATATAATTTTCATATCAATACGCCGATATAGGCATTTGAAAAATATCGATATATCGAAAAATCGGTATATCGGGGGGAAAAATCGGAATGCGTGCACACTGAACTACAAGACCCAGAATGCTCATCTCTATACACAATGCACAGACCGAGGTGCAAAGCCGCCATATTGTATTCATAGTCCTCGAATACAATATACAGGTATGCAAGGGGTGGGTGGGGGGGAGAGAAGGCTGGAGGGGGGTGGTGAGGGGTTGAGAGACGGCTGGGGGTGGGTGGGGGGGGGGGGGAAGAGACGGCTGGGGGGGTGGGGGGAGGAGAGAGACGGCTGAGGGTGGGTGTGGGGGAGAGAGACGGCTGGGGGTGGGGGGGGAGACGGGGTGGATGTGATAATATACAGATAGATGGGGGGGATGTGAGAGAGACATAGACAGAAAAACTCAGAGATGGAGAGAGTGAGAGACACAGAGAGAGAAAGATATTTACCTCCTGAGGAGATAGGCTCCGAGTGCACGTGCACCCGGAATGCGCGCACACTCTGAATGTGCGCTCATGCGCAGTACGAAAACCCCCAAAATATCGATATTTTGGTATATCTCGATATGAGCCCATCGATATATCTAAATCGGAAAATTTCCATATCGACGGACCCTATGCGGCAGCCAATTGCGCACAGCAGTGTCCCACAAACAGTGGTGGATTTAACACTAACACTAGCGTTTGGTGCTACGACCCAGTTGCATCAACCAGCCACTATGTCACTTCTCTCTTAGGATTAAGGTAAATAACATGAATTTATTGTTTGGATATTCTTTTTGATTGTGTTATTTGAATGTTTATTGTTTTTGTTAGGTTATTTTCTGTATTTTTGTGTTTAGTAAAAGAACAAGCAACTTACTCCTCTTAATCCCATGTTTGCCATAGGGCCTTGTATTTGCCAACCGCGGTTTTACTAACTACGGGGGTTTTCAGGAACGTATCCCCCGCGGTTGGGAAGGGATACCTGTACTAAAGTCTATTTCCGTCCTGAGAACTCTGCATGTGTGCAAATTTCTTCTATTTGCTGTAGGTTTGTCAATCGTATGAAAGAATAATTGCAACCTGCTGCAACAGATACAATGTTCTGCGTATTGGCTGCAGGCAAACTTCTTATTTTACCTTTTGCAGTGACCTAGGCGTTCACGTGGACGGATTTATCTCTAATGTGGCACACAGTTTTATTGTCGGCATCAAAAAGGTATGATCTGTTAACAGGAAGTGATTAATTTGTTGTTATAATAATTCTTAGATTTGTTATATCGTCTTAGAGCTCTTCACAGAATATACTGTGACTAAAATGACTATTGGTTATTTTAACCCTTGCGATTTGCTTAGCACCTGTCATGTTGGGAAGACAACTCGCTTTCACAGGATACATTTGTTTTCTTGCTAAATGGCGCTGCCAGCTCGCACACAGCAATGTCCTGCAAACACCACAAAGTAAATTACAAATAGTTATTTGGGTGGGTAGGGTGGAGATTGTTGGCTGGGTTGCCAGGGGGAGAGAATCTTAATATAATAAAAACAGAAATTGCTTGGAACTTTCGGCAAGTCAGGCAGCATCTATGGAGAGAGAAAAGTGAGTTAACGTTTCAGTTCAGTGCTCTTTCAGCAGAAACTAGGGGACGTTGGAGGGCAGCAGATTATAAGGACAAGTAGAGGGTAGGGAAGACTGGAAAAATTGACGGACAGGAGACAATAAGATCAGAGGTGCTGATAGTTGGTGTAAGACAAGAAGGCAATTGAGAGAGAATCTCCCTTCTCTTTTTGATAATTAATGGAACTCACACAGAGGTGGTGCTGGTTGTCATTCTACCCATAGAATTTGTTCCATGTTTGATCATTTAGTTCCTCGAAATTAGAATATTTTGTTACAATGACTTTCTTCCTCCACATTTGTTGAGTGTTGGGAGTGTATCTTTGAAAAGCATTTTTGACAGTGAGCCGGCATAGAAACCAGGTGATGTGTTCTCTGTCCCTTCCTCTCTCTTCTCTTCCACCCCCACCTACAAAAGGATTCTGCTCGTAGGTGCAGAATCCCATCATCTCATCATCTCCGCGCCTCGGGAGTTATGTAGTTGCTGTTGTTCAGAGGCCTTTTTATCTTCTTCAGGACAAACTGCTGACCGGTCGCAAAGCTGATGTTATCAAAGCTGCACATTTATGTGCCGAGGCAGCTCTTCGTTTAGTGAAGCCAGGCAATCAGGTGAGGGATTAGAATACCTTTGAATAGTTTATTCCACCTAAACATATTTATTTAAGAGTTATTGTCATGGCTATTCATAATTAATTAGATTTTTGAAATTCTGTGTCCTATTTCTCTTCAATGTTTTTTCTCTTCTCTTACCCCACTCTCCCATCCCCACCTCCACTTTAAGTCTGTAGATGGTTAATCACTGTCTTCTGCGTGGTGTGTGTCCAAATATTCTAACTAAGGAACGCTGCAATTAAAAGGAACATTCTTTACATTTTTACTTCACCACAGAATACGCAAGTGACAGAAGCCTGGAACAAAATCGCTCAATCCTTTAAGTGCACTCCTATAGAAGGTGAGTGGGTTGGTTAATTCTGGTCTGAAAACCTTGGAAACAATCCCTCTTTGTTCTGGGTGTTCTAGGCCAGGTTTATTGTTTAATAGTTATGTTGAGGGAAGTATAACTGATCAGCTGGCCTCTGTCCAGCATCTTACTGGAGTTTGGATTTCAACCCAATTAGCGATACAAAGAAATTGCATCAAAGTGCCAAAGTATATTTGTGCAATTTATGAACACTTCCTTGTTAATAATAATCCTTGCATTTGAATCGCTTTCCACTTCTACTAGACATCTCAAAGTGCTTCACAGAATATACTGTAAAGTGAATTGACTGTATATTTGTGGGCAACCAGGACTTCACATTTCTGTGTTATTAAAACAATTATAGTGGCACTATTAGCATAACTTATTAATAGTCAGAAAATAATAAAACTGGTGTGTAATCCTGGCCAGAACTACAGTAAATAAACTAAGAAGCAACTAAAGCACCCATTCAAGTTTGAAGTTATTAAAGTTGAAAAATAATTTACCTTTATATTGAGAAAACGTAAGAATTGTTAAATTTGGGTAAATGATTGCGCTTGCTCGAGAGCTACAGTGTTGGATTTAACAGATACAATAAGTGGCGCATAATCCTCTTGCATTCTCATGGGGAACGTGTATGTGTGTGTATATGTCAGGGCGAGACCTTGGGCAAATTTCCTTCCACACACACGCCAGATAATAATAATTACACATATATTTCATATTTAGGTTGGGCATCCAAAATCCAGAGTTCTGGATCTGGACTCCGGGACGATTGGTGGCAGGGTCGTCTGGAATCCATAAAATGTCCGGAATCTGGACACCCTGTCAAACCGTTTCCGCCGCCAGCCGAGCCCATTGAAAAGTCAAAAAATTAAATCCCAACTACTGTAATGTGACAAAAATTGTAACAATAAAAACGCCAATCTTACCTGTTCGTGGCCAGGTCTTCACAAAATCACAACCTGGGCCCAGGCATTTCCGGACTCGGGACGCGCTTCTGGCTTTCCGAAGTCCAGAAGAACCCGAACCTGGGCTCTGGTGTTTCCGGACTTCGGACATCAGAAACACGTTCCGAAATCCGGAAAAACATGAAAACCGCCTCGGCCTCAGTCCCAAGGTTGCCAGATTCAGGACACTCAATCAATAGCGATTTCCACTTCTAGTCGTCTCAAAGCGCTTCATAGAATATACTGTAAAGTGAATTTGTGGGCAAAATGCAGCAGCCAATAGTGCACAGCAGTGTCGCACAAACAGTCATGGACTGCAATGACCAAATTTTTTTGGAACTATTATTATTAGTCATATGGACTAAGGAAACTTGCCCAAAGTTTCACCCTGCTTAAATAATAATAATAATAATTCCTCGAAAACAAACAAAAAAGTAATTTGGTCATTTCAATCCACGACTGTTTGTGGGACACTGCGTTTACAGAGAAGTTTCCACACAAGGTGCCACACAAAAGGCTGTTACTCAAGATTAAGGCCCACGGGATTAATGGGAAAATATTAACATGGATAGAAGAGTGGCTATCGGGTAGAAAGCAGAGTGTAGCGATAAACGGATCATTCTTGAATTGGCAGGATGTAACTAGTGGAGTGCTATAAGGATCAGTGCTTGGGCCTCAGCTATTTACATCAATGATCTAGATGAGAACATTGAATGTAACGTGTCTAAATTCGCGGATGACACTAAACTAGGTAGCAGAGTGAGCTCTGAAGATGATGCAAAAAGATTGCAACAAGATATAGATAGATTAGGGGAGTGGGCAAGTAGGTGGCAGATGGAATTCAATGTTAACAAGTGTGAAATTATTCACCTAGCTAGCAAGAATAAAACAATAGATTATTTTCTAGAGGGGGAGAAGTTAGATAGTGTTAGTATTCAAAGGGATTTGGGTGTCCTTGTACACCAGTCCCAAACAGTTAGTATGCAAGTGCAGCAAGCAACAAAGAAGGCGAACGGCATACGAGCGTTCATTTCAAAAGGTTTAGAGTATAAGAGTAGGGAAGTCTTGCTGCAACTGTATAGGGCTCTGGTGAGACCGCATTGTGTGCAGTTTTGATCTCCTTATTTAAAAAAGGACATACTTGCCTTAGAGGGGGTGCAGCGTAGATTCACCAGGTTAGTTCCTGGGATGAGGGGACTGACCTATGAGGATAGGTTGAATAAACTAGGGCTGTATTCTCTGGAATACAGAAGAATTAGGGGGGATCTTATTGAAACATATAAAATTCTTAAAGGGATGGATACTGAGGGACTGTTTCCCCTGGTAGGAGAATCTATATCCAGGGGTCACAGTCTTAAATTAAGGGTCAGCCTTTTAGAACAGAGTTGAGGACATATTTCTTCATTCAGAGTGTAGTGAATTTATGGAATTCACTGCCCCAGAAGGCTGTTGAACATTTTCAAGGCTGAGACTGATATATTTTTTTTAAATAGTGGGATTCTAGGGGATATGGGGATAGGGCAGGTAATCAAAATTAGGTGAGAAGATCAGCCATGATCTTGTTGAATGGCAGAGCAGGCTCGAAGGGCCGAATGCCTACGCCTGCTCCGAATTCTTATGTTCTAATTGATTGGGTCAATTTTTAAAATTTGATTTTTTTTTACCAGGAATGCTGTCACATCAATTGAAGCAGCACGTGATCGATGGGGAGAAAACCATCATTCAGAATCCCACAGACCAGCAAAAGTAAGTGTGCAGAGTCCTTGAAGGGAGGGTGAAAAATACCTCGAGTGTTTCACCTTTTTGCTCTTCTCTCCTCCGGCTCCACCACAATGACTATAATTACCGATATAACAAGCTTTGTGGAGTCCTATAGCTCAGTGGTTAGAGTACTCGCCTTACAAGCGTGAGACCTGTGTTTTGCAAATTTTCTTACTAATAATAATAATAATCCCTCCAAAAAAAACTCTTAATAAATTGGTCATTTCAATCCACGACTGTTTGTGGGGCACTGCAATGCGCTATTGGCTGCTGCGTTTCGCCCACAGATATAGTCGATTCACTTGACAGTATATTCTGTGAAGCGCTTTGAGACGTCTAGAAGACGTGAAAAGCACGATATCAAAATGCAATGATTATTATAATTTGAGTACGTATTGTAATAATACTTAAGTTTATATAGCGCTTTCCACGTCTTATCGATGTCCCAAAGCGCTTCACAGAATACAACAACGTCCCACAGCAGAGCAGGGGGGAGGAAAGTAGGAAAATTGACTGTATATTTATGGGCGAAACTTGGCAGCCAAATTGCGCACAGCAGTATCCCACAAACAGTCATGGAAATGGAGCCAGGGGAGAAAGGGGGAAAAGAAGATAGGGGGGAGAGGGAGGTGAAGGGTGGAACAATCAGTTGGGAGGGAGGGAAAGGTGAGTGGGGAGCAAAATCAGGGAGAAAGGGGGGCGAGGAGGGAAAGGGGGAAAGGGAGTGAGGGAAGAAAAATGGGGGGAGGAATCAAACAACAATAAACAACAAAAGCAATAATATTAACAACAAAAACAACAACAATCAACAAAAGTCCAGTAACGGCTCCTTGTCCTCGTCGCGCGCCTGGACCATCTTCAAATGGCGATGAAAACAGTGTGTCTATAGGCCCAAAAAATGACCGGCTCCCCAGCTGGTTGTACCCGGCGACGTGATGACAGCCCTGGTACCTCAGACACGGCGTGTCCAGCCAGCAGCAGCCCGATCGCCGTCTGCATCTCCCACGGCGAGATGATCCGCCGCCTGCAGCACCGGAGTGAGATACACTTCTTGAGCTGGACCTCGCTGGGGGCAAACCCCTCCACTCGCTTTCCTCTCTCCCGCCGGCGGGCGAGCAGGTGGGCACCAGGTCACCTCCTCCTCCTCCGTGATCTGCCCGTCCCAGAAGTGGCTCTGAGTCAGCCAGGCCCGGGCGGCTGCTGACCAGCCCCTAAAGGAGACTATGGGCACCATGTTGTAGAGCAGCCGGCTGTCAGGCCGCCATTTAAAAAAAAAATTATTATGGTGAACTTCTACGGAAATGCACATTTGTTTTGTATACTGGAATTAATCGCTCCCAAGACATTAGCCTGTTTCTGCTTCTCTTGGATCAAATTGATCCTTTCAACTCAATATATTTTACACCAACACCTTGGTGTAACCACTTTCTTCCACCTCCGTCTCCGGCAATATCTTTCCCCAAAAGCTGCTGAAACCCTAGTCCATGCCTTTGTCACCTCTCGGCTGGACTATTCCAACGCCCTCCTCGCCAGTCTCCCCTCCATCATAATCAATAAAATCCAACCCATTCAAATCTCTGCCGCCCACATTCTCACCCACACCATATTCGCTCCCCCATTACCCCAGTCCTTGTCAGACTTCACTGGTTCCCTGTCCCAGAGAGGATCCATTACAAGATCCTCACCCTTGTTTTCAAATCCCTCCACTCCTTTGCACTCCCCCCACCTCTCTGCCCTCCTCTCTCATCAAACCAGCGCTCGTTGCCTTCGCTCCACCAGGTCTGGCCTCCTCCTTGTCCCCCGAATCCTCCGCTCCACCCTTGACGGCCTTGCTTTCAGGCTCTACGCCCCGAGGCTCCGGAACTCCCTTCCTCTCGCCCCCTCTCTTCCCAGTTTCAAATCTCAGCTAAAGACCTTTCTCTTCAACTGCACCGTTGGTCACCTTTCTATCCCTGCCCCTGGCTTGTTGTGAAGCGCTCTGAGATTCCGTCCGGCGTGGAGGGCGCTATATAAATTCAAGTTGTTGTTGATGGCACCCGGTTCCTGCCCAAGTAAAATACCCAAACAGTTGCTGCGTTCGCCTACAAAATATAATCATGCGATCATACAGTGAAGTGCTTTGAGACATCCTCTGGATATGGAAGGTGCTGAATCAAATTTAAGGGTGTTTATTGTTGTGACTCCGCAGTAGGACCCGTCGATATATCGGTTATATCCGATATAATTTTCATATTGATGTGCCGATATCTGAATTTAAAATATATCGATATATCGAAAAATGCGATAAAAAAAATATCGATACCTTGCCGCCGGCATTGCAACCTCCTGGGCCTAAACGTGGAATGTGCGCACACTGAACTACAAGACCCAGAATGCTCATCTCTACACAATGCACAGACCGAGGTGCAAGCCGCCATATTGTATTCGTAGTCCTCGAATACAATATACAGGTATACAAGGGGTGGGGTGGGAGGGAGGGAGAGACGCATAGAGAGAGAGAGATGGAGAGAATGAGTGTGAGAGAGAGAGATATGCGTGCACATCTCCGATTGCGCGCGCACCTCCGATTGCGCAGTATAAAAAACCCAAAAATATCGGTATATATCGATATGAGCCAACCGATATATCCATTTCAAAAATTTCCCATATCGACGGGCCCTACTCCGCAGTACATGATCTGCTGAAAACCTGCGGAATTGGGGACCTGATCATCACGAGGACAAAGTAGTTATGTCTGTGACTGTTCCTGTGTTTGTGTGTGTATAGGAAGGACCATGAGAAGGCGGAATTTGAAGTCCATGAAGTTTACGCTATTGATGTGTTGATCAGCACTGGGGAGGGCAAGGTGAGGACTTGATGCTGTGTTGAGGGCTCCCTGCTAACAAGCTTGCTGACTGTCAGCAACTGTGCTCCACTTGATAGTGGGGACCAGAATTGCTAAGGTGCACTTTGGAATGACCTCAGAAGGAACATGCCTTGTTGTGATCTAATGTTGCAAGTTACTCCCATTACCCTCCTCGGTGGTGGGGGGAGTGGGAGGAGGAGAGTCGCTTGGAGGTGAAGCACAAGCGAAAATTCATTGTGAAAGTTGTAACAGTTCCCCCAAATGGTTTTTTTTATGGATTATGTTTTTGCAGGCAAAAGATGCTGGTCAGAGGACAACTGTGTACAAAAGGGACCCAACCATTCAATATGGCTTAAAAATGAAAACATCTCGTGCCTTTTTCAGCGAAGTTGAAAGACGGTTTGATGCCATGCCATACACCCTGAGGTAGTTCTGCTGCTGAAATCCTCTGATGATGATTTGTTACAAATTCAATTCAGTTTGCACCTTTTCCATCCCCACCTTTCCCATGCTATTTACTCTGCCATTGTTTTTAAACAAAGAGTGTCTGCATTTACGGAGAAGCTTTATTTAAACTGTACAACAACAGAAATTTACAGGACAGAAGATTGTCAGGTAGCCCATCATATTCATGCCCACAAAATATGTAGTTGAATCTCTTTACAGTATATTCTGTGAAGTGCTTTGAGATGTCTTCACCTTCAAGGTCATTCAAGGCCTTGCCCCCGCCTATCTCCGATCTGATGTCTCCTTATCAGCCCTCCGCTCAGCAGGCTCTGGCCTGCTCAGCAGGCTCTGGGCTGCTCCGCGTTCACTGCCCTAACCGCCCTACCATCGGTGGCTGGGCTTTCAGCCTCTCTGCTCCCACACTGGAACTCCATTCTGCCATCCCTTCGCCTCATTTCCTCTCTTTCCTCCTTCAAGGCTGGTCTCAAGACCTTCCTCTTCGACTGTGCCTTCTGCTCTCCCCTTCCCCCTCCCCCTTCCACCTATCCCGACCCTTCCCGCCCCTGCTCGGGTCCCAATCTGATTGTTCAGTGCTTTGGGACTTCCTCCCGACGTGAAAGACACTCTATAAATCTAATTTTGTTGTTGTTGAAGACATCGAATTCAAGGATTATTATTATTCTGCTGACTCTTTAAAGAAGCAATCTGTGCAGCCCAATGTATCTGTCTTCTCCATATCCATGCAAATTAATCATTTTATTCATCTAGTTCCCACTGAAAGCTAATATTAATTCCTGCCTTGACCTCCACACCCAGGCAATCCTCCTGATTTCCTTTGCTGATTATCTTAAATTGTTCTCTTCTCAATAACTCACTGAAGCTGCCACTTGTAGGATGCCCCCCCCGACGTGAAAGGCTTTATGCAAATGTAATTTGTTGTTGCCTAGGGCGTTTGAGGATGAGAAGAAAGCCAGGATGGGTGTTGTGGAATGTGCCAAACACAAACTTCTTCAGCCATTCAATGTACTGTTTGAGAAGGAAGGTGAGATTGCTATTTGAGTCAATAACTTGAGCCACTGCACATCAACACTCAGCCATGAATCCAGTCACGCAAGATATAATTGGCCCATTATATCTCAGTCACTCTTGCTCCTGCATTTGAACTATTTACGTTTGATCCATTTATCCAGCTGTTCTGGACACTTACTGCCAGTTGTGGTGAATTGCGAAGTATTGCATGTTCAGGCAGCTCACCCCAGCTTCTTAATAAGCCAGTGGAACAAATATTTATTCGTTCACATTTTTTTTAAACATTCATCAGCTGTCTGTTGTGAACCATTGATGCAAAAGGCAACCTGTGCCTGTTTCAGCTTGTCATTTTCACCTCCTTTGATTGTCTAAAAAGTTGTTATCTATGTTCTCATTTGTAAGCATGGCTATTTTATGAAACGTTGCTGTACACAAATTGGCTGCTATGTTTGTTATACAAATATAGGTCACCACTCATTCCACAGCAGATGCCTGAGAAGTACTTTTGAAATGTTTAAATGCTGTATTAAATAAATAATGATTGCATCTAACATCTGAAATCTATCTAAGCATCAATCTTAGATTTTTCATTTATAAAGGGATTAAGGGGTATGGGGATAAGGTAGGTAGCTGGAGTTAGAGTAGAATATCAGCCATGATTGAATGGTGGGGCAGGCTCGATGGGCCGAATGGCCTACTCCTGCTCCTATTTCTTATGTTACCTGCTCGCCTGTCTCCCTAGACCAACTAGGTCTTGTCTCGCTGAGTTGTGTAGAACCAGCCACAAAAACGCTCTAGAGATGTCTGGCGTGAAGGGTGTTATGAAATCCAAGTTGTGTTTATCAGAGCTACCGTGATAGCTAGTTTTAGCTGATGCCTCTTCTGTGTTGTTCATGCTATTACAGGAGAGTTTGTGGCTCAGTTTAAGTTCACGGTCCTACTCATGCCAAACGGCCCGATGAGAATCACCAACGGTCCATTTGAACCAGAACTCTACAAGACCGAATACGTCGTACAAGATGCTGAGCTAAAGGCAAGTACAATACAAAATTTCATTTGTAGCATGCTTTTCACATCGGGAGGATTTGCCAAAGCACTGGGACGTGTCAATTAATGTCGCAACTTTGCTTTAAGTTCACACGTCAGGAGCCATGATTTTCAGTTTGGGGGAGATGGGGGCAATAATCCAACATTTCTTCCCTCCTCCCCCCCCCCCCCCCCCCCTTTTGTCAGATAGTACTGTTTTCTCTTTGATTCTTTCATTGTATCCTAGCTATCCGCAATCTTTTATTCCCAATTGACTGGTTTACCCTTCTCTTCCCCTCCTCCAGTCATGTGGTAATTTATTCCTCATTAACTCTTCCCCCACCACCACCCCATTCCCATCATATTAGATATACCACCGATTTGACACTGGCATCAAATAATATACAGGTAGACCCTGCTTAACGTTGCAGTTTGGTTCTTAAAAAGTGCAACTTTAAGCGAAATGACATTTAGCGAATACATTTTTCCAATAAGAATGGATGTAAAAACTAGTTCATTTCTTTTGGACATTTTTTGTCAAAATTTTCTATAAAAAAACTCACTCGCTGCTGGTCTCACTCGCTGCCGGCATGGCTCACTCCCAGGTCGTGGCACTACCGTGCTCCGCTTTCCACGCACTGGTAAATGGCACAATAGCGAATGTCACAGTGTTAAATTATTATATGTTCCCAATGCATCAGCAATGTAATAACAAAAAAACGTTAACCGAGGTGACGTTAAGCGGGGTCTACCTGTACCTATCGTTAGAGTCTAGGTTTATAGTGCAGTGCTTTTTAAAAAAAAATACTGACTATTTGAGGAGAAAGAAGTTTCTTCCAGTGTTGGTCAACAATCTCCCTTGTCCTTCCCCCCCCACCCTCCTAATAAAATCAGTCAATGACTACATAGCTGTGTGCAAGTTGGCTACCACGTCCACCTCCAAAGTAACGCACTTGTTAGAGTTATTAGTAAATCCTGTGAAGCTTGAGAGACATCTTGGTGACATAAGGCACTTATCTGCAAAGGGAAGGATTATTATTCTATGATTACATAGTGTGTGTTCAGTGCTGTGAATTGAGCTCCCTCCTTTAAATCACCCAGGCCTTGCTCGAACGCTCAGCAAGCCGAAAGGCTCAGAAAAAGAAAAAGAAGAAGGTAAGTAACGCGTTCTGTTCTCTTATTTCCTGAGGGTTTGTTTGGAGGGTATAGCACTGTGTAGTATTGGAGGCTATAGTGCTGTGTAGTATGAGGTTGGTGTTACTGGAGAGTTGTCGTCAGGTATTCTTGTTCTTCCCATGTTGCTGCAGCTGTAAGTTCTGTCTTTGTGTAACGACGACTCGTTGACCTGACAACGACTCTCCAGTGACAGGGAGTGCATCGACTGATACATCCAAATCAACATTTCACCTTGAAAAGTTTATTTGACCCATTTGTCTCATCCTTCTACAGGGTGCCCAAAATGTCCTGATAACTACCTTCAAGCTATATCCCTACCCAATCCTTCTGTCTTATAAAAAATATATATATTAGCGTAACATATGCAGCCTAGTGTTTTTGAACACATTTATTCATATATTTTGAAACTTTTTTAAAATAATGTATGTGTTGTTTACAAAGAAAAGGGTGAGCTTTAATCATTGGATTGTTTTTCATATATATATGTGTGTGATATATATATATATATAATAAAAATAAATGTACTTTAAATTTATTTATATATAACTAATATATATGTATATTTTATATAGGTAATGTGATATATAAATCACCTCTTTAAGAAATATTAGACTTTGTAATGATATTGTGATGTTTTGGTGACCTTGTACAACAATGCTCAGTTTGCCTCTGATCTAGGACATAGCTATTGCTCACCTAAGCTACTTCCTTAAATGCCTTTCTCCAAAGCCAACAGTTATGTTTCCTAGCAGTGATGTGTTCCAGAACCCTTAATACTTTGGTATTTGGTATACACATCCATTCAATATATTTTTTGCCCTTTTGGAGCAAATAGTGTCAATGTATTTCAGAGAATTTTAGGAATATACAAAGAAAGGGCACGAGAGGGGGAAGGGGATCGATGAGGGCTCATTTGGAGCATGAGTTAGGCCGAATGGTGTGTTTCTTCACTGGATCATTACTTCAGCAGCCGCACTTTTAGCCATGGCTCCCTAAAGCTTTAGAAGTGTGTCCCTCAACTGCTTCACCTTGCCCTCTCCTGCTTCTCGAGATACAAGGCTTTATAAGCTCCTGTGGCTTAATGGTTAGAGCACTTGTCTTGCAAGCTCGGGAGACCTGTGTTCGAATCCAGGCAGATCGGGGTGAAACTTTGGACAAGTTTTCTTTCTCCACACACCTAATAATAATCCATCCCCCAAAAAACACAATAATAAAATTAGTCATTTCAATCACAACTGTTTGTGGGACACTGCTGTGCGCAATTGGCTGCCACGATTCGCCCACAAATGTACAGTCAATTCACTTTACAGTTCATTCCGTGAAGCGCTTTGGGATGTTGATAAAATGTGATAAACTCTATCAAATGCCAGGATTATTATTATAATAAATAGGGGTATAAAGTACAAAAGTCAGGAAGTGCTGACTAACCTCTATAAAACTTTGGTTAGGCCTCAGCTAGAGTACTGTGTCCAATTCTGGTCACCACACTACAGAAAGGATGTTAAGACATTGGAAAGGGTGCAAAGAAGGTTTACTAGAATGGTACCAGGATTGAGGGACTTCAGCTATGAGGAAAGGCTAGATAGGCTAGGTTTATTCTCTTTAGAACAGAGAGGGTTGAGAGGAGACCTAATAGAGGTTTATAAAATCATGAAGGGATTCGACAGGGTGAATAAGGAAAAACTGTTTCCACTGATGATGACTTGTGATCACAGATTTAAAATAGTTTCAAAACGAAGCAGAGGGGGAGCTGAGGAGAAATGTTTTCACTCAGTGGGTTGTTCGAATCTGGAATGCATTGCCTGAAAAGGTGGTGGAGGCCGATTCGATAACAGTTTTTAAAAGAGAATTAGATCTTTATTTAGAGTGAACATGTCTGTTAGGTTATGGGGAGAGAGCGGGACAGTGGGATTGAGTTGCTCTATTCAAGAGCTGGCACAGATTAGATGGGCCGAATGGCCTTCTTCTGTGCCATTAAAATTCTATGATTCTCTTAGATCACTATTTTGACTGTGATCACAGTCACCCCTCCCTCCCCCCCACCCCCGGGCTTGGCGTGAAGCGCTCCGAGGCGCTGCCACTTAAATGAATCCAAGTTGTTCTATCTAACTGTTTGATTTCCTCTCCAGGCTTCCAAAAACGCAGGTGATGCCACTGCCGCTGACTCAAACGAGAAGAATGCGGCTGGAGATTGATCTCTTGTCACCGTAGCCCCAGAACTGACCTGACCTTTCAGCTAGTGTCTGTACCCAACAGCGAGATCCAGATGCATTTTCTCTCCCCCCAAGCGCTGTTTTAGAATCCAGCTTGCGGGACCTTTCTTACCAGCTCCTATGTACTTACACTGAAGGAAACCACCCTAACCTGTGGTTACAACTGCAGAACTACTTCAAAAAAAAGTTTTAAAAAAAACACTTTGTGCTATTTGTATGGTTTTTGTATTTTCTATCCAAATACGGTTTGCACCCTGAAGTGAGAGTAATTTGGTGTTGATGATGGAAAGGTATCTTAGATTTATAGTCTCCTCACCCTCTTTCTCTTCCTTTCCCCCACTGTTCAACTCATTGCCTATCTTTTCCCTCACTTGCCTTTTGCAGCGAGGTAATTTCCTCAGGTTTTGCTGGTTTTCCAACTTTTCCAGCTGTTTCCTTGAAGTCAGGCAGCATCTTAATAGCCAGCTGGGCAGTGGGGGAGATGTTCCCAAATTGAACTGTTTTAACCCATCAACTGTGCAGATTATTGGGAGTTCTGTTTGCATTTGATGGATCTTTGTATTCTGTAACATTGAAATGTTGCCAACTTTCCAAAAATACTTGTCGTGGTTATACAAGGCAAAACAAAAAGACATAAGAATAATAAAAAATTGGCTAAATACCCGATTGTGTAATTCTCCAGTAGAGTTTATAGACTCGAAACAGCTCAGGATAAATTGAAGCGTGCGTTGCAAAGATTAGTCCCTCCATACTGTGTGGAATGATGGTTTGAGATCTGCCAGATGTTTGGAAATAATTTGCCGATGGGCCAAATACAAATTACCACCACCAGCTTCCAGTTCCAAGTCCAATCTTTATGCACTCTGGGCTCATGAGTGGTTTTCTATGAGGGAGGGAGGAGAAGAGGGTGGGTCAGTGGGCAGGGCAATAGGTAGAATTCAGGTTTGCTGATCTGGTTTTTGGGGTCGTTCCAGCACTTGTGGAGCTGGGCTGACATGCTGCTGCAGATTTCCGCTGTTGATGCAACAAATCGAAAACTTGTTCCGCCCAATATCGCCCTTTGGCGTCATGCCAAGAGTGACTGTTGTTCTGTACCTTGGGAACCCCTGCCCTGATTGAAAGCAAAAGAAGTGTTTGCAGGTACAGGAGAGGCTGAAGTAAGGACTCCTGTTGTACTAGCCCTCGCTGTCAATGACCGTGTGTGTTTGTGTGTGAGATAGGAGCTCAGTGTAACACCATGATTTGTTTTGGGTCACTGTGGGGGATTAAATAAAATAACTGAATATTAATATTGCAAGCTTGCTGTGTTTTTTAATCATATATATATAGATGTTACCATGGATTGTCTCGCACCACCACCTCATCCCTTGCCTCTATCAATATCTTTCAAGATTTTCCTCTTTGACCTTGATTTTCCCCACGTCCCACCTCCAACCCGCTTGCTCTCTATTGACTTAAATCCCCAGCTCATGTGGAAAACATTCACTGTCCAGTGCCTTGGAAAAACCTCCTAGGGTGAAAAGCACTATAAAAACGCAACAGTGCCCCACTTAGCCACTGCTCTTGAGGACACTGCTTGAGCCCAGCTCATGAAATTTCAATCTCACCTTCTCTGCTCAGGAACAGACGAGTTGAGAGTCAGTGATTGATTGCCGAGGTCCAGGTGAGACCCAGCTATTGCCCAAGTTCAGCGGCAAAACAAAACCGATGGAAGTTTCCTTACTCTACACAATTGTTTATTTCTGGGATGTTATCCTGCAAGGACACTATATGAATGCAAGTAGCCTTTTTACCTAACAGTAAGTAGGAAGCCTGGTTGTTGGTCAATTGATGGATTGCTTTTGCCCACCCTAGGGGGTAAAATAAGTAATGAATAATTTCATCACTCAATCCACAACTGGGACACTTGTGTTTGACTCACAAAATACACAATCACTACACTTTACAGTATACAACAACAAAATGACAAATGTATTACAGGTGGACCCCGTTTAACAAAGACTTTAAAAACCTTCGTTAAGCAAAAATGTTATCAAGCGAGACTTTTAACTACGGTATTACTGTATTTGACTGAAGCCAAAACGACACTACAATCCGAGCCTCCCCGCTAAAATCAGTTTAGTTCCTAGCGGTTCCCAGCCCTAACATTTTCGGTGTACAGGTGGAGGGTCCAAAATCCGGAGATCCGGAATGTTACGGAATCCGGGATGATTGGTGGCAGGGTCGTCTGGAACCTGTAAAATGTTCTGGAATCTGGAACCCTGTCAAACCGTTTCCGCCGCCAGCCGGGCCCAGTTAAAAGTCAAAAAATCAAATCCCAAATCCCAACTACTGTACAGTGTCAAAAATTGCAAGAATAAATACACCAATCCTACCTGTTCCAGGCCAGGTCTTCACAAAATCGCAACCTGTGCCCAGGCATTTCCGGAATCGGGACGCGCTTCTGGCGTTCCGAAGTCCAGAAATACCCGAACCTGGGCTCTGGCATTTCCAGACTTTGGACATCAGAAACATGTTCCGAAGTCTGGAAAAACACGAAAACCGGTTCGGCCTTGGTCCCGAGGTTGCCGGATTCAGGACTCAACCTGTACTAGCGAAGGCCTAAGGTAGATGTAACTGCTATTGAAGGCTATACAACTTTAAATACAATAAATATTAAAATGTTAGTAAATACAACAATAAAATACAGACAGTCCTAGACTTACTATTATTGAAGCCACAAAGCATCTTGCTGCTTAAGCTCCTCCCATATGGGAAGGGCTGCACTGCTTAACTGAGGCACGCTGAAGACTGAGCGTGTGTTGCGGGGGCAACCAGGAGAGACGCTACCCATGAGAAGCTGCCCACGAAAAGCCCGCAAGATTTAAAGTGTGTGTAAACATTCGTTATAGCGAATGCAGCCTTCATTAAGCAGATAAGTGGTACAAATAGAAACCTTCGTTCTAATGAACTTTTGTTGATCGGGCGTTCGTTAAGTGGGGTCTTATGTATGAAAAGCAAGGATTATTAATAAATTGCATCTGATATAGTGCTTTTCACGTATTCTAGACTGTGTCTCAAAGCGATTCACAGAATATACTGTAAAGTGAACCGACTATTTGTGGGCGAAATGCGGCAGCCAATTGCGCTCAGCGGTGTCCCACAAACAGCCGTGCATTGAAATCATCAATTTTTTTCGGACAGAGTTTTATTAGGTGTGTGTAGTCAGGAAATGTTTCCCAAAGTTTCGCCCTGACCTGTCTATAATTGAACCCAGGTTGACGGGTTCTCATGCTCCCAACAACAACAACAAATTACATTTATAGAGCGCCTTTCACATCGGGAGGACATGCCAAGGCGCTGCACAGGAGGCGTGCAACCCGAGCTGAGAGGGAAGTGTTTGGGGAGGGGTGAGACACGAAGGGGAGGTCGAAAAATTCGGGGTGGAACAAAAGGCACGGTCGAAGAGGAAAGTCTTCAAACCGTCCTTGAAAGAGGAAAGGGAAGAAACGAGACGGAGGGATTGGGGGATGGCATTCCATAGGGTGGGAGCGGAGAAACTGAAGGCCCGGCCTCCGATGGTGGGGCGGTTTGAGCGGGGGGCTTGGAGCAGGCCAAGTCCTGCTGAACGGAGGGTCCGGGTGGGCTTGTAGGGGGAAAGTAGATTGGTTAAATAGGGCGGGGCAAGGCCATGTAAGGCCTTGAAGGTGAGGACGAGGATCTTGAACTCAATCCTCTGGAGAATGGGGAGCCAATGGAGACGGGCGAGGGTGGGGGTTATATGGAGGCGGGTGCGGTATAATACACGGGCTGCAGAGTTTTGGATGACCTGCAGCCTGTGAATGGAGGAACTGGGGAGGCCGACGAGGAGAGAGTTTCCGTAGTCCAGCCTCGAGGTGATGTACGCGTGCACAAGTGTTTCGGCAGCGTGGGGGGTAAGATAATTGCGGAGCCTGGCAACGTTGCGCAGGTGGAAATAAGCGGTGCCGGTCAAGAGACGGATGTGGGGGAGGAAAGAAAGTTTTTGATCGAACATGATGCCGAGGTTCCTGATTGGCTTTGTGAGGTGGAGAGTACAGCCTTGGATGTTGAGGCTGGCAGCGCCCGATGTGCGGAGGCACTGGCTTGAGCCGATCAGGAGGGCCTCAGTCTTACTCACGTTCAATTGCAGGAAGTTGTCCCTCGTCCAGAACTCGATGTCGGACAGACATGCTGTCAGAACATCGATGGTCTGGGGGTTGAGGGATGAGGCAGAAAGGTACAACTGGGTGTCGTCCACATACATGTGGAAATTTACCCCATGTTTGCGGATGACATCGCCCAGAGGGAGCGTATAAAGGGTGAAAAGGAAGGGGCCGAGGACAGGGAGGCCGTGAGAAACTGTGCGGGGGTTTGAGGAAAAACCGTTGGGAGAAACAAAGTGTAAACGGTGGGTCAGGTAGGAATGGAACCAGTCAAGGACTGTGCCTTGAAGGTTGAGGTGGGAGGAAAGACGTTGGAGGAGGATGGTGTGATCGACTGTGTCGAACGCAGCAGACAGGTCAAGGAGGACGAGGAGGCAGAGGGAGCCCTGGTCACAGGCGGTTAGGATGTCATTTGTAACCTTAACCATGGCAGTTTCTGTGCTGTGAATTGGGCGGAAACCTGATTGGAGGGGTTCAAGGAGTGAGTGAGTTGAAAGGAAAGAGCGGAGCTGGGAGGCAACCACTCTTTCAAGGACCTTGGATAAAAACTGGAGGTTGGAGATGGGTTGGTAGCTTGATGGTTGCGACGCATCAAGGGAGGGTTTCTTCAGGATAGGGGTGATGGTGGCTGTTTTAAGGGAGGTAGGGACGGTGCCTGAGGAGAGGGAAAGGTTGATGGTGTCAGAGATGAGCGCGGCCAAAAGGTGGAGCTGGGTGCGGAGGATGTGGATGGGGATGGGGTCCAATGAGCACGCGGTGGGTTTCATGGAGGTCATTATTTTTGTGACTGAAAACGGGGTGGTGGGGTTGAAAGTGTGAAATGGGGGGTGAGGTAACTGATGAGGGCGCGGAGGTGGAGGAGTGGTGGGGGGAGGAAACCGCAGAGCGGATTCTCTCTATTTTGGACTCGAGGAAGTCCAGCATCTCCTCACAACGATCGTTTGAGGAGAGGATCTGCGAGGTGAGGCGGGGGGGGGGGGACGGAGGAGCTGGTTGGTGGTGACGAAGAGGAGGCGGTGGTTGTCCTTCGCTTCCAGGATTATCCTGGAGTAGAAGGCTGATTTGGCGCTGGCTAGGGTGGAGCGGTAAAATTTGATGCGGCCCAGCCAGATTTGCCGGTGGACCGTGAGGCCAGATTTGAGCCAAGGCAAGTGCTCGAACCACTGAGCTACGGGACTCCATTATCAAAAGCAAGGAATTGTTATTATTCTTATTATTAGTGGTGGTTTGGAGCAGCCATTGACAGGGAGGACACGTGAGCCCAGAATCACGGTGTGAGCAGCACCAACACCAGGTGAGAGGGAGGCAGGTGTGTCTAGCCACCACGTGGTGGTCAGCGGAAGTGCGTCACCTTCCTTCCGGCCTGGCGGGCTGGGCGGGAAGTGATGGCGGCCGCTCACTATGTGACGGACGAGACGGGTGAGTGTCAGCCAGCAGGTTCTTCTTCATTTTTTCTTTCTTACCGCTTCATGATTCCGGGCAGATGAGAGAAACAGAGAAGGAGCTAGAGACCGAGAGCCTGACTTTCCCTCTACCACCAACCCACCCCCTCAACGCTGCCAGCTCTTCCCGCGCTAGGGCTCGCCAACCCGGTGGACAGGACGCCAGGCGAGCCCGAGGCTTTGAGTGAGGCCTAGTTGAGAGCAGCAGATTTCTCCTTGCCCCCCCCCCTCCCCCCCGCCCCCCATAAAGTGGATCACTTCACACTGAAAACTGACTGATTTTTGAATGACTCTTTAATAATAATTCTTGCATTTGATACAGCGCCTTATCACATCTTCTACACACCTCAAAGCGCTTCAGAGAATATACTGTAAAGTGAATTGACTATGTTGTGGGTGAAATGAGGCTATCAATTGGGCACAGCAGCGGCCCACAAACAGTCGTGGATTGAAATTACTCCAATTTATTATTATTTGACTAACCACCAGATTCATGCTAGGTGAACAGAGATGTGTGGAGTAAGGAAAATTTCCCAAGGTTTCGCCCTGGTCTCTCACTTTGTAAGGCAAATGCTCTAACCACTGAGCTCCAGGACTCCACAAATTATATTATTGTAATAATGGAAATGTTATTATTGTAATAATAGTAATATTATTAATAATAAAAATCATAATTTGGTCACTTCACTGTTTGTGGGTCACTGCCGTGCACGATTAATTGCCTGCCTACCAAAATTCACCCTCCAAACATACAGATACTTTACAGAGTATCCCGCAAAGTGCTTTGATCAAAATTTAAGGATTATTATTATTAATGGGATTATTTCAATATTTTATTAAACCTCTTACAATGAATTGTAAAATTGGAGCCGAGTTCCATCAAAATCCAGAACACATTACTCCCCATTGCCGTGTGTCCTCTGACAAGCCTCAGTTAATAAAATTTAATAATTAAAAAATTTACCTGCTGCCATTTCAGAATACAATTTCTTCCCCACACCACCATCTCAACAAAAAATAAATAAATTTATAGAGCGCCTTTCACGACAGGAGGATGTCCCAATGCGCTGAACAGTCAGGGCAGACCCGAGCAACGGGGAGGGGAGGGAGAGAATTGGGAGGACAGCAGAAGGCACGGTTAAAAGGAGGGACTTGAGACTGGCCTTGAAGGAGGTGAGGGAGGGAGGGAGCGAGGCGAAGGGACTGTGGGATGGAGTTCCAAAGCGTGGGGGCGGAGAGGCTGAAAGCCTCTACGGTAGGGCGGGTCGGGTGGGGGTCGCTGAACGGAGGGCCGGGGAGATTCAAAGGGGGACAGCAGGTCGCAGAGCTAGTGGGCGGCAAAGCCGTGAATGGCCTTGAAGTTGAGGCAAGGATCTTGAATTCGATCCTCTGGGGGATGGGGAGGCAATGGAGGCGGGCGAGGGTGGAGACACGAGCTGCAGAATTCTGGATGATCTGCAGCATGTGAAGGGAAGAATCAGGAAGGCCGATGAGGAGGGAGTTTCCATAGTCAGGCCTTGATTTGATGAACATGTGGACAAGGGTTTCGTTCGTCGGCCTGAGGCAGTGGCGGAGTCTGAAGGAGGTGGAAGACAGTATTGGTCATGGCGCGCATATGGGGAAAGAAGGACAGTTCAGGGTCGAACAAGACGCCCAGGTTCCTGACTAGTGTGGAGAGTACCTTGGATTCTGATAGGGTCAACGCCTGAGGTGCTGACTCGAGCCAATCAGGAGGGCCTCAATCTTGCGGACATTCAGCTGGAGAAAGTTATTTTTTGTACAGCACTCAATGTCAGACAGGCAGGCAGTCAGAACGCTGGTATTCCTGGAGTTGAGGGTGGAAGCGGAAAGGTAGAGTTGGGTGTCATTCACATGCATGTGAAAATTTACCCCATGTCTACGGATGATTCACCTAGGCGGAACATGTAGAGGGTGAAGAGGAGTGGATCAAGTTCAGAGACTGAGGAACGTCGCATGAGGGTGCAGTGGCTGGAGGAGAAGCAGTTGGCGGACACAAAATGTAGAAGGTGTGGGCAGAATCTTGACTGGAACCAGTTGACAGAATCTTGAAGATTGAGGTGGGAGGAGAGGCGGTGTAGGAGGATTGTGTATTCCATGGTGTCAAAGACAACAGATAGGTCGAGGAGGCAGAGGGAGCCCTGGTCATAGATGGTCAAGATATCATTAGTGACCTTCCCTGTGAGCAGCACAGAAACTTGATTGGAGGGGCTCGTGGAGGGAAGGTGCGAAGCTAGGAGGCAACGACTCTTTCAAGCAGCTTTGACAGGATGGGGAAGTTGGAGATGGCGCAGTGGCTTGAGAGCTGCGACGCAAGGAAAGGTTTCTTGAGGATGGGGGTGATGGTGACAATTTTGAGTGGGGTGCGAACGATGCTGGATGAAAGGGACAGGTTGAGTAGGTCAGCAAGTAGTGGGGCAAGGAGGTGAGAGTTAAGGGGAGGGGTGGGAATAAGGTCCAGGGAGCAGATGGTGGGCTTCATGGAGGTTATGATGGTGATGAGGGAGGATGGGGAGATAGTTTCAAAGATGTGGAAGGCGGGGTGGGTTGGAATTGGGAATGTTGGGTGGGGTGGGGGTGCAGAAGGGGTGGAAGTTGGAAGGGCGGTGACAGAGGGGATTCCCTCGATTTTAGACTCGAAGAATTCCAGCATGTCCTCACAGTGGGAGTTGGAAGAGAGGATTGGTGAGATGAAGTGAGGAGGGCGGAGGAGCTGGTTGGTTGTTGAGAACAGGAGTTTGGGGTTGTCCTTTGCCTCCAGGATTATCCTGGAGTAGAAGGGCGATTTGGCAGAGGCCAGAGCAGATCGGTAGATTTTGATTTGATCCAGCCAGATATACCGCTGGACCGTTAGATCAGATTTGAGCCAGGAGCATTCAGCGGCCTGCACCTGGCCCTTGAGTGAACAGGTGGCTGGTGAATCAGAGAGTAGGAGGCGGTTTGGGAGGTGAGGGAGCAAGGACAACTGAGTGTTGTGGAAGAGAGTGTGGACGATGGGTCGGTGCGGGAGGTGGGCCATAGTGGGAGAAGTTCAGAGAACTCCAAGGCAGCCGAGAGGGATTGTGGGGAGATCTTGCAAGGGCAGTAGAAGATGGTGGTAGGATTGGAGGCAGTGGGGAGAGGGGTAGAGGAGTTTAAAAATATGAAATTGTGACGTCCACGACACTGAGGCCCCGGGTGATCACCTCTTTAACTCATGATCATGGTGTTTCAGCCTTGGCTTGACCACTTCCACTCTCGCTTCTGAGTCATTCCCTTACGTTGGGTACTTTAAGTCCTTGTCACACAGACTCTCTCACACTCTGATGGATACTACATTGCTTGCGTAACCTGATGGTATCGTCTATACGCTTCTTTTGTTGGGGGATGGGGTGAGAGAAAGAGAGAGTGGTAGGGGGAGAGAGAGGGTGGGGCGGGGGGAAAGAGAGGGAAGTAGGGGAGAAAATGAGGGAAGGGTGGGAGAAACAGAGAAGGGTGGGAGAGGGGAGAGAGAGGGATTAATTTAGATGGGAAATGAGAGGAGTGGAGTGAGGGTTGGGTTTCGAGCCATTGAGATGCCAGACTGACTGAGTGTATGTGTGAAAGAGAGAGAGAGGAACAAGGGAGAGAAAAAAAGAAAAAGAGGTAAGAAATGGTAATACAGCTTTAATGGTAGTAAACTACAGTCCACTATTGTAGAAGTTTGCTTTGTGATTGTGTGCTGACTAATCGATATTTAATTGCTTTATTGATAAGTATCCATACAATATTTTGTTATTATTTAGTCTATTATTAATATGGTATGTTTAAAAAATGTAATTAAAATGTTTTGGCAGCTGGCCACCCGAATATCCAGCATGGGATTGGCCAGGTCCCGAGGGTGCCCGATAAATGGGCTTTTACTACATATGCAACGACTATTATATCGCTTTAGGATGTTCTCCTGATGTGAACAGTGCTTTATCAAATGCAACAATTATTATTATTTACATGAGAGTATTATCAGAATGCAGATTCTTTGAACATAGGGGTATCACATTCTTTCTTTACATCACGCAACTCGAATAAATAATGTTATGTGGTGGTTTTCTATTCTTTAAGAATTAGTTTACCCTTTAAAATTGATCATTTGACCTAGCGATGGGAGTGTATAGACATGGAGACAAGCAGGAATGAGAGATCGAGAGCTGCTAAACCACAAATTTATAAAACATAACATCTACTTATGCTGTTGAATGTACTCAATTGTCAAAATTATTATTATTGCTGTCAAGAAATATTGCGTATTTCTACAAACTATAGCTGAAATGATCTGGCCATCGATTTGGGATTCTCGTTTTTTTGCTCCTGTCTGTACATGTTCCACATTGAAATCTTAACGCGGAATCTTGATGTGGGAAGGTGTGTGTAATTGTGCTGTTGGTAGGTTGTGATTTCCCACAAGTTGAGTTATTGACCTCAACCATTGCCTTTGTCAGAGTTGCAGAGGGAAGCTTTACCTTTATCCTCACATAGACATGGGTGTCTGTGTGATTCTCATCTCCCCCCTCCCCACCACCCAAAAATACAGGAGCGCTGCCCTCTATTGTCACACCACCTCTTCTCATACTTTACCTAGCTCCATGTTGTAATCATATAGTAGCGTTGAGGGCTGCTCTAACACACTCGCACCATCAAGTGATGGGAATGTGTGCTTTAAGCACAACAATCACTGGGGAGGTGAGGGAGGTTGGACACTACCCTGCAATGAGGGGTGGGGAGATGGGAGTAAAGGTCCGCTAGTTCTACTCGAGCTTGACATTTTTTTGTTGCCAATTAATTCCCTTTCTCTCCTAAAGGTGCTGTTTCCACGGGTGATGCCAGCCCACCGGTACCTCGCCCAAGAAGTGACTCTCCAAATATGAGCCAAGACAGTAAGTGTCGGCAGGCTGTTTGACCAAAGTGGGCATCGCTTGACATCTGCACACGCACATCCTCCTGCAGGGGGCACTGGATAGTGATAGTAGGATCGTTGATTGCACCCAGAAAAATACCCAGTCAATTCACTTTATTCTGTGAAGTGTTTGAGACGTCTCAAATGCGAGGATTATTATTATTGGTTGATTTTGTTGTGTCTTCCCATGACTCCCACCCCTCCCCAGCCCAGACAGTGCCTTTTATAGCACTCCCTCCTTTCACTCTGGTTGAGATCAGGTAACTCAGCACAGTCGGGGAATTGAGTCTGGGGGCATTATGGTCTGTGGGTTTAGGCTGCACTGGGATTATCCCATCAAAGCAGTGAGCACTCGAATATCAGCATTTCATATAACGGCTTTTTTATTCACTGTCTCTCTTCATCAACAGCATTGGAGATTACTTTCAAAATATACAGTCAGTTTAGTTTCTGTATATACTGCGAACAGTTTTGAGATGTCACAGAGGCATCATAAGGTGCTAAATCAATCAATCAATCAATCAAAACTTACATTTATATAGTGCCTTTTACATTGAGAGGACGTTCCAAGGCGTTGTACAGTCAGGTAGGGACAAGAGCAGGAGGGGATGGGTTGGGGTAGGATGAAGGAGAGTAGGAGAATTGACTGTATTGTGAGCGAAACGTGGCAGCCAAATTTTGCACAGCAGTGTCCCACAAACAATCATGGAAGTGGGATTAGGGCAGAAAAGGGGGAAAGATGGCAAGGGGAGGGATCGGGATACAGGGAAGGAGAGCAGGAAAACCAACTATATTTGTAGGTGAAACGCAGCAGGCCAATTGTGCACAGCAGTGTCCCACAAACAGTCACGGAAATGGGGCCAGGTGAGAAAGGGGGAAAAGAGGGTAAGGGGGGTGTGGGAGGGAAAGGTGGGGTGGGGTAAAGTCAGGGAGGAAGATGGGAGAGAAAGCAGGGAAAGGTGGGTGTGGGGCAAAATCAGGGAGAAATGGGGAGAAAGCGGGGTAAGAGGGAAGGGAGAGAAAGTGGGGAGAGGGAGGGAGGGAAGAAGAAGAAAAGGGGGGGATAGGTTAGGTGGCGGGGGGTGGGGAATAAACAATAACAATCAACAATCGTTCAGTAACCGCTCCTTGTCCTCGCTGCCCGCCTGGACTGTCTTTAAAATGGCGGGAACTATGCACCCAAACCGACCGGCTCCTCAGCTGGTGTACAAGGTGACGGCCCTGGTACCTCTGACATGGCTCATACCTTGATCAAATGCAAGTTTTTTTTATTATTATTACCACTGAAATGAATCCCACAAACAAATGAACATTCACCTCATTGTGGGTGAGGCGCTATATAAATGCAAGCTGTTATTGTTGTAGTGGAATAGAAAATAGAATATTAACCTTCAGGTGAGAAGGAGGGATAGATAAAAGTTGGAGAGAATGAAAAACAATTTTTTTCTTAAAATGCAGCAAAGGCAGAGTAACCTGACTGTGATTTTTTTTCCCATTTTAACAGATGTTCTTTTTAACATTTTAGGCAAATATATTCCTGCCACACAGCGCCCTGATGGGACCTGGAGGAAGCCAAGGAGGGTGCGAGATGGTTATGTTCCTCAGGAGGAAGTGCCAGTGTAAGTAGCAGCATCTAGGTGACAAATAGTTTGATTCCTGGGTGGGTCAGGGTGAAACCTTAGGCAAGTTTGCTTACACTACACACCAGCCTCTATTTACCAAGCAATTATTAGGAACCTGATTGTTAGTTGATTGACGGATCGCTTTTCAGGGAATGTTAATCCCTCCCCCCAAAAAATAATAGTCATTTGGTTATTCAATCCATGACTCTTTGGGGACACTTGGCTGCCATGTTTCGCCCACAAAATTTACAGTCAGTTTGCTTTACAATATGTCATGTGAAGCTCTTTGAGAGATCTCGAAGACATGATATTAAATGCAAGGTTAATTATGAATTTTGAAAGGTTCTGTCTAGGTGTAAATTGTTGTGAGTCTTGAATGAAATGATAAATTGATCGCCCTCCAAAAGTGGAGTTTAATCCTCTCACCTTTACTAAGCTGTGTGTGTTTGTATCACACAGGTATGAAAACAAGTACGTGAAGTTTTTCAAGAGCAAACCCGATCTGCCTCCGGGCCTTAATCCAGAGGAAGCCAACAAGGGGAAGCAGCAGCCCAAGCAGGACGGAGAGACGGCTGGGCTGTCCAAGTCAGCCAAGAGGAATCTCAAACGCAAAGAGAAACGTAAACAACAGCAGCAGGAGAAGGGAAACGGAGAGGCGGAGGTGGAGGAACTGAGCCAATCACTGCAGAAGGCTGTGGTCAGTGGCAGAGGTCAGAGCCCCCTGGGGCTGGGAGATCCTGACACCAGCGAGAGGGCCAAGAAGATCAAGAACCTCAAAAAGAAACTGCGTCAGATTGATGACCTACAACAGAAACTAGACTGTGGGGAGATCAGGCAGGCGACGAAAGAGCAGCTAGAGAAACTGAGCCGCAAGAAAACCCTGGAGGAGGAGCTGGAAGACTTGGAACTGGATTTATAGGAATAACCTGCTGTTATTGATATTGACTCTGGGAGAGAGGGTCAGCTTCCCGCACACACTCGCTCGCTCGCTTACTCATTCACCCCAAAACGAACCACCAGACGAAACAGATCATCACTGTTTCCAAGCCGAGTGTTTCCCACCCCCACCGCCGTGGGTCCTTGGGGCACTGGTCACACCACGTCCACTGCCTGTCTCCATTCTCGGGTCTCATTCATATCGGACGGATTCTTTTGAAGGAAATCATTCCCAGATGAGTTAAGGGAGAGAGTGCGGTGGGGATGTTTGTCGGTTATATCCCCTCCCTTCCGTGGACAGCAGTTGGTATTTGGTTTCTGTAACCTCAATGGAAAGCCTCTTCTGTGGACTTTTGGAGTAGAACCTTGAGTCAGGCATGGCGATGAGAGACTAGGCCACCCTCTGACGTTTGCTTTCACCCAGCAGAGAAATATCCAGCCACCAGCCAACCTGATAGAAATGTAAAGCCTTGTTCATTTTATTGTTAATCTACTTCCCTCTCCTTCAGTGTTTTAGATGATGGCTGTGCGGAAGTGGGAAAGCAAGACAGTTTAAGTTGCCAAATGGAAACAAATAGCGAGATGTGTGTGATCTCCTCGTTGCCATGAACAGTTTCCTGGTTTATCATCTTGGTCACGGTCGCTCGACCTGCCGGAGTCTTAGTAGGAATGATTTGGCATTTACTGCTGAGCCACTGTCATTTTTAATAAAAAAGCATTGTTGTACATTTTGTCAAAAGTACAGACCCTGATGCCTGGAATCTTGAAAAATCTTCAAGCACTCATTAACCATGGACTGGCTTAAACAAATGTCCTCAAGACTGTGTGCCCCATGCCAACTCTTCCCGGTTGGATTGAGTTGCAAACATTCTGTGAACGTGGGTGGACTGCCGCAAATGGAACTAACCCAAATAGTGAAGTTCTTTAAAAGATACTCGTCTGTGGGGAGAATGCAAGGGGATTCAGTGTAGCTTCGGGCAGGGCAAGAAATCACGTAAATCTGCCCACACGCCGGCCTAATAAATTATCTTAAGCGTTATGTTAAGGTGATCGGCATAAAGAGGCAATGAGGGTGAGGTCCCACACTTGCAGGTCAGCTTGTTTTACCGTGAGACGTAAAGCGGCTACAAACCATTGAAGGTCTCGATTTAATCTGTTTATTGCAGCACATTAGCCAGGAGCAGCCAGAATTTGACTTGGTTCTTAAACTCATCCCAAGTCTTGAAACCGTTTTTTTGATGACTTTCTTTTAAGGACTACAGAAGAAAAACAAACAACCTCTAAAATGGGACTGAATCCCCACAATTTGCTAAATTATGAATTCTTTCTTTAAAAATAATCTGGACTCAAGACGGAATTTCTCTCTGTTTAAATTGGAAGACAAAACGTACTATGAGTTAGTTAACACTGTGGATACTGAGTGGGATTCATTGCCTCTCAACTTGAAGGAGCAAAATCACAGAGCGCTGGCTGTCCCATGGTTAAAAGCTGTGTTCACTTAACAATTTTTAAATATCTATTCACTGTAAAAGGATCAACAGAAGCCCCCACTTTTAATTGTTTTTCCCAGATGAATTCTGAAAACAAATGAACCTGAAAACTCTGGATTTGGGGCTTGAGCGAGAGAGGGCAAATTCAGTGGTATTGTGCTGTGTGGAGAGAAAGCCAGCAACACTGAAGCCAAACAAGGCAACTTGCTGTTAGCCCCTGAATCACTCATTACCTAACGAGTAGGTTGGGCAGCAGTAAGCATGTCAGTACTTTCAATGGCAAACTATATCTTTTAACTCGTTAAACCCCAGAAATTGCCTCTACACCATGAGGTTCCCCAAGCCTTGGCTCTTGTCAACCTGAACCTGATACTCTGCGGAATTAGATAAGTAGGAAGAGAAAGAGCATGCACTCCATTCCAGATGGAAATTTCCATGTGGAAGCCTCATGCCAGATTGTAGGCTCTTAAACCTGGTGATAGGTTTTCATCCGTGTCAAGACATCCCACTGTCCCAAAACTTTTTAAAAATTATACAGTAAAAGCTTCGTTATCCTGCATCCTTGGGACCTGAAGTTGCCGGTTAATTAAATATGCTGGATAGTTGAGCGGCAATTTGCCGAAACTCCTTCACAAAAAAATTACTTATTTTGAAACATACCATGTTAATAATAGATGAAATAATAACAGAATATTGTATGGAACACTTACCAATAAAGTGTTCCAGCACACTCGGTAAAATGATTGGTAAAAAAGCATTCCAGTGTTCAGTAAGTTTAATATGTGCGCAGAGTGAGCATACCGTGAGTATCCTGGATTGCTATGGTATGAGATCCGGTTGCTGGAATGGTGAATTGTATTGGGAGATACTGGTTGGTTGATCGTTTTGGTTGGTTGGGTGCCGGATAACAACTTTTACAGTAGTTTGTTTTTATGAGTTTAGTTGAGGGACATTTTTTTGATAAGGACCTTGATAAGAAATGGGATATAAAAGATACAGGCTTAACAATGGAACCTTAAAAGCATATTGGATTGAGATCGAACAACAACAAAAATTGCATCTAGCACCAGCTGGTGAGGTGATTGAATGACAGCGACTTTGACACCATTGACTTGCTACCTTATTCTTAACAGGTCCATAATTTTCTAGAGTTCCATTACTCCCAACTCGCCCATGACTCCCCTGAAGGGAATTATATGGAACATCAATCCCCAATGCACAACTTTTAAAAAGGGTTTTAATTGTCTGCTTCATGTGTGATGCCTGACTCCTAAGTCCATTGTTTGGGACAGTTTAATTTTTTTTTAAAAAAGCCGTAAGTTAAAGCAATAAGTTCCTCCAATTGGAAAAGTCACAGTGAGTTTTTAATAATAATAATTATAATTTTTGTTTGGGTGGTGGTGGGGGGGGGGGGGGGGTGCCCTCTATAAAGTGACGGGGTATTACCTCCCCACATACGCACAGTACACACAATGCATTGACTTGACAACTGAAACACATGGAAGAATAATGATAATTTATTTAGGAAATACTTAAGTGTATTCAGTAGTGGTGTTTGACTTTATTTAGACATCCAGAGAATTGGTTTGAGCAAGTGCCATCATTTTCATGGCAGATTGTGATCTGTTGCCATGTTTGCCACATCTTCTTTAACATGAATGAAATCAATGAGGAGTGGAAATGCATCTTTGATGGCTTTCAGCTCCTCTAGTTTCAGATCGCTGTTTTGTAACAAGTAGTGGAACAGACTTTGTGGTCACCCTATAGATCCACCTTTTGCCACTGCTTCAGGAGATCAGCACATTGCGACCGGTGCATTTCATAAAGTAACTAGACTACAGAGCAAAGCAACTCTGGGCTGTAGGTACTGATTTTGGACACAAATTGGAATAATAATGTGATGTAAAAGCTGGAGACAATATTGAGCCCAAGTAGTAAAGGCACAACCTGCTAACCTGCTCTAGACCTGAGCTAATGATCTGAGACCAGATCATTGTTGTGATCTCAATCCTGTGTTGGGTTAATGTCAGCCGGGGCATGGAATTGGAACTGATATGATTTAGGTTTCCTGCCACTTGGGGTCTGAGCAGAGATAAAATAAATGGTGTGTCTGTCCCTGAACTCTGTTTGATTGCTCTGTGTGTGACGGGGAAGAGGAGGGGACACGAGGAGCTGTGATGTTCTCTTCCACTCTCACTACAGGCTAAGACCAAGTGGAATTTGGGGCTTGAGACGATCCTAAATCTTATATGTTGAAGAGCTTTAAATGCAGCCAAATATTGTGACCCTTGAGAGAATTGTCTGGTATGTGACTAAAAGAGATTATTGGCTAGATAATTGTGCTGTTGTTCAGAAGCTCCACATCTTCATCTGTCGTTATAGCCCAGATTGACATGAGTAAGATGCCTAAGTAGAATTTCAGGCATCTTGCCTCTGTATTTAAACACTTCCACCAAATCAGATTGAGTGTGTTGATGGGAAGGCGGAATAACTTGGGAGGAGGATGTGGCAGAGAGTAGATCTGTTCAGTGTTTTGCCTCAGTAGCAAAAGGCAACAGATGCGTGAGCTGCTCCAAGGTTAACAAATAGAGATGTGTATAATAAATCAGTCACTCAATCCACGAGTGCTGCGTGCAATTGGCTGCCATGTTATGCCCACAAAATACAGTCAATTCACTATATAGTATATTCTGTGAAGTGTTTCATACGTCTCGAAGATGTAACAAGGCACTATATCAAATGCAAGGATATATTGTGTTGGTCACTGGCCTTTGACTCGCTTTAGAGTGGATGTCTCTGGCATAGCGTTGTACAGGAAACTGCCCCCAAAACGCTGGGCACTTAATCTCACTGTTTATGCCTTTTGTTTCTGTTTCATTTCCACAGAATTCTGACACTGAAAGCCTTCAAATAGTTGCGCGCTTGTGTGTAATTTTTTTCCCTCATCCATCAATGTTACTGTCACAAAATATAGTCAATTCACTTTACAGTACATTCAATGAAGCTCTTTGAGATGACGTGATAAGGAAATGTATCAAATGCAAGGATTATTATTATATTATTATATTGCCAAAATTTGTACCTTTCTATCAGCCTCCTTCCCTGTCCCATTGGGATTCCTGGAGTCTCAGTGCATTGTACAGACACTAAGTGTCACAGAGCCTGTATTTCCAACAAACACAAAGTCAATCCACTTTACAATATAAACCGTGAAGCGCTTTGAAAAGTTATAATGACTTGATGCAGCCTTATATCAAATACAAGGATTATTTTTATTCTCATAAAATATCACTCACACCCTTTATTCCCAATACACTCACAGAATTAAGCCAAGTTGTTCCTCGGCTGTTACGCAGCTGTTTAAAGCTTCACATGTGCAATGGTGTTGACTATTTGCCCCCAGATTTGTGGTATTCTGAGAGCGATAGCAGAGGGAAAATTAAGGGGGAGGGAGGAAGTGAACAAAACTGTTTCTTACTGTACTGTAAGTAACTTGTTAGAGATGTATTTGTTACTTTGCTGTCTGTGACTTTGTCTGGGATATCAGTGATTCAGTCAAAACAGTTTTGAAACCTTGTGAATAAAGTTGGCATTTATGTTACCACAATGCCACCTGACTCCTTGCTTGCTTTAGGTCAAGTATTCAGCGAGGAAATGACCCATAGGTTGCTCGCATTTGTATTCTGGGCAGCAAAAATTAGGAAGGATGTAAGAGCCTTGGAGAGGGTGCAAAGGAGATTTACCAGAATAATACCAGGCAGATTTAAGTGGAGAGATAAGAGAGGCTTCTGTCCTTAGAGCAGAGATGGCTGAGGGGAGATTCAATAGGAGTGTTCACAATTCTGAGAGGTTTTGATAGAGTAGATCGAGAGAAACTGTTTCCTCTACCGGTGGGTGGATAACCAGATTCAAGATAATTAGCAAAAGAAGCCGAAGGGAGACGAGGACACATTTTGTTGTCTGGAGAATTACAGTCTGAACGGGGGATGGAAGCAAAATTGATAGCAGGGGAGTGGGGGGGTTGGTAGCTCCTTGAAAGCGCTGTCACTGGCATTGTGGGACAATTGATAGTGTGTGTTGTGCTATATGATTCTATATCTTACTGTTTTTATGCATGATAGCATCATGAGACTGGAGCTCAATTATACTGATAGAGCAGCCAAACTGGCCGGTTAGCACACCCACTGGTAACAACAGCAGCATTTATATTGAGTCTTTCAAGCGAGGGTAGTGTCTCGGAATCCTTAATCCAGTGCAAATGTCATAAATCTTACATTATTTCAATGGTGTAGGCTTATCTACACTATTGCAACACCCTCCTCTCTGATCTCCCCTCCATCACAATCCACAAAATCCAGCTAATCCAAAACTGCCACCCACACCAAGCTTCACTCCCCATTACCCCAGTATTTGCCAGACTTCACTGGCTCCCTGTCTCAGAGAGGATCGATTGTCTTCAAATCCCTCCACTCCTCTGCACCCCCCTATTTCCCTGATCTCCTCTTCCCTCCAACCCAGCCTTCGCTCCTCTGCCTCCTCCATGTCCCCCCGAATCCTCCGCTCCACCCTCGGCGGCCGTGCCTTTAGCCACTACCCCCCGAGGCTCTGGAACTCCCTTCCTCACTCCCTTCGCCTCGCCCCCAGTTTCAGGTCACAGCTGAAGACCTTTCTCTTCGACCACGCCTTTGGTCACCTTTCTGCCCCTGCTCCTGGCTCGGTCCCGGGATCTGTTATTGTGAAGCGCTCTGAGACGCCGTTCGGCGTGCAGAGCGCTATATAAATCAAAGTTGTTATCTTATGTTGCTTCCTTGCAAGCAGCTGCAGTACCAGATTGTGTCCCGCAGGTGGCGCAGTCAGACACTATCCGCTATCCTGAGGTCCGCTATCCTAAGGTCCTCTGTCTCAACAGCACCTCAAGTGGTACTGGTGAGGTCTGATTATTCCCTCAAATCAGATGCATTGAAATAATAATAATCCTGGCATTTGACACAGAGCCTTATCACATATTCGAGATACCTCAGAGCAACAATCCCTCAATGCGGTTGTAGATAAAATTGGTCATTTATTTCATTGGCTGATTCTAGGGCGTTGTTGTTTGCACTGTTACAAGGTTCAATCTGAATGCAAATCGAGAAGCATTTTACCAGCTGGCAATCGTAATTTGGAAAGTTACAGAGTGCTTGGACAGTGGGGGAGCACGAAGCCCAGCCAGTGGGAGACTGAGATGAGCATAGACCTGGTCGAATACAAAGGTTTTTAGGTGCGACCTGAAGATGAGCAAGAAAGGGGCAAGGTGGAGGGTTAGAGGTAGGTAGAGATTTACAGAGTTTGGGTGTGTAGTGATGTAAAGAATGGCAACCGATGGATGGATGATAAAACTTGATGTCTGACACAATCACAGACAAATAGGTGGGGTTCGCCACCTTTAGCCTGTTTAGGAACAACATCCGGTTACCAGAATGGAACTGACAGAAAAACCTCCTTCCTCTGACACTGGGGATCAATCTTGTTTCTCTCCTCTGTAATGCCTTGAGCCCTGATCTTTGCACAAATGAGGCCAGATTTTGCTAATGCACTGATAATAGTAATCATAATAAACTTTATATTTGCTGTAGCTCTTTTAGATAAGATTGATCAGATCAATCAGCTTTGTAGTAGGAATGGATTGTTAACCTTCCTCCATCCATGTTGATTATACTGTATCCCTCTTTCCTCGAGATTGGCAGCAGGTAGCTGGTACATCTCTCTTCTCCGATATAATCAAAAAGATCACTGGTTCTTTTGACCATGTTGAGCACATATGCCAGGTTAGCAGGTTGTCAATGTTTTTCTTACAAACACCAGCGGCAAATGAAGGACAACCCTTGTCTAAATTCCAATGGTTTGTTTCAAACAAGTCTTTGTCTCCCCACGGTGATGTTGAATATGTTTGTATTGTCCGTATAAATTGTGGGGTTTCTGTAATGAATAAATCTTCTCAAGGTCCGGAAAAGTCGTGCAATAAGACAACCACAAACTTACATTTATAGAACATCTTTCATGTCAGGAGGATGTCCCAAGCGCTGAACAGTTAGGTCAGGACCCGAGGGGGAGGCAGAAGGTTAGGATAGGGGTGGGGGGAAGGATAGTAGGAAAGGGGTGAGAGTTACGAGGGCAGCAGAAGGCACGGTCAAAAAGGAAGGTCTTGAGACTGGCCTTGAAGACACCTCTGGGACATGAGATAAGGAGGCAAGGCAGTGGGCAGTGGAAAAAGGGACACATGCCATGAAAGATAATAGAGTAGACACAGTAATGAGAGAGCAGAACCATTGATATGGAGGACAAGGCTGTGATGGGCGTAAGGTACAAAGGGTTGATGGAGCTCTAAGGGACAATAAGTAAGGAAGATGCATTCCTTTGAACTTGATCAAAGAGTTTGGCAGTTAGTTGGACAAAGGTCAATTTGATTCTTAATGGGTTCATGGCCAATTCCAATGGATTACTGTGTGTAGCACGCCTTTCATCCTCCCTCTGGTTCACAAACCCGCCATAGAGACATCAAGAACAATTGTCGGCTGCAACCACCCCCCAAGCAACACTAAGTCGTTTCTCCAAGCACTTTGGTTAATGAACCCTCCGAACGACACGTAGTCATTTTCCCACTCTTGACTTGTATTCACCAACTCTCCCTGGCAGCATGCAGCCGGCCACACGTGGGGAGGCAGAAAACGGCAATTGGGCACCTGGGGTAGTGTAGCCCATTGTCTGTCGAGCCCTGAGCTCTTTTTGGCGGAGTCCCGAGATATGGAAGTTTGAATACAGCAGGCAATGTTGGCCCGGTGTCTGATTCCGAGGCTTCTTTGGCAGCATGCGGTCCAGAAACTCGTCGGGCTTCCGGTCGGCTTTGGAGTCAGCTAGAAATAAACGGATTGTGTCCTGGGCAGTTGCCAGTCCTCCCTACATGCCTCCGGTGTTGGTTTGTTGTTTCGCTGTGTGGTTTGCTGTGCATCGGGACTCCCAACTCGCCGGCATCAAGGTGGCAGCTCTCGGTACCACCTTGGCAGTGTGGCCGGGTGTTGGCTGAGCCCGACGGTCTTTACGGGGAGCCGCTGTGATGTCGAGGTGGCGTGGTTGGGGAGTTGTAGAGGGCTTGCCACTTTTCGTGCCCTTAAGTGCAGACCTGGATATCCAGGTTCTCCCAGGGAGTTGCACATTCGGCTACTCCATCGGTGCTCCCGGACCGGCCTTCCAGCATGGCTGCCAGCGATACGTCTGCGGCTGGTATGCAGACCGCCATCTCCGTAAAAGTTACCGTGGGCTCTGAACCATAGGGTGGGGCAGGGGCGCCCGGCACCCTCCCACAGGGCCGATCACGAATTGCTCGCCCTTGTCCTTCCCTGGGATCGGCTTCTCTGGAATGATCGAATGCTGAGTCTGGCGCAGACCGGCGGTAACAATTTGGGCACACGACCTCAGATCAGACACGGCAACCCGCTGAATTTAAGCATATTAATAAGCGGAGGAAAAGAAACTAACCAGGATTCCCTCAGTAACGGCGAGTGAAGAGGGAAGAGCCCAGCGCCGAATCCCCACTCGCCTGACGGGCGTGGGAAATGTGGCGTACAGAAGAGCTCTCTGTCCGGCGATGCTCCGGGGCCCAAATCCTTCTGATCGAGGCTTAGCCCGTGGACAGTGTGAGGCCGGTGACGGCCCCCGGCTTGTCAGGCCAGACTCTTCTCGGAGTCGGGTTGTTTACGAATGCAGCCCATAGTGGATGGTAAATTCCATCTAAGGCCAAATACTGGCACGAGACCGATAGTCAACGTAAGGGAAAGTTGAAAAGAACTTTGAAAAGAGAGAGTTCAAGATGACATGAAACATGAAACCATTAAGAGGTAAATGGGTGGGGTCTGCGCAGTCCGCCCGGAGGATTCAACCCGGCGTCCCGTGTCAGCCACGCCGTTCCCGTGGTTCTTCAGGCTGGTGTCCCTAAGAGGGAGGCCTGAAGCATATTACTAAGCAGAGGAAAAGAGCGCCCTCCCCCACTGCCGTCAGGGTCCCTCTGCTCAGCACTTATCCCGCAAGTGAGAGGGCAGCTTCAGGCATCGTGGCAGACCCACAGGGAGAACGTGGTTCCCGGTGCGACTGTCAACCGTTGACGGACTGTCCTCAGTGTCGTGCCACCGCAGCCGGCTCCGCCCACGTTTCAGGCGCCGGGGTCCGTGGCAATTTCAGTGACCCACCCGACCCGTCTTGAAACATAGACACGAGTCGGAGGATGGCACGGAACTCCACAGTGCAATGAAAGTGAAGGCCGTCGTGTGCCGGCCGAGGTGGACACACCACTGGCCCGTCTCGACTGTATCATCGCAGAGGTGGAGCAGGAGCGTGCGTGATGGTACCCGAAAGATGGTGAACTATGCCTGGGCAGCGCGAAGCCGGAGGAAACTCTGGTGGAGGTCCGTAGTGGTCCTGATGTGCAAATCGGTCGTCCGACCTGTGTCTAGGGGCAAAAGACTAATCGAATCATGAACCCAAGTTTCCCTCAGGATACCTGGTGCACACATCTGGTAAAGCGAATGACTAGAGGCCTTGGGGCTGAAACGATCTCAATCTATTCTCGAACTTTAAATTGGTAAGATGCCTGGCTCGCTGGTTTGGAGCCGGGTGTGGAATGCGAGCGCCCAGTGGGCAGACTTGGTCAGCAGAACTGATGCTACAGGATGAACCGAGCCCTGAAAATGGATGGCGCTGGAGCATCGGGCCCATACCCAGCTGTCGCCGGCACTGGAGAGCCTCGAGGGCTCGGCCGCGATGAGTAGGAGGGCCGCCGCGGTGAGCACGGAAGCCTAGGTGGAGATCTTGGTGGTAGTAGCAAATATTCAAATGAGAACTTTGAAGGCTGAAGTGGAGAAGGGTTCCATGTGAACAGCAGTTGAACATGGGTCAGTCGGTCCTGAGAGATAGGCGACTGCCGTACCGAAGTGACGGGCGATGGCCTCCGTTGCCCTTGGCCAATCGAAAGGGAGTTGGGTTCAGATCCCCGAATCCGGAGTGGCGGAGACGGGCGCCGCGAGACGTCCAGTGCGGTAACACAAACGATCCCGGAGAAGCCGACGGGAGCCCCGGGGAAGAGTTCTCTTTTCTTTGTGAAGGGCAGGGCACCCGGCCGGCGGCGTCCGGTGAGCTATCGCTGGCCCTTGAAAATTCGGGGGAGATGGTGTAAGTCTCGCGCCGGGCCGTACCCATATCCGCAGCAGGTCTCCAAGGTGAACAGCCTCTGGCATGTTGGAACAATGTAGGTAAGGGAAGTCGGCAAGTCAGATCCGTAACTTTGGGGCAAGGATTGGCTCTAAGGCTGGGTCGGTCGAGCTGGGGAGCGAAGCGCTCCCCCCTCTCTTCAGAGCTGGGGAGTCAGCGGCGCAGACTCTGGACGCGCGCCGGGCCCTTCCTGTGTTCACCCCCTCGGGGGTGTGGGGGCGGGCCCGGTCTGTCTCCTTGGCTGGCGCCGAGCAGCTGACTTAGAACTGGTGCGGACCAGGAGAATCCAACTGTTTCATTAAAACAAAGCATCGCGAAGGCTGCAGGGTGGTGTTGACGTGCTCTGAATGTCAAAGTGAAGAAATTGAATGAACACGGGTAAACGGCGGGAGTAACTCTGACTCTGTTAGGGTCATCATTGAATCCCTCCATATCCAACTCATTGTTTATTGTCATCGACAGGAAACACAAACATTATCTCTTTGATGCAACACAAAAATTCTCCATAAATAACCAGCCATTAAATGCCCTTAATGCAATAAATACTTTTAAATACCTAGGAATGAATTTCCGACACCAGGGGAGGAGGGAGTCCATTGGGTCGATTCTGGATGATGCTATCTAGAATCTCTCAAAGGCCCCTTTGAAACAACAACAAAGAATTTATATATTTATTAAGCATGTCATTCCCAAATTCCAATAACATTTGGTCTTGGGGCGTTGGACCATCAAACGCCTCAAGACAATGGACCTACAAACCTGTGCGGCTGTCCATAAGTGGCTAAAATTGCCTTAGGACACGCTCATGAGTTACTTCCATGCTGCAGTACAGGATGAAGGCCTTGGGATTCCATCCCTAAGAACCTCCTTGGTACTTACCCAAAATAGACTAGACAATCTGCTATGTTCCAACTCGGCAATAGTTGGAGAGGTGATAAACTCCGCCCCCTTTAGGAAGCACATTCTAGAAGGAAGACGTGTGGGGAATGTTGCGGGTGAGACGCTTTGTTGCCCCAGATGGTGCGTAACATCCGGTCCTGGCTTTTGAATGAGCAGTCGATTGACGGTTGAGGCCTCAGCAGTAACAACTTAGTCTCTGGATACCAAAATTGGATTTCTGGAGGCTCTGGGGTCCTATCCGGTCAACCTTATATCGACTGCGTGCAGGTCAGGGGCAAACCTGCTCCCCACTGGTAGTCATCATGTGAGGGGTAGAAGTCAGGCCGATCCTTAGTGTGATGGAGGGTGTAACTCTCGGGAAACCTTAGCCCACATATCACAGTCATGCTTCCACGCATTCAATCCGCGTGCAGGGGCATGACCAAGTCTGCAGGTATTCGTAAACCTGACTTTGTCATCTATAAAAATAATCACACCCGGCCAAGTCGTGGCTGACAATGCCCGATTGGAAGCAGCCCACAGAAATAAAATTAGCTATTATAATACCCCAGCAATCAGGACTTGGGTCAATCAGAGACGATTTGACCGTCAGGGGAGTCACCAAGGGCGAACACATATTGCTGTTGCTCAACTGATCTTCTCCCACCTGTCTACCAAGCGACCCGCCGATACCCAGTCTCTTTCAGAGGGAGAGGAGGAAGACGAAGACCCCATTCCGTACCAGCTACCGCAACGGAAACCCCCGAAGAGCAGCGATTAGATTTTATTATTTTGACATACACGTTCCCTTTTAGGAACATTTTTCTTGCAACTGCACAGTCTTCACCCCGGGCAACTACACGGCTTTCACTCCGGGTGACGTGGACCAATGGCTGAACCAGATGTGGATGCTTGGTGAGGTGCCCACTTCGGTCAATTCAACCAACTCTGTCCCCACTGCCGTGACCATGGACAAACGGATGGACAGCCCCTAAGTGATAAACCCTACGACTCACAGCATAACCCTGCACGGAGAGGCTTCTTGGTCTGACGAGGAAGGGCACAGGGCCGGCCCGTCTACCGGCCATGTGGCTAAAAAACGCAAAGGTCCCCACATGGTCAAAGGCGGCAAACCTCCCGAATCTCAGAGACAGCCATCTCCCCGGCCAGAGGAGGAGAATGTGGTGGATACCAATATGGTGTCGTGGAATAACTCACAAAGAGATCAGGTTATTCATGTAAAGCACAAACAGCCATTTAATACACCAACGGCCGAAAGGAGAAGTACCCACACAGGTCAGATACCCGAGGTGGTACTTCTAAGGAACTAATAGAAATACAACAGTTTATATCTTATTCTTTTGCACACCGTGTGACAGTAGTATGAGTTCCTTTAACCAATTACAGCAATCCACCTAATCAATAAAAGTGAATGTGGGAAGAGAGTTGAACTCTATTTACATTAGCCATGGGGTGCAAAAAGGGCAGCATCTATTAAAACAGAACTAGACAATCACAAGTTGCTAACTGATAGATCGCAATTTTCAAAGAAAGAAGTAAATGGTCTTTAATGATCAGGCAGATACTGAAGCAATTGATTACCAAATACAATAACAAGCAGGGAATGTCTAATCTAAACAAGCACAAGCCTTTCTCCCTTCTTCGGTCTGGACTATGTCATACAACTGACGTTTGCTGATATCCCTACTGACCTCTGGAATTTCTGAGGGAGCCTAAGAAACAGCTAACAATGTCCAGGGGAAACTAAGAAACAGCTAATATGGTTTCCAACTTTTAACATGGTTTCCACAATGGCGGCGATAACAGCAGCCTTGGTCACAGCGGTGACCTCTGTGATGAGCGCCATTCTGTCGATAGAGAAACGCAAAGCCGCTCTGAAGAACAAAGAAGATGCCTATCTGATACCTTTGGTCATAGTGGCCGAACTGCTGGTCAACATGAACCAGCAGAACATCAAAGTGGTGACCAGGTCCTGGCTCCCGGAGGGGCAGAACATTCCATGGGGCACAATGAGCTGGCACACCGAGCTGGCACACTGAGCTGGCACACTGAGGTTGGAGGCATGCTGATCAACCTCTTCACTTAGCCTGGGCTAAGTGTTCCATGGAGCTGACGGCCTACCTGACTGGCCTGAAGCTGTACATGTACAAATTTTGTGAGCTGATGGAGAACATGATCCTGGCTCAGCTGAACACGGATGACTTAGCCTTGTGGGATACCCTGGGGGTCGATGACTTTCCAAGTGTGGAGCACAACAGCGGAGACCTGGCGGGAGAGACGTCGGGCGCACGGTTCGGCGGAGACAATCAGCCAAATTATTTTACCAACAACAAAGATCCCTGGGCTAGGCTCTCCAGACACCATCACCTGGTCTCTCTTCCCTACTCCATGAATGAATCAGCAGACGTCTTGGCGCACTGCTGCTCGGCCATGTCTTACCTAAAAGAGCTGTGGCTGACTGAGAGCTCCGGCAGACCCACTGATGCCAACTGATTCCAACGCGCACATCAAAGTTGTATACCCGTATACCATGCACCAGATGATCCTGTCTACCGACTTAGTAGTTTCCTTCTCCATCGGCGGCTTCCTCATCCCTCTGGACCTTTGTCACACCCTGTCCTTGTCCTGCTGTGAGGGCTGGGCTGTGTGTCAGTTGAAGAAGCTGCTGAACAACATGACCGCAGTGGTGGCCCAGTCTCTGGCAGCCCTCCAGACCATGGACGTGACAACGCCGGCACCTCGTCCAAACTGGTCCACTACCGTGTGTTACTTAAAATTGTATCCTGCCTTACAGCGAAGGCCAAAGACGGTTATAAAATAACCAAGGACAAGAGCGATGCCAGTCACTAAACCAACCGACTGCCCGGCCATGGCCACTGCTCTGTCAGAGAGGATATATGTAGGCATGAACTCCAACGGGGTGATTGAAGTGGTGTCGGCCATCCTGTGCGGTACGGATGAGCACGGGTTATACATGGATTTGGGCATGGACCTGGCTTAAGGCGGAGAGACCATGAACTTGGACTCTTTCAATGATCTGCTCAATGATCTGTCTACGGCCATCACGTGAGTGAAGATCAAGCGGACAGACACGGGGACCACAGTCTACACCGTGTCTCTGCTGCAGTCTGGTAAACTCGACCTGACCTACTTGGCCGGCCTGTCCGGCAATGCCAGCCTGTCCCCTGACAGTAAGAACATCGTGATGGTGGTTAACTCCGACCACCGCAGCAAAAAGAGCAAGTCCACCTGCCGGACCAACCACCACCAAGGAGAAGCGGTAAAGTCTCCCAGACTCACAGCGGCCAGAGAAACGACAGTTTTCCAGAGACCGTCCGACTCTTCCCACCGGCACCACCAACAAGGAGACTACCCACAGCCCGCGGGCGTCCCGTCTGCTTATTCTAACTGTTTTTACTACTGTTTTTGTGCATTTGCAACCGTCATGTTATATATCAGTATTAATCTTTGGATAATACAATAAAAAGCATTTGAATTATACACTATTTTTATTATTATCATTGCCACCGACAGCACACATGGGATCGCTGTGAGAGAGTACTAGCATCTCTGCGAAAGGGAGGGATAACCACAAGCCTCTCACACCAACTTGGGCTTGTTGGGCATAAAGATCGTCTCGCCTTCCGTGGGGACCAGCACACTTGCACTTGACTGCTTTCTTCTGTTTGACGGGTCTGCGCTTGTGATCCACAGTGACTATCCTGTCTCCGGGCACAGTCCTTCCCAACCTCATGTCGTACTTCTGAGTGGATTTCCTGATCGCCAGCTTGCACCCTCCACAGTCACCACAGAGTATGTTGGGCCGCATTATCCTCTTGCTCTTCATCGGCCTGTAATAGGGCATCACTATCGCGCCCCCTCCGACATGGCCGACCTTCCGAAGACCATTTCCATCAAAAGGACCTGGGTGGTTGGACCCCTGACATGCCACGGGTCTATTGCCTCGGGCGCTAGGGGTGACGATTCAGAGCCCCGGCCCACCTACCAGACCCTGAGAGTGCCGGGGACTGGGACCTGAACAGCAAGCTGGTCAGGCTGATCGGGTTTAATGCCAAGGTCTTTTCTGAGACTTCTCTGGTTGAGATCGGTCTCGTTTTTTGTGGACGACAGGCCTAAGATGACAGCTCCGTGTGGCTGGCGCAGCCCGACGAGGCCGAGGCCCTGGCCTGGATAGACCTGGCTTGGGTGCATCGGTACCCCGTCTGTAACGAAAAGAACAACATCAGGGCACCATGGGGCACGACAGGGCGTTTTAGCTGCAAAGCACTGTAGAGGCGGACGAGAACAGCATGATATCTTACAACGCCACCTGGTACGTCATGCACAAGACCGGCAAGAACTACAGAGACCAGCTTAAGAACCTGACTGAAGACCCGGAGGCCTTCGTCACCATCAAAAACAGCCACTTCGAGTTCCCCTGCATCTGCCTCAATTACGTGTCGAACCAGAAGAAGACCGTGTACAACGTGAACAGGCTGGCTAATGTCAAGGAGGGGAAAAAGAACAAGAAGGAAAAGGGCAGGTGCAAGCCCAGGGATTCTTCGGACGAGATCGGGTCTGAAGAAGACAACGAGCAGCGCAGTTACTACTTAGAGGAAGAGGACATAGAGGACAGGGAGGGCGAAGACCCACAAGACGCCACGACCGTCACCCTGTACGTCTTCCAGATATTCCACAAGAGCATCAACAACATGAATATGGCGCTGTAAGCCCTGGAACCCCACACTGTGACCCTGCGGACACAGCAGCTCACTGCTTCCTCTAACCGAAGGCTGCTGCGGGACACAGCGGGACAGCATGATGGTCTTTCAGCACAAGATCTTCTTCACCCCGATGGACACGGATGCAACTATGATAGTGCGCCTACCTAATGACTACGCCGGTATCAGTTGCATGGTGGAGATGGTGTAGAATATCTACCCGGCTTTTTCTTCTCTGAAAGCCTTATGCTGCTATCTGCACAACCAAAAGACCAACGACGAAGTGGGAGAGACGGACGTTGTCTTCAAACACGCAGTGAACGTTGACGCGGGTTTCGAGACCTCGAACATATTGTAGGAAAGAGCGAATTAAATCTGATTATATAACCAAAGACGGCTATGCTTGGATATCCGAATGTACCGGAAAGCACACACTATTCCACTTCTTCAACAGACGGGGCCGAGGTTAAGACCTCCACAAAACACCGACTCCGAGTCGGCCAGACCAACTCCAGACAAAACAGAATCTGAACAAACCAATTGGACCTGCCCGACTCCGGGCACAACAGTCGGACTGTATGACCATGGAAAATACTGGCAAACAACCATGAGCGAACCCCAACCCAAACATAGTAACGGGGCTGGAATCGCGCCCCACAATTGTACCCAATGAAGAGCAGTGCGCCAAATCAAACAGACGCTACGTAGTCCAAGATGAACCTGCTCCTTTGGTACCCTCATGCGGGACAAAACGAAAAGAAATGGAGAAGTGAAAGCCTCTCTCTGTGTTTTTATATACGGTACTGTACTTACAGCAATCAAACCCATTGAAATTATATCCACTCTTGAGTCCATGGTTTGCTTGATTCTACATTTTCAAGCATCTTTTCCGAGCTAAAATTATCAATCTGCTCACTCACTCATCCACCTGCCTACGTACCTGCCTACCTACCTTGACGACATGTGGTCCTACCTGTACAACTTCCCAACACTACACCCCCCACTAACTACTTGAATGTTTCATCACGGACGAAATGACCCCCAACCAGCCTGGTTGGGGCACATCGGGGCCAGGAATCGCATCAAACGCATTGCCTCCTACATGATGACGGATTTCACAACCAGTGCAGCCGGCGCAAACAGGATGTCGACCAGATGGCTCCCAACACTCGATCGGCATATTGAACCACATGATGACAGAGTTGCCCTGCCAGAGGTCCATTCTGGTTCACCAGGGCGGCCAGCTTGCCCGACATGCCCAAATGGGGCAGGGAAGCGGGATCACAGACCTGAGCATGTCCCCATACTTCCACTGGACCGGAGTGTACCTGAAAGGCTTGAGGTCCAAACGGACGGCGGGCAGCAGTCCCATGTCTTCCCCGTCTTCATCCCCGGGTTTCCCCACTTCCAGCAAGGAAGGGTCCTGCTTCAGCTTCAGGGTCTCAGCGTTGTAGTATTTGATGGCTGTGTAACTGGTCATGGGCTTCAACAGCTCGTCGTCTATATTGTGCTTGGTGGGGACGGTGGGACGGACTCTGTCGGTCTGAAACTGGACCATCTTCTGCTCTGAGCCCGCCATGTACGACCCCCGCTAATTCTACTCCACGGGTGATGGCTTCGACTGAGTTTGTCACCACAAACAGGGGCACGGTGACAATCTGGTGGTAGGACCCGGGCTTGCGGGGAGAGGCTTTCATGGTGAAAGTCTCGCTCTTTGCCAAAAGTATGGCAAGTCAAAGAGTCTCCTACTAGCCAAAGGTCTCTCCTCCCTTGGTCAGGGCACCTACAGTGCTTCAGATTGCATATGGCCAGGCGCGGTGAACTGGAAGACATGGCTTCCAACCCGTCGGCCAGCTCTTCGAAAGCCATGGATGCTTTCAGAGGGAACGGAACTGGGCAGGCCTCCACGCCAGAGTCTGGGCCGCCAGCCACAGCCCTCTTCTGTCTCCTGTTGGAATCCAAGGCTGCCAACCCGATCAGACCCCCGGCGACCGCTCTAGTCCACCTGTACTGGTGGTCTGCCGGTGGACCCTTGGCTATGGTGCCGAACACGGCACACAGCAGAAGTTCGGCCTCCTTACGTGTCAGCTGGCTCACCCGGACGGTAAAAACCAACAGGGCGGCTCCTCAACAGGTAGATCCAATTATCATAAAACACCTCCCAGTCGCTGGCGGAGAGGCCGGGGTCGCAGGCCAGAGTTCACCAGCATCAGCTTGATGTTGTCAAAAGAAGTTTCTTCTTCCTGCTGTCCTGCCTGACAGACCACGGGGATGGCCAGTTGCACCCACGGGTGGTGACTGTCATCGGCCTCTTTCACCACGCAGGCCGCCCTGCAGGGTGGCTTTGTAAGCCTGGGTCACGGTCTGATTCAAAGAGTAGTTGCGGGCAAACAAGCCGTGGGCTGGAGGGAACAATAGTCAAGGGGACGCTGGTAGAGTATAGCTGGTGCAGGACGCCATGGCGGTGGTGGGGAGTGGGTAGATAGCAAAAAGGGGTATAGTGTCCGAATCGGCACTATATCCAGACAGCTGGATATTGTGAGCAGAGCTCTAGAGCAAACTAGAGCTCTAGAGCTCGGCCGGTTCTCTCCCTCAAAACCGGCTGTGCTGAACATGTTGAAGAAGCACTACATCATCTTGCGGGTGCTGACAAAACAGGTCTCCGACATGGCTTGGAATCCAACACAAAATGCTAGAGGAACGGCTGCCACCACTATCTGATCGTTCTAGAGCAACGGGAAACCCAGCCCGCTGGAGGAGTGACGGCGTCTCCTTCCTCCTCCATATCCACTACTAGCGTCCCCTCCTCTACCGCACCCTCCTCCGCCACCCCCGCCGCCACTTCTTCGACCTCCATATCTTCCTCCATTGCCCCTTCTACTAATTCCATAATTTCCACCGTCCATTCTGCCGCTTCCATGCCTTCTGACTCTTTTACTCGACCAACCTCCCCACTTCATCTTCCTCTGTGCACTGGTGCTCATCTTCTTCTAGCCTCTGTAAAGAGGCACTGGCGCTGTCGCTTACAGCAGACCTTCTTTTCTTGCCTTTTTTACGAGTATGACCTTCAGATAGACTTTGCGAAGTGACGGTCATGACACTGCCGACCAAGCTGTTGTTCGAATCTGACAGCTGCTGCACCCTGTTCCTTTTTTTGCTGAGCGAGACTTTGAGGTGCATATTCGTGTTGGTTTTAGAGGCTCGCAACAGGCTGGCCCGTGTGGAGGGCTGCAAACTCGATGGGTTGGACTGACGGCTGTGAAGTCCTCTGCGAGTCAAGGTCTGCGGAGGTTTCCGCAGTTCCATGGCACCCATGGCGTTATCCATCATGATATCCTGCGTGTGCATGGTGGCCGCATTTACCACCAGAGTCGAACTGGCGGTGTTCGCAAACAGCAATGAGCTAGCCGCGTTGGGCACAATCGCGCTTCCGCCTTGCCTGTCGGGGGTGAACAGGGCTCTGAGAAAACGCGAGTCTCTCGGGATGTAAGGTGGAGGGTCTTTGTAGGCCATTAGAGGCAGCCTGTTTAAAATCTCGGTCACCTTCATCACCCCCGGTCAAATTTCTTCTATATCAAATTGGCCTGCCGCACCAGCTCAGCCAGTCTTGTGTTTGCCACTCATGGTGTCGGTCGGTCAGGTTTTTTGAATCCTCAGAAAGTAGAGAACTCAGCAAGTGGTATCTCTACTGAAAACAGAGAGTCTTCTTTATACTTGTAAACTGTAATCTCATAAAGGAAGAAGAAAGAAAAATACTACAGCCCTCCACGGTAAACAGATGCGCACCACTCTTTACCAGCTGCGGTCGTGTTATCCAACATGTCTAGCTCGGAGGAATAGGGCTGGGACTCCGACACTGAGGCGGTCAACAGCCTCAACCAAGCCGTGTTGCAACTGTAGCTGGTCTCCGAGGGTAGTGACATGTTGGAAGTAGATGGCAACCTGAAGACCGAACACATGTACCAGATCCTGACAGCAGTGAACTTCGAACACTGTCTGCCTTCTCGCCCTACTGGGACCTGGGCAGGCACCAGCCCAAGGTCTCTAAGACAGTGCTGGGCCCAGAAAACAGCCAGGCTTTCCTGACTGCCGACACCACGTCGACCAACAAAGCGGTGTTGACGGGGATAGAGACCATGCTATGGCCGAGAGAGTACAGGCTGAGAGGCCACCATCTGTCCTTCGAGGCGGCCGTGACCCAGTTCTAGTCAAAAGACTACATAATGCTCACCAAAAAACGCGACATGACGGTCCACATCACGTCGGACCCGATGGTGGCCAACGTCTTGCTCTTGATGGACAGTTTTGTGGTCTGGACGATGGACGAGATGTGGGACTCTCTGCTCTGCTTGGGCAAGGGAGGCAGGCTGTCACAGAGTGGAAAAATTCAGCCAGACCTACAAGAACGTCAGGCCTTCAACCGGACCTGGGCTGCCCAGCAGGAAGACGGGCGCACCAAACTGCTGGTGTCAGAGAGTGACACGGAATCCGATGCAGCCAAGGCCGGGCTGTGGGAGTTCAAGCCCAGGCTGAGAGGGGCCACCCACAGGTTGGCCTTCTCTGGCAAGGGCGGCAACAAATTGACCGAGGCTTACGCGGAGTTCAAACGGCTGGCCAGAGAGGAGCAGTGCGTGGTCATGGCTGGGGACAAATTCATAGTACTGGGTAGGAAGGTGCTAGAGATGGAAGAGAAGAGGGTCAGGGCCTTCGACCAGTGGGAGGCTTTCGAGGTGGCAGACAGGTTCCTGAACCCCGGGTTCGTGGTGGTGACCAAAAAATTGGCGCTGTCCAGGTTGATCACCCTGGTGGGGTACGACGGCAGCCTCTACTAGTCTACCTGGGGGCCACCATGGATGCAGCGGTGGTGAGCAAGATCGTCACTCTGGTCAGACCAACGGCGGATTTGTGCGCCCCAGGCAAGGACCAACCCCGATGTGGGACACTGCCACCAAGGCTGTGGCCCTGGTCACCAATTTCCTCTCACATGTGGTAGGCAAGCATGAATCGCTAGAAATGGTGGAGGTCTGCCTGGACATGTCCATGATACACCCCAGATGAGTGCCCCGAAAGGTTGTCCACTGCGACCAGACCCCTGGCAGCTGAGTCTACGATGTGGTAAACCACATCAACCCTGGCCAGACCCGAGACGTGCTGCGGATAGGCACCCTCTTGTTTTTCGTGATCAGAGGAGGGCTGGTCTACTGGTCTAAAATGAGAGGGTCCCTGGCTCTGGACCTGGAAAGGTAAACAGGCATATCCAACCTGGTGGCCAACAACTGCTCGGTGGTGCCCGTGGACCCGACCTCTGAGGCCCTGAAAAGAAAAAGCGAGAGCCTGTACGACCCCAAGCCCTTCAACACGGCATGGCCCAGCTATACACCACAAAACAGCAGGAGAGACCCATGTGCGACCTGACTTTCGGGGTGTTCTGCCCCAACAACGAAGGCACGTACGAACCCACGGACCGCCAGGCCCTGGTGACCAAGCTGTGGTCCAGGAGATGGGAGAAACCCTGTACAGGCTGACGGGCGAGTCCACGGCCCAGGGAAAGAACAGGCTCCAGTTTCACGAGAACAGCCCCTATCTGACGGCGGTGGAAAAGGCGGGAGAAGGACGAGGCGGAGGCTGAGGAGGGGAAACCCCATCCTCCCCTGGTGATAGTGGCCCCCGACTGGACCCGCCAGGCCCTGGACGTTCTGATCGGCAGATGCCTGTACTACAAGCAGCAGGACCAGATCTGGGTTTTCCACCGGGCTACACCACGGCGTGGGTCCGATGGTGTTCCAACCCAGGGTCCCCGCAGACATCAATCACTGGTTACCAGGGAAGTATGCAGAGCTTTAAACTACTAAGTGGGGGCAATTGGGCGGAGGGGAATATTACATTAGAACTAAAGGCGAGACAGCAAAATTAAGAAAGATGAAGGTGGTCGGCCCTCGTTGTGAGGGACGAGATAATGAGGTGCCTCCTCTTGCCCAGTGGGTGATTTCTTCACATAGATTAGGAAAACTAAATTGGCAAAAGTAGGTTAGACGAGGAGTTCAGAGAATGTATGAGAGATAGCTTTCTGGATCAGTTTTGCTGAGGAACCAATCAGGGGACAGGCCATCCTAGACCTGTGTAATGTGTAATGAAACAGGGCTAGTCGGCAACATAGATATGAAGGCTCCTCTAGGGCAGAGTGACCATAACATGATGGAATTTAGCATTAAGTTAGACAGCGATGCAATTAAGTCTGAAGCAAGTGTCCTAAATTTAAATAAAAGCAACTTTGCAGGTTTGAGGGATGATTTAGCCAAAATAGACGGGGAATTAGATTAAGGATATGACAGTAGACCAACAATGGCAAATGTTTAAAGATGTAGTACATAATTCCCAGCGATCACATATTCCCTTGAGGAATAAAAGTATCAGGGGGAAGGCAATTCATCCATGGCTAAATAGAGCAGTTAGGAAAAGTATAAAACTAAAAGAAGAGGCCTATAATACTGCCAAAAAGAGCAGCAAACCTGAGGATTGCGAGGGCTTCACCGAACAACAAAGAAAAACTAAGAAACTGATTAAGAGGGAGAAAATGGATTTGAGGGCAAACTAGCTAGGAACATGAAGACACATTGCAAGAGCTTCTAAAAATGCATTAAGAGGAATAGGCTAGCAAAGTAAATGTAGATCCATTACAGGCAGAGGCAGGAGGAATTATAATGGGGAAAACATATTAAATAAATACTTTACTTTTGTCCTCATGTTAGAAGACACAGAAAGTTTACCAAAAGTAAAGGTGAACCAAGAGGCTAAAGTCAACAATTTAGGGAAATTAACAGCAGAAAAATTAATCCCCTGGACCTGCTGGTTTGCATCCTTGGGTTATAATTAAAAGAGACGGCTGATGAGATAGTGGAGGCCTTGTGTTTGATCTTCCAAAATTCTCTGTATTCTGGAACGATTCCCATCAATTGGAAGATCGCAAATGTCACACCACTATGTAAGTAGGTGGGAGAGAGAAGTTGGGGAATTATAGACCAGTTAGTCTGACATCAGTGGTAGGGAAAATTCTAGAATCCTTAAATAAGGGCATCGTAGTGGGGTACTTAGAAGACCATAATATGATTAGGCAGAGTCAACATGGCGTTACAAAAGGGAAAGCCGCCTGCATTCTCACCTGCACCAAACTTCACTCCCCCATTACCCCAGTTCTTACCAGATTTCACTGGCTGCCTATCCCACAGAGAATTGATTTCAAGATCGGGAGGGGGGGTGGGGTGGGGTAAAGTCGGGGAGGAAAAGGGGGGGGGAGAAAGGGGGGTAAGGGGGAGAGAGAGGGAAAGGTGGAGGGTGCTTAAAATCAGGGAGAAATGGGGGGAGAAGGGGATGAAAGTGGAAGTGGAGAGATAGAGTTGGGTGTCATCCGCATACCTGTGGAAATTTACCCCATGTCTGTGGATGATGTCACCGAGGGGGAGCATGTAGAGGTTGAAGAGGAGAGAACTGAGGAAATGCCTAACGAAATGATGCATGGGCTGGAGATAGAGCTGTTGGCAGATGCAAAGTGGAGATGAAACATAAGACCTGAACCAGATAAAGACAGAACCTTGAATTTAAGATGGGAGGAAAGGAAATGGAGGATTTGCAGCGGATAGGTCGAGCAGGACGAGGAGGCAGAGGCAAACCTTACACTCTCCTGCTCTCCACCCCTCTCCCTACTGGAGTATAAACCCTTCATGGTTGGTCCAGAGGCTTGTGACATCCTCCCGACGTGAAAGACATTGTATAAGCGCAATATGTTCACGTCGGGACGATGTCTCAAAGTGCTTCGCAGGATTAACTGTAAAGTGCAAAGTGACTGTGAGTGGACGCGGCAGCCCATTTTCTCCCAGCCGTGTCCCACAATCAGCCATTCAGTGAATGACCAGTTTTATCCGGGTGAATTGTTCACCAGGACAACAACAACAACAAAATGACATTTATCGAGCGCCTTTCACATCAGGAGGACATCCCAAAGCTGAACAGTCAGGTTTCAGCTGAGCTCTGAGCAACAGTCACCTGAGCTCGAGAGAGAGGGTCGGGATAGGGGGAAGGGAAAGAAGAGTAGGAGAGGTGGAAGAGTTAGGAGGGGAGCAGAATGCACGGTCAAAGAGGAAGGTCTTGAGGAGAAAAGAAAGGAAGTGAGGCGATGGGATTCGGGTTCATCGGATGAAAGAAAGAAAAACTCCCTTCTATCTTCCAAGAGTGCCGCAGGATCTTTAACATCCACCTCAAAATGGGGAGAGAAGGACAAAGACGGCTCCTTTGAAGACGTATCTCCACCCCAACCACCCCTGCCTTGACAGACATTGCACTGAAACACCAACCTGGACAGTGAGCTCAAACTCTCCGATCTGAGGGTTGCCCAACCCAGAGACCACAGACCCCAGAGTCATGCTGCAATCTACATGAATTCATGTATCATTGCAAAATATCTGAAGTTGTAAACTGACTTCTTGATCAATATCAACAAAGAGCAATATCTTCGCTTGCCTCATCTCTCAGATCGTATCTGCCATGGTCATGTTTGTTAGTTGGTGGCAGTTAGTGTGCAAATAATAATCCTGACATGTGAGCCTCTTCGAGACATCTCTGAGCATGTCATAGAATACACTGTAAAATGGAGTGACTGTGTAAACGATGTCCAAATGTTAAGTGCAAGGACTTTGTTTAATTGAGTTGACAGCAGTCTGGGCTCCCTCTGCCTCCCTATTCTTCTGGATCTGTCTGCTGTGTTCAACAAAGTCGACCATGTCATCCTTCTCCACCGCCTGTCCTCTGTCAGCCTTTCAGTGGGACCGCACTCGCCTGGTGCAAAACTCACAAACCCCCAGCAGTCTAAATGGCTTTTCCTCCCGCTCTCACCCAGTTATCCAGATCCATCCTTGGTCCCCTCTTCTTCCTCATCTACACTCTCCCTCTTGGGGACGTCATCCGCAGACATGGGGCACACTTCCGCATGTACGCGAATGACATCCAACTCTATTTCTCCACCTCACTTTGCGACCCCCCTGATGTTCTGTCAACCTGTCAGACATCAGGAGCTAGATGAGCACAAATTTCCTACAGCTAAATGTTGACAAGACAGAAGCCATACTCTTTGGCTCCCATCAACATTTCCAATCACATGGCTCTCAACTCCTCCACCTTCCTGACCTGTCCCTAAAACTCTCCGAACCTGTGCGCAATCTTGGCATTAGGTTCAACTCCCAACTGTCTTTTCTCCCCCACAACTGGTCCCTCTCCGGCTCCGCTTTCTTCCATCTCTGACAGATCGCCCGTCTCCGGCAATATCTCGCCCCAAAAGCCGCTGAAACCTTTGTCACCTCTTGGCTGGACTATTCCAATACCCTCCTCGCCGGTCTCCCCTCCATCACAACCCATAAAATTCAACTCATTCAAACCTCTGCCACCCGCATTCTCACCTGCACCAAACTTCGCTCCCCCATTACCCCAGTCCTTGCCAGACTTCACTGGCTCCCTGTCCCAGAGAGGATCGATTTCAAGATCCTCACCCTTGTTTTCAAATCCCTCCACCACTCTGCACCTCCCTCCCCTACCTATCTGATCTCTTCTCTCCTCAAGAGAGGTGCACCCATTGCCTTCTCTCCAACTAGTCTGGCCTCCTCCATGTCCCCCTGAATCCCCCACTCCACCCTTAGTGGCTGTGCCTTCAGCCACTATGCACCCAGGTTCTGGAACTCTCTTCCCCCCTCCCTTCGCCTCGCCCCTTCTCTTTCCAGTTTCACTGGGGACACCTTTCTCTTCGACCGTGCCTTTGGTCACCTTTCTACCCCTGCCCCTGGCTCGGTCCCGGGATCCATGTTGTGAAGCGCTCTGAGATGCCATCCGGGTGGAGGGCACTATATAAGTCGAAGTTGTTGTCATTGTTGTTGTTGTTGAACTCAGACTCACTTTATCTATACCTGTACTATATTACCTGGGCTGTGACCAAGGTCCTCACAGTGCGATTAACCAGCAGGGAAGGGTTTAAATTAATTTCAAGGGGCAAGGGAATCAGGATGTAGCATCAGAGAGGACAAACAAGTTACGTAGAGGGCTGGGAGATACGAATGGCCATACATGGAGTAGTCCAGATAATGGAGGAATACAAGGGAGAAATATACCGGTAATAACAAAAAACAAAAAAATTACATTTATAGAGCGCCTTTCACGTCAAGAGGATGTCCCAAGGCGCAGGGACAGTCAGGGACAGTCAGGGACAAGAGCAGGGTGGGGAGGGGTCGAGGATGAAGAAGAGTAGGAAAATTTACTATATATTTGGACTGTGTGTGGACTGGTTACCTCACTCTGAGTGTGGCCTGGTTACCTCACTCGCCTTATATATATATATATCTACATATATATATATAACAGTAATAACACTTTTCTACTTGAAACTGATGACGTATCTGTTATATTCGAGATATAAAAGAGAGATCATGGAGAGATCGACTTTCATGTAAGACGGCTTTATTAAGAAGACCACCAGCATGCAATTCCATGTGCTACCACAGTGGTCACAGACGGCGCTATAACCATTACATCTACATATTATTGCATAGAGATTAGCAATAATCCTACATCTCCCCCCAAGTACAGACAGGTGAACTTTAAGATCACTTAAAGATTAATGCGATCGGGAGGCTTCACTGCACGTCCAGAACGTGTTGTCATCACAGCTGGTGGTTGAACAATGATGTTTGTGACAATGATGGAGACGGTGAAAACTTCTGAGGTGAAGTTGCGGTCTGTTCTGTTACATCAGTAGGTGTAGTTGGTGGAGGTTCCAGTAGTGGTTTTTTAGGTGGTGTGCTAACCGGGGCTGATCGGTTTCGTCGAACTGTGTAGGGTCCGGTTTGTATGATGTGGGATCGTGGGTTGGAAGTTTGGTTGAGGACAGTTCCGTGGCGGTCCTGGTCTCGGATCCAAACAGAGTCGCCGGGATGGAGCTCTGGCAAATCTCTAGCGCGGTGACGAAGGTTGAAGTTTTGTTGCTGGTTTGCACCTCTTCCTTCTGTCGTATCTGCTGGTCGGATTGAACCTTTGGTTGAAGGTTTGATGGAAGAATAGGTAGTGTTGTTCGAAGTTTCCTGCTCATCAGCAGCTCGCTTGGTGACAGCCCATTCTGGAGAGGAAACTCTCGGTTACGTCATTGAGGGCGAGATAGGGATCTTCACTCTTTAGGAGTAGCCCTTTCATTGTATAAACTGCTCTCTCAGCTTCGCCGTTTGCCTGTGGGTACCTCGGCGAACTGGTGGTGAGTACGAATCCATACTTCTCAGCAAATTGGAGGAATGAGGCTGAACTAATTGCGGCCCACTGTCAGAGACCACCAAATCTGGGATCCCGTGGACGGCAAAGATTGCTTTCAGGGCTCTGATAACGGTTACTGAGGTTTGGCCAGATGAGAGAGATTTTAGAGTGTAAGGTTTGCAATTCAAGATCCTGGTCCTCACATTTCAAGTCCTCCACATCCTCACTACACCCTACATCCATGACCTCCTACCAACCTGCCCACCCCCTCATGTCCCCCGACCCACTTGCCCAACCATTGGCGGGTGAGCCTTCAGCCACTTTGCCCCCAAACTCTGGAACACCATCCCAAAGTCCTTCTGCCTCGCCCCTCCCTAGCCTCTTCAAGTCTCACCTCAAGACTCTCCTATTTGATGGTCCAATCAGCAACTCCTTCACCCCCTCCAAACCCCTGACCCTGTCCTCAGCTCAGGTTTGAGTCAATAACTGTCCAGTGCCTTGGCACATCCTCCTGACCTGAAAGGCGCTACAAAGGTTACACGGGGACCTGATAGAGGCCTTCAAGATCATGAAAGGTTTGGACAGGCTAGATAGGGAAAAGCTGTTTCCGCTGGTAGGTGTGTCTGTGATCTGTGGTCACAGTCTTAAGATATCTACCAAAAGAAGCAGAGGGGAGGTTAGAAGAAATTTTTTTACTCAGCGAGTTGTTCGAATTTGGAATGATCTGCCTGAAAGGGTAGTGAGGTCCGATTCTAAAGCAGCTTTTGACAGAGAACTCGATAGGTATCTGGGGAAGAGGGGTTTGCAGGGTTATGGGGAGAAAGCTGGTGATTGGGGTTAATGAAAGTGACTTGGTCGGTCAAAGAGCCGGCACAGAGCCGGCACAGACTCGTTGGGTTGAATGGCCTCCTTCTGTGCCGTAACATTCTATGATTCTATGATTCGGCCCCTCGAGCCTGCCCTGCCATTCAATACGATCATGGCTGATCTATTCTTGCTCCACCTACCTGCCTTATCACCATAATCCCTAATCCCTTCATCCATAAGATACTTTGTCTCCTCCAATGGCTTCTCCTCCTTCCCGCATAGCCACATGCAGCATTCCCCAGGGCTCTGTCCTTGTGCCCCTGCGCTTCACCCTCTACACTCTCCCCCTGGCCAACATCATCTGCAGACATGGGGTAAATTTTCACATGTATGCGGATTACACCCAACTCTACCTCTCCACGTCCACCCTCGATTCCAGGACCACTGGCATTCTGACTGCGTGTCTGTCCGACATTGAGTCCTGGACGAGGGACAATTTCCTACAACTGAACGTCAACAAGATGGAGGCCCTCCTGATTAGCTCATGTTAGTGCTTCCGCACCTCAGGAGCTGATCGTCTGGGTGATGTGGAGCCAATGGAGTCGGACGAGGATGGGGGAGATGGGGTCACGGAGTTTGGAACAGTAGAAGACATGGGCAGCAGAGTTCTGAATTATCTGCAGCCTGTGGAGGGAAGAATTGGGAAGGCTGACCAGGAAGGCATTACATTTGGGATGTAATGAAGGCGTGGATAAGGGTTTCATCGGCTTTAGGGTGAGGTAATGGCAGAGTCGGGAAATGTTGTGGAGGCAGGGAAAGGCAGAGCGAGTCATTGCTTGAATGTGGGGGAGGAAAGATATTTGAGGGTCGAATAAGACACCAAGGTTCCTGACTGGCTTAGTGTTAAATGCAATGTGCTGGGATAGTGGAGCTTGAAAGCATTGTAACATCTTCCTCTTATTTTTATGTTACAGAGAGACAGAAGCTGAGAATGGCAGCAGTCAGTGTGTGGGGAGAGTGGAGATGTACACTGATGGTCAATGGCACACGGTGTGTGGAGCTGCCAGGAACATCTACACGGCTGATAACGTCTGTAAAGAGTTGGCTGTCGATCTGCAGTGACAGTGTCAGGAGAAGCTCAGTTTGGAGAAGGATCGGGACCTGTCATTGGTCAGTCTGGCTGTGGACACCAGATAGATGCTGGCGTTTTGTGTTCAGGTACAGACTCTACGTGTTGCTGTGTGCAGGTCACTGTGTGCACATCACTGTGTGCAAATCAGCTGCCTTGTCCACTTCACACTAGATCCTGTGGAGCCTTTGAGACATCTTGTTAACATGAATGTTAAAGTGACAAATATTGGAGTAAAACAATAACTACAGAAAAATAGATTAACATCAGTGATGTGTTGTATCATCTCTCGATTAATGCAGCTCAGGTGAGAGTGTTAACATCATGGTTGGGTTTTGTGTTACACTGCGGGACACAAGCTGTCACACAGCAGACTGTCCTGACTGCAGCCAGAGACCACAGAGCATGGTCAGTCTGGCTGTGGACACGAGACAGATATTGGCGTTTTGTGTTCAGGTACAGATTCCTGTGTGTTGCTGTGTGCAGGTCACTGCAGGTCACTTTGTGCAAATCACCTGCTGTGTTCAACAATACACAAAAATCTCTCCACTTTACAGTAAATCCTGTGGAGCCGTTGAGACATCTTGTTGATATGAATGTCACTGTGACAAATGTTAGAGTAATACAATTGCTATTGAACAATAGACTAATATTAGTGATGTTTTAGATCATTTCCTGATTAATGCAGCACAAGTGAGAGTTTTAACGTCATGTTTGAGTTTCGTGTTAAGGGATATGTGGTATGGGATACCTGGAAAACCACAAAAAGATTAGGCAGAGCCAACATGGCTTTACAAAAGGGAAGTCGTACTTGACTAATCTTTAAGAGTATTGTGAAGATGTATCCAGCAGCTTGGATAGAGGGGAGCCAGTAGATGTGGTATATTAAGATTTTAAGAAGGCATTTGATAAAGTGTCACACAAAAAAGGCTTTTGCACAAGATCAAGGCCCACGGGATTAATGGGAACATATTAACATGGATAGATGAGTGGCTAACTGGTAGAAAACAGAGAGTAGGGATAAACGCGTCATTCTCGAATTGGCAGGATGTAACTAGTGGAATGCCACAAGGATCAGTGCTTGGGCCTCAGCTATTTACTATTTACATCAATGATCTAGACGAGGACATTGAATGTAATGTGTATAAATTTGCGGATGACACAAAACTAGGTAGCAGAGTGAGCTCTGAGGATGATGCAAAAAGATTGCGACAAGATATAGATAGGTTAGGGGAGTAGGCAGGTGGGTGGCAGATGGAATTTAATGTGGGGAAATTATGTGAAATTAGGTAGCAAAAATAAAAAAATGATTATTTTCTAGACGGGGAGAGGTTAGATAGTGTTACTATTCAAAGGGATTTGGGTGTCCTTGTACACCAGCCTCAAAATGTTAGTTTGCAAGTGCAGCAAGCAACAAAGAAGGCGAACGGCATGCTAGCGTTCATTTCAAAAGGTTTAGAGTATAAGAGTAGGGAAGTCTTGCTGCAACTGTATAGGGCTCTGGTGAGACCGCACCTAGAGTATTGTGTGCAATTTTGGTCTCCTTATTTAAAAAAGGACGTACTTGCCTTAGAGGGGGTGCAGCGTAGATTCACTAGGTTAGTTCCTGGGATGAGGGGACTGACCTATGAGGATAGGTTGAATAAACCAGGGCTGTATTCTCTAGAGTACAGAAGAATTAGGGGGGATCTTATTGAAACATATAAGATTCTCAAAGGGACAGATAAAGTAGGCACTGAGGGACTGTTTCCCCTGGTAGGAGAATCTATAACCAGGGGTCACAGTCTTAAAATTAAGGGTCAGCCTTTTAGAACAGAGTTGAGGAAACATTTCTTCACTAGAGGGTAGTGAATTTATGGAATTCACTACCCCAGAAGGCTGTAGATGCTCAGTCCCTGAACATTTTCAAGGCTGAGACTGAAAGATTTTTTTTTTAAAAAGAGGGATTAGGGGAAATGGGGATAGGGCAGGTAATTAGAGTTAGGTCAACTCCTCCATAACTCTCCCCATTGCCTCCAAACCTACCACCATCTTCTACTGCCCATGGAAGAAGATATCCCCACAAACCCTCTCCACTGCCTCGGAGTCCTCCAAACTCCTCCGCTGGCCCACCACCTGCACCGACCCACTCTCCAAACTCACTCTCCTCAACACTGCACTCTCCTCCACATCACCCTCTCCACTGCACTCGACGCCCTTGCCCCCCTCACTTCTTGAACTGCCTCCTATTCTCAAACCTTGCCCTAGTTCACTAGCTAGCCACCTCCACTTGCTCAAGGGCCAGACGTGCACCGCTGAACGCACCTGGCTCAAATCGGGCCTAACAGTCCACTGACATATCTGGCTGGACCACATCAAAACCTACCATTCTGCTCTGGCCCACCAACAACAACTTCAATTTATATAGCACGCTCCATGCTGGACGGCGTCTCAGAGCGCTTCACAATAGCGGATCCCAGGACTGAGCCAGGGGCAGGGGGAGAAAGGTGACCAAAGGCGCGGTCAAAGAGAGAGGTCTTCAGCTGGAACCTGAAACTGGGAAGAGAGGGGGCAAGGCCAAGGTAGTGAGGAAGGGAGTTCCAGAGACTCTGGGCATAGTGGCTAAAATCACGGCTGCTGAGGTTGGAGCGGAGGATTCGGGGGACAAGGAGGAGGCCAGAACCAGTGGAGCGAAGGCAGTGGGAGAAAGGAGAGAGGAGATCAGAGAGGTAAATCATCCTTCTACTCGAGGATAATCCCGGAGGCAAAGGAGAACCCCAAACTCCTGATCTCCTCAACAACCCCACTCCTCCCCCATCCCCACCATGCCTTGCAGATCTTTTCCTCCAACTCCTTCAAGGACATGCTGGATTTCCTTGAGTCCAAAGTCGAAGGAAGCTGCTCAACTTTCACCGCTATTCCAACTTCCAATCCGTCAGCACCTCCCTCCCACAAACAGACTCCTACACATACCTCCTTCCACACCTTCAAACCTGTCTCTCCACCGTCTATCATCACCACTATATCCACTATGCAGCCACCTCCTGCTCCCTGAACCCCATCCCCACCCATCACCTTACCTCCCAGCTCCACCTCCTAGCCCCACTTCTTGCTGTCACAAACAACCCGTCCCTTTCATCCAGCACCATTCCCATCCCCTTCAAAACAGCCACCATTAATAAATCTTCCCTTGATTCAAGCTTCCGGCCCATCCCCAACCTCCCTTTTCTATCAAAGGCATTGCCTCCCAGTTTCGCTGCTATCTCTCATCCCACTCCCTCCATGAGCCCCTCCAATCAGGCTTCCGTGCTGCCCATAGCACAGAAACTGCTCTGGTCCAGGTCATAAATGATATCCTGACCATTTGTGACAAGGACTCGATGATTAAACAGGTTGTAGGAGATAGGGGTGTGAATCAGGCAGAGGGATTCTGGGTTAATAATAATAATAATACTTGCATTTGTTAGTGCTTTTCACATCTTCTAGACGTCTCAAAGCGCTTCACAGAATATACTGTAAAGCGGATTGACTGTATATTTGTGGGTGAAATATAGAATACCCCTTTCCCGGCACATTCAGCCTCACCCCAGCAGGGTAGAGCTGGGGAGGCCAGGCTCTGTCGATCAATGACCAGACCACTCTGGGCCACCGACTCCAAACCCCTGTATTCCCTTTCCCCCCCACACTGGTTAACCGCTACTATGTCAGACTCAAGGTGAATGGAGGTCCATCCCAATTGATGCTGGTCGACACAGCGTCCAATATTATGATTCCACACTCCCAAAGCCCCTCACGGTTTCCCCTTGCAACTAAACAGTTCCACCTTTTACGAGGATTTGCGGGAACATCTAATCAGGCCGTGCAACTCACCCATTCTTGTATTGTCTTTTCCTACTTGCAGCTTGTCTGCCCCCAAATCTGCGGCCATAACAATGCCCACAAAGTGCGGGATACTGGTGTCGGATGTGTTTAAAACAAAATGCCATTACCATCGATTACGCTAACCAACTGACTGTGTATTTGTGGACGAAACGCGGCAGCCAATTGCGCACAGCAGTGTCCCCACTAACAGTCGTGGATTGAAATTGTTGTGTTTCTTTGGGTGAAGGATTATTATTAGACGTGTGGAGCAAGGAAACGTGCCCAAGGTTTTGCCCTGACTTGCCTGGATTTGAACACAAGTCTCACGCTTGTAAAGCATGTGCTCTAAACCACTGAGCTACAGGAGCTCCAAAGGACTTGCTCTGAGTAGGTGGCAGGAGGCAAGACGTGGGCTGAATATTGGCACTTTACGAACTGAGGCTCCCAGATAAATGATGCTGAGATAATTCACCATCTCTCTCTCTCGAACGGCCCACCAACAACAGGTGGGCCGCTAAGGACCCCCTTAGAAAGGCTCAGTATTTTCGTAGCGGCCAGGTGGGGACCCGTATGTTGAGATGTTATGGGGACAAATTCCCCAGTGCTTGCTCCACTTTCCGTATATCTACGCTCAAGACACGTGCTTCTATAATTGTGCAATAGACTTGAAACCCAAGTGTCCAACCGTGTAGGAGGAAGCCATTGGTAAATATGACATCCTCTGGTTGGAAGTCAAGCACACCCTGAGTCAGTGGGGTAATGCTTTTGTGGTAATGTGGTTTTTGCTCCCGGCCCTAATAACGGTCTAGCAGCATAGATCAGTCAACAACAAGTGTATGTAGGATCACTCTTGTTTTCAAACCTCTCCATTCCTCTGCACCACCCCCCCTACCTCTGTGACCTCCTCTCTCCTCACAACAAAACAGCACCCGTTGCCTTCGCTCTACCGCGTCTGGCCTCCTCCTTGTCCCTCAAATCCTCTGTTCCACCGTCAGTGTCCGTACCTTCAGGCACTATATCCCGAGGCTCTGGAACTCACTTCCTCACTCCCTTTGCCTCATCCCCTTTATTCCTACTTTCAGGTCTCGGCTAAAGACCTTTCTTTTCGACCGCGTTTTTGTTCACGTTTTTCACCCTCGCCCTGGCTCGGCCCCGAGATTTGTTATTGTGAAGCGCTCTGAGAATCTGGCACAGAGAGCGCTACATAAATCCAAATTGTTGTTCCAGGATGAAAAGTACCCAATCATTTTGGATCTTTCAACTCGATTTCCCACCAGGGCTGTATGACCAGCACTACCAGAGGTGGAACCAGCTGATGGTTGGGTGGTTAAGGCGGTGAACGTGGAGTAGGCCTGACTCTGCTGAATGGAGGGAACGGGCAGGCTGATAGGGAGACAGGTCAGAGAGATAGGCGGGGGCAAGGCCGTGAATAGCAATGAGGACGAGGATCTTGAATTCGATCCTCTGGGGGATGGGAAGCCAGTGGAGATGGGCAGGTTGGTAAGGGGATAGGAGGTCATGGTTGTAGGGTGGGGCGAGGTTGTAGAGGGCTTTAAATTACAATCAACACTTGCCATATGTCACCCACGTGAACATGACTCACCTGAGTGGGTGGTGGGAAGGGTGTACAGCTGACCAGGTGTTGATGGAAAGGGGATACATGAGCGTGTCCACTGGAAGACGTTTGATTTTGTGTGGGTTCCTTCTGTCCCCTTCCCCTCTGGAGTGTGAAATGACCGTGCCATCATGCTGGTCCAGAACGGCAGTAGCTTACAGGGTCCTGGGAGAGTATTGTTTCACCTCCTCTGAGACTGTCTTTTGGGTGGGATCACAGGAATTCCCATCCACTTCAGCCCACTTCCAGTCTACCATTACCCTCATGAAAGGGATACATCTCATTGATCATAAAACTGACCACAATTTGACACAAATCAAATTACATCCTGACCTCCATCAGGAGGGACTGGAGATAGCTCACTTTGGCCACCCCATTCCACCACTATCTCTGAGTTTGGATCAGATCTTACAATGTGAGATTACCTAACAAAAGCATCTGGTACGCATATATATCTATATATCTATATATGTTAGTTTGTTTGAATATGTTTCGGGCAATGTTCATCAAAGGCCTGGGCAGGCTGGTATTGGATCCCACAGCTTTGGACAGATAAAGGCCTAAATCAATGAAGAACACACAGTGTTGGTAGGAAGAATATCGAAGACCAGGGAATAGAATCAAAGAATCTTACAGCAGAAAAGAAGGCCATTTGGCCCATCGAGTCTATGCGGGCTCTTTAAAAAGAGCAATTTAATCCCACTCCCCATCTGTCTCCCCATAACCGCGCAAACCTGTCCTCCCCAAATAAATGTCTACCTCTCTTTTAAAAGTTGTTATCAAATCGGCCTCCACCACCTTTTCAGGCGATGCATTCCTGAATTGAACAACTTGCTGGGTGAATTTTTTTTTCCCTCATCTCCCCTCTGCTTCTTTTTAGAAACTATTTTAAATCTGTGACCACGAGTCACTGATATGTCCACCAGTGGAAAGAGATTTTCCCTACCTACTGTCAAATCCCCTCATGATCTTAAAAACCTCTATTAGGTCTCCTCGTAACCTTCTTCTCATAACCAATGAGAATAAACCTAGCATATCTATCCTTTCCTCATAGCTGAAGTACCTCATTCCTTGTACCATCCTAAACATCTTCTCTGCACCTTCCAATGCCTTAATATCCTTCCTAAGTGACAGTACTCCAGCTGAGGCCTAACCAAAGTTTTATAGAGTTTAGTGGGAACTTCCTGACTTTTGTAGTGTATGCCCCTATTTATAAAGCCTAGTATCCCATATGCTTTTTTGATAGCCTTGTCTACCTGTCCAGCCACCTTCAAAGAATCACTCACACAAACCCCAAGATCTATTTCTTCCTTCACACCCCTTAAAATTGCACTATCTAGCCTATATTGCCTCCCCTCATTTATCCTCCCAAAATGCATCACCTCACATTCCTCCACATCAAACTTCATCTGCCATGCTTCTGCCCATTTTACCATTCGGTCTGTATCTTCTTGGAGGAAGTGGAGGAAGGAGAAGGAAAGGAATATCAGGGAAGCAGGTTATCTCTGACTGTCACCCCTCTTAACAGCAGTTTGATAAAGAGTGCAATTCTAAGGTTAAGGACACAGTGCAACACCTAGAGGGCTAGATGTATTGTGAGGAAAAGATCAAAGACAAGGGAATGAAAGAAGATATCAGGGCATATCAGGGAAGCAGAAGTATCTCTAGACTGTCACCTCCTGTCACCTCTTATCAGCAGATGCTCCCCAAGAACGAACTTCTAAGGACAGTAAACATACAAAACTTAGGACATGAGGGCAGTTAGGTACAACAGTTGAGAAGGACCTCGAGGTGGAAGCCGAGATCTACGCTGTTGTCCGTATCACCAGAAATGGTGGTATACTTTTTATCTGATCCGTGGGAGAAGCAATAGTCCCCGATTGCTGGGCGATTGACAGGAAGGCTGCCAGGTGTTCGTAGGAACAGTTGAGAACAGAGTTCTCCCAAGAACCGTACTGTACCGAGCTCCGATGCCCGGTCATAACGCACACTGGGGAGGAGTGTTAATGTAGCTCACAATTGACAATTGAAGGCTGCAAGGTGCTCGTAGGAGCAGTTGAGAAGGGAGTTCTGGAAGAGCTGTCCTAAGCACCAGTGCCTGGCTTGAATTGAACAGTTCATCTCTGAGGGTGCAGAGAGGTGTTTTGTCGGTGTGTATATTTTGTGTGGTTAAAAATAGTATTATTTCATTAAACTAAGAATTGATATATCTATTGTTGATTTATCCGGCCCCGAACTATTAAACTTGCATTTGATATAGCACTTTCACGTCTTCTAGATGTCTCAGAGCGCTTCACAGAATATACTGTAAAGTGAATTGATTGGCTAAATGCGGCAGCGATTTGCACACAGCAGTGTCCCCACAAATAGTCGTAGATTGAAATGACCAATTTATTATTATTATTGGTTTTTTTGAGGAATTATTATCAGGTGTGTGTGTTGGAATGAGGAAACTTACCCAAGGTTTTTTCCTGACCTGCCAGGAATTGACCCCACGTCTCTCACTCTAACCACTGAGCTTCAGGACTCCAGGAATTGGGATTCAGAGGGTGGATAGAGGACAATCGAATGCCTGACCAATTATGGGGTGGGCAGGCACATGAAGTAGGCTCTTGACTTGAGCCTGTAAGTTTCAATGCAGTTAAGGTTTTGGTGTCACATTGAGAAATGATGTGCCATTTCCTTGTAAAGCTGATTTAGTAAACTGCTCATAACTCATCACTCTTAGTGAAATAGGCTCAGGATGATGGACAGCATTAACTTAAGTTATATATAGCAAACTCCTAATAACATGACAGTCACTTCCACTTCACAACAACAATAATTACACTGCTATCGCGCCAATTCACATCGAAAAGATATCTCAGCATGTGGTCAATTAATTGATGCTGACAAAAGTTGATCTGTTAAGAATTTAGGTCAGGGTGAAACCTTGGGCAAGTTTTCTTTCTTTCTCTATATGCCTAATAATAATCCCTACAAACAGAAACAATAATAAAATTGGTCATTTCAATCCACGGTTGTTTGTGTTTCGCCCACAAATATGCAGTCAATTCACATTACGGTGTATTCTGTGAAGTGCTTTGCGACATCTAGAAGACATGAAAAGCACTACACCAAATGCAAGGATTATTATTAATATTCTTTACTATAATTCTCCCCACCCCCCAGTGCTTTTCTGGCAACAGATGTTTGGCATCACGAACTCCCATTCACAGCTCCACCCACTCCCCCCCAATGTGGCTATGTGATGTCCTATATAAATGGACACGCAGCACACAAAGGTACTTCACAGAGGTTGGGAGTGTGAGTGTGAACATCCTTTTTTCTCACAGATCAGCTGAAACTTGAAATTGTTACTTTGTTCGATCCCAGTGAAGAGAAAGGATGGCGGTGAGTTGAATGCAGCCTGCAGATATACCATAAGGCGGTATCTTATACGAAACAATATAATTCACTCCATAATAATAATAATCCTAGCATTTGATTTAGCGCCTTGGTCATGTCATTGAGATGTCTCAAAGCGCTTCAGAGAACATACAGTAAAGTGCATTGGTTGTATTTTGTGAGCGAAATGTTTAGCACAACAAACAGAGCTGATGTAGGTTCATTGTCACATCAGATTGTCATGTGTTTTGTTCCCAAAGCCACATCTTGTGACCAAGGGAATTAAGATGGTGCCTGGAGACACTGTGAAGGTCAAAGGGAAGATTCTAGAGAACATCTAGAGGTGAGAATCCTGGTTTGCCTGTCTTGACCAACAAAGACATTCACCACATCCCCTCATGCGGCTCAGACTAGGCTAAACAGCAGTAGGTCCTGGGTAATTATTCTGATAACTGTCACCCACTAACACACAGTGGAAGATAGGATCAGAACGGTGAGGATCTCAAGCAGGAAGTCAGTTTAACAGTTCTCAAATTTTACCATGAATACATTTGATCCCATTGATACAACTGATCTGGCCTAGTAGATACCCAATGATATACCCAAGGTGCTCTCTCTGCCTCTACCCTCGACTCCAGGACCGTCCGACATTAAGTCCTGGATGAGAGACAATTTGTTCCAACTGAAGACAAGACCAAGGCTCTCCTGCTTGGCTGCCATCAGCACCTCCTCACCACAGGTGCTGGCAGCATCAAACAAACAACAACAAACAAAACTTACATTTATATAGCGCCTTTCACGTCGAGAGGACATCCCAAGGCGCTGTACAGTCAGGTAGGACAAGAGCAGGGTGGGAAGGATCAGGGCAGGATAAAGCAAAGTAGGAAAAGTAACTGTATTAGTGGGCGAAACGCGGCAGCCAAATTGCGCACAGCAGTGTCCCACAATCAGTCACGGAAGTGGGACTAGGGGCAAAAGGGGGTAAAGAAGCAAAAGGGGAGGGGTCGAGGCAGGGGGAAGAAAAGCAGGAAAGTCGACTGTATACTTGTGGGCGAAACGCGGCAGCCAAATTGCGCACAGCAGTGTCCCCACAAACAATCGCGACAATGGGGCCAGGGAGAAAGGGGGAAAAGAGGGTAAGGGAGGAGAGGGAGGGAAAGGTGGGATGGGTTAGGGTTAGGGAGGAAGAGGGGGGAGAAAGGGGGGCAAGGAAGAGAGGGAGGGAAAGATGGGTGGGGGCAAGATCAGGAAGAGGGAAGAGGGAGGGAAGGGGAAAAGGGAGGAGAGAAAGTGGGGAAAGGGAGTGAGGGAAGAAGAAGATGGGGGCAGGGGTGGGGGGAATCAAACAACAATAATAAACAACAAAAGCAATAATATTAACAACAAAAACAGCAACAAACAATAACCAACAATCGTCCAACAATCGTCCAGCAACCACTCCCTGTCCTCGCCGCCCGCCCGGACGATCCCTGAGATGGCGGGAAAAAAGGGCGCGGAAAAAAGGTCCCAGTGTGGTGTCAGGCCCCAAAACCCACCGGCTCCTCAGTCGGTGAACCCGGGGACTCTGTGATGGCTCTGGCACCTCGGACACGGTGTGTCTGCCCGGCCCGCACAGCAGCAGCAGCAGCAGCCCGATCACCGTCTGGATCTCCCGCCACGAGATGATCCGTCGCTTGCAGCACCTGGGCGCTCTCCCCCTCGCTCCCCCCCTCGCTCTCCCCCTCGCTCCCCCCCTCGCTCTCCCCCTCGCTCTCCCCCTCGCTCCCCCCCTCGCTCTCCCCCTCGCTCCCCCCCTCGCTCTCCCCCTCGCTCCCCCCCTCGCTCTCCCCCTCGCTCTCCCCCTCGCTCTCCCCCTCGCTCCCCCCCTCGCTCTCCCCCTCGCTCCCCCCCTCGCTCTCCCCCTCGCTCCCCCCCTCGCTCTCCCCCTCGCTCCCCCCCTCGCTCTCCCCCTCGCTCCCCCCCTCGCTCTCCCCCTCGCTCTCCCCCTCGCTCTCCCCCTCGCTCTCCCCCTCGCTCTCCCCCTCGCTCCCCCCCTCGCTCCCCCCCTCGCTCTCCCCCTCGCTCTCCCCCTCGCTCTCCCCCTCGCTCTCCCCCTCGCTCCCCCCCTCGCTCTCCCCCTCACGGCAGACGTGCGCCACCCGCTGCCTGAGGAAAGTGCCGAGGTCGCGGCCTTCCCAGGTCCTGTCGAGGGGCCGCTCCCCGCACAGCCGGAGGAATCGCCGACAGCGAGTGGCCGCCATTCCCTCCGTGATACTCCCCGTCGTCCAAAAAGATGGTATTCGTTGGCCGGCCGCCCATAGAGGAAGAACCGGCAGCGATGGAAGCCGCTCCAGCTGGTGGGCTGAGCGGTGCACAGCGGGAAAGCTCTGTCCTCGCGATTGTTCCAGCCCGAAGATCTCTAGCCTCGGGAGCGGGTGGTCATTGTGAAAAAATATCACTATATATCTAATATCACTATTAGATAAAATATTAGATAAAATAGATTATATAAAATATATAATATCATCTATCGCCAGGCGAGGTGGAGAGAGTGCAGGTGCTATCCTGCACTCTCTCCACCTCACGTACAACTCACTTCATGAATGAGCTCTGACCTCACTGAGCCAGCACGGAGCTCTGGTGTCTTGATACAGACTTAAATGTTGTTTAAACCTCACATCTGTGCAATGGCCCATTCTGCTGCTCATTCAGGTAAGAATATTCAAATAACGGCAATTACAGTTTCTCCCTGTTCTGCTCGGATCCAGATTTGATGTGAATCTTGGCACTGACGAGAACAACTTGGGCTTACACTTCAACCCTCGTTTCAACTACGGCAATGACACCAGAGCGATTGTCCTGAACAGCAGGTGTTGTGGAAACTGGGAAACTGAGCAAAAAGATTGCAACTTTCCCTATGATTGGGGGCAAGAAGTGGAGCTAAATAATAAATAATAATAATACTAATCCTTTTGGGTAGTGATTTCCATAAATTCACTACCCTCTGTGTGAAGAAATGTTTCCTCAACTCTGTTCTAAAAGGCTGACCCTTAATTTTAAGACTGTGACCCCTGGTTATAGATTCTCCTACCAGGGGAAACAGTCCCTCAGTGTCTACTTTATCTAGCCCTTTAAGAATATTATATGTTTCAATAAGATCCCCCCTAATTCTTCTGTACTCTAGAGAGCACAGCCCTAGTTTATTCAACCTATCCTCGTAGGTCAGTCCCCTCATCCCAGGAACTAACCTAGTGAATCTACGCTGCACCCCCTCTAAGGCAAGTATGTCCTTTTTTAAATAAGGAGACCAAAACTGCACACAATACTCTAGGTGCGGTCTCACCAGAGCCCTATACAGTTGCAGCAAGACTTCCCTACTCTTATACTCTAAACCTTTTGAAATGAACGCTAGCATGCCGTTTGCCTTCTTAGTTGCTTGCTGCACCTGCAAACTAACTTTTTGAGACTGATGTACAAGGACACCCAAATCCCTTTGAATATTAACACTATCTAACTTCTCCCCCTCTAGAAAATAATCCATTTTTTTATTTTGTTACCTAGGTGAATAATTTCACACTTCCCCACATTCAATTCCATCTGCCAACTACCTGCCCTAGCCTATCTATATCTTGTTGCAATCTTTTTGCATCATCCTCAGAGCTCACTCTCCTACCTAGTTTAGTGTCATCCGCGAATTTAGACACGTTACATTTGATGTCCTCGTCTAGATCATTGATGTAAATTGTAAATAGCTGAGGCCCAAGCACATGTGGCACTCCACTAGTTACATCCTGCCAATTCGAGAATGACCCGTTTATCCCTACTCTCTGTTGTCTACCAGTTAGTTACTCATCCATGTTAATATGTTCCCATTAATCCCGTGGGCCTTGATCTTGTGCAACAGCCTTTTGTGTGGCACTTTATCAAATGCCTTCTTAAAATCTAAATGTACCACATCTACTGGTTCCCCCCTATCCAACCTGGTAGATACATCCTCAAAAACTCTAAAAGATTAGTCAAGCATGACTTCCCTTTTGTAAAGTCATGTTGGCTCTGCCTAATCTTTTTGATGTTTTCCAGGTATCCCATAACGACGTCTTTAATTAAGGACTAAAGAATTTTCCCTACCACTGATGTCAGACTAACTGGTCTATAGTTCTCCATACTTTCTCTCCCATCCTTCTTAAATAGTGGAGTTATGTTTGCAATCTTCCAATCAATGGGGACTTTTCCAGTATCCAGAGAATTTTGGAAGATCACAGACAAGCCATCTCAGTAGCCACCTCCTTTAAAACTCTAGGATGCAGGCCATCTGGTCCAGGGGATTTATCGGTTTTAAAACCTAACTTACCTACATGATACATTGTACACTGTAGAGATTTTGTATTTTATGGGTGAAAGAGGCAGTCAATTTGCAAACATTACTGGCCCACAAATGACGTGAGTGACCAATTTAATTTGGGGGATTGTTACCCAGCACACTGGGAGAGGGGAAAGATTGCTGAAACATTGTCAAGGAGGCTCATTGGCAGAACAGCCGAAAGCTCGCCTGCCTGTGGTGGTGAGGATTGGGCGAAGGATATAAAGCCGGCCGCATGGGTAGGGTGCTTACGGAGACTCCCAACAATTTATATATATTGCATTTATATAGCGATTTTCCTGGGAAATATTCACTCACTGAGCCCTCCTTTCCATTCACAGGTTATAATTGTGATGATGTGCGACACCTTTGAAATCAAACTCCACAACCATCACAGGATTGTGTTCCCGAACAGGCTGAATATGGCAGAGCTCACCTATATGTCTGTGGGTAACATGACTGTGTCAGACGTGCAATTTTGCTGAGCTGTTGAGATGTCTGAATCATTAAAAACCAATAAAGTCTTGTGAAATGCCCATTGAGTTGTCTGTTCTTTGCCTGTAGTAGCCACTAGCCCCACTGCACTGGCTCCGGTATTCTACCCTCCTATCCTCCATTCCACTATCGATGGCTGCGCTTTAAGGCACTGCTCCCCGAAACTCTGTATGATCAAAAGCCAGTCAAAGAGGTTGGGCTTGTAGGAGGTCAGGGTGTGGGTGAGGTGGGGTGGGGTTACAGATGGTGGGGGCAGGGAACCTGAAACCCGACCACCAATGATGGGCTGGGCAGGGACATGGAGCAGGCTAGTGACTTGAAGTCCATACGTTTCAATGCAATGAAGGCTTTGGTATCACATTGAGAACCAACGTGCCATTATTTTTTGAAGCTGATATACAGTAAATTGCTGATAAACCATCACTGTACTGTATAGAGTAATAATAATGCTTGCATTTGATATAGCATTTTTCATGTCTTCTAACTTCTCAAAGTACTTCACAGAATATACTGTAAAGTGAATTGACTATACATTTATGAGTGAAACGCGGCAGCCAATCGGGTACAGCAATATCCCACAAACAGTCGTGCATTTAAATGACCAGTATAGCGAAGCTTTTTTTTTGGATAAGGAAACTTGTCCAACGTTTCTCTCTCTCTCACATATTCTTAAATATGAGCGTACACACACAATCACACACTCACACACACAATCACATGACTGGGAGGTAGACAGCTGAGGTGTGGCTCAGACTAAGCTAAAGAGCAGTAGGTTCAGGCTTTCAGCTGTCTCTGCTCCCACACTGTGGAACTCCATCCCACAGGCCCTCCCCCTCGCTTCCTCCCTTTCCTCCTTGAAGACCGGTCTTAAGACCTTCCTCTTTGACTGCGCCTTCGGCTGCCCCACTAACTCTTCCCCCTCTCCCGCTCTCCTTCCCCTTCCCTCCCCCCTGACCCTCCCCCCACCTCTTGGGTCCCGACCTGACCGTTCAGTGCTTTGGGACGTCCTCCTGACGTGAAAGGCGCTATATAAGTGCAATTTTGTTGTATTTGTTATTCTCAAATTTTACAATGATATACTTGATTCCATTGATACAACTGAACTGGACCCGATGATATACGCAAGTCAATCTCTCTGCCTCTACCCTCAACTCCAGGATCATTGCTGCCCTGATGGAATGTCTGTCAGACATCAAGTCCTGGATGAGAGACAATTTGCTCCAATTGAGTAAGACCAAGGCTCTCCTGGTTGGCTGTAGTCAGCACCTACTCACCACAGGCGCTGGCAGCTTCACTTCATGAATGAGCTGTGACCTCTGTGGGCCAGTATGCCATCTTGGTGTCTTAATCCAGCCTTAAATGTCTTTTAAACCTTGGCCCATTCTGCCGCACATACAGGCAGGAATATTCAAATAACCGTCATTAAAGTTTCTTCCTGTTCTGCTCGGATCAGGTTTGAGGTGAATCTTGGCACTTACGAGAACAAGTTGGCCTTACACTTCAACCCTCGTTTCAAAATAGCTGGTGTGACACCAGACTGATTGTCCTGAACAGCAGGCTTCGTGAAAACTGGGAAACTGAGCAAAATTCCAACTTTCTCTTTGATTGGAGGCAAGAAGTGGATGTAAATAATAATGAATAATAATACTCCTATAATAATAATACTCCTTACATGCAATACAACTTCTTTCAAATCAACTGCATGTCCTAGATGATATTGTAGTGTATACACTATACACTGTAGTGATTTGTATTTTATGGGTGAAAAACGTAGTCAATTTGCGAACAGTACAGTCCCACAAATAGCAATGAAGTGAGTGAACAATTTAATTTGGGGGATTGTTGCCCAACACACTGGGAGAGGGGAAAGATTGCTGAAACATTGTCAAAGAGGCTCATTGGCAGAATAGCCGAAAGCTCGCCTGCCTGTGGTGGTGAGGATTGGGCGAAGGATGTAAAGCCGGCCGGGTGGGTAGGGTCTGAGGTGGTTGCGGAGACTCCAACAATTTATATATATTGCATTTACGTAGTGTATTTATACAGTATAGCCAAGTTTGGCATCACTGAGAACTCCCATTCACAGCTTCCCCCCTCCCGCCACCCATTTGCCTTTGTGATACTCTATATAAATGAACACACAGTACATAGGATAGTGATTCACAGAGGTCGCAGTATGAGTGTGAATATCCATTTTTTTCTCACAGATCAGCTGAAACTTGAAACTCTTAATTTGTTTAATCCAACTATAGAGAAAAGATAGCGGTGAGTTGAATGCAGCCTACAGATACAACAACAACAACAACAACTTTGATTTATATAGTGCCCCCCACGCCGGACAGCGTCTTAGAGCGATTCACAATAACGGATCCTGGGACCGAGCCAGGGGCGGGGGTAGAAAGGTGACCAGATAAACCGTAAGTCACTAGTTTATGTAATACAATACAATTCACAATAATAATAGTAATCCTAGAATTTATTACACCACTTTGTCTTATCATTCAGATGTCTCAAAGTGCTTTGTAGAATATACAGTAAAGTTCATTGATTGTATTTTGTGGGTGAAATGTTTAGCACAACAAGCAGAGCTGATGATAACAATAATAATCAGCTGATTTGGTATAGTGCTTCTCACGTCTTCTAAACATTTCAAAGCGCTTCACAGAATATATTGTAAAGTGAATTGACTTTACAGAATTTGTGGGCAAAACGTGGCAGCCAATGCACACAGCAGCGTCCCCACAAACAGCCGTGGATTGAAATGACCAATTTTTTTGTTGTGTTTTTTTCTACAGGGATTATTATTAGGAGTGTATAATAAGGAAACTTGCCCGAGGTTTCACCCTGACATGTCTGGATTAGAACACAGTTCTCAGGCTTGTAAGGTGAGTGCAAAAACCACTGAGCTGCTGGACTCCACAAAACAGCAGGTTCCAATCCAGAGTTTAGGAGTTTCCTTGCAGTTTACGAAAACCTTTGACCAAAGAGGTATTCGCCAATCAGGCGGGCAACAGGAGGAATCAAATGGGTTAACAGTTGGCTTTTTCTCTGCCTTATGAAGAATTACTCAGCATGAAATGTGCGATAGCAATGTCACTGCCTTCCTGTGCCGAGCTCCGACACTTGGCCCTTCCCAATGAACAATTAAAAGACACTGCTTGGAACACAGAATCCTGACAACTATTCAGAAAGATTTTTGCGAAACAAAATTCAATGTACGTGGGAGAGAAGGTTATACAGTGCACTTTCTCCCACTCTGTGTAAGAGTTTTGAGATTTCCTTATTTGAGGACAATGATAATCCTTGCAATTTGGTACAGGCTTCAGTACATTAGAAGTACATCCCAAAGCACTTCACAGGATTTACAGCGAAGTGGAGTGACTATATTTGTGGACAAATAAAGCAGCACAATTGTGATCTGAATAACTATACTATTTCAGCTTTTAAAACTACTTCACTGTAAATTACTAAAGTTGGATTTGCTTCCCTCTTTCTCTGCCATTGAATAAAACTTTGCATGGATTCTTAAAAATATCTGATGTAACTTTGGAGTCTTATCGGAGCAATCTTAACCCAAGATTGTGAAATAATTCTCATGAAATCGTAGCTAATCAGATGCAAGGATTCTTAGAATTTTATATTATTTGAAGAGATTCAGTTGGAGAATACAAACATCACCTGGGATCTGATAAGCCAGTTCTGTGCCGTATGAGTAACTAACATGCCTTTGGAATTTTGAACTTGGCAAAGATCTTAACCACATTAGAAAAAAAAGAATGTGGAGGGGGTGCGTTCACTGTTTCAGCACATTGTCATGAGCTGACAACATCGGCGATCAAGGCTGCTCTCTCTACCTCTCGAAGCCAGTCAGGAATATGGGCATCTTGTTTGAACCTGAACTGTCCTTCCTCCCCCACATCCACTTCATGACTGGCACAGCCTTCCACCACCTCCGCAATATTGCCAGACTCCGCCACCACCTTGCCCCCCCATGCTGCCGAAACTCTTATCTTGGGATGTCCTCTCGACATGAAAGGCGCTATATAAATGTAAGTTTTGTTTGTTGTTTGTTTGTTATTCACGCCTTTATTGCTTCCAAGGCTCGACTACGGGAACTCTCTACTCGTCAGCCTCCCCAGCTCCTCCCTTCACAGGCTGCAGATTATTTAGAACTCTGCAGTTCGTGTTCTCTCCCGTACCAGGATCCGCGACCACATCACTCCCACCCTCGCCCGTCAACACTGACTCCCAGTCGCCCAGAGGATCCAATTCAAAATGTTGGTCCTCACCTTCAAGGCTATTTACGGCCTTGCCCCCGCCTATCTCTCTGACCTACTGTCTCCCTATCAGCCTGTGCCCGCACCCCCCATTCAGCAGACTCAGGCCTGCTCCGCGTCCATCGCCCTAACTACCCAACCATCGGTGGGCGGACTTTCAGCCTCTCTGCTCCCACATTGTGGAACTCAATCCCTTCGCCTCACTTCCTCCCTTTCCTCCTTCAAGACCGGTCTTCGACCTTCCTCTTCGACTGTGCCTTCTGCTCCCCTCCTAATTCTTCCCCCTCTCCTTTCACTTCCCCTTCCCCGATCCTCCCCCAGCCCGCTCGGGTCCCGACCTGATTGTTCAGCGCTTTGTAACTTCCTCCTGACGTGAAAGGCGCTATACAAATATATAAATGTAATTTTGTTGTTGTTGTTGTTGTATGTGTTTGTGAAAGACTCTGTGTCTTTTCAGCAAGTGGACTGTATGTGGGTATCATAGAATCATAGAATTTTACGGCATAAAAGGAGTGGGTATGTGTGAGAGAGTGTGTGCGAGTGAAATACACTGTGAAATACAGTTAATATGAGATAACAACAACAACAACAAATTACACTTATAAAGCGCCTTTCACGTCGGGAGGACGTCCCAAGGCGCTGCACAGGAGGCGTGTGACCCGAGCTGGGAGGGGAGTGTTTGGCAAGGGGTGAAACACGAAGGGGAGGTAAAAGAGTTCGGGGTGGGGGGAACAAAAGGCACGATCGAAGAGGAAAGTCTTCAAATCGGCCTTGAAGGAGGAAAGGGAAGAAACGAGACGGAGGGATTGAGGGATGGCATTCCATAGGGTGGGAGCGGAGAAACTGAAGGCCCGGCCTCCGATGGTGGGGCGGTTATGGGCGGGGGGCTTGGAGCAGGCCAAGTCCTGTTGAAAGGAGGGTCCGGGTGGGCTTGTAGGGGGAAAGTAGATCGGTTAAATAGGGCGGGGCAAGGCCGTGCAAGGCCTTGTAGGTGAGGACGAGGATCTTGAACTCGATCCTCTGGAGGATGGGGAGCCAGTGGAGACGGGCGAGGGTGGGGGTTATGTGGTCGTGGAGGCGGTTGCGGGATAGTACACGGGCTGCAGAGTTTGGGATGACCTGCAGCCTGTGAATGGAGGAACTGGGGAGGCCGACGAGGAGAGAGTTTCCGTAGTCCAGCCTTGAGGTGATGTACGCGGGCACGAGTGCTTCGGCAGCGCGGGGGGTGAGGTAATTGCGGAGCCTGGCAATGTTGCGCAGGTGGAAATAAGCGGTGCCGGTCAAGGCATGGATATGGGGGAGGAAAGAAAGTTTTTGATCGAACATGATGCCGAGGTTCCTGACTGGCTTTGTGAGGTGGAGAGTACAGCCTTGGATGTTGAGGCTGGCAGCGCCCGATGTGCGGAAGGCGCTGGCTTGAGCCAATCAGGAGGGCCTCGGTCTTACTCACGTTCAATGGCAAGACGTTGTCCCTCGTCCAGGACTCGATGTCGGACAGACATGCTGTCAGAACATCGATGGTCTGGGGGTTGAGGGATGAGGCAGAAAGGTACAACTGAGTGTCGTCCGCATACATGTGGAATTTTACCCCATGTTTGCGGATGACGTCACCCAGAGGGAGCGTGTAAATGGTGAAAAGGAGGGGGCCGAGGACAGAGCCCCAGGGGACGCCATGAGAAACTGTGCGGGGGTTTGAAGAAAAACCGTTGGAAGAAACAAAGTGTAAACGGTGGGTCAGGTAGGAATGGAACCAGTCAAGGACTGTGCCTTGAAGGTTGAGGTGGGAGGAAAGACGTTGGAGGAGGATGGTGTGATCGACTGTGTCGAACGCAGCAGACAGGTCAAGGAGGACGAGGAGGCAGAGGGAGCCCTGGTCACAGGCGGTTAGGATGTCATTTGTGACCTTAACCAGGGCAGTTTCTGTGGCGGAAACCTGATTGGAGGGGTTCAAAGAGTGAATGAGTTGAAAGGAAAGAGCGGAGCTGGGAGGCAACCACTCTTTCAAGGACCTTGGATAAAAACGGGAGGTTGGAGATGGGTCGATAGCTTGATGGTTGCGACGCATCGAGGGAGGGTTTCTTCAGGATAGGGGTGATGGTGGCAGTTTTAAGGGAGGTAGGGACGGTGCCTGAGGAGAGGGAAAGGTTAATGGTGTCAGAAATGAACGGGGCTAAAACATGGAGCTGGGTGTGGAGGAGGGGGGTGGGGATGGGGTTCAATGAGCATGTGGTGGGTTTCATGGAGGTAATTATTTTTGTGACTGAAAGCGGGGTGGTGGGGTTGAAAGTGTGAAATGGATTCTCTCTATTTTGGACTCGAGGAAGTCCAGCATCTCCTCACAACGATCGTTAGAGGAGAGGATCTGCGAGGTGAGGGGGGGGGTGGGCGGAGGAGCTGGTTGGTGGTGGTGAAGAGGAGGCGGTGGTTGTCCTTGGCTTCCAGGATTATCCTGGAGTAGAGGCTGATTTGGCGGTGGCTAGGGCGGAGGCGGTCCAGCCAGATTTGCCGGTGGAACGTGAGGCCAGATTTGAGCCAGGTTCGTTCAGCTGCTCTCACTTGGCTTTTGAGGGAACGGAAGTGAGTTGTGTACCACGGTGATGATCGGGAATGGGAGATGGTTCTGGAGGTGAGGGGGGCCAGGGTGTCGAGGGTAGTGGAGAGGGTGTTGTGGAGGGCGGTGGTGGCGGAGGATGGGTCGGTGCAAAAAAAATGCCACTGTGGGAGGAGGTCGGAAGTTTCGAGGGCAGAGGTGAAAGTTTGAGGGGGAATCTTCCAGGGCCGGTAGAAGATGGTGGTGGGTTTGGAGGTGGAGGGGGGAGGGATAGAGGTGTTGCAGGAAATGAAAAAATGGTCAGTAATGGCCTTGTCTGTGATGGTGACGCCAGAGACGTTGAGGCCTCGGGTGATCACCAGATCGAGTGGATGGCCGTGGGTGTGGGTGGCAGTGTTAATGTGAAGGGAGAAGTTGAAAGACGAAAGTAAAGAGGAGAATTCAGAGGAAATAGGGCAGGAGGGGGTGAAATGGAAGTTGAAATCGCCAAGAATGATAAGGCGATCAGAGGAGGCACAAAGGGAGGTTAGAAGTGAAGAAAAATCTGAAATGAAAGTGGGGGAGGGTTTGGGGGGGCGATAAACTAATAGGATTTTGAAAGAATTGTGGGAGGAGTGAGAGAGGGTGAGCTGTTCAAAAGAGGGGAAGGAACCGGAGGAGTAGGGGGATAGGGCGAGGGATGACTTTGAAATGAGGACCACGCCACCGCCACGACGGTGGGTCGATAGAAAGATGCTGTGCATATTGCAGAATGAGGGTGAGTTGTGAGGTAGACTACCCCACAACTCACCCTCCCTAAAACCCTCCCTAGATCCCTCAAACCCCAGCCACTACCGCCCTATCTCAAACCTGCCCTTCCTCTCAAAAGCACTGGAATGCGTTGTCGCATACCAACTCCATGCACACTTCTCCTCTCATTCCCTCTTCGAACCCCTCCAGTCCGGTTTCCGCCCTGCCCACAGTACAGAGACTGCGCTTGTGTGAAAGTCACAAACGACGTCCTCTCTATCTGTGACCAGGGCTCCCTCTGCCTCCTTATCCTCCTGGACCTGTTCACTGCCTTTGACACAGTCGACCACCCCATCCTCCACCCCCTGTCCTCCGCCAGCCACCTCAGTGGGACCGCACTCGCCTGGTTCGAGTCCCTACCTCACAAACCGCCAGCAGCACATCTCCACAAACAGCTTTTCCTCCCGATCTCACCCAGTTACCTGTGGGGGACCCCAGGAATCCATCCTCCGCCCCCTCCTCTTCCTCATCTACACGCTTCCTCTTGGGGATGTGATCCGCAGACATGGGGCACACTGCCACATGTACGCAGATGACATCCAACCCTATCTCTCCACTTCACTTTGTGACCCCCAGTCCCCCGATGTTTTGTCAGCTGCCTGTCAGACACCAGGGGCTGGATGAGCACAAATTGCTTGCAGCTGAATGTTGACAAGACGGAGGCCATACTCCTTGCCTCTCGTCAATGTCTCAATTCGCTCTCAACTCCTCCACCTTCCCGGCCTGGCCCCTAAAACTCTCCGAACCTGTGCGCAACCTTGGCATCAGGTTCGACCCCCAACTTCCTCCCCCACATCCGGTCCGTCACCAGCACTGCCTTCTACCACCTCCGACAGATCGCCCGTCTCCGGCAATACCTCACCTTAAAAGCCGCCGAAACCTTGGTCCAGGCCTTTGTCACCTCTCGGCTGGACTATTGCAACGCCCTCCTCGCCGGTCTCCCCTCCACCACAATCCACAAAATCCAGCTTATCCAGAACTCTGCCGCCCGCATAAGCTTCGCTCCCCCATTACCCCAGTCCTCGCCAGACTTCACTGGCTCCCTATCCCAGAGAGGATCGACTTCAAGATCCTCACCTTTGTTTTCAAATCCCTCCACTCCTCTGCACCCCCCTATCTCTCTGATCTCCTCTCCCCCCCCAACCCAGCACCCGCTGCCTTCGCTCCTCTGGGTCTGGCCTCCTCCATGTCCCCGAGTCCTCCGCTCCACCCTCAGCGGCCGTGCCTTTAGCCACTACACCCCGAGGCTCTGGAACTTCCTTCCTCACTCCCTTCCTCACTCCCTTCGCCTCGCACCCTCTTCCCAGTTTCAGGTCACAGTTGAAGACCTTTCCTGCGCTATATAAATCAAAGTTGTTGTTGTTGTTGTGTGTGACGTAGACTGTGTATATGTGTGAGTAGCTGTGTGAGAGTTGATTATATTTATAATTGTATGAAAGAAACACAGTGTGTGAGAGAGAAAGAAACTGTGTTTCAGAGAGAATGTAAAATTCTCTTTGTCTGGAAATGGCAGGTGCTCAGTCTCTGGAGAGACACGGCCTGTTTACCTCATCCCACAGAGTAGTGTGTTTGTGTGTGTGTTTGTCTGTGTGTGTGAGAGAGAGAGAGAGGCATGGCACCGTGTGTGAAACTGTGTATGTGAGAGAGAAAGGCACTGTGTGCGTGAGAGAGACTGTGTGTGAGAAAGATGGACTGTCTGTAAGTTCGATAAAGTGTGTAAGAGAGGGCACTGTGCCTTTGATAGAGAGACTTATAGAGTGAGAGTATGTATGTTAGGGAGAAGGCGCAGTATGTTTGAGAGGGAAAATGAGAGGGAAAGTGCTGTGTGTATGCAACTTTGCATGTAATTCCTGTAGCTCAGTGCTTAGAATTCTCACCTTACAAGCAAGATTACTGGGTTTAATTTTAGGAAGGGTGAAAACTTGGACAGGTTTCTTTACTCCACACCATAATAATCAACCACAAATATATTTATATATATAGGTCGCTTCAAACCATGACTCTTTGTGGGACACTGCTGTGCACAATTTCCTGCCTCTTTTCGACCACAAATATTCAATCAATTAACTTTGCAGTATATTCTGTGAAGTGCTTTGAGTTTTCTAGAAATCATTGCTTGTTCGGGAGAAAGTATACGTGTGCGAATGTGTGAATGAAACACACAGTGAGTGCACGTTAAAGATAGAATTACTGTTTTTGTGAGATAGCAAGCTGTGTGGCAACAACAAATCAAAATTACATTTATAGAGTGTCTTGGGAGCGACCCAAGGTGCTGACAGTGAGACTGTGTGCATGACAAAGAGCGAAGGGTCACTGTGTCTAAGAGAGACATGAGGTGTGTTTGTGAAGTGTGAGAAGGGATTATGTTTTTATTATGTTTTTATGTGTATGATAGACTACACATGTGTTTGTTTCAGACAGACTCTGTGAAGGCATGTGTGAAACTGTCGAAAGAGAAACGTGTTGTTTGTGTTTGAGAGTGAGAGAAAGAATGAAATACACCGTTTATTTGAGAAACTCTAAAAATATATTACAAAACACAAAAGACTACAGATGCTGGGAATCTGAAACAAAAACAAAAGTTGCTGGGGAAACTCAGCAGGTCAGGCAGCATCCATGGAGAAAGGAAAAAGAGTCAAAGTTTTGGGTCTACAAACCTTTGTCAGACTGGGGCTCATTTGGAGGCAGAGGTTTCTTAAGGACGTTAAAGGGGGAGAGGCAGGACATGGAAAACAAAGAAGACAAAGGAAAAAGAAAAAAAGTGTGTTAACGACTTCAGGGAGAGAAACAGAATGGGGTGGATTTAAACAAAACTAGGCAGAAGAGTGGTGATAGAATAAACAAAGCACCAAAGAGGCAATGGGTGTCTGGAGTTATGATTGCGATGGGGGGGGAGGGCGGGAGGAGGGTGGAAACTCCTATGTCCTGAAATGGCTGAAATCAATGTTGAGGTCGAACGGCTGTAGTGTCTGTCCCCAATAGATAGATAAGGTGCTGTTCCTCAAGCTTGTGCTGTGGGTCACGGTCACTAGAACAGCACAGGAGACCATGGATTGAAAGATCAGCCTCTGAATGTGAGCGCAAGTTGAAATGGAGGGAGACTGGAAGATCAGGTTTGCTCACTCACTCACTCACTCACTGACTGACTGGAGGGACACACACCATTTAGCTAATCCCCACAGAATTCTGTTTCAGAGAAACCCAACGCACCATATGTGTCTGTGTAAGAGACTGTGTTAGACAGATACACTGTCAGAGAGAACAAGACTGTGTATGTGTGTGTATATGTGTGACAGAAAGACTGCTCAAGAGAAGAAGTGCATGAAAGTGAAAATGCGCACTTGTGAGAAGCTCTGTGTGTTCAGAGAGACAGTGTGGTTTAGAGAGTGACAAGGCACTGTGTGGGACGTCCTCTACCCGTGAAAGACTATAGAAATGTAGTTTTGTTGTTGTTATATGTGTGTGTGTGTGAGAGAGAGAGCATGAGAGAGAGCGTGAGAGATCCCCACACAGGTAATGTATCTGACTCTATGTGTTCAAAAGTGTGCTTTGTTTGTGTGAGAGTGAGCGTGTATATATATGTACTAGGAATTGTGTTGGACAGAAAGACTTTTCGAGAGAGAAGGACCAAGTGGTTGTGAGAAAGAAGGCATTGTATCAGTGAGACACTGTGTATGTGTGTGTAAGACAGAAATCAGTGAATGTTTGTGAGACTTTGTGTACGAAAGAGAGAAACTGTGTGAGGTATGTGTTTGTGCGTATGTGAGAAACTAAATATGGGATTTAGAGGAAATGTCAAACTTCCTTTGTCTGGAGGAACCAATTTATCCTGTTTACATAATCGCACCATTTTAGCTGCCCCCACACAGTATTCAGCACATATTTAGGTGAGACAAAGCATCAGGTACTACACCTCCCAGAGAAAAACAGGTACGTCATGCAATGTGTGTTTGTGTGTGAAAACGTATGTGAGAATGACATTGAGTGTGTTACAAGTGAACACAGTGTTTGTGAGTGTGAGAGAAAAACACCTCTGTGTGTGTGCGCACATGTGTATTTGGTGGGATGAACGGGACACCGCGATGTGTTTGTGTTTGTGTGTGTGGGTGCAGGATGTGGTGTGTGAGAGACACAAGGCATCACGTGTGGGTATAAGAGGGAAACAGGGCAGGATGTGTGTGGGGGTGGAGTAAAATAGGCCAACGTGTATGGGTGTGTGTGCGACATGTGAATTTATGGATGTGAGTTGGTGGGGTGGGGGGGGTGAGAGAGAGGCCTCACAGTCTGTATGTGTTAGATTGTAAAAGAGAGACACTGTATCAGGTGGTTCTGAGTGTCTTAGGGCACTCTGTTTGGGTGGGAGGTAAATTATTTATGTGTTTGTGAGTATTAAGGAGATAAACCGTTTGCCTGTGAGACAAGCAAACTATGTGTTTCAGAGATTTTTTTTGGCGTGAACCAGAAACAAACTATATGTGTGATAGAGGGAGTGATATAATGTGAGAATAACTGTGTGCAGGTGAGACACTATGTGTGTGTCATAGGTACTGTAGGATGTGTTTGAGAGACCCTATTTGTGAGAAGTACAATCTATGTGAATGTGTACGTGACTGAACTATAGAGTTAGAAAGACAGGGATAGGACACATTTGTATTTGTGTGTAGGAAAGTTAGAAACTGTTTGAAAGAGGGACACCCACTTAATCTCGCAGAGTATCGGGTTTATGAGAACAAAGGCCTGAGGTACTGTAGCCCTGAAAAAACATGGCACCATGTGTATGAAAGAGACAATGATTTTGTGCTTGTGAGACAATGTATGATGAGTGAAATTTTGTGTGTGTTTGTGTGAAAGTGAAAGAGAATGACAGTATATGTATGTGTGTGTGTGACAGACAATACATGTATGTGAGATAATGTGTAGGTGATCTTAGAATCATAGCATCATAGAATTTTATGGCAGACAAGGAGGCCATTTATCCCATTGAGTCTGTGCCGGCTCTTTAAAAAGAGCAAGTCAATCCCACTGCCCAGCTCTCTTTCTCTCTCTCCCCATAACAGCGCAAACCCGTCCTCCCCAAATAAATGTCGACCTCTCTTTTAAAAGCTGTTATCGAATCGGCCTCCACCACCCTTTCAAGCAATGCATTCCAGATTCGAACAACTTGCTCAGTGAAAAAAAAATTATCTTCAGCTCTCCTCTGCTTCTTTTAGAAACTATTTTAAATCTGTGACCTTGGGTCACTGACACACCCACCAGTGGAAATAGTTTTTCCCTGTTTACTCCATCGAATCCCATCATGATCTTGAAAATTTCTATTAAGTCTCCTTGTAACCTCTGCTCCAATCATAGAATCTTACGGCACAAAAGGAGGCCATTCGGCCCATCGAGTCTGTGCTGCCGGCTCTTTAAAAAGAGCAATTTAATCCCATTCCCCAGCTCTCTCCCCATAACCTCGCAAACCCATCCTCCCCAAATAAATGTCTAACTCTCTTAAAAGTTGTTATCGAATCGGCCTCCACCACCTTTTCAGGCAACGCATTCCAGATTTGAACTAGCTCGGTGAAAATTTTTCTCACCTCTCCTGTTTTTTTAAAAAACTATTTTAAATCTGCCCCCATCGTATCATTTTGCTCGATTTGCAGTTTCTGTCCCTCACCTCTTTGAAACATATCAACTCTTTGACTCATTGACTTTGCTTCTGGTCACCTATTCCCCATCCCGCCTTCCTCAACTCCCTCCCACAGCTCGGGTGTTCAGCTGGCAGTGTTGAACAGTTTGAGACCTGATGTAAAAAGGTTGTCAATGTCGTTATGCTTTTGGAAGGGAGTCACATCACTTTTGTGGCCTGCAGACATCTCTCAAACAGGGAATCCAGTCCTCGGCAGGCAAGTCGTTTAGACCTCTGCTGATACAGGGTCAAGCTCACTCCGCTCTTTACACCTCTGTCAATCTCTTGTCCCACTTCCTCGGCATGTATCTAAATCTATTGTGTGAGGAATGATGTATCACACATAGATGTCCTGCTATATATCACTCTATACAATCACCTCAGGTTAATCTCTAGTTGGAGATGATGGTTATATCAATATATTCCTCTCGTGAGAAAATTAATGAAATTGGCAATTTATTCCATGTCAATGGCTTTAATATTAGTTTATGATAACATTACAAAAACCACAAATACATTTGTTTAATGGATTTTAATTCGGGGGTTGTCCCATACAGTAAATATTTAGAGTGTATGGTTAACAGTAGAATATACACACAGATTAATATCCCTATCGCATCCTTCATCTACTCTCCCTTCCACCAATATTGCCAACAACAAAATACATTATTTTCCCTCCTCCCACTTCTACACCCACCCACGCTTGAATATCCCTCTCCCACACCCACCAGAACCTCTTTCCCCTGAAATACACTATCCCTCACCAACACCAATCAATCACTCACTCAATCAATCAAAAATTACATTTATATAGCACCTTTCACGTCAAGAGGACGTTCCAAGGCACTGTCACACAAAACTCTAAACTGGTTAGTAGTACACCAGTACACACACACCATTCTGCTGGTAATAAACTGGGAGTGCTGCCTTTTGACCTATAATCTATCTGATGTGAGCTATGACAATGGACTTTGAGTCAATGGTGCATCTCTGTGCCATATCCATCAAACTATTACTGTAATCACTTCTCAAAGCAGAATCTCATGTTCGAACTGTATCTACCTCTGGAAAACTTTAAATTAGTAACGGCATCTTTCAGAACATTTGTGATTTTTCTGATTAGACAAAGGGAGGCATTTCCTACAATACGCACATTTATGCAATAAGACCATAAGAATTAGGAGCAGGAGTAGGCCATTCGGCCCTTCAAGCCTGCCCTGCCATTCAATAAGATCATGGCTGATCTTCTGACCTAACTCTAATTACCTGCCCCATCCCCATATCCCCTAATCCATCTATTTAAAAAAAAAATCTAACAGTCTCAGCCTTGATAATATTCAGGGACTGAGCATCCACAGCCTTCTGGGGTAGTGATTTCCATAAATTCTGAGTGAAGAAATGTTTCCTCAACTCCGTTCTAAAAGACTGACCCTTAATTTTAGGACTGTGACCCCTGGTTGTAGATTCTCCTACCAGGGGAAACAGTCCCTCAGTGCCTACTTTATCCAGCCCTTTAAGAATCTTATATGTTTCAATAAGATCTCCCCTAATTCTTCTGTACTCTAGAGAGTATAGCCCTAGTTTATTCAACCTCATAGGTGAGTCCCGTCATCCCAGAAACTAATTTAGTGAATCTACGCTGCACCCCCTCTAAGGCAAGTATGTCCTTTATTAAATAAGGAGACCAAAACTGCACACAATACTCTAGGTGTGGTCTCACCAAAGCCCTATACAGTAGTACAAGCAAGACTTGTACTACTCTTGTACTCTATAAACCTTTTGAAATGAACGTTATTGTGTGTGTATTCCCTAGAGACTTTGGAGCTGCTGTTTCCTTGTGAATCTCACTCCATACTCAGCACATTTATATGGTCTCTCTCATGTGTGTGATCGATGGTGTGTTTTTATTTCCCCTGATGTTTTGAAACTCTTTCCACATTCAGCACATTTATATGGTCTTTCTCCTGTGTGTAATCGATAGTGTATCTGGCGATGTCCCGACGTTGTGAAACTCTTTCCACATTCAGCACATTTATATGGTCTCTCTCCTGTGTGTGATCGATAGTGTACCTGGAGAGGCCCTGAACTTGTGAAACTCTTTGCACATTCAGCACATTTATATGGTCTCTCTCCTGTGTGTGATCGATAGTGTACCTGGCGATGCCCTGATGTTGTGAAACTCTTTCCACATTCAGCACATTTATATGGTCTCTCTCCTGTGTGTGATCGGTGGTGTACTTTCATATCCCCTGATGTTTTAAAACTCTTTCCACATTCAGCACATTTATATGGTCTCTCTCCTGTGTGCGATCGATGATGTTTCTGAAGCTGTCCTGATGTTGTGAATTTCTTTCCACATTCAGCACATTTATATTGTCTCTCTCCTGTGTGTGATCGATAGTGTACCTGGAGACACCTCGATGTTGTAAAATTCTTTCCACATTCAGCACATTTATATGGTCTCTCTCCTGCGTGTGATCGCTGGTGTATCTGGAGGTTCCCTAATGTAGTGAATCTCCGTTCACATTCAGAACAGGTATATGGTCTCTCTCCTGTATGTAAACGATGGTGTACTTTCATATTCCAGGATGTTTTGAAACTCTTTGCACATTCAGCACATTGATATGGTCTTGCTCCTGTATGTGATCGCTGGTGTCTGTGGAGGGCTTCCGGATGTTTGAAGCTCTTCCTGCATTGTGAACAATTATATAGTCTCTCTCCTGAGATCCATCGTGGTTGACCCTGTAGAGATCCTGTTTGCAAGAACTCCCTATCTTCAATAGTACATGTTTTCTGCTGGGACAAAACATTTACCATACAAGCTGACTGTGTGGCTGATGTGTCTCGACGGAGCTGAGAATGTCTTCTACCATGTTTCTGAAACTTGGCTTGAGTAAACACAATGTTACACTGAGACCAAGGAGGAGTCTCGGAATGATCCACGTTGGTGACTAAAGGAGAAACAAGAAATATTTTTTTGTATATGGAACATTAAAGTGTAATCTTCAGGAATTGACAAAGTTTGTATTTATATACCTGATGAAGTCATTGCTTCACGCGAATTACTGTTAAATGCAGGATCAATAGAAAATTGCATTTATATAGTGCCCTTCATGCAAGTCGGTATTTGGAGTCGTGTAGCTCAGTGATTAGAGCGCTCGCCTTACAAGTGTGAGACTTGTGTTCGAATCCAGGCAGATTAGGGTGAAATCTTGAGCAAGTTTCCATATTCCACACGCCTAATAATAATATGTGCCAAAAAACACACAATAATAAAAGTTGGTCATTTTCAATCCATGACTGTTTGCGGAATGCTACTGTTTGCAATTGTTTGCTGCGTTTTGCCCACAAAAATACAGCCAATTCATTTTGAAGTATATTCTGTGAAGCACGTTGAGACGTTGATAAGATGTGAAAAGCTCTATATCAAATGCAAGGATTTTTATTATTTGTCAGTGTCAGTTTTTGTCAACAGCTTCTCAAAAACAGCCATTAGGTGACTGAATAATTAGTGATGCGAATTCCTGGCCAGCACTGGTAGAAATGTATATTAATGTGGGGAATGAGTTCCATTGTCTGAGTTGCTACACTTATGATTAAATTTTCAACCAAGTTCCCCGGCCATGTCTGTTCAGGTGGACATGAAAGCTACCATAGAGTGATTCCAAAGGAGAGGTAAGTTTCTGTCTCTCGATCTCACCACAGTGTGCTGGCTGTCATTAACCAAGATAAATTTGGTCTGTTACCTCATGGCTGTTTGGAGGTCATCGCTGTATTTTTGGTCTTGGAAATAGTCTAGAACGTCTTCCCAACATGAATAGTTGGGAAGATGATGTCACCTATACTGTACAGTTTTTTTGTTTGGTTATTTTTACACTTTACAGTAAAATCCTGTAACCGGCATTAGGATGTCTTGATGACACGATAAGGTACTAAGGTGCAGTGCAAGCTACAGTTTGTGAAGGGGTGAACTGGGAAAGCCGATGAGGAGAGAGTTCCTGTAATCGAGCCGAGATGTAATGAATGCACGAATGAGTGTTTCGGCAGCATGGGAGGGGGGTGGGGTGAGGTAGTGGCAATGTTACGGAGGTGATGGAAGGCTGTACCGGTCATGGTGTTGATATGTGGGGGGGAAGGACAGTTCGGGGTCAAACAAGACACCCAGATTCCTGACTGGCTTCGAGAGGTGGAGAGAGCAGCCTTGGATGCTGATGTTGTCAGCGCCTCAGGTGCGCGAGCTGATCAGGAGGGCCCCTGTCTTGTTGATGTTAAGTTGGAGGAAATTGTCCCTCTTCCAGGACTTAATGTCGGACAGACACACAGTCAGGACGCCAATAGTCCTGGAATCGTGGGTGGAAGCGAAAAGGTAGAGTTGGGTGTCATTCGCATACATGTGGAATTTTACCCCATGTCTGCGGATGATATCACCCAGAGGGAGCATGTAGAGGGTGAAGAGCAGGGGGCCAAGGACAGAGCCCTGGGGTACTCCACATGTGACTGTGCGAGGGTTGGAGGCACAGCTGTTGGAGGAGACAAAGTGAAGACGGTGTGAAAGGTATGACTGGATGGTTCCAGTCATACCTTTCACACCATCAAGGACAGAGCCGAGGCGGTGGAGAAGGATTTCATGGTCTACGGTATCAAAGTGGATTTTTATGAAAGTAGACAAATCTAGGAGGACAAGGAGGACCATCTGTGTGAGAGGGAGCCCTGGTCACAAATAACAACAACAACAACTTCGATTTATATAGTGCCCTCCATGCCAGACAGCGTCTCAGATGGTCAGGATGTCGTTTGTGACCTTGAACAGAGCAGTTTCCGTGCTGCGGGAAGTGCGGAAACCAAATTGGAGGGGTTCAAAAAATGAGTGGGTTGAGATGAACCAGCGGAGCTGGGAGGCAACCACTCTTTCAAGGTGCGACACATCAAGGGAAGGTTTTTTTTAGGATGGGGGTGATGGTGGCGGTTTTGAGGGGAGTGGAAATTGTGCCAGGTGAAAGGGACAGGTTGATAGTATCGGTGATTAGAGGGGCTAGGTGGTAAGGAGAGGGGATGGGATCTAGGGAGCAGGTGGTGAGTTTCATTGAGGAGATGTTTTTTGTGATGGAGGATGGGGAAATTGGATTAAAGGTGTGGAAGGATGGATGGGTAGGAGACGGGGTGTGGAGGGGTGGAATTTGGTGGGACAGTGACTGCAGAGCGGATTCCCTTGATTTTGGACTTGAGGAAATCCAGCATCTCCTCGCAGCGGGAGTTGGAGGAAAGAATCTGCGAGGCAAGGCAGGTGGAACAGAGGAACTGGTTGATGGTGGAGAAGAGAAGCCAGGGTTTATCTAACGCCTCCAGGATTATCTTGGAATAGAAGGACAATTTGGCGGAGGGTAGGGCAGAGCGATAGGACTAAGTGAGGTCCAGCCAGATATGTCAGTGGACTGTGAGGCCAGATTTGAGCCAGGTGCATTCAGCGGGCCGCGTCTGGCCCTTGAGGGAACGGATGGTGAACTAGGGTGAGGTTCAGGAGTAGGAGGTAATTTGGGAAGTGATGGGGGCAAGAGTGTTGAATGTGGTGGAGAGGGTGTTGTGGAGGAGTGTGAGTGCGAGGTCAGTGCAGGTGGTGGGCCAGAGGGAGAGGAGTTCAGAGAACTCTAAGGCAGCAGAGATAGTTTGTGGGGGGATCTTCTTCCATGAGCAGTAGAAGATGGTGGTAGGTTTGGGGGTGGCGGAGTGGATTTGGAGGGAGAGGTTGAGAGACGAGAGAAGGGAGGAGAATTCAGAGGTGGATCAGGAGGGGGTGAAGTGGAGGTTGAAGTTGCCGAGGATGATGATGCGATCAGAAGAGGAGCAGAGGAAGTTAGAAGTGTGGAGAAGTCTGAGATGAAGGTTGGATGAAGTATTTAATACTAAGCTAATCCAGTCTGGACAATTATGACGGGATTCAAGAGGATTTATAGTACTAGAGACAGACAGGCAGGGGAGTATGGAGATTTTCATATGGAAAATGCTGAGTAAAGATTTATTTGGTGAATTTTGAAAAATGCACTTGAAAGAGAGCACGGTAGTGGATTTTGTTTCTGTTTAATCCGCAGAAACCCATTTCTCATAACATTGGTCAGAACAGAGCAGCCGGTTAGCGCAAGACTAGTCATAGCTTGGCGTGGGTGGGACTGGGTAGGAGCATTTTGAACATTTGAGCATTTGGGTGGGACTGGGTAGGAGAGGTGGCCATTTTGAAACTTCTGACCTGAACCAACCAATGGTCAAAATCCACTGTACGATGCTCTCTTTCCAGTGCCATGTTTCAAACCCATCAAATACATGTTTATTCAGCGTTTTCCACATGAAAATCTCCTTAATCCTTGCCTATCTATCTCTAATTCCTACAAATCCTCTTAAATCCTGTCATACTTTTCTTTCCCATGAAGAGCCATGTTCCAGTCTCCCTGCTCTGCTATCTTCAACCCCCATCCCTATCCCCCATTTCCATACCAGTGGGCGGGCTGACTATCTCCTTTGCCTCTGATCACCTACTCCTTGTCTCAATGGGAGCATTTGGTTGCTGTTGCTGAACAGAGCTGCCATCCCCCACCTCTGTATCCTACACTCCATTGAAGCCAGGGAAAGACAATGTCAGCCCACTGTCCTGTAATCACATTGTCCACAACGTGGGGCTAGGGGGGCAAGGGCTTGAATCCACAACATGCTGACTATATTCCAATAACATCTGCCCAATTCTGCACCGGAACATTTTATGCTTAGAAACTCTGATTGATTTTTCACATACATAGGTAATCATCGTCAAGAAGATCCTTTTCCTCAGTGTAATTTCTTTTCTCCCTATTTCTCAAATTGTATCTGCTGCTCCTGGCCTCTCCTCCAGTCAATTGATTCTGTTTGGAGCTCAAACCCTTTGCAGCGCTGGGATCTATGGAGTAAATTGATAAAAAGAGCACAATTGGAAAATGTGATGTACATAGAAACTGAAAGCACTAACAGGTTTAGGCTGAGAGACTTTAGAGTTTTATAAACAGTAAATAAAATTGTTCCTAAGCAAATTGGTTAGCGCCTTGCACAAGCCTTGGTTCCCAGGTGGGGAAAAACCTTAGGCAAGCTTCCTCACTCCACTGGCCTCTGTTTATACAGCAGTAAGTATGTACCTGGTTGAGAGATTTCCAAAGCCAATAATACTTCTCCAAAAAAGAATTGGTTGTTGTTGTTGGCTGCCTTGATTCGACAGTAAGAAATACAGTCAATTCACTTTTTGATATATTCTGCAAAGCAGTTTAAGACACATCTAGAGGATGTGAAAAGTGTTATACCAAATGCAAAGAATATTGTTACCATAAACTATTGTTATCTTAAATACAAATTAAGCACAACTGTGTGGTACAAGGCAACTTAATTTCATAAGCCAATATCCAATAAATCCTGTAGATCTGTAGTTAGAGCAAACGCTTTATAAATGAAACATGTGGTTCAATTCCTGTCAGTTTCCTCATTTCATACACCTAATAATAATAATAGATTTATAGAATCATAGTATTTTACAACACAAAAGGAGGCAAACCCAACAATTGTAAAAAAAACACAAACAAATTGGTCATTTCAATTCATGGCTATTTGTGGGACACTGCTAGAAACAATTTGCGGCCGCTTCTGCCCATAAAAATACAGTCAATTTGTTTAACGGTATATTCTGTGAAGCGTGTTGAGACATCTAGAAGACATGAAAAGGGATTTTTCAAATGCAAGTAATGCATGGGCAAATTATAAATAAATGTAGACTGTATATTTAAAATAAGCAAATACAGTAAGGTAAAGAGAAATTGTGTGGTTACCTTTCCCTGGGGTAATTGCACATTCCATGTTGCTCGCTCGGGTTTCCTCAGACATTTTCTACTGCCTTGTGTTAGCAGCAATAAAGTAAATCACATCACGTCTAAAACAGGCTCATTAGCCTGTTCGTATAAGTATAAGTTAGTATAAAAGTATAAGAGGTAGGTCCACAGTTTTCAACCAATGTTTTTTCTCTGTGTGATGGTTCCTTTGTCCACCTCTGGGTTTTTATACGATGAGAAGTGGGATGAGAATCGAGCTGACAAGCAGTCTCTGTAACAAAAACAGAGGTTGCTAAGAAAACTTGGCAAGTCAGGCAGCATCCATGGAGAAAGGAAAGTGAGTCAGCGTTTCGGATCCACGATTCTTCATCAGAACTGGGAGGGAGAGGTTTGTAAGGACAAGTTAGCGAGAAGGAGGCAGGACAAGGAACACAAACAAGAACAACAAAATTGCACTTATATAGCACCTTTCACATCAGGAGACATCCCAAAGCACAGACAAACAAGACCAAAAAAGAAAAAATTGTTAAATGATGGGTTAAATAGGTGATGGGATAAGAGGTATTGATAGTGAAGCAAACAAAACACCATAAAGGCAAGGGGTGTCTGGAGTGATGATTGTAATGGGGGACGGGGAGCTCCTATGGTCTAAAGTGGCTGAAATCAATGTTGATGCCAGAGGGCTGGCCAGCAGATAGATAAGGTGCTGTTCCTCAAGCTTTCACTGTGGGTCACTGACACAGCCCAGACCATGGATGGAGAGACTCTGAATGTGAGTGTGAATTGAAATGAAGGGAGACCGGAATATCAGAGTTGACCTCGCGTACAGAAAGGTATTCTGCAAATCGTTCTCAACAACGTGCCCCAGTTCCGACGATGGGTTGTGGACCCGAAATGCTGACTCACTTTTCTTTCTCCATGGATGCTGCCTGACCTGCTGAGTTTTCCCAGCAACCTCTGCTTTTGTTCCCTCTGAGATGTGTCAGAGAATAACATAACCCTTGTGGGTGGGTCCCTCTCTTCTGCCAATCACTGGTTACCAGGGAGACAGAGGGCGTGTCACTCTCCCGCCAATCACTGGTTACCTGGGAGACAGAGGGCGTGTCACTCTCCTGCCAATCACTGGTTACTAGGGAAGCAGAGGGCGTGTCACTCTCCTGCCAATCACTGGTTACTGGGGAGGCAGAGGGCATGTCACTCTCTCTCTAGTGCCAATCAGTGGTTACCAGGGAGACAGACGGCGTGTCACTCTCGCTCTCCTGCCAATCACTGGTTACCAGGGATGCAGAGGGCGTGTCACTCTCTCTCCTGCCAATCACTGGTTACCAGAGAGTCTGAGTCTCTCCAGAGAGAAAGAGTCACACTGAGAATTAGAGACGTGTGTGTGTGTGTGTGTGGGGGGTAGCTGTGTGTGGGGGGGAAGGGGGCTGTGTGTGTGAGTGAGGGGTGGCTGTGTGTGAGGGGTGGCTGTGTGTGTGTGAGGGGGTGGCTGTGTGTGTGTGAGGGGTGGCTGTGTGTGTGAGGGGTGGCTGTGTGTGTGAGGGGTGGCTGTGTGTGTGAGGGCTGGCTGTGTGTGTGAGGGGGTGGCTGTGGGTGTGAGGGGGTGGCTGTGTGTGAGGGGTGGCTGTGTGTGTGTGAGGGGTGGCTGTGTGTGTGTGAGGGGTGGCTGTGTGTGAGGGGTTGGCTGTGTGTGTGTGAGGGGTGGCTGCGTGTGTGAGGGGTGGCTGTGTGTGTGTGTGAGGGGTGGCTGTGTGTGTGAGGGGTGGCTGTGTGTGTGAGGGGTGGCTGTGTGTGTGTGAGGGGTGGCTGTGTGTGTGTGAGGGGTGGCTGTGTGTGTGTGAGGGGGTGGCTGTGTGTGTGAGGGGTGGCTGTGTGTGTGAGGGGGTGGCTGTGGGTGTGAGGGGGTGGCTGTGTGTGTGTGAGGGGTTGGCTGTGTGTGTGTGAGGGGTGGCTGTGTGTGAGGGGTTGGCTGTGTGTGTGTGAGGGGGTGGCTGTGTGTGTGTGAGGGGTGGCTGTGTGTGAGGGGTTGGCTGTGTGTGTGTGAGGGGTGGCTGCGTGTGTGAGGGGTGGCTGTGTGTGTGTGTGTGAGGGGTGGCTGTGTGTGTGAGGGGTGGCTGTGTGTGTGAGGGGTGGCTGTGTGTGTGTGAGGGGTGGCTGTGTGTGTGTGAGGGGTGGCTGTGTGTGTGTGAGGGGGTGGCTGTGTGTGTGAGGGTTGGCTGTGTGTGAGGGGGTGGCTGTGGGTGTGAGGGGATGGCTGTGTGAGGGGGTGGCTGTGTGTGTGTGAGGGGTTGGCTGTGTGTGTGGGGGGGTGGCTGTGTGTGTGAGGGGTGGCTGCGTGTGTGTGAGGGGTGGCTGTGAGTGTGAGGGGATGGCTGTGAGTGTGAGGGGATGGCTGTGTGTGGGGGTGGCTGTGAGTGTGAGGGGGTGGATGTGTATGAGGGGGTGGCTGTGAGTGTGAGGGGGTGGTTGTGTGTGACGGGGTGGCTGTGTGTGTGTGAGGGGTTGGCTGTGGGTGTGTGAGGGGGTGGCTGTGTGTGTGTGTGAGGGTGGCTGTGTGTGTGTGTGAGGGGTGGCTGTGTGTGTGAGGGGATGGCTGTGTGTGAGGGGGTGGCTGTGAGTGTGAGGGGATGGCTGTGTGTGAGGAGATGGCTGTGGGTGTGTGAGGGATGGCTGTGTGTGTGAGGGGATGGCTGTGTGTGTGTGAGGGGATGGCTGTGTGTGTGTGAGGGGTGGATGTGTGTGTGAGGGGGTGGATGTTTGTATGAGGGGGTGGCTGTGTGAGAGGGTCTACAATCTACAACTGTTTGTGGGACACTGCTGTATGCAATTGGCTGCTGTGTTTCACCCTCAAATGTACAGTCGCTTCACTTTACCATATATTACGTGAAGCACTTTTAAGAAGTCTAGAAGTCATGATGTATCAAATGCAATGATTATTATTATTATTACTGCTGGTAAACAGAAGCATATGTGAAGTAAAGAAAATTGCCCACTGTAACCCACCTGGGAATCCAACCCAGACCCTCTCACTCGCTAATTGCAATCTTCAAATACACACACTCTCATATACACCACACATATGGTTGCCATATTCTGCTCACAAAACATAGTCATTTTACTCCATGGTGTATCCTGTGAGGTGCTTTGAGATGTCTGAAAGATGTGATAAGGCGCTAAATCAAATGCAAGGAATATTATTATGCGTCACAGAGAAACACTCAGAGTGGGGATTATAGTGTTTCTGTGTATAGGTGAGTGAACCAATGAGTGTCAGTTTGTATGTGCAGTATGCAACTTGTGATTGCTGATCAGAGATGGCCTCTGAGTTTGTGAGAGACAAATTCAGAGGCCAGTGTGTGTATGTTTCTCGCACTCAGTGTTTATGTGTGTCCCAGAGATACATTGGGCTGTGTGAGAGTATTGGTGTATCTCAGTCTATAGAGAGAATTACATTTTCTCTCTCTGTGTATATGTTAGTGTCTCAGTAATACAGAGAGACACAATGAGACAGAGAGAGAACGATAATGTGCCTCTGGTTTCTGATGACCAGAGACAGAGGGCTGTGTATAGGTGATAGACAGATAGCCTGTGAGTGTATGTGTCTGTGTCTCTCTGTGTGTTTGTGTGTCTCAAGAAAGACAGAGTCAGATACAGAGATGTTTATGTGTGCATGTATATCAGGTTGTAGAGAAGTGTATTTTTCTCACACACACTTACAGAATATACTGTAAAGAGAAACACCCACAAATATACAGTAAATTTCAGGTTACACATATTCTGTGAAGTGCTTTGAGATGCATAGAAGACGTGAAAAGCACTATATCAAAAATGCAGGGATTATCATCACATTCTCTCTCTCTCTCACAGCCTAGTACAGTTCAGTCTCTTATTGAGTCACACACATAGAGAGAGGACCGAGACTGTCAACCTCTTTACAGCCTGAGACACACACACTTGTGTGAAGGGGGGAATGGTGTTGTGGAGTGTGTGCGGTGGGGAGGCGGCATGTGTGTGGGGGGGGTATGGGCATTGTGAGGAGGTGCTGTGTGGGAGGGATGTGTGTGGGTGGGTATTTATGGGATATGTGTGTGGGTGGGGGAGTTGGGTATGTGACGGTATGGTAGGTGTGTGGGGGAGGGGAGGGTATTTGCGGGGGCACTGGACTACAGTGTTTCTGAGTTTGTGTATTTGTGTGTGAGGGAGGGTATGTAGGGGGGGAGGAGTATACGTGTCCTATTTCTCTCTATCTCGGTATGTGTATCTCAGGCTCCAGCGAGGTCTCTCTACCCCTCTCCCTCTATCTCTCAATCTCTGTGTGAGTGTATCCCAGGCGGCAGAGGTCTCTCTCACACACCTTCTTTCTCTGTGTTAGCGCCTTGGGACGTCCTCCCCATGTGAAAGGCGCGGTATAAATGCAATTTGTTTTGTTGTATCTCAGGCTGTAAAGACGCCTCTCTCTCTCTCCCCCTCTCACAAAACTACTCTTTCCCTCTGTATAACTCAGGCTGTAGAAACATCTCTCTCTCACACACACACACACCTTTTCTCTCTCTCTCACCTTCCTCTCTCTTTGTGTATCGCAGACTGTAAACAGTCTCTCTCTCTCCCACTGTGTCTCTGTCGCCGCCATTATGGACCCCACACACGACTGGTTAACGCAGTTTGATGACAAACGTGTCTCCTTGGTAACCAGTGATTGACAGGAGCGAGGGGAGACCCGCCCACTGGCTCCATGGTAACCAGTGATTGACAGGAGAGAGGGGAGACCCGCCCACTGGCTCCATGGTAACCAGTGATTGACAGGAGAGAGGGGAGACCCGCCCACTGGCTCCACGGTAACCAGTGATTGACAGGAGAGAGGGGAGACCCGCCCACTGACTCCACGGTAACCAGTGATTGACAGGAGCGAGGGGAGACCCGCCCACTGACTCCACGGTAACCAGTGATTGACAGGAGCGAGGGGAGACCCGCCCACTGGCTCCATGGTAACCAGTGATTGACAGGAGAGAGGGGAGACCCGCCCCATGTTAATATCTGACCCCTTCTCAGTGGAGTTTCTTGTTCCAATCGTTATTGTTTCATTACTCTTATTATTAAGTTTTTATCAACCCCTGCCCCTCCCCTTGTCAGCTGACTGGCGAGAAATGGCAGTAACACAAGAGTGTTCAGCCTCTACATTAAGTTAGAGAGAGAGAGAGGAAGGTGGTGTGGAGGAGAGACAGGCCAGAGGGTATCAGTGACTCACACACATACACGGTTTATGGGATCCTGCAGCTCAGTGCTTTGAGGACTTGTCTTCCAAAGTGAGACCTGTGTTAGAATCCAGCCAGGTCAGCGCAAAACTTTGGCAAAGTTTCCTTCCTCCACACACACATACAGACACACACAACGCGCTAATAATCCCTCCAAAAAAACACAACAATAAAATTTGTCATTTAAATCCACAACTGTTTCTGGGGATGCTGCTGCTGCCTTCCACCCACTAGAATCATAGAATTTTATGGCACAAAAAGGCCCATCGAGTCTGTGCCGGATCTTTAAATCCCAATTTAATCCCACTCCCCAGATCTCTCCCCATAACCTCGCAAACCCGTCCACCCCAAATAAAAATTTCTCTTCTAAAAGTTGTTGTCGAATCAGCCTCCACCACTTTTGCAGGCAACGCATTCCAGATTCGAACAACCCACTGAGTGAAACATATTCTCCTCAGATCCCCTCTGCTTCTTTTTGAAACTATTTTAAATCTGTGACCCCGAGTCACTGATATGTCCACCAGTTTTTCCCCATCTAAAAAACTTGAATTTATGTAATTCTCTATCCTAAAGGGCTGTAGATGCTCAGTCGTTGAACATATTCAAGACTGAGATTGATAGTTTACTTGTGGCTGAAGGGATTAAGGGATATAGTGACAAGGCGCGTAGATGGAGTTAGAATAGATCAGCCATGATCTTATTGAATGGTGGGGCAGGTTCGAGGGCCGAATGGCCTCCTCCTGCTCCTAATTCTTATGTTCTTATGTTCTACTCCGTCGAATCGTCTCATGATCATGACAATGAACCTCTCTAACCTCTCTAGCCCCTAGCCTCATAGCTGAAGTCCATCATTCCTAGTACCAACCTAGTAAATCTCCTCTGCACCCTTTCCAATGCCTTAACATCCTTCCTAAAGTGTGGTGACCAGAATTGTACACAGTACTCCAGCTGAGGCCTAACCAAAGTTTTATAGAGTTTAGTCAGAACTTCCTGGCTTTTGTACTCTATGCCCCTAATTTATAAAGCCTAGTATCCCGTATGCTTTTCAATAGCCTTGTCTACCTGTCCTGTCACCTTCAAAGAATCACTCACACAAATCCCCAGGTCTCTCTGTTCCTTCACACCTCTTAAAATTGCACTACCTAGCCTATATTACCTCCTCTCATTTCTCCTCACAAAGTGCATCACCTCATATTTCTGTACATTAAACTTCATCTGCCATCTGACTGCCCATTATATTCTATATTTGGTCTATATTCTTGCAGATGACTACTATCCTCCTCACTATTTACTGTTTTTCCTAACTTTGTGTCATCTGCAAACTTCTAAATACCCAAGTGCAGATCATTAATATATATTAAAAAGAGCAGTGGTCCCAATATCGATCCCTGGGGGGCGCCACTGCACACTTCCCTCCAGTCTGAAAAACAGCCGCTCACTACAACTCTCTGCTTTCTGTCTCACAGCCAGTTGTGGATCCACGCTGCCAGTGTCCCTTTAATGCTGTGCATGTCTATTTTGTTTATAATCCTCCCATGTGGCATTTTGTCAAATGCTTTTTGAAAACATATAAACTACAACAACTGCACTACCCTCATCCACCCATTCCGTTACCTCATCAAAAAACTCTTATCAGATTCATCAGGTAAGATTTGCCTTTAGTAATTCCATGCTGTTTGTCCTTTATTAACCTATATCTTTCTAAGTGAAGATCTATCTTATCCCTAATTATTATCTCTAGAAGTTTCCCCACAAGTGATGTTAGACTTGAGTGGCCAGTAGTTCTCAGGTTTGTCCTTCTGCCCCTTTTTGTACAGGGGAGTCACGTTAGCAACCCTCTAGTCATCTGGCACCAACCCTGTGTCCAAAGAAGATTGAAAGATTGTGGCCAGAGCCTCTGCTATTTGCTCCTGTACTTCCCTCAGTAACCTAGGATGCATCCCATCCGGACAGGGTGACTTATCTATCTTGAGCGCCATCTACCTTTTTAGCACTTCCTCTGTGTTTATACTTATCCTATCCATTTCCTCTACTCTCTCCATCTTCTTGTTTTGTGAAGACAGATGCAAAGTACTCATTCAGTACATCAGCCATGCCCTCTGCCTCCAACAATAAGATTTCCTCCTTGGTCCTTAATTGGCCCCTTTGACTAACCTTTTTTTCTTGATATGCTTATAAAATAACCTTATGATTCCCTTTAAATGTTACCTGCTCATCATTTCTCATACAGTCTTTTTGCCCCTCTAATTTCCCTTTTCAGTTCCCTCATGCATTTCCTATATTCTATTTGGTTGTCTTCTATACTTTGGGCATGACATTTGTCATAAGCCTCCATTTTTTGTTTTATTTTAGTCCCAATTTCTCTAGTCATCCAGGGAGGTCTGTATGCCCTACTCTGGAACTCCCTTCCTCATTCGCTTTGCCTCGCCCCCTCTCTTCCTAGTTTCAGGTCACAGTTGAAGACCTTTCTCTTCGACCAAGCTTTTGGTCACCTTCCTGCCCCTGCTCCTGGCTCAGTCCCGGGATCCGCTACTGTGAAGCGCTCTGAGACGCCGTCTGGCGTGGAGGGCGCTATATAAATCGAAGTTGTTGTTGTTGTTTGTACCTTTGTGGGAATGTATCTGTTCTGTGCCTAAACTATCTCCTCCTTGAAGACTTCCCACTGCTCCTTAGCTGTTTTGCCTACCGATCTTTCTCTCCAGTCCACCTTGGCTAGGTCCCTTCTTAACTCACTGAAATTAGCCTTCTTCCAGTTGAGTATCCTCACCTTTGATTGTTCCTTGTCCCTTTCTATAAGTACTTTCAATCTAGCGATGTTGTGATCGCTATTGCCCAAGTGCTCTCCTACAGAAACCTGCTCTATTTGCCCCACTTCATTCCCCAGAACTAGATCCAGCACTGCTTCCTTCCTTGTTAGGCTGAAACAAACTGATCAAGAAAGTTGTCCTGTATGCATTTCATGAATCCTTCTCCCTCCTTGCCCTTTACGCTGCTATTTTGTCAGTCTATGTTGGGATAATTGAAGTCCCCATTATCACTACTCTGTTAGTTCTGCATCTTTCAGAAATCTGCCTGCAAATCTGCTCGTCTATCTCCTTCACATTATTTGGTGGTCTTTAGTATACTCCTAACAGCGTAACAACTCCTTTTTTGTTCCTTAACTCTAACCAGAAAGATTCAGTTTTTAGGCCTTCTTGCCCCTCGTTCCCTTCTAAGGCTTTTGTGATAGCGCCATCTAGTGACCTGTGTATATAAATGTAAATAAACCACATGATGTGTGCAGTTTTCCAGAACGTGAACATGTGTGATACTTGTAGACCCAGAGATATCACAAATTGGCGATGAGAGATTGGGATAGTGGATTCCCTAACTTTTTCTGTTTGTAGGACGAGGACTCTACAAAGTGTGGAGAGGTGTGTGAAGGCTTTTTGTTTTGATTGAGAGCGACAAATCCATTAAAGTTTGCGTTCACGTGTGGTGGGACTGATACTAAAAAAAAACCCAAATGACGACTCCCATAGCATACATCGGACGATTGGGTGAGTTTCAACAAAGCCGGGGAAATGTTTAGTGCTTAAATTGAGCGGTTGGAGATGTTCTTTGCTGCCAATAATATTGTTGAAATTGAAGCTTCTAAAGATAACACTGCAAGTGTAAATACAGTAGTTCAAGAAAGAATGACAGCAATCTTTCTGACAGAAGTGGGTCCCGATGTGTATGAAGCAGTGAAGAATTTGTTAACCCCAGCTAAGCCTAAGGACACCCAATTGAAGGACATCCTTGAAAAGCTTACAGAATACTGTGACTCAAACCCATTCGAGATTGCAGAGAGTTACCGATTTCGTACCAGGTGTCAATTACCAGAGGAAAGCATTAGCAATTTTATCGTAGCGTTGAAAAATACACTGCAATTTTGGAGATTTTTAGGACCGTGCTTTGTTCATCATTGAAACAAATCATAAACTTTTGATAGCCATCCTAAATCCAAAATCACAGGTACCTATTCTGGCAGCAGCCAGAATGCAAAGATGGGTGTTGATCTTGTCAGCATATCATAGAATCATAGAATTTTACGGCACAAAAGGAGGCCATTCGGCCCATCTAGTCTGTGCCGGCTCTTTGAAAAGAGCGATTCAATCCCACTGCCCTGCCCGCTCCCCATAGCCTAATAGACCCGTTCTCCCTAAATAAAGATCTAATTCCCTTTTAAAAGTTGTTATCGAATCAGCCTCCACCACCTTTTCAGGCAATGCATTCCAGATTCGAACAACTCGCTGAGTGAAAAAATTTCTCCTCAGCTCCCCTCTACTGCGCCTTGAAACTATTTTAAATCTGTGACCACGAGTCACAGATTCACCCACGAGTGGAAATAGTTTTTCTCTATTTGCCCTGTCGAAACCCCTCATGATCTTATAAGTATGACATATAATGTCATAGGTCAATAGAACATTGTAATGTAGATGCAATGTCGAGGCTACCCCTAGCATCAGAAATGAAACCAAACAGGGAAGGTGTGTTCTATTTCACCAATGTTGAAGAGCTGCCAGTCACATCAAGTGACATCAGCAAGGCAACTCGTAGGGACAGGGTTTTATCCAGGGTGCATGACTATATTGTCAGTGGGTGGCCCAGTTATACAACTGAGACAGAAGAAGAAATTAGGCCATACTTTGTTAGGAGACATGAATTGTCAAGTGACCAAGGATGTGTCATGTGGGGAGTTAGAGTGGTAATCCCTGAAAGATACAGAGTACAGTTGTTAAGTGATCTTCATGATCAACACCTAGGGATGTGTCTGACCAAGAGTCTAGCTAGAAGCTATCTATGGTGGCCAGGTTTAGATAAAGACATTGAAAACACAGTAAAACAGTGTACTGTATGTCAGTCTGTTGGAAAGAGTCCACTATAGCCATGGAGATGGCCAGCCAGAGTGTGGCAAAGGTTACACATAGATTTTGCAGATCTAAATGGACAGCAGTTGTTCATTGTGATAGATAGTCAGTAATGGATGTGGATTCAGGTGTTTCCGATGAACAAAACAACATCTAGCAAAACTTTGGATATTTTGAGAGGGTTGTTTGCTTCATATGGATTTCCAGAGGAAATTGTGTCTGACAACGGACCATAGTTCTGTTCAGAAGAGTTCGCGCAATTCATGAAAAAGAATGGTGTGAAGCACACTAGAGTATCTACATACCATCCAGCTTTGAATGGTGCTGCAGAGCGCACAGTGCAAATTGTCAAGAGAGCGCTAGTCAAGCAAATGCTAGATGCAAACCCAAAGAAACGTCAGTTATCATTGGCTCACAAACTGGCAAACTTTCTGATAACTTGTCGAAACACACCTCACACCACTAAGGCAGAACACCAGCTGAGTTGTTCCTAAAGAGACAACCGAGAACAAGATTCTCTAAAACCAAACTTAGCACAGACTGTAGAAGGGAAACAGGAGAGACAGAGAGAGGAGAGACAAACCATGATAGGAGTAGGGTGAAAGAAAGAAGTCTAAAGTTGAACCAGAAGGTTAAAGTGAAGAACCATCATCACAAATGGGTAAAGTGGTTACCAGGAAGAGTAGTGAAACTATGTGGACCTCGCACATATTTGGTCAAGATGTTTGAAAGTGGCAAGCTCAGGTTTGTTCATATCGATCATGTTTTACTTACACAAGCACAGGGAAATTGGCAAGAAATGAATCAATCTGATGAACCAGGCAGTCTTGATACCAGATATAGGCCAACAAATGAATCAGTAAGGTACCAGAAGGCTCAATAGAAGACAAGAGTTCAAATGTGCATGGAAATGAAGGTTCAGTTCCAAGTAATAGTCAACAGAACATGACTGATGAAATGGAGACTAGAAGTGAAGGTCAAGGTGAATGCCAGACTCGTCACATGAGTCTGAGTGCTACCATGGGTCCTGAAACTTTTGGTCAGGGAAGGTATCCAGTTAGAAGCAAAAATCTAATGGTTAAGTTTGATTTGTGAGTAAGAAGTAACAGAGTTACTCCTTAAACATGTGGAAATGATGTGTGAGGAAGACATCATTTTATTTACTATTTAGTTACTCATTAAATTGCCTTCTCATTAATTTACTGTTAAAATGATGTGTAAGAAAAACATTACATATTAAAGGGATAAGTTTCTTTAAATGTATGACATGGGCATGAAAAGGGTTTACATGCATATTATGTTAAAATAAATAGAAATTAGAATTATAATTCAACTCATTGAAACCAAGAAATAGTGTTATAAACCATCTTTATTTCTATGTCACAGTTGAAACATGATGATTGTACACAAATTTATAACATCACATTTGAATGTCAGTATTTGTAACTTCTTCATTAAAGGAGGGAGGAGTTGTGACAGCGCCATCTCGTGACAAGTGTTGATTACTAATAAACCACATTATACTGTGCAGTCTATAGGTCACCATCTGGTCAACATGTACGATATTTGAAATCGCAGAGATATCACACTTGGTTTAAGCGATAACACACATGTAGGACGCACATGTGGTCAGGAGAGAGGAATAGGCCTAACACATACAAGGCAGGAGACAAGGATTTATGATAAAAGGAAATTACCTCTAGAATTAGTAAGGAAAAAACATCTTGCCAAATATAATCTCATTAGGGCAGACAGTGCTCAAATTAGTATAAAGGAAGATACTTTTTCGGTAGTTAGTCAGTGCACTCCAGAGCAAGACACAGTGGGGCAACTGAGCGAGGCAGAAGGCAGAGATACGCAGAAACGGACAAGCGCCTGATTCGGCAGCTGTAACAGAAACGCTTTGGTATTCTGTTTTATATATGTTTATATTATAAGCTATTCTTGAATATAAACTGTTTTGGACATTCTTGTTCAAATAAAACTCCTTGATTCAATTCAACCGTATTGGTATATTGAGATCCAAACCTTTTACATAGTTATTTGTTGGTTGCAAACGACATTTAACTATAGCGACTGTTGTTGTCGCAACAGTGGCAGCCAATTGCACGCAGTGATATCCCATACACAAATGACCAACTTTTGTTTACTATTGTTTTTTTTGGAGGGATTATTATTAGGCGTGTAGAGTAAGGAAACTTGCCCAAGCTTTCACCCTGATCTGCCTGGATTCAAATACTGGTCTCATACTTGTAAGGCGAGCGCTCTAACCACTGAGCTACAGGACTGATGGCCAAATGCTGGGAATTCCTACTTTCCAACCTCCAATCATGTAACACTAATCCTTGTATTTGATTGAGCGGCTGATCATGTTGGCCAATTGCACAGAGCAGTGACCCACAAACAGCCAAGGAGTGAGTGGAAGACAGACATCGGGACATGGTTCCACACCCATTACTGAACCAGCCAATGGGACACAGGCATAAACACCAGCTTCACTTGGGACTCCTCCTTCTCCTGCATCCAGAACATGGCAATTCCCGATCCCACTGCTCCGGTGGACACTGACAACTACCATCCTAGTCAGTGGGAGGCTGGCCAGTCTGTGTCAGGCGGCATTGAGCTCCAGACTGGGATGCCCAGGACAGTGACCATGCAGTGTGGAAATGTCACTGATCTGAAAGGCTCCTCACACACACAGAAGGTGGGAGGTCAATTGCCAGCAAAAACATACAGAGTTGATCTTATAGAAACCTATAATATTATTAAAAAGCATGACAGAGTAGACAGTGGGAGACTGTTTCCTCTGGTTGGAGAAACTATAATCAGGGGGAGTCACAGTCTGAAGATTAGGGATCAGCCCTTTCGCACTGAGTTGAGGAAAAATCTCTTCACTCAAAGGGTAATAAATTTATGGAATTCTCTATCCCAAAGGCCTGCAGATGTTCAGTCCTTCAACATATTCAAGACATATTCAAGATTTCTTATGGATATAGGGATCAAGTTATATGAGGATAAGGCAGGGGCAGGTGGAGTTAGATTAGAATAACAGCCATGATCTTGTTGAATGTCAGGACAGGCTCATGGGGCTGAATGGCCTACTCCTGCTCCTAATTCTTATGTTCAAGAAACCACACAGCAAACTTGACTCTCTCATTCCCCTACATTGGAGAGGACGTACCAAAGCTCTGGAAAGTTAAGGATAGTTAGCATCAAGACATTGAGTCCACACACACTAACGTCTGCTTTGTATTTCAGGAAAAAAGAATCCTTACCTTCTTGACGTGCAGCTGGTGATGTCGCCAGAGGGTGTTGGGCAGCAGACCAACACGGTGAGTGTCAGACCGAGAGACTCACCGAGTTACAGTGCGGCTGGGTTTGGAGATTTTACCTTTTCCAGCCCAATCCTGCAATGGCTTCAGACAGACACGGCAGACATGGCTTTGCCGACAGCTAATCCTCTCTTTTCTGTCTCATTTCCATGTCAACTGGATTCTCAGTCCATATGCAACATTTGCAGTTGTGTAGTACTTGAAAATACTCAAATGCGTTCTTGCCAAGCAACTCCGTGCCCACCTCTCCTCCCACTCCCTTTTCAAGCCCCCCCTCCAGTCCAGTTTCCGCCTTGCCATAGTACAGACATTGCGCTTGTGAATCTCACAAATTATGTCCTCTCTATCTGTGACCACGGTTCCCTCTGCCTCTTTGTCCTCCCGGACCTCTCCGCCACATTTGACATATTCGACCATGTCATCCTCCTCCACCCCCTGTCCTCCATCATCCACCTCAGTGACATGGCACTCGCCTGGTTCGAGTCCTACCTCATAAACTGCCAGCAGCACATCTCCACAAACGACTTTTCCTCCCGATCTCACCCAGTTACCTGTGGGGGACCCCAGGGATCCAACCTTGGCCCCCTCCTCTTCCTCATCTACACGCTCCCTCTTGGGGATGTCATCCACAGACATGGGGCACACTGCCACATGTACCCAACTCTATTTCTCCACTTCACTTTGCGACCCCCAGTCCCCTGATGTTCTGTCAGCTGCCTGTCAGACACCAGGAGCTGGATGAGCATGAACTTCCTGCAGCTGAATGTTGACAAGACGGAGGCCATACTCTTTGGCTCTCTTCAACGTCTTTAATCACATGGTTCTGACTTTCTCCACTTACCTGACCTGCCCCTAAAACTCTCTGAACCCATATGCAATTTAGGCGGCAGATTTGACCCCCAATTATCCTTCCTCCCCCTCATCGATTCCCTCACCAGCACCGCTTTTTCCAATCTCCAACACATCGCTCGTCTCCGCCTGTATATCACCCAAAAAGGCACCAAAAACGTGATCCATGCATTTGTCACGTCTCAGCTGAATTACTCCAATGGCCTGCTCTCTGGTCTCCCCTCTGTCACCATTCACAAAATCCAGGTTATCCAGAATTATGAGTCAGGGGATGATCGGGGAGATTAGGTTCACAGAGCCTGGTGTGGGAGAGGAGATGGGCTGCTGAGTTCTAGATGATCTACAGCCTGTGGATGGAGGAGTTGGGGAGGCCGACACCCAGGATGTTTGGATAGTCAAGCCTGGATGGCTGCACGTATGAGAGTTGCCTCAGCATGAATTATGAGTCAATGGCAGAACCAAGCATTGCTGGGGAGGTGGGTAAACGGCATTGGTGTGGGGTAGAAAGTTTAATTTGAGTGGCAAAGAAGACTCCCAAGGTTCCAGACTGGCTCAGTGAGGTGGAGTGTGAAACAGCTAATGTGTGTGGTGTGGTTTAGGGGGTGGAATATCATCAACCAGTCCCTCTCCTCCAGATCAGTCCCTGCCCCCCTTAAAACTCCCACCATCAACACCCCTCCTTAAAAAACCCCCCCTAGATCCCTCAAACCCCAGCCACTATCTCAAACCTGCCCTTCCTCTCAAAAGCACTGGAACGCGTTGTCGCCAACCAACTCCGCGCCCACCTCTCCTCCCACTCCCTCTTCGAACCCCTCCAGTCCGGTTTCCGCCCTGCCCACAGTACAGAGACTGCGCTTGTGAAAGTCACAAACGACGTCCTCTCTATCTGTGACCAGGGCTCCCTCTGCCTCCTTATCCTCCTGGACCTGTTCACTGCCTTTGACACAGTCGACCACCCCATCCTCCACCCCCTGTCCTCCGCCAGCCACCTCAGTGGGACCGCACTCGCCTGGTTCGAGTCCCTACCTCACAAACCGCCAGCAGCACATCTCCACAAATGGTTTTTCCTCCCGATCTCACCCAGTTACCTGTGGGGTACCCCAGGGATCCATCCTTGGCCCCCTCCTTTTCCTCATCTACACGCTCCCTCTTGGGGATGTGATCCGCAGACATGGGGCACACTTCCACATGTACGTGGATGACACCCAACTCTATTTCTCCACTTCACTTTGTGACCCCCAGTCCCCCGATGTTTTGTCAGCTGCCTGTCAGACACCAGGGGCTGGATGAGCACAAATTTCTTGCAGCTGAATGTTGACAAGACGGAGGCCATACTCCTTGCCTCTCGTCAACGTCTCCATTCGCACGGCTCTCACCTCCTCCACCTTCCCGGCCTGGCCCCTAAAACTCTCCGAACCTGTGCGCAACCTTGGCATCAGGTTCGACCCCCAACTGTCCTTCCTCCCCCATATCCGGTCCGTCACCAGCACTGCCTTGTACCACCTCTGACAGATCGCCCGTCTCCGGCAATACCTCACCTTATAAGCCGCCGAAACCTTGGTCCAGGCCTTTGTCACCTCTCGGCTGGACTATTGCAACGCCCTCCTTGTCGGTCTCCCCTCCACCACAATCCACAAAATCCAGCTTATCCAGAACTCTGCCGCCCGCATACTCACCCTCTCTAAGCTTTGCTTCCCCATTACCCCAGTCCTTGTCAGACTTCACTGGCTCCCTATCCCAGAGAGGATTGACTTCAAGATCCTCACCCTTGTTTTCAAATCCCTCCACTGCTCTGCACCCCACTGTCTCTCTGATCTCCTCTCCCCCCAGCCCAGCACCCACTGTCTTTACTCCTCTGGGTCTGGCCTCCTCCATGTCCCTCCGAGTCCTCCGCTCCTTTAGCCACTACGCTCTGGAACTCCCTTCCTCACTCGCTTCGCCTCGCCCCCTCTCTTCCCAGTTTCAGGTCACAGTTGAAGACCTTTCTCTTCGACCGAGCTTTTGGTTACCTTCCTGCCCCTGCCCCTGGCTCGGTCCCGGGATCCGCTGTGAAGCGCTCTGAGACGCCGTCTGGCTTGGAGGGCGCTATATGAATCGAAGTTGTTGTTGTTGTTGTTGAATAGGGAGGAGCCAATTATTCTGTGTTCTTTATGGGGAATAAGTAAGAGCAAGATTATACTATGTTCCGTATGAGGAGGAATAGGGTGAACGGGAGTGAATTGTGTGGTTTTGCGGAACAAGAATGGAAACAGGATTAAACCTGTGGGATGATGAGATTAGACAGTTTATTGGGAGGAATAGGGAGAACCCAATTAGACTGTGTTCTTTATGGGTGATGTTAGATAGAGATGGACTATTTGATGTTATTGTGGCCCTTTCTCCATTGTATGTTAGTGCTGTGTCCCCTGGACAACAGGCATTTGCTGCTGTGTACAAGTCAGCAGTGAAAGAGTTAACACACACATTGGCACATATTTCACTTCAGCCTTGCTTTACAATCGCTCTTTGTTCCTCAGAGCTCAGTGTACAGGCCTCACTGAAGGCTGGTATAGTTAGTCTGAGGGACAGATAATCTTTTAACACTATTATAGCAGAGATACCACAATGACTGTGGGCTTCTCATTGTATTTTAAATAAAACATTTAAAATTAAAAAAAAATTATTGCACTTATTGGTTTAGTTCAGATATTTGTGCAAACATTATAAGTGAAGCAAAGAGGCAGTGACTTGTCAAACCGGCTCCATTTGTTTCTCCAAGAAGTTTCTCCAAGAAGCCCCGCTCCCTATTTGAGAGTCAAATGTCAGGAGTGATTCAAATGCAATGTGCAAGTGAAAGTGCAAGTGGCTGAACTGGCCTGTAAAGCAGGTGTGGGCATCTCTCACACACAATTATATAACTGATCACAACCATTGAACTAAAGAAAGACCTCGAAGGATTATTTCTATACACAATGCACAGACCGACGTGTCGCGTCAAGCTGCCATATTGCGTGGTCCTCGAATACAATGTTGAGGATTGTGGAGGAGACAAAAAGATGAAGTTTTGCACACGCAAGAAATAAATGGGTGTGCTCCTCCCTAAATGAAAAACAGATAAACAATTAAAAAATAATAAATATATAATAAAACTATAATTCACTGCAAATTCATTTAAGGGATGGCTGGAGGAATTTGCAGGGGTTAAATTCAGTCATGTAATAACTGATTGTCAAATTGATCATTGGTGACAAAGCGTTCCTGAAATTTTGATCAAAACGAGTATGATTCAGACTGTAAAACATACTGAAGATTAATCTGAAATTCAAATAAAAACTAACTGTCAAATGGATGAATCAAATATAATGACGAACTTTACCTAAATTCACCTTATGTATCAGGATCATTACACAAAAACAGTGAATGTAAACCTAGATACATGTACCTTCATGAGATGAGATGCTTCGCGGACCAACCAAAATGACGGATCTCACGTGACCTCGGTCAATCGGCGGTGACACTTTCTGTGGGCGATAATCCTTCCAGGTCTTTTAGTTCAGTGCTCACAACACCAACAGCTTAGTGCTGGTTGGCTGGGGAGACCAGGAAGTGCCTCCTGAGTGTTGGCTGGGGGAGAAGTTGTTGAAGGAGCTGTCCCTCCCTCCCTCCCTCCCTTTCTCCCCCTCCCTCCCTTTCTATCTCCCTCCCTCTCTATCTCCCTCCCTCCATCACTCTCTCTCCCTCTCTCCCAGTTACAGCATAGCTGTAGTCCAAACTTGTTTGTACAGAATGTGTTTGTGGATACCCATGATCTGTGGTTTCCCTGGGTGGCATTCTTCGCGAGCAAGCGAGTTCCTTTTTACATTATGTACATGAATACAGTACATCCCCTGATTTATGAGGGGCACGTTCCTGAAAAATGTCATGTAAATTGAAATGGGGTTTCCCATGCAATCCCATGAAATGCACTATGTACATGGGCAAAACAGATGCGGCAAATTTTTGTGTCGTTAAAATGAAACCAAATGCCATATATCGATAAAAAAGGTGTTAAAAAATATTATGTTCATTAAATTGAAACCATGTAAATAGAAACGTTATAAATTGGGGATGTGTACATCACACTTTACTGTCTCTAACCACTGAGCTACAGGCTCCAATAATAATATTATTATCTGATACAAATCTCTATCCATCTCCCCCAAGTCTCTATCCATCTCCCCCAAGACTGTCCATCTTCAAATCCCTCCACTCCTCTGCACCCCTCTCCCTATCTCTCCGACCTCCTATCCCCTCAGACCAGCACTCGTTTCTTTTGCTCCACCACGTCTGGCCTCCTCCTTGTCCCCCCTGAATCCTCCGCTCCACCCTCTTCCGAGTTTCAGTTCCCAGCTAAAGACATTTCTCTTTGACCAACCGCACCTTTGGTCACCTTTCTTTCTTTCCCTCCCTCCCTCCCTCCCTCCCAACTCTCTCTCTGCCCGTCTCCCTCCCTCCCCCCCTCCCTCTCTCTCTCTACCTGGCTTGGTCCTGAGTTCTATTGTAGTGTAAGCGCTCTGAGACGCTGTCTGGCGTGGAGTGAAGGCGCTATATAAATTGAAGTTGTTGTTGTTACACCCACACACATATGTACAGCATAAAACTCACGCACATCTGTGTGTGTGTTTATCCAGTTGTGTGTATGTCGCTCTTTGTCTCAAACACAATGGTACTAATTTTTACAGTGTCTCTGCCCCTGTCTGTGTGTGTGTTTGTATCTATGTGTCCGTCTGTGTATGTGTGTCTGTGTACAGAGGGATTCGAGCTAACCTGGGATTGTATCTATGAACTTGACCCCCCCCACCTTTAACCTCAGCGGTTAGAGCCCTGGCCTGACCTGAGTTTGATTCTCGGGCAGGACAGGTCAGGGCGAAACCTTAAGGTAAGTTTCCTTACTCTACTCACACACTCACACACACACACACACACACACACACACACATACACTCAAGGTGACACACACACAGAGATACACACAGACACACACAAGAGATACACACTCACTCACACAGAGACACACAGAAATGTACACACGCCTCTGTTTACCAGCAGTCGGTGGGAACCCGCTTGTTAGTCGGTTGGCGGATCACCTCCACCACCCCCCCCCTCACCCCCCGGGGGGTAATAATCCCCTCAAAATAATAATAATAATGTGCTCACTTCAACCCCCTGTTGGCTGTTTGTGGGGATGTTACTGGGAGCGATTGGCTGTTGCGTTTCGCTCTCCCAAAAAAACACGCAGTCACTACACATTACAGTGTGTTGTTTTCTGTGTTTTTATTGTGGCCCCAAATCTGGTCACTTGACGCCAAACTTGTCTCCAGTTTTGATTAAAGCAAAACCGTGTGTTCCTTTCACTTTCTTTTGTACCTGAGTTTGAGTTCCTCTTTCTCTCGGCCTCTAAATCAAAACTCAAACACAAAGCATAAAAGCCCTGGCCTCGCCTCACCTCACTCGCAAACCACAGTCCCTGTAGCTCAGTGGTTGGAGCCCTGGGCTCGCTCTCTCTCTCTCGCTCGCTAGCCACAGTCCTGTAGCCACTGAGCTACATGAGAATTCCTGCACAGATCGAAGCAGTGATTGTGTGTGTGTGTGTCTGATGTTGCTGTGTACATTCCTGCCTCTGTCTGTCTCACTGTGTCTACACCTGTCTGTACCTGAACTTTGGGCTCTTGCAAGCACATTCCAAATCTTTGGGAGAGGATCAGACACACAGAGAGAGCGAAAGAGAGAGAGAGATTTGCTAGAAACTCAATTCGTTCAGAAAGATTTAACTGTGCGTTGATCTGCAAAAACACCATTTGATTTGGTAGACTGAGAGGAGAGAGAGAGAGAGAAGGTACACTGATAACAAGGTAAAGGTGTGTGAAAGAGAGAGCGAGAAAGGTGCAGAAGATTCCTCAAGTGGTATTTCCTGAATCGAGAAGAAACGAGCCAGAAAGAGAATGGTGAGAAAACACATACAGTCACTACAGTTTATAGTGTGTCCCTATGAAGTGCTTTCAGACGTTTTTCTCTCTCGCTTTGAGACGCAATCGATAAGATGTGAAAAGCGCTATATCAAATGCAATGATTATTATTATTACTGTATTGGTGTGTGTGTGGTATTTGTGTGTGAGTGTGTTTTGGGGTGTATGCGTTTGTGTGTATTCGAGGGGGGGATGTTGGTGTGTGGGGGGGGTTCTGTAGCTCAGTAGCATCATTCATTCGCAAGATACAGTTCCTATAGCTCAGTGGTTAGACCTTCCTCTTCGACCGTGCCTTCTGCTGCCTCACTAACTCTTCCCCATTTCCCACTCACCTCCCCCTTCCCCCTACGCCGACCCTCCCCCCCACTCGGGTCCCGACCTGATTGTTCAGCGCTTTGGGACGTCCTCCCGACGTGAAAGCCACTATATAAATGCAATTTTGTGTGTGTCCATTTGTATGGTTCTCACCTCCTCCACCTTCCCGGTCGGCCCCCAAAACTCCCCGAACCTGTGCGCAATCTTGGCGTCAGATTCGACCGTCAACTCTCCTTCCTCCCCCACATCCGGTCCCTCACCAGCACTGTCTTCTACCACCTCCGACAGATCTCCCGTCTCCGGCAATACCTCACCCCAACAGCCGCTGAAACCCTGGTCCAGGCCTTAGTCACCTCACGGCTGGACTATTGCAACGTCCACCTCTCTGGTCTCCCGTCCTCCACAATCCACAGAGTCCAACTCATTCAAATCTCTGCCGCCATATTCTCACCCTCTCTAAGCTTCGCTCCCCCATTACCACAGTCCTCGCCAGACTTCACTGTCTCCCTATCCCCGAGAGGATTGACTTCAAGATCCTCACCCTTGTTTTCAAATCCCTCCACTCCTCTGCTCCCCCCTACCTCTCTGATCTCTCTCCCCCCCCAACCCAGCACCCACTGCCTTCGCTCCTCTGGGTCTGGCCTCCTCCATGTCCCCCCGAATCCTCCGCTCCACCCTCGGCGGCCGTGCCTTTAGCCACTACTCCCCGAGGCTCTGGAACTCCCTTCCTCACTCCCTTCCCCTCGCCCCCTCTCTTCCCAGTTTCAGGTCACAGCTAAAGACCTTTCTCTTCGGCCGGGCCTTTGGTCACCTTCCTACCCCTGGCTCGGTCCCGGGATCCGCTACTGTGAAGCGCTCTGAGACGCCGTCCGGCGTGGAGGGCGCTATATAAATCGAAGTTGTTGTTGCTGTCTGTGACTGTGTGTGTGTGTGTCTGTGACGTTGTGTGTCTCTCTCTCTGACCCTGTGTTTACTGACAGGCTGGAGTGGACGATATGGTTTTACTGAGTAAAATCTCAGAGGATGCCATTGTGGACAACTTACACAAGAGATACATGGACAATTCTATATACGTATCACCCACACTCTCACACACACCCTACTCCCTCACACACACCTTCACACTCCCTCAGACACACCCTAACACATCTCACCCCCTCACACATTCACACACCCACTCACACCCCACCCCTCACACACACTCCCCACCCCCTCACACACACCCTCACCCCCTCATACACACCCTCACACATTCAACAACAACAACTTTGATTTATATAGCGCCCTCCACGCCAGATGGCGTCTCAGAGCGCTTCACAGTAGCGGATCCCGGGACCGAGCCAGGGGCAGGAAGGTGACCAAAGGCCCGGCCGAAGAGAAAGGTCTTCAACTGTGACCTGAAACTGGGAAGAGAGGGGGCGAGGGGAAGGGAGTGAGGAAAGAAGTTCCAGAGCCTCGGGGAGTAGTGGCTAAAGGCACGGCCGCCGAGGGTGGAGCGGAGGATTCGGGGGGACATGGAGGCCAGACCCAGAGGAGCGAAGGCAGTGGGTGCTGGGTTGGGGGGGGGGAGGAGATCAGAGAGATAGGGGGGTGCGGAGGAGTGGAGGGATTTGAAAACAAGGGTGAGGGTCTTGAAATCGATGCTCTCGGGGACAGGGAGCCAGTGAAGTCTGGCGAGGACTGGGGTAATGGGGGAGCGAAGCTTAGAGAGGGTGAGTATGTGCGCGGCAGAGTTCTGAATGAGTTGGACTCTGTGGATTGTGGTGGAGGGGAGACCAGAGAGGAGGGCGTTGCAATAGTCCAGCCGTGAGGTGACGAAGGCCTGGACCAGGGTTTCAGCGGCTGTTGGGATGAGGTATTGCCGGAGACGGGCGATCTGTCGGAGGTGGAGGAAGGCGGTGCTGGTGAGGGACCGGATGTGGGGGAGGAAGGACAGTTGGGGGTCGATCCTGAGGCCCAGGTTGCGCAAGGTTCGGGGAGTTTCAGGGGCCGACCGGGAAGGTGGAGGAGGTGAGAACCGTGTGAACAGAGACGCTGATGAGAGGCAAAGAGTATGGCCTCCGTCTTGTCAACATTCAGCTGCAGGAAGTTCGCGCTCATCCAGCTCCTGGTGTCTGACAGGCAGCTGACAGAACATCAGGGGACTGGGGGTCGCAAAGTGAAGTGGAGAAATAGAGTTGGGTACATGTGGCAGTGTGCCCCATGTCTGTGGATGACATCCCCAAGAGGAAGCGTGTAGATGAGGAAGAGGAGGGGGCGGAGGATGGATTCCTGGGGTCCCCCACTGGTAACTGGGTGAGATCGGGAGGAAAAGCTGTTTGTGGAGATGTGCTGCTGGCGGTTTGTGAGGTAGGGACTCGAACCAGGCGAGTGCGGTCCCACTGAGGTGGCTGGCGGAGGACAGGGGGTGGAGGATGGGGTGGTCGACTGTGTCAAAGGCAGTGAACAGGTCCAGGAGGATAAGGAGGCAGAGGGAGCCCTGGTCACAGATAGCGAGGACACCCCACCCCCCCACACACACCCTCACACACCACCCACTCACACATCCCCTCTCACACATCCCCTCACACACCCTCACAATCCCCACCCCCTCACACACTCCACCCCTTCACACACCCCACCCGCTCAAACACCCTCACATGCACCCCCTCTCACACACACTCACACACCCCCTCACACCCCACTCCCCCTCACACACTCATACCCCACCCCCTCACACACCCCTCACACACTCACAATGCACCCCCTCACATACATCCTCACACACACCCTTACACACCCAACCTGACACACGCCCTTACACACGCCCTCACACACTCACATCCCACCCCCTCACACACCCCATGACACACACTCACATCCCACCCTCTCACACACACCCTCACACACTCCCCACACCCTCACACACCCCTTCACACACTCCCCACCCCCTCACACCCTCACACACACCAACCCAACACCCACGCACCCCCCACCCCCCTCTCACGCACCCAACCCCCTCACACCCCCTCCCCTCACACACCCTCAGACACTCCACTCCCTCATACACACCCTCTCACACATATACACCACCCCCTTTCACACCCCCTCACTCACCCTCACACAACCCACCCCTTCATATACCCCCTTAAACACCCCACCCCCACACATACCCTCACACACTCACACATTCCCCACCCACCCCACTCACACACCCCAACCCCTCACACTCCCCACCCACTCACACACCCTCACACACCCCACCCCACACACCCTCACACACCTTCACACCCCACACCCTCTCACACACCCTCACACACCCCACCCCCTCAAACACCCTCACCTCCATCTCCATCTCACCCACCCCACTCCCTCACACACACCCTCATACACACTTTCACACATACCCTCACACATTCACACATTCCCTACCCCCTCACACACCCCACACCACTCAAACGGTTACAGCTCGATAGTCCGAAGGTTTGCTGTCCAAAGCTTCCCCTAACCCTAACCCTAACCCGAAGGATGGAAATGTTCAGATTGACAAACATTATTTCATTGTAGGTTTGAGCAATAACCACAGTAACTGCCCCGGGTATAGGAAACTTGTGTTCGGACTATCGAACCTTCGGACTACCATATGCCCCCCACCCTCAAACACCTCACCCTCTCACACACACCCTCACACACCCCACTCCCTCACACATCCCACCCCCTCATACTCCCCACCCCCTCATACACACCCTCACACAGACACTCGCATACAGCACACACAAACTCATAATACACATGCAGCACACAGACACTCACACACCTGCACACTCACACATACACAAATTGAGGGGAGGGTGAAAAAGGGAGGGAGGGAGGGGAAGGGGAAGACAGAGAGAGATAGAGGGGGAGGGGGAGGGGGGAAGGATGGAGGGAGGTGAAGGCAAAGAGCGAGAGGGGGAGGGAGGGAAGGGAACAAAATGTGTCTCAGACTTTAACTCCAGTGACTCAGACATACATTGGACCCGTCCTAATCTCTATAAATCCCTTCAAACAAATGTCTTACTTCACCGATAGAGAGGTGCAGCTTTACCAGGGAGCGGTGAGTACAGAGAGGTTAGAGCCCTGGCCTCGCTCACTCACAAGAGAACCTAAGTTTGATTCTTGTGTGGAACAGGTCAGGGCCAAACCCACACACATATCTTCACACTCTCTCTCACATGCATCTCACTCTCTCTCACGCTCACAAACTCTCTCACATCATAGAATCATAGAATTTTACGGCACAAAAGGAGGCCATTCGGCCCATCTAGTCTGTGCCGGCTCTTTGAAAAGATCAACTCAATCCCACTGCCCTGCCCGCTCCCCATTGCCTAATAGACCTGTTCTCCCTAAATAAAGATCTAATTCCCTTCTAAAAACTGTTATCGAATTGGCCTCCACCACCTTTTCAGGCAATGCATTCCAAATTCGACCAATCCGCTGAGTGAAAACATTTCTCCTCAGCTCCCCTCTGCTTCATTTTGAAACTATTTTAAATCTGTGACCACGAGTAGAATCAATTTTTCCTTATTCACTCTGACGAATCCCCTCATGATTGTATAAACCTCTATTAGGTCTCCCCTCAATCTTCTCTGTTCTAAAGAGAATAAACCTAGCCTATCTAGACTTTCCTCATAACTGAAGTCCCTCAATCCTGGTACCATTCTAGTAAACCTTCTTTGCACCCTTTCCAATGTCTTAACATCCTTTCTATAGTGTGGTGACCAGAATTGGACACAGTACTCCAGCTGAGGCCTAACCAAAGCTTATAGAATAGAGCTGCTAACTTTTAACAAAAAAAAGTATTTCTGAAAGCTAAAAACAGTATTTTGTAGTAAAAGAAAAGTATTTTCCGTAGAATCTACTGGTACTTAACGATACTTAACCCAGCGATAACATTTGCTGTGTATCAGCGACAGCATAGGGTAGGTAGAACTGCTATGAAGGCAGGGAGAGAGAGTTAAAGAGAAAGAGACTGAGACACAGAGAGAGAGAGACTGAGTGAGATTGCGACAGCCAGAGACTCAAACAGAGAGAGAGAAAGAAACACAGAGAGAGAGAAAGAGAAACAGAGAGACTGGGAGAGAGAAAGAGAGAGAGCGTGACCGAGACAGACAGAGAGAGGGAAAGAGACACGGAGAGAGAGAGAGAGAGAGAGAGAGACTGGGACAGAGAGAGACAGAGAGAGAGAAAGAGACACAGAGAGAGAGAGGGAGACTGAGACAGAGAGAGAGACTGAGAAAGAGAGAGACAGAGATGAGAGACAGACAGACAGAGCATGGAACATTTTGGATTTTCCAAAAAATGTATTTTAACAAGAAAAATCGTACTGCCGTATTTACTTCAATTTACCGTACTAAATACGGCAAAAACGTACTGGTTGGCAGCTCTGATAGAGGTTAGTCAGCACTTCCTGACTATTGTACTCTATACCCCTATTTATAAAGCCTAGTATCCCATATGCCTTCTTAACGGCTTTGGCTACCTGTCCTGCCACCTTCAATGAGTCACTAACACAAATCCCCAGGTCTCTCTGTTCCCTCACACTCCTTAAAATTGTACTATCTAGCCTATATTGCCTCCCCTCATTTCTTCTCCCAAAGTGCATCACCTCACACTTCTCTGCATTAAACTTCATCTGCCATGTGTCTGCCCACTTTACCATTTTATCTATATCTTCTTGCAGATGGTTACTATCCTCCTCACTATTTACTATTCTCCCTAACTTAGTATCATCTGCAAACTTGGAAACTGTGCTCCCTACACCCAAGTCCAGATCATTAATATATATTAAAAAGAGCAGTGGTCCCAATACCGATCCCTGGGGGGCGCCACTGCTCACTTCCCTCCACTCTGAAAAACAGCCGCTCACCACAACTCTCTGCTTTCTGTCTCGCAGCCAGTTGTGGATCCACGCTGCCACTGTCCCTTTAATGCCGTGGGCCTCTACTTTCCTAATAAGCCTCTCATGCGGCACTTTGTCAAATGCCTTTTGAAAGTCCATGTAAACTACATCAACTGCGCTGCCCTCGTCCACCCATTCCGTTACCTCATCGAAACATTGTCAGATTTATAGGACATGCTCTCTCACTCATACACTCTCTCCCTCTCTCACACATACCATCTCTCACTCTCTCTCCCTCACTCTCTTTCTCACAGGCTCAGTATGAAAATCCGCCTCATATTTACGCCCTTGCCGACACTCTGTACAGAAACATGGTCATAGAGACTGAAAATCAGTGTGTGATCATCAGGTAATGGGGGCGAGAGAGGGAGAGAGAGAAGGGGGGAAGAAAATGGGGAGAGAGAGAGAGGGAGTGAGAGAGGGAGACAGGGAGAGAAGGGGAGAGAAAGAGAGGGAGGAGGGGGAAAGAGAGGGTGGAGAGAGGGAGGAGATGGGGGGGGGGGGGGTGGGGAAGAGAGAGAGAGAGGGGCGGGGAGAGAGAGTGTAAGAGAGATATGGTGAGGGAGAGAAAGGTGGGGAGAGAGAGGGGAGAGGGGGAGAGAGGAGAAAGAAGAGGGAGGCGGGAGAGAGAGAGAGGAGAGAGAGAAAGGGGAGAGGCGGGAGAGAGAGGGGGGGTGAGGTGGGGGAGATGGGGAGAGAGGAGGAGAGGGGGGGGGCGTAAGGGGTGGAGAGAGAGGGAGTGAGAGGGGAAGAGTGTAAGAGAGGGGGGGGGGGAGAGAGAGGAGAGAAATAGAGAGAGCGAGGGGGAGAAAGAGAGGAGGAGAGAGAGTATTGTTTGTCAGTGGTTAGAGCCCTGGCCTCACACACAAACGCGCTCACAAAACACAGACACTCACACACAGACACAAAGAAATGCACACACACAGACACGCACACACAGACACGCAGTCATCTTCACTGACACAAATGCATATTATTCTATTATTAATATTTATATTATCTCTCTCCGCATCCTCTCTTTCCCCCTTCTCTCTCTATTCTCTCCCATTTCCCCCTCACCCCCTCTCCCCGTCTCTTTTCCTCCCCTCTGTCTCTCTCTTCACCCCACCACCACTCTCCCCCTCCTCTCTGCCCCCTCCCTCTCTAACTCCCCTCTCCGCCCCTCTCTCCCCCTCCCCCACCCCACACTCCCCCTCTTCCTCTCTCCCCCCTCTCTAACCCCACCTCTCCCCCCCCCCTCTCGCCCCGCTCCCCGTCTCTCTCCCACCGCTCTCACCCCACTCTCTTTCCCACCCTTACACTCTCTCTCTCCCCCCTCTCCCCCTCTCTCTTCACTTCTCTCTCTCCCCTCTCTCTCTTCCCTATCTCCCTCTCTTCCACTCTCCCCCCTCTCTAACTCCCCTCTCTCCCCCCTCCCCTGCCTCACACCACCCCTCTTCCTCTCTCCCCTCTCTCTCCCCCCTCTGCCTCTTTCTCTCCCCCTCTCCCGCGTCTCTCTCCCATCATTCTCCCCCCTCACACCCTTTCTCTCCCCCCTTTCCCCTTATCTCTCCCCTCTCTCTCTTCCCCATCTCCCTCTCTCCCCACCGCTCGCTCCCCATGCCCCTGCCCCTCCCCCCCTCTCCCTCCCCCCCTCTCCCCTCCTCTCTGCCCTCCTTGTCAGTGGGGAAAGCGGAGCTGGGAAAACCGTGGCAGCAAAATACATCATGAGCTACATCTCCCAGATCTCTGGGGGAGGGGAGAGAGTTCAGGTAATTAGGGGGAGTGAGGGAAGGGGAGAGAGAGGGGGGGGGGGTAGAGGGGGGGATTCAGGTAAAATGGGTGAGAGAGGGGGGGAGGGAGAGAGGGGGGTGCAGAGAGGGACAGAGAAGGGGGGAGAGAGGGTGGAGCAGGGGGTGCGTGAGAGGAACGGAGAGTGGGGGAGAGAGAAGGGGGGAGAGAGAGTGGGGGAGAGAGGGTGGGGGAGAGAGAAGGGGGGGAGAGAGAGTGGGGGAGAGAGGGTGGGGGAGAGAGAGCTTGGGTTAGAGTAGCCAGACCTCTAGGGCTAATTAATCTGTGTGTTACTCTGTGTAAAGCGTGTCAAAGACATTATTCTACAATCAAATCCTCTCCTGGAAGCCTTCGGGAACGCCAAGACCGTCAGGAACAACAACTCCAGCCGCTTTGTGAGGGAGTTTGCAGAGAATTCACCCCCAAAAAATAATAATTAGGAATCCTGGCCTCGCTCGCTCGCAGCCCACAGCCCCTGTAGCTCAGTGGTTAGAGCCCTGGCCTCGCATGCGAGAGACCGAAGTTCATGTCCCGGCAGGTCAGATCAGCGTTAAACCCTGAGCAAGTTTCCTTACTCCACACACACACACACAGAGACACACACAGACACTGTTTGTGGGGACTTCGCTGGGCGCAATCGACTGCCGCGTCTCCCACAAAACACACACACAGTCATTATAAGTTATAGTGTGTCCCTGTGAAGTGCTTTGAGGCAAGGTTTCAGTCAGTCTGTCTCTCAGACTCTCTCTGTCTCTCTGTCAGTCTCTCCCTACCTCCCTCTCTCTCTCTCTCTCTCTCTCAGTCTCTCTCTCTCTCCCTCTGTCTGTTTCTCAGTCCCTGTCTCAGTCTCTGTGTGTGTCTCTCAGGGGAAGTATTTTGAGATACAGTTCGGCCTGGGCGGGGAGCCAGACGGAGGCAAAATCTCCAACTTTCTACTGGAGAAATCTCGCGTTGTGATGCAGAACTCAGAGGAGAGGAACTTCCACATTTATTACCAGGTGAGAGCCCCGGCGTCTCTCTCTCTCTCTCTCTCTCTCTCCCACTCTCTCTGCCCAGTCCCTGTAGCTCAGTGTTGGAGCTCTGGCCTCTCTCTCTCCCACTCGCTCTGCCCAGTCCCTGTAGCTCAGTGTTGGAGCTCTGGCCTCTCTTCTCTCGCCTATTATCTGATTAATATTATGATGTTGTTGTTAGCTCCTGGCCGGCGCCTCCAGGGAGCAGAGGGAGGAGCTGGGAGTCACTTCCCCTGATTACTATTTTTACCTGAATCAGTCAGGGACCTATAGTGTGGACGGCATCGATGATCAGAGAGGCTTTACTGAGACCATGGTAAGTGAGAGAGAGAGAGACTGAGAGAGAGACCGAGAGACACAGAGAGACTTGAGTGGGAGACTGAGAGACGGACTGAGTGAGAGAGGCTGATTCAGAGAGACAGAGAGAGAGACTGGGTGAGAGACTAAGAGACAGACTGAGTGAGAGACAGACTGAATGAGAGAGACAGAGAGAGAGACTGGATGAGACACTTACTGAGAGAGACTGAGAGGGGAGTCTGAGTGAGACAGACAGAGAGAAACTGAGTGTGTGTGAGAGAGAGAGAGATAATGAGAGAGAGAGAGAGACTGGGTGAGGGTGAGGGGAGAGAGGGAGACGGAGAAAGAGAGTTTGAGTGAGAGAAAGAGACACAGAGAGAGACTGAGTGAGACACAGAGAGAGAGTCTGGGGTGGGAGACGTAGAGAGACTGAGTGAGAGAGAGTCAGTGAAACAGACAGAGACACTGAAAGAGACTTGAGTAAGTTAAGAGACAGAGAGACGCTGAGAAGCAGACTGGGGGAGAGAGAGAGACTGAGAGACACACACACCGGGCTCTCCCCCACCCCTCCCACTCACTCTCTCTCGCTCTGTGTCTCCCCAGGGAGCGATGGCAGTGACGGGGGGAGACCGGGAGGGGGTGCTGAGGGCTGTGGCTGGCATTCTACATTTGGGAAACATTTCGTTCAAGGAAGCGGGGAATTATTCTGTGATAGAGAGTGAGGACTGTGAGTCTGTGTGTGTGTGTGTGTGTGTGTGTACAATGAGTGTGTGTGACTGTCTGTGTGTATGTGTGTGTCTATATACAGTGTGTGCACAGTGTCCATAGTATGTGTATATACAGTGTGTACAGTATGTGTGTGTAAAATGTGTGTGAGTGTCTGTGTTTGTGCACTGTGTGTCTGTAATGTGTGTGAGTGACTGATTGTGTGTGTGTCTGTGTTTAATATGTACAGTGTGTGCATCTGTGTATACAGTGTGTGTAATGTGTAGTGTGTAATGTGTATGTGTGTGCACAGTGTGTGTGTCTGTGTGTATGGTGTGTGTAATGTGTACAGAATGTGTGTGTACAGTGTGTATATAGTATGTGTGTGGAATGTGTGTGAGTGAATGTATATATGTGTACAACAACAACAACGTAAGCTTATTACGCGCCTTTCACGTCGGGAGGACGTCCCAAGGCGCTGCACAGGAGGCGTGTGACCCGAGCTGGGAGGGGAGTGTTCGGAAGGGGTGAAACACGTAGGGGAGGTCGAAAAATTCGGGGTGGAACAAAAGGCACAGTCGAAGAGGAAAGTCTTCAAACCGGCCTTGAAAGAGGAAAGGGAGGAAACAAGGCAGAGGGATTGAGGGATGGCATTCCATAGGGTGGGAGCGGAGACACTGAAGGCCCGGCCTCCGATGGTGGGGGGGGGGGTTCGGGCGGGGGGGCTTGGAGCAGGCCAAGTCCTGTTGAACGGAGGGCCCGGGTGGGCGTGTAGGGGGAGAGTAGATCGGTTAAGTAGGGAGGGGCAAGGCCATGTAAGGCCTTGTAGGTGAGGACGAGGATCTTGAACTCGATCCTCTGGAGGATGGGGAGCCAGTGGAGACGGGCGAGGGTGGGGGTTATGTGGTCGCGGAGGCGGGTGCGGGATAGTACACGGGCTGCAGAGTTTGGGATGACCTGCAGCCTGTGAATGGAGGAACTGGGGAGGCCGACGAGGAGAGCGTTTCCATAGTCCAGCCGTGAGGTGATGTACGTGTGCACGAGTGTTTCGGCAGCGCGGGGGGTGAGGTAGTTGCGGAGCCTGGCAATGTTGCGCAGGTGGAAATAAGCGGTGCCAGTCAAGGCACGAATGTGGGGGGAGGAAGGAGAGTTTATGGTCGAACATGATGCCGAGGTTCCTGACTGGCTTTGTGTGTATTGTATGTGTACAGTATGTGTGTGTCTGTATACAGTGTGTGTGTAGTGTGTGCAATATGTGTGAGTGACTGTGTACGTGTGTACAGTGTGTACAGTATGTGTGTGTCTGTATGTGTACAGTGTGTAAGTGTATGTACAGTGTGTGTATACACAGTGTGTGTCTGTCTACAGTGTATGTACAGTGTGTATAGTGTGTAATTGTGTGTAAAATGTATGTTTGTGTGTGTATTGTGTGTGTATTTCTGTCTGTGTGTACAGCACGGTGTGTAATGTGTACAGTGTGCTTGTGTCTGGGAGTACAATATATGTGTAATGTGTGAGTGATTGTGTATGTACAGTATGTGTATGTACAGTATGTGTGTGTGCACAGTGTGTGTCTGTGTACAGTGTTCGTAGTGTGTGTGCATAGTGTGTATATACAGTGCGTGTGTACGTGTATGTGTAAAATGTATGTGAGTGTTTGTATGTGTTTCTGTCTGTGTGTGTACTGTGTGTGTATGTGTCTGTGTGTACAGTGCTTGTGTGTAATGTGTCTGTGTGTGTACAATATGTGTGTAATGCGTGTGTGATTGTGTATGTGAAGTATATGTGTAGTGTGTGTGTCTGTTTGTGTGTGTGTATACAGTATGTGTAATGTGTGTGTGCCTGTGTGTGTCTGTGTTTGTGTACAGTTGTAATGTGTTTGTGTCTGTGTATATTGTGTATACAGTGTGTGTACAATGTGTGTGTGAGTGACTGTATACACAGTGTGTGTCTGTGTGTGTGTACAGTGTGCATGTGTATGTAATGTGTGTACAGATGTGTGTGTACTGTGTGTGTGACTGTGTGTGTGACTGTATGTGTAGAACAACAACAATTTCAGCGTCTCAGAGCGCTTCACAATAGCAGATCCCGGGACTGAGCCAGGGACAGGGGGAGAAAGGTGACCAAAGGCCCGGTTGAAGAGAAAGGTCTTCAGCTGGACCTAAACTGGGAAGAGAGGGGGCGAGGGGAAGGGAGTGAGGAAGGGAGTTCCAGAGCCTTGGGGGGACATGGAGGAGGCCAGACCCAGAGGAGCGAAGGCAGTGGGAGCTGGGTTGGGGGGAGAGGAGATCAGAGCGGGGCGCAGAGGAGTGGAGTGATTTGAAAACAAAGGTGAGGATCTTGAAGTCGATCCTCTCTGGGATAGTGTGTTTGTGTACAGTGTGTGTGTCTGTGTGTACAATATGTGTGTAATGTGTGCGAGTGACTATGTGTAATGTGTACAGTGTGTGTTTAATGTGTAGAGTGTGTGTATAATGTGTAATGTGTATAGTCTGTGTGTGTCTGTGTACAGTGTGTGTGTAATGTGTACTGTGTGTGTGCCTGTGGGTGTACAGCATGTGTGTGTACAGTGTGTGTAATGTGTGTGAGTATCTGTGGCTGTTTGTGTCTGTATGTACTGTGTGTGTGAGTGAGTGTATGTGTGTACATTGTGTGTAATGCATGTATGTACAATGTCTGTGTGATGTGTGTGAGTGACTGTGTGTATGTTTCTGTCTGCATGTGTACAGTGTGTACACATGCAGTGTGTGTACACAGTGTGTTTGTGTGTCTGTGTAATGTGTGTGAGTGATTTTCTGTCTGTGTGTATAGTGTGTGTAATATGTATGAGTGACTGTGTGTGATGTGTGTATGTATAGTGTGTATGATGTGTGTGAGTGTCTGTGTGGGTGCACAGTGTGTGTGAATACGATGTGTATGTACAGTGTGTGTATACAGTGTGTGTACAGCGTGTGTGTGTAATATGTTGAGTGTCTATCTGTGTGTACTGTGTGTACATTGTCTATGTAATGTGTGTGAGTGTCTATGTATGTGCACTATGTGTGTGTACAGTGTCTGTGTAATGTGTGTGAGTGACTGTCGGTATGTGTAATGTGTGTGAGTGTCTATGGCTGTGTGTCTGTGCACAGTGTAAGTGTGTGTGTGAGTCACTGTGTGTGTACAATGTATGTGAGTGACTGTGTGTTTGTGTATAATATGTGTGTGTGGCTGTATGTATCTGTGTATACAGTGTGTGTGATGTGTGTGAGTGACTATGTGTCTGTGTGTGTAATATGTGTGAGTGTCTGTGGCTGTCTGTGTCTGTGTAGGGAACGGCGATATATCGGTATATCGCTAAAACCCGATATGATTTTCATATCGATATGCCGATATAGACATTTTTAAATACCGATATATCGAAAAACGGTACATCGAGGTAAAAAATCGGGATGCGAGCACAATCAACTACAAGACCCAGAATGCTCATCTCTATACACAATGCACAGACCGAGGTGCAAAGCCGCCATCTTGTATTCATAGTCCTCGAATACAATATACAAGTATGCAAGGGGTGGGGGGGAGAGAGACGGCTGGGGGGTGAGGGGGAGAGAGACAGCTGGGGGGGGTGGGGGGGAGAGAGACGGCTGGGGGGGGGTGAGGGGGAGAGAGACGGCTGGGGGGGGGGGGGGAGAAGGGGAGAGAGACGGCTGTGGGGGAGAGGGGGAGAGAGATGGCTGGGTGGGGGGAGGAGAGGGGGAGAGAGACGACGGGGGTGGGGGGTGCAAGAGAGGGACGCAGGGGGGGGGCGGAGACGGGGTGGATGTGAGAGAGGAGAGAGGGAGAGATAGATAGAGATGGGGGGGGATGTGAGAGAGGAGAGAGGGAGAGAGACATAGAGAGACACAGACAGAAAAACACAGAGATGGAGAAAGATATTTACCTCCTGAGAAGATAGGCTCTGAATGCGCGCGCACCCGGAATGCGCGCGCACACTCCAATGCGCGCGCGCATGCGCAATACGAAAAAAACCTGAAAATATCAGTATTTCGGTATATCTCGATATGAGCCAACCGATATATCCATATCCGTAAAATTTCCATATCACCGTTCCCTAGTGTACAGTGTGTGTAGGTGTGTACAGTGCATGTGTAATGTGTGTGAGTGTCTGTGGCTTATGTGTCTGTGTGTTTAATGTGTGTGAGTGTCTGTGTGTGCACTGTGTGTGAATACAGTGTGGGTATATACAGTGTGTGTACTAGGGTCCGTCGATATGGAAATTTTCCGATATCGATATATTGGTGGGCTCATATCAATATATACCGATATATCAATATTTCCGGGGGGTTTTATACGCATTCGGGCAGCATTCGGAGGTACGCACACATTTGGGGGTATGTGTGCATTTGGCTGTGCGCACGCGCATTCCGGTGTGAGTGTGCATTCTGATATGCGCGTACATTCCGTGCTCTAGGCCCAGGGGTTGCAATGCCGGCGACAAGGTAAGCTGGAAAAGATCGCATTATCCCGATAATACCAATATATCACTGGAAACAATATACCAATATTTACGATACACCAATATATTTTTTCATGTCGAATTTTTTGATATATCAATATATTTTAAATTCCGATATCGGCATATCGATATGAAAAATTATATCGATATATCCCCAGACCCTAGTGTGTACACAGTGTGTGTTCACAATGAGTGTGAATGTGTGTGTGCACTGTGTGTGTATATTGTCTGTATATTGTCTGTGCGGTGTGTGTGAGTGACTGTTTGTGTGTGTAATGTGTGTGAGTGTGGCTGTGTAATGATGTGTGAGTGACTGTATGTCTGTGTGTAATGTGTGTGAGTGACTGTGTGTGTACAGTGTGTGTAATGTGTGTGAGTGACTGTGTGTTTGTGTAATGTGTGTGTGTCTGTGGCTGTATGTATCTGTGTGTACTGTGTGTGTATAATGTGTACAGTGTGTAATGTGTAGTGTGTAATGTGTACAGTGTGTACAGTATGTGTGTGTGCCTGTGTGTATGGCGTGTGTGTGTCGTGTACAGTGTGTGGATAGTGTGTGTATGTGTGCAATGTGTGTGAGTGATTGTGTATGTGTGTACAGTGTGTATAGTGTGGGTGTACAGTATGTGTGTGTCTATGTGTGTATGCAGTGTGTATGTGTATGTATAGTGTGTGTGTATAGTGGTGTCTGTGTACAGTGTATGTGTACAATGTGTGTATAATATGTATATACAGTGTGTGTACAGTGTGTGTAAAATGTATGTATTTGTGTGTACATTGTGTGTGTGTACAGTATGCGTGCGTACAGTGTAGTGTACATTGTGTGTATGTATGTATGTACAGTGTGTGTACAGTGTACATGTGTGGATACAGTGTGTACAGTGTGTGTCATCCTTACAGTCTGTTTGTGTGTGTACAGTGTGTATAATGTGTACAGTGTGTTTGTGTGTACAGTGTGTGTCACCCTCACAATCTGTGTGTAATGTGTGTGAGTGTCTGTGGCTGTATGTGTCTGTGTGTGTACAGTGTGTATGTGTGTAATGTGTATGAGTGACTGTGTAATGTGTACAGTGTGTGTCTATGTGTACAGTATGTAATGTGCACAGTGTATGTGTCTGTGTACAGTGTGTGTGTAATGTGTACAGTGTGTGTTTAGTGTGTGTGTATAGTATGTGTGATAGAGAGCGAGGCCTGTGAGTGTCTGTCTGTGTGTACGATGTGTGTGTACAATGTGTGTGTGAGTGACTGTGAGTGTCTGTGTACACGGTGTGTGTAGTATATGTGTATTAGGGTCCGGCGATATATCGATGAATCAGTTATATCCAATATAATTTTCATATCGATACGCCGATATAGACATTTAAAAAATACGATATATCGCAAAATCGATACATCGAAAAAAATCGGAATGTGCGCGCACTGAACTACAAGACCCAGAATGCTCATCTCTATACACAATGCACAGACCGAAGTGCAAAGCCGCCATATTGTATTCATAGTCCTCGAATACAATATACAGGTATGCAAGGGCTGGGGGGAGAGAGACCGGGGGGGAGGGGGAGGGAGAGACAGCAGCGGGGGGGGGAGAGAGCGATGGCGGGGAGTGGAGAGAGAGAGAGACGGCGGGGGAGGGGGGTAGAGAGACGGCGGGTGGGGGGGGGGGGGAGAGAAAGACGACGGGGTGGGGGGGAGAGAGAGACAGCCGGGGGGGAAGAGAGACGGGGAGGAGGGGGGAGAGACGGGGGGACGGGGGGAGACCGGAGGGATGTGATAATATACAGACAGACAGATAGAGATTGGGGGGGGGGTGGGGGGTGAGAGAGGAGAGAGACACAGAGACACAGACAGAAAAACACAGAGTTGGAGAGTCAGTATGAGAGACACACAGAGAGAGATATTTATCTCCTGAGGAGATAGGCCCCGAATGTGGGCGCACCTTGCGATGCGCGCATGCGCAGTAACCCGAAAATATCGATATATCAGTATATCTCAATATGAGCCCATCGACGGACCCTAGTGAGTATCTGTGTCTGTCTGTGTGTGTACTGTTTGTTTAATGTGTGTGAGTGACTGTGTGTGTTTCTGTCTGTGTTTCTGTCTGTGTGTGTACAGTGTGTGCACCCAGTGTGTTTGTGTGGCTGTGTAATGCGTGTGAGTGACCATCTATCTGTGCGTGTGGACAGTGTATGTAATGTGTGTGAGTGACTGTGTATATACAGTAGGTGTGTAATATGTGTGAATGTCTATGTATGTGCACAGTATGTGTGTGTATATACAGTGTGTCTGTGTGTGTGCACAGTATGTGTGCATACAGTGTGTGTATATATACAATGTGTGTGAGTGTCTGTGTGTGCACTCTGTGTGTGTACATTGTCTATGTAATGTGTGAGTGTCTGTGTGCAGTGTGTGTGTTTCTGTGTATAGCACGTGTGTACAATATGTGTGTAGTATGTGTGAGTGACTGTGGGTGTGTACAATGTGTGTGTCTGTCTGTCTCTGTGTATGTAATGTGTGTGTATATACAGTATGTGTAAATGTGTGTGTGTGAGATGTGTGTGTGTACTGTGTATGTGTGTGTACAGTGTGTGTGTAATATGTGTGAATAACTATATGTCTGTGTGTTTGTACAGTGTGTAATGTGTGTATCTGTGTAATGTGTGTATACAGTGTGTGCACAGTGTGTACAGTATGTGTATAATATATGTGTGTACATTGTGTGTCTATGTGTGTATATACAATATGTGTACAGTGTGTATGTGTAAAATATATGTTGTCTGTGAGTACAGTGTGTGTGTACTGTGTGTTTAATGTGTGTGAGTGACTGTGTGTATGTATAATGTGCGAGTGACTAGTATGTGACTGTGTGTATGTGTAATGTGCGAGTGACTAGTCTGTGTGTGTGTACTGTGTCTGCATGTTTCTGCTGTGTGTGTACACTGTGTGTTTGTGTGTCTGTGTAACGAGTGTGAGTGTCTGTCTGTGTGTGTACAGTGTGTAATGTGTGAGTGACTGTGTGTACAGTGTGTGTACAGTGTGTCTATATACAGTGTGTGTACACAGTGTGTGTACAGTGTGTGTAATATGTGTGAGTGACTGTGTGTCTGTGTGTGTAATGTATGTGAGTATCGGTGGCTGTCTGTGTCTGCAGACTGACACTATGTGTGCACTGTGTGTATATTGTCTGTGTAATGTGTGTGAGTGTCTGTGTGTGTACAGTGTCTATGTAATGTGTGTGAGTGACTGTGTGTCTGTGTGTGTAATGTATGTGAGTATCGGTGGCTGTCTGTGTCTGCAGACTGACTTTGTGCGTGCGTGTGTATGTGTAATGTGTACAGTGTGTGTGTACAGTGTGCAATTGTGAGTGACTATCTGTGCACAATGTGTGTATATAGTGTGTGTATAGTATGTGTGTGTGTGTGTACATGTGTTGGGGTATGTACAGTGTGTGTGGAAAATGTATGTGTGTGTACAGTGTATTTGTGTTTCTGTGTGTGTGTCTGTGTGTACAGCACGTGTGTGTAATGTGTTCAGTGTGTGTCTGTGTGTGTATAATGTGTGAGTGACTGTTTGTGTGTACATTGTGTGTGTCTGTGTGTGTAGTGTATGTGTAATATGTGTTTATGTAAATGTGTGTGTAAATGTGTGTGTGAGATATGTGTGTACTGTGTATGTGTACAGTGTGTAAGTACAATGTGTGTAATATGTGTGAATAACTGTGTCTGTGTTTGTACGGTGTGTAATATGTGTGTCTGTGCAATGTGTGTATACAGTGTGTGTGTACAGTGTGTACAGTATTGTGTACAGTGTGTGTCTGTGTACAGTGTGTGTACAGTGTTTGTGTATAGTGTGTGTATACAGTGTGTTTGTGTAAAATGTATGTGAGTGTCAGTGTGTGTACAGTGTGTGTGTCTATGTGTCTGTGGGTACAGCGCATGTGTGTAATGTGTAAATGTGTGTGAGTCTGTGTGTACAATATGTGTGTAATGTGTGTGAGTGACTGTGTATGTGCATGTGTGTGTACAGTGTAAATGTGTGTGAGATGTGTGTGTATTGTTATGTGTGTACAGTGTGTAAGTACAATGTATGTAATATGTGTGAATAACTGTGTGTGTGTCTGTGTTTGTATACAGTGTGTAATATGTATCTGTGTAATGTATGTATACAGTGTGTGTGTACGATGTGTGTATGTGTGTACAGTATTGTGTACAGTATGTGTGTGTACAGTGTGTGTCTGTGTACAGTGTGTGTGTGTGTGTGTGTGTAAAATGTATGTGAATGTCAGTGTGTGTAGTGTGTGTGTTTCTGTCTGTGTGTGTATGTGTCTGTGGGTACAGTGTGTGTGTTTAATGTGTACAGTGTGTATGTCTGTGTGTGTACAATATGTGTGTAATGTGAGTGACTATATGTGCACTGTGTGTGTGTACAGTGGGGAAATTTTCCAATTTTGATAGATGGATGGGCTCATATCGACATATACCAATATATCGATATTTTCGGGGTTTTCATACAGAGCATGCGCACGCGTTCCGAGGTGCGCCCGCATTCAGAGGTGCGCGCGCATTCGGGGCCTATCTCCTCAGGAGGTAAATATCTCTCTCTCTCTGTGTTTCTCACACTCACTCTCTCCATCTCTGTTTTTCTGTCTGTGTCTCTGTGTCTCTCTCGTCTCTCACATCCCCCCCCATGTCTGTCTGTCTGTCTGTCTGTCTGTCTGTCTGTCTGTCTGTCTGTCTGTCTGTCTGTCTGTCTGTCTGTCGTCACATCCCCCCCGTCTCTCCCCCCCCCGCCACCCGTCCCCCACCCGTCTCTCCCCCCCATCTCTTCACCCGCCGTCTCTCACCCCCCTGTCACTCCCCACCCGTCTATCCCCCCCCCACATCTCTCTCCCCCCACCCCCGTCTCTCCCCCCCACCCCCATCTCTCCCCCCCCACCCCTTGCATACCTGTATATTGTATTCAAGGACTGTGTGTCTAAATTTATATAGTGTGCAATGTGTGTGTGTCTGTGTAATGTATGTAATTACTGTACAGTGTGTGTACAGTAATTGTACAGTATGTGTGTATAATGTGTGTACAGTGCATGTGTTTGTACAGTGTGTGTAATTGAGAATAACTGTGTGTGTGTGTCTCTGTTTGTACAGTGTGTAATGTGTGTGTCTGTACAATGTGTGCAGTGTGTGTAGTGTGTTCAGTGTGCGTGTATGTGTGTACAGTGTGTGTACAGTGTATGTGTGTGTATACAGTGTGTGTACAGTGTGTCACCCTCACAGTCTGTCTGTGTGTGTGCAGTGTGTGTGTAATGTGTACAGTGTGTGTGCAGTATGTGTCACCTTCACAGTCTGTCTGTGTGTGTGTGTACAGTGTGTGTAATGTGTACAGTGTGTGTGTTTGTGTGTGTCTCTGTGTGTACAGTGTGTGTGCAGTGTGTGAGTGATTGTGTGTGTTTTTGTCTGTGTGTGCAGTGTGTGTACAGTGTAATATGTGTCTATACAGTGTGTGTAAATGTGTGTGTGTGATGTATATATGTGTACTGTGTATGTGTGTGTACAGTGTGTGAATAAGTGTGTCTGTACAGTGTGTGTAATGTGTGTATACAGTGTGTACAGTATGTGTGTGTAGTTGTGTGTATAGTGTGTGTATGTGTATAATGTATATACAGTGTGTATGTGTTTGTACAGTGTGTAATGTGTGTGTCTCTGTGTAGTGTGCACAGTGTGTGTGTACAGTGCATGTACAGTGTGTGAATAACTGTGTGTGTCTGTGTACAGTGTGTGCAGTGTGTGTACAATGTGTGTGTACAGTGTGTGTACAGTGTGTCACCCTCACAGTCTGTCTGTGTGTGTACAGTGTGTGTAATATGTACAGTGTGTGTGTGTACAGTATGTGTATAGTGTGTGTATGAGGGAACGGCGATATGGGAATTTCCCGATATAGATATATCGGTTGGCCCATATCGAGATATACCGAAATATCGATATTTTCAGTTTTTTCGTACTGCGCATGTGCGCGCCGGGTGCGCGCGCATTCGGGGCCTATCTTCTCAGGAGGTAAATATCTTTCTCTCTCTGTGTCTCTCACTCTCTCCATCTCTGTGTTTTTCTGTCTGTGTCTCTCTATGTCTCTCTCCCTCTATCCTCTCTCACATTCCCCCCCCATCTCTATCTATCTGTATATTATCACATCCACCCCGTCTCTCCCCCTCTCCCCCCCGCCCAGCCGTCTCTCTCCCCCTCTCCCCCCGCCCAGCCGTCTCTCTCCCCCTCTCCCCCCCCCAGCCGTCCCTCTCCCCTCCCCCTCTCCCCCCCCAGCCGTCTCTCTCCCCCTCTCCCCCCCCCCCAGCCGTCTATCTCCCCCTCCCTCCAGCTGTCTCTCTCCCCCTCTCCCCCCCCCAGCCGTCTCTCTCCCCCTCTCCCCCCCAGCCGTCTCTCTCCCCCTCTCCTCCCCCCCCCCAGCCGTCTCTCTCCCCCTCTCCCCCCACCCAGCCGTCTCTCTCCCCCTCACCCCCCCCCCAGCCGTCTCTCTCCCCCTCCCCGCAGCCGTCTCTCTCCCCCTCTCCCCACCCCCCCAGCCGTCTCTCTCCCCCTCTCCCCACCCCCCCAGCCGTCTATCTCCCCCTACCCCCAGCCGTCTCTCTCCCCCTCTCCTCCCCCCCCCCAGCCATCTCTCTCCCCCTCCCCCCCACCCCCAGCCGTCTCTCTCCCCCTCACCCCCCCCCAGCCGTCTCTCTCCCCCTCACCCCCCCCCCAGCCGTCTCTCTCCCCCTCCCCCCAGCCATCTCTCTCCCCCTCCCCCCACCCCCAGCCGTCTCTCTCCCCCTCACCCCCCCCAGCCGTCTCTCTCCCCCTCACCCCCCCCCCCAGCCGTCTCTCTCCCCCTCCCCCCAGCCATCTCTCTCCCCCTCCCCCCAGCCATCTCTCTCCCCCTCCCCCCCACCCCCAGCCGTCTCTCTCCCCCCCCACCCCCAGCCGTCTCTCTCGCCCTCACCCCCCCCCAGCCGTCTCTCTCCCCCTCACCCCCCCCCCCAGCCGTCTCTCTCCCCCTCACCCCCCCCCCCAGCCGTCTCTCTCCCCCTCACCCCCCCCCCAGCAGTCTCTCTCCTCCTCACCCGCCCCCCCCCCCCCCCCAGCCGTCTCTCTCCCCCCACCCCTTGCATACCTGTATATTGTATTCGAGGACTATGAATACAATATGGCGGCTTTGCACCTCGGTCTGTGCATTGTGTATAGAGATGAGCATTCTGGGTCTTGTAGTTCAGTGTGCACGCATCCCGATTTTTACCTCAAAATATAGTTTGTAATCTGTGTGTGTCTGTGTATGTACAGTATGTGTATAGTGTGTGTGTGTAATGTGTGTGAGTGACTGTGTGTATACAGTGTGTGTCACCCTCACAGTTTGTGTGTGTACTGTATGTTTACATTGTGTGTGTACAGTGTATGTCACCCTCTGTGTGTGTGCATTGTATATGTGTGTACAGTGTGTGTGCACACTGTGTGTGTATACACAGTGTGTGTCACCCACACAGTCTGTCTGTGTGTATTCAGTGTGTACAGTGTGTGTACAGTTTGTGTCACCCTCACAGTGTGTATGTGTACTGTATGTGTGTGTCTCTGTGTGTGTCACCCTCACAATGTGTGTGTGTATACAGTGTGTGTATCACCTTCATAGTATGTGTTGTGTGTACACAGTCCTGGCGTTCCCTGGGTACCTGTTAGGTGTGAAGCCGGTGTGGCTAAGGGAGAGACTGACAAGTCGGATCCTGGACGGTAAATGGGGAGGAAAGTGTGAGACAGTCACAGTCACACTGAGTGTGCAACAGTCTTACTACACCAGGGACGCACTGGCCAAGGCTCTGTACACAAGCCTCTTCAACTATCTGGTCAATGTGAGTATCTGTCTGTGTGTGTGTATCTGTGTGGGAGAGAGAGAGACAGAGTGTCTATGAGAGAGACAGAGTGTGTGTGTATGTATGAGTGTGTGTGACTGTCTGCGTGTGTAAGTGTGTGTGTATCTAACACCCTTTGTGTCTGTATGTGAGTATGTGTATCTGTGTCTCTCTGTGCGTGTGCTGTGTGTGTATCTAACACCCTGTGTGTGTATGTGTGTGTGTCTGTGTGTATCTAACACACAGACACACACACACATGTGTGTGTGTGTCTGTGTGTTAGATGTGGTCTCTCCCCTGACCTGGGAGTGTGGATGATGGACGCACAGTGTAGAGGGAGCTTTACTGTGTCTCTAACCCTGACGTCTCTCTCTCTCTCTCTATCTGTCTCTAACCCTAACCTGGGAGTGTGGACGCACAGTGTAGAGGGAGCTTTACTGTGTCTCTAACCCTGACCTGGAAGTGTGGATGGACGCACAGTGTAGTGGGAGCTTTACTGTGTCTCTAACCCTGACCTCTCTCTCTCTCTCTGTCTGTCTCTAACCTGGAAGTGTAGATGGACATGTGTGTCTATCTAACACCCTGTGTGTGTCTGTCTCTGTGTGTCTCTGTGTGTGTGTGAGTGGGTGTGTGTATATCTAACACCCTGTGTGTTTGTGTGTGTCTATGTGTGTGTTTATATCTAACACCCCGTGTGTGAATGTGTGTGTATCTAACCCCTTATGGGTGCGTTTCTAACACCCTGTGTGTATATCCAACCCCCCTGTGTGTATCTAACACCGTGTGTGTGTATCTAACACTCCGTGTGTGTGAGTGTGTGTATCGAACACCCTAGGTGTCTGTCTGTGTGTGTATATCTAACACCCTGTATGTGTATCTGTGTGAATGTGTGTATATCTAACACCCTGTGTGTGTCTGCGTCCTTGTGTGTGTATCTTGACACCCTGTGTGTGTCTGTGTAGTGTGTGTGTCTCTAACTCTCTCTCTCCCTCTGTGTGTGTGTCTTTCCCTGTGTGTGTGTCTGTCTCTCTCCTTGTGTGTGTGTCTCTCACTCGGTGTGTGTGTTTGTGTGTCTGTGTGTGTGTATCTAACATCCTGTGTGTATGTGTGTGTGAGAATGTGTGTATCTGACACCCTGTGTGAGAGAGTGTGTGTATCTAACACTCTGTATGTGTATGTGTGTGTGTTTGTCTGTTTCAGTCAATCAACAAAGCCATTCAGAAGGATAGTGATGTGATGAACATTGGAGTGTTAGATATCTACGGATTTGAGATCTTTCAGGTCAGAATTCAATACCAGTTAATAATCTCTAACCGTGACCTGGGAGTGTGGATGATGGACGCACAGTGTAGAGGAAGCTTTACTGTGTCTCTAACCCTGACGTCTCTCTCTCTCTCTATCTGTCTCTAACCCTAACCTGGGAGTGTGGACGCACAGTGTAGAGGGAGCTTTACTGTGTCTCTAACCCTGACCTCTCTCTCTCTCTGTCTGTCTCTAACCTGGAAGTGTAGATGGACACACAGTGTAGACGGAGCTTTACTGTCTTTCTACCTGACAGTAGACTGTCTCTAACCCTGACCTCTCTCTCTCTCTGTCTGTCTCTAACCCTGACCTGGGAGTGTGGACGCACAGTGTAGATGGAGCTTTACTGTGTCTCTAACCCTGACCTGGGAGTGTGTGTGGATGGACGGACGCACAGTGTAGAGTTTGACTGATCGATTCTCTTGTTTTATTAAAAGAAAAATGGCTTTGAACAATTCTGCATCAACTTTGTAAATGAAAAACTTCAACAAATCTTCATTGAGCTCACACTGAAAGCCGAACAAGTACAGTATCAGCCTCCAAATCCCTCCCTCCTTCAGTCCTGTACCTCAGTGGTTACAGTCCTGGCCTCGCTCGCTCGCTCGCAAGCTTCAGTCCCTGTCGCTCAGTGGTTACAGTCCTGGCCTCGCTTGCTCGGCCCTGTAGCTCAGTGGTTAGAGCCCTCACCTCACTCGCAAGCCAAAGGACCTGGGTTCAATTCCCGGTGGGACAACAAACAACAACAAAATTACATTTCTACAGCACCTTTCACACCAGGAGGCCGTCTCAAGGTGTTGACACCCTCAGGTACACACACACACATACAGGTACACACACACACAGGTATACACACACACACACAGGTACACACACACACATACAGGTACATACACACACAGGTATACACACACACACACAGGTACACACACACACAAACATGTATACACACACAGGTACACACACAAGTACACTCACACATACAGGCATTCGCACACAGGTATACGCACACACAGGTGCGCAGTTACACACACACACGTGCGCAGTTACACACAAGGCACTGACACACACTGGGAAGGACAGGGAGAAACCTTAGGCAAGTTTCCTTACTCCCTACTACCCCCCTCCACACACAAACACACTCACAGACACACTCACAAACACACAGTCACACACATAATGACACACACACAGACACACTCACACACAGACACACACACACTCACACAGACACAGACACATAGAGATGCACAGACACACACATACACACATGCACACTTACACATGCACACACACAGACAGACACACTCATGTACACAAACACAGCCACACACAGACACACACATGCACACAGACACACACACAGATCTAATGCCAGGATTATTATTATTATTATATTTCAGGAGGAATATGTACAGGAGGGAATCGAGTGGTTGCCTATTGAATACTTTAACAACAAAGTGGTTTGTGACCTGATAGAGAGTAAAGTGGTGAGTTATTCCAACAGTTACTGGTGGCTCAGTGGTTAGAGCCCTGGCCTTGCACACTCGCTTACAAGCCACAGTCTTGCAGCTTGGTGGTTAGACATTCGCTCGCCTTACAAATGTGAGACCTGTGTTCGAATCTAGGCAGGTCAGGTCAGGGTGAAACCTTGGGCAAATTTCCTAACTCCACTCACACACACACAGATACTCACATAGACACACATACATACAGAGACATACTCACACAGATACACACACAGACACTATACACACACATGCTCTTCCATAAATATACAGTCACTACACTTTACAGTATATTCTGTGAAGCGCTTTGAGACATAGTCGATAAGATGTGAAAAGCCTCTATATCAAATGCCAGGATTATTATATTATTATATTATTATATTATTACTGCGTCTCTAATCCTGACCTGGGAGTCTGGATGGACAACTGTAATTTGGTTGTTGTGTGAGTGTTTGCAAGCCTCTGTGTAGTGAGTGTGAGTGTGTAGTGAGTGTGAGTGAGTGTGAGTGTGTAGTGAGTGTGTGTGTGTCCAGGTTCCCCCCGGTGTGCTCACTATCCTGAATGTGTGTGAATGTGTAGTGATTGTGTTTGAGTGTGTAATGTGTATATGAGTGTATGAATATGTGTGAATGTGTAGTGAGTGTATGTGAGTAATGTTTGTGAGTGTATGTGAGTATATAATGAGTGTGTGTGTGTGTACACAGGCTCCCCCCGGTGTGCTGAGTATCCTAGATGATGTGTGTGTGACGGTTCACGCCAGGGGAGACGCCGCTGACCAGACTTTGCTCCAGAAACTTCAGTCGCAGATCACACAACACCCTCACTTCAACAGCTCGAAACACGGCTTCACCATCCATCACTATGCAGGACAGGTCTCTCACTCCCTCTCTCAGTCTCTCTCACACTCACTCTCTCTCTCTCTGTGTCTCACTCTCTCTCTCCCCCCACACTCTCTCTCTCTCTCTCTCACACACTCTCACACAAAACCGCCACTTCAACAGCTCGACACATGGCTTCACCATCCATCACTATACAGGATATGTCTCTCTCTCACAGAGAGAGGAGAGAGAGAGTATGAGGGAGAGAGAGACAGTGTGAGTGTGAGAATGGAAGGAGGGAGAGGGAGAGAGAGTGTGCGAGAGTGTGTCTCTCTCACAGTCTCTCGCTCCCTCTTTATCTCAGTCGCTCCCTCTCTCAGTCTCTCTTTCCTCCCCTCCTCCTCTCTCTCAGTCTCACTCTCTCTCTCTCACACTCTCTCTCACAATCTCTCTCTCCCTCTCTCACACTCTCTCACACTCACACAAAACCTACACTTCAACAGCTCAAAACATGGCTTCCATCACTACACAGGACAGGTCTCTCACACTCATTCTCTCCCTTTCCATCTCACACTCCCTCTATCTCACACAGACTCTGTCTCCATCTCTCTGTCTGTTTCCCTCACACACACTCTCTTCCCCCCTACTCTCGCTCTCCCCCACTCTCTCTCACACACTCTCTCTATTCCCGGGTCTCTTACAATATTGACACATTTTCTCTCTCCCCCCGGCTCTCTCCCCCTTATACTCTCTCTTTATCTCTGTCTCTTTGTGTCCGTGTCTCTCTTTTCCTCTCTCCCCCTTCCCACCCTCTCTCTCCCACCCCTCATACTCTGTGTCTGTCTCGCCCCATATCCTTTCTCTTACTCTCACACACTCTCTCTATCCCCAGGTCTCCTACGAAGTGGGTGGATTCTGTGAGAGGAATCGAGATGTCTTATTTCCTGATCTGATCGAACTGATGCAAAGCAGTGATATGTACGTGTGTCCGTGTCTGTTTCAGTCTGTGTATGTGTCTGTGTGTATGTCAGTCTGTGTGTCTGTCTGTCTATACCCCTGTGTGTTATTGTATTATTATTAACGACATTATTGTTATTATTTAATGATATATATATGGAGCACCTGTAGCTCAGAGGTTGCAAGCATGAGACCTGTGTTTTGAATCCAGGCAGGTCAGGTCAGGGTGAAACCTTGGCCAAGTTTCCTTATTCCGCACACACACACACACAGAAACACACAGACAGACACACACATACGCCTAATAATCCTCAGAAAAAAAGAGTAATTTCAACCCCCAACTGTTTGTGGGGACACTGCTGTGCGTAATTGGCTGCCGCGTTTCACTCTCCCACAAATATATATACAATCAATTCACTTTACAGTATATTCATGAGAAGCGCTATATCAAATGCAAGGATTATTATATTATAATTATTATATTATTATTCTATTATTACAATTATTAAATCATTATATTTGATTCCATTTTTATACTAATTTAATTGTTGTGTTATAATGGTATTATTTTACACAGGTATCCCGATTTACCATGTTTCTATTCACATGATTTCGATTTAACAAACATCATTTTGAATAATTTTTAAAATCGATACACGATATTTGGTTTTGTTTTAACGACAAAACAATTTGGCGCATGTGCCACAGTACATAGTGTGGGACCGTATGGGAAACCAAAACCTTTTGATTTACGACGTTTCTATTTAAACATTTTTCAGGAACACAACCCTGTCGTAAATAGGGGGATACTTGTGTTATATTGTTATTATCAATATTATTATATTATTATTAGACCTTTTATACAGAATCTTTTCCCCGAAAACCTCAACTCGGAAAAGAGAGGCCGTCCAACAACAGTAGGGAGTAAAATCAAGGTATGTGTGTGTGTCTGTGTCCGTGTGGGAGTGTCTCTGTGTGTGTGTGTCTGTGTGTGTGGCTCTGTGTGTGTCTGTGTATGTGTCTGCGTGTATACCTGTTAATTAGTGTACTATTATGTAAAACAATCTTAGTATATTCATTTTAGATAATATTATGGACAATAAATTAATCTTATATTATTATCATCATCATGTCATTTTTGTTGTAAATCAGGTTTTTAATTCTATTATACCGGGTATCCCCCGATTTACGACGTTTCTATTTACATGGTTTTGATTTAACAAACATAATTGTTTATCTCCTCGTTATATCGATATACAACATTTTTTAACGACAAAAAAATTTGCGCATTCATGTTGGGCGTACGTCGCAGTACGTAGTGGGATTGCACAGGGAAACCGTACTTCGATTTACGCCGTTTTGATTTACATGACCTGTTTCAAGAACGCTCAACCCTGTCATAAATCGGGGGATATACCAGTATATAATTACTGTATATTATTATTATATTGTATAGTTTATACAGTATATATGATATAGTATATTAACATTATTATATTATAATAATGCTGTTTTGATAACATATTAAACAAGTTCATATATTTCTCTCTTTTCCTCCCCCTTTTTCCTCCCTGACTTTACCCTACCCACCTTTCCCTCTCTCTCCCCCCTTACCCTCTTTTCCCCTTTCTCCCCTAATCTCACTTCCATGACTGTTGGTGGGTTTGTGGGTCACTGCTGTGCGCAATTTGGCTGCCACGTCGCCCACAAATAAACAGTTGGTTTTCCTGCTCTGCTTGCCCCCCACCCACCGCTCTGTCCCTACCTCTTTCCCCCCCCTTTTCCCTCTTTTCTTCTCTCTATCCCGAACCCCTCCCTACCCTCCCTGCTCTGGTCCATTCCTTGGGATGTTGTTGTATTCTGTGAATATATAAATGTAAGAATTATTATATTATATACTGTAGACACTAAATAAATCTTATTATTATTGTTTGTGTCTGTCAGAGCCAAGCTAATGAGCTGGTGGGTACGCTAGTTCAATGTACCCCTCATTACATTCGCTGCATTAAACCAAACGAGTCCAAAAAACCGAGGGATTGGGAGGAAAACAGGTCATTTCTCACTCTCCCGCTCACACTCTCTCTTTCTCCCTCTCACACTCTCTCTTCTCCCCCTCTCTCACACTCCCTCTCTCCCTCTCACATTCTCTCTCACACTCTCTCTTCTCCCTCTCTCTCTCATACTCCCTCTCACATTCTCTCTCTCCCTCTCACCTCCCCCTCTCTCTAACACTCCCTCTTTCTCTCCCTCTCACACTCCCTCTTTCTCTCACACACACAAATGAGGAGACATGGGGGAGAGATGGCGGGGAGAGAGATCTCCCCGCCATCTCTCCCCCATGTCTCCTCATTTCTCCCCCTTATCTCTCCCCACATCTCTATCCCCACCTATATCTCTCCCTCCATCTTTCCCCACTTCTTTCCCCCAATCTATCCCTCCCCATCTCTGCCCCCTATCTTTCCAACAACAACAACTTCAATTTATATAGCGCCCTCCACGCTGCACAGCGTCTCAGAGCGCTTCACAATAGCAGATCCCTGGACTGAACCAGGGACAGGGGGAGAAAGGTGACCAAAGGCACGGTCAAAAAGAAAGGTCTTCAACTGAGACCTGAAGCTGGGAAGAGAGGGGGTGAGGTGAAGGGAGTGAGGAAGGGAATTCCAGAGCCTCGGGGTGTAGTGGCTAAAGGCACGGCCGCCTAAGGTGGAGCGGAGGATTCGGGGGGACATGGAGGAGGCCAGACCCAGAGGAGCGAAGGCAGTGGGTGCTGGGTTGTGGGGAGAGGAGATCAGAGAGGTAGGAGGGTGCAGAGGAGTGGAGGGATTTGAAAACAAAGGTGAGGATCTTGAAGTCGATCCTCTCAGGGATAGGGAGCCAGTGAAGTCTGGCAACAACTGGGGTAATGGGGGAGCGAAGCTTGGTGTGGGTGAGTATGTGGGCGGCAGAGTTTTGGATGAGTTGGATTTTATGGATTGTGGTGGAGGGGAGACCGGCGAGGAGGGCGTTTGAATAGCCCAGCCGAGAGGTGACTATTTCTCCCCCCCCCATGTCTCCCCACTATCTCGTCCCCATCTCTCCCCTCCATCTCTCCCCCTCTATCTCTCCATCCTGTCTCCCCCCACATCTCTCCCGCCAATCTGTCCTCCCCTCTCTCCCCCCTGCCCCACCTCTCTCCTCCCCCATCTCCTCCACCCACTCTCTCCACCCCATATTTTGATACTATATATAGTCTCTCTCTCTCTCACACTCCCTCTCTCACACTCTCTAGCTCCCTGTCTCTCTCCCTCTCTCTTTCATATTCTCTTACACTCCCTTTCCCTCTCTCCCACTCTGACTCTCTCACTTGCTCTCTCACTCTCTCTTTTTCTGTCACGCACACTCCCCCTCTCCCGCGGCACTTTCTCCCCCCACCCCTCCCCCACATCTCTCCCCTTATATTATGATATTATATTATTATTCTCTGCTCAGGGTTAAACATCAAGTTGAATACCTGGGTTTACGAGAGAATATTCGAGTGCGGAGAGCAGGGTTTGCTTATCGCAGAGTATTTCACAAGTTTCTTCAGAGGTAATGCATTCCCTCCCTCCCTCACGAATGAATGCACTCACTCACTCCCTCCCTCGCGAACAAACAAATGAATGAGAGAATCAACGAACGAACGAGCGAACAAACAAACAAACAAACTCCCTCCCTCCTTCCCTCCCTCGAGAGTCAGCGAACAAACGAATGAGACAATGAACGAACGCACTCTCATTTCCACAAAGAGAAACAGCTGTAAAAGTGATTAGAGCCCCGGCCTCGCTCTCTCGCAGGGCAAGTTTCCTTACTCCACACACACATCCACACATACATCTAATAATCCTCCCCAAAATAACCACAATAATAAATTGGGCATTTCAACCCATGATTGTTTGTGTGCGTGGGGGACACTGCTGTGTGCTCTCCCACAAATATATATTACAGTATATTCTGTGAAGCACTTTCAGACATAGTCTACAAGAGGCGCTGGGTCAAATGCCAGGATTATTATTGGTATTTGTGTAGGTTTTGTTAGAGCTCTGGCCTCGCTCGCTTGCAAGCCACAGTCCCTGCAGCTCAGTGGTTATATTCTCTCCACGGGATCAGTCCCTGCCCCCGTGTGTGTGATGCTGCCATCACACACACTAACACTCGTGGGTTGAAATGACCAATTTATTATTGTGTTTTTTTTGGGAGAAGGATTTAGGAGTTAAGGCGTTTAAGGAGCTAGATCCCTCACACCCTAGCCACTACCTCCCTATCTCTAACCTGCCCTTCCTTTCAAAAGCACTGGCACGTGTTGTTGCAACTCCGTGCCCACCTCTCCTCCCACTCCCTCTTCGAACCCCTCCAGTCCGGTTTCCGCCCTGCCCACAGTACAGAGACTGCGCTTGTGAAAGTCACAAACGACGTCCTCTCTATCTGTGACCAGGGCTCCCTCTGCCTCCTTATCCTCCTGGACCTGTTCACTGCCTTTGACACAGTCGACCACCCCATCCTCCACCCCCTGTCCTCCGCCAGCCACCTCAGTGGGACCGCACTCGCCTGGTTCGAGTCCCTACCTCACAAACCGCCAGCAGCACATCTCCACAAACAGCTTTTCCTCCCGATCTCACCCAGTTACCTGTGGGGGACCCCAGGAATCCATCCTCCGCCCCCTCCTCTTCCTCATCTACACGCTTCCTCTTGGGGATGTCATCCACAGACATGGGGCACACTGCCACATGTACCCAACTCTATTTCTCCACTTCACTTTGCGACCCCCAGTCCCCTGATGTTCTGTCAGCTGCCTGTCAGACACCAGGAGCTGGATGAGCGCGAACTTCCTGCAGCTGAATGTTGACAAGACGGAGGCCATACTCTTTGCCTCTCATCAGCGTCTCTGTTCACACGGTTCTCACCTCCTCCACCTTCCCGGTCGGCCCCTGAAACTCCCCGAACCTTGCGCAACCTGGGCCTCAGGATCGACCCCCAACTGTCCTTCCTCCCCCACATCCGGTCCCTCACCAGCACCGCCTTCCTCCACCTCCGACAGATCGCCCGTCTCCGGCAATACCTCATCCCAACAGCCGCTGAAACCCTGGTCCAGGCCTTCGTCACCTCACGGCTGGACTATTGCAACGCCCTCCTCTCTGGTCTCCCCTCCACCACAATCCACAGAGTCCAACTCATTCAGAACTCTGCCGCGCACATACTCACCCTCTCTAAGCTTCGCTCCCCCATTACCCCAGTCCTCGCCAGACTTCACTGGCTCCCTGTCCCCGAGAGCATCGATTTCAAGACCCTCACCCTTGTTTTCAAATCCCTCCACTCCTCTGCACCCCCCTATCTCTCTGATCTCCTCTCCCCCCCCAACCCAGCACCCACTGCCTTCGCTCCTCTGGGTCTGGCCTCCATGTCCCCCCGAATCCTCCGCTCCACCCTCGGCGGCCGTGCCTTTAGCCACTACTCCCCGAGGCTCTGGAATTCCCTTCCTCACTCCCTTCCCCTCGCCCCCTCTCTTCCCAGTTTCAGGTCACAGCTGAAGACCTTTCTCTTCAACCGCGCCTTTGGTCACCTTTCTCTCCATGTCCCTGGCTCGGTCCCGGGATCTTCGATTGTGAAGTGCTCTGAGACGCCGCTATATAATTCAAAATTGTTGTTGTTGTAGAGCCCTGGCGTCGCTTGCCTGCATGTCCACAGTCCCTGTAGCTCAGTGGTTAGAACCCGAGCCTCGCTCGCTCGCAATTATTATTATTATTATTATATGATATTATTATGTTGACAGATATGCTATACTGACCAGGGAGACCTGGCCACGATGGATGGCTGGGGATGAAAGAACCGGAGTCCGTCATCTCCTGAACTCCGTCAACATCGATCAACAACAATATCAGCTCGGGAACACCAAAGTCTTTATCAAAGCCCCAGAGTCTGTGAGTTACACAGTCACTACAGTACATACACACAGTCACTACACTACACACTAGGATCCACACTATATATTCGATATATATCGGTTATATCAATATAATTTTTCATGTCGATATGCCGATATCGGAATTTAAAATATATTGATATATCGAAAAATTCGATATGAAAAAATATATTGGTTTATCGTAAATATTGGTATATCGTTTCCAGTGATATATCGGTATTATCGGGATAATGCGATCTTTTCCAGCTTACCTTGTTGCCAGCGTTGCAATGTCTGGGCCTAGAGCACGGAATGCGCATGCACAATGCGTGCGCATCCCCGAATGTGCATGTACCTCCGAATGCATGTGCACCCCCGAATGCGCGCACATGCGCAGTATAAAAAACCCCGGAAATATCAATATATCGGTATATATCAATATGAGCCCACCGATATATCGATATCGGAAAATTTCTATATCGACGGACCCTACTACATACACACAGTCACTACACTACACACACCGAGTCACTACACACACACAGTCAGTACACACAGTCATTACACTACACACACATACACAGTCACTACACTACACACACAGTCACTACACTACACACACGGTTACTACACTACACACACAGTCACTACACTACACACACAGTCACTAAACTACTCAGACAGTCACGACACTACACACACAATCACTACACTACACACACAGTCACTACACTACACACACAGTCACTGCACTACACACACAGTCACTGCACTACACACACAGTCACTGCACTACACACACAGTCACTCCACACACAGTCACTACACACACGCAGTCACTACACTACACACACAGTCACTACACTACACACGCAGTCACTACACTACATACACAGTCACTACACTGCACACACACAGCCACTACACTACACACACATACAGATACACAGACACGACACACATGCACTAACCAGGGACTGTGGCGAGCGAGAGAGTGAGGCCAGAGCTCTAACCACTTTTACAGCTATTTCTTTTGGAGGAAATGAGAGAGAGAAAGTTTAACGGGTTTGCGAGAGTGATTCAGAAAGCCTGGAGACACCACGCTGCCCTCCGCAAACACATCGACAGGAAGGAGCAAGGTGTGTGTGCGCTCTCTCTCTCCCTCTCTCTCTCTCACACTCACACTCTCAGAGCTGCCAACGCTCCCGGTTTTTGCGGAAGCTTCCGCTGTTACCTGCTCTCTTCCGCACTCCCGATCCCAGATAAATAACTTCCCATTTTTTGTCATTTCATAATTTAAGCTAAATCCCTCTTGCACCACCTATATTCAGTAGAGGAAGGATGGAAGAAATCAATTTAATGGAGAAGAGAAAGAGGTGATCATTTCTGCAAAGAAGATTAGTCATTTATATACAAGCAACGAATCCTGGAATCTTTTTGATTGGTGAGCGAGGCTCACCTCCATCAACTGAATTAGACCAAAACCTTCCACTTAGGGAACGTGGATTGTCACCGCACATCTCCCTCCCCCCAAAAAACCTCTTGCAGCCCCCATATTGTTAAAGGACATTACGGACCTGAAACCTGGCATGCCCACCTGAGCCAGTCAGTGACAGGATGGCCTGAGTGACAAGCCTAGTGATCAAGTTGTCAAATGAGCATTGCATTCCAGCAATTAACCTGAGTTTCTCAGGAGTGAAGTTAAGGAGGAGAATTCTACTGTAGGAACCTCTATTGGTTGTATGTTTGGGGGACAGCAAACAGCACCCACGGACCTGCAACCCAGGGAGGAAACCAGACCTGGTGGAGAGAGAGATATGCCAATGAGGAGAAACAATGTTGAGGAATTGCCCAGTTTAACAAACAAAGATTTATTTAGGAATAACATATTATTAATTACCAAATTCCTACACATTATCTGAACATAGTGTAAAGGCGTATGACTTCTCCAGGTATTCATATTTTTCACACAGTGTAAATTGTATGGGCTTAATATTCACAAATAAAAAAAGAATTGGAGCAAAACATTTCATTTCACAATATTTGAATATTGCAGACGACTATAGGATGTAATTTAAGAACAAATGAAGATCAAATAAAACTCAATTGACATTTGCCAAAATATGCTGCAGAAATTGCCACACGCGGGAGGGACACAAAGCGAAGGCAAGTGTGTTGTAGATCATAACTTTTTTTCAATTTTGCGCCCAACGCTAAGATTCCGGGTGCCCGGGGGTCTGTTAATGTCATGCCCTGGCTCAACTATTGGCTGATACTGAAGTGATAGAGGCAATAACAAAATCCTTACTGAAAATGTAACAAACCTTCCTGAAAAATTACTACAACCTTCCTGAACATCTTCCTTGAGGGTTGGCAGCTCTGCTCTCCACTTCTCTTCCACTCTCCCTCTCTCTCCCACTCTCTCAGTCTCTCTCTCCCCATCTCTCTCAGTCTCTCTCCCAGTCTCTCTCCCGCACTCACACTCACCCTCTCTCTTACATTAACACTCTACCTCTCCCTCCTTCTCTCTCCTCCACACTCTCTCCCTCACTCTCTCCCCCACCCTCTCCCTCCCTTTCTCTCTCTCCCTCACTCTCCCTCTGTTTCACACTCCCTCACACTCACTCATTCATACTCTCCCACTCACCCTCACACTCTCTCTCTTATTCCACTCTCTCCCCTCTCTTTCTCCCTCACTCTCTCTCTCCCACACACTCCCTCTCTCCCCCCCACAGTCTCCCACTCCCTCTCACAATGTGAAGTTAGATTTACATTAACAACAGCATCCAACATGCCCTCTCTCTACATGCCTCTCTCTCTCTCTTAGTCTCTCTCTCTGTTTATGTGTGTCTCTCCCCCGACCCCTCCTCTCCAGCCTCAGATATTAGTTTGGAAACAGAAGTCTCGCTGCAGACACAGTATAAACAGTCTCTCTCTCTCTCTCTCTGTCTCTCCCACACTCTCAGTCTCTCCCCCTCTCTCTCTCTCTCTCTCTGTCTCTCCCACACTCTCAGTCTCTCCCCCTCTCTCTCTCTCTCTCTCAGTTTCTCCCTCTCTCCCTCATTCCTCCCTCTCTCTCCCCCTCTCTCCAACACTCTCCCTCTCTCTCAGTCTCTCCCACACTCTCCCCCTCTCTCTCCCAGTCTCACTCACTCACCACTCACTCTGTGTGTGTGTGTGTGTGTGTCTCGCCCACACTCCCTCCCTGTCTCTCTCTCTCTCTTCCTCCAGCCTCAGATATAGTTTGGAAGCAGAAGTGTCGCTGCAGACACAGTGTAAACAGGCTGTTTATGGGGGATTATATTGGGCTGGAGGATCACCCTGAAATTAGGCGGTTCGTGGGACGGAGAGAAAGGGTTGATTTCGCTCAAACCCTCATCAAATACAACAGGAGATTTCAGGTGAGAGAGAGAAATACACATCCTCACACACACACACACACACAGACTGAGAGAGACAGAGGGGAGAGGGAGTGTGTGAGAGAGAGAGAGACTGGGGGGGAGAGAGGGAGAGTATGAGAGAGGAGAGAGAGGGAGAGTGAGAGAGAAACTGAAAGAGAGACTGAGAAAGGAAGAGCCTGAGAGGGAGAGAGTAGAGAGTGTGTGTGAGAGAGAAAGAGAGACACACAGAGAGAGTGTGGGGGTGAGAGAGAGGGAGTATGAGAGTGTGGGAGTGAGAGAGAGAGACAGTGAGAGAAGGAGAGAGGGAGACAGAGAGAGACACATACACAACAGAGCGTGGGATTGAGAGAAAGGGAGAGTGGGAGTGAGAGAGACACATACACACACACACAGAGAGACAGAGAGTGTGTGGGAGAGAGGGACAGAGAGAATGTGAGACAGAGAGGGAGAGAGAGACACACACAGAGTGTGAGTGTGGGGGTGAGAGGGGGAGAGAGTATGTGTGTGAGAGAGGGATGGATGGAGAGGGAGCGAGAGACAGTGGGTGAGTGTGTGAGAGAGGGAGGGAGAGAGAGAGTTAAAGAAAGAGGTAGAGGGTGAGAGTGTGAAAGAGAAAGCGAGAGTGATGACGATTATGTGTGTGTCTGGGAGTGTGTGTGTGTGTATGCGTGTGTGTGCATGCGTGTGTGTCTTGAATGCGTGCATATGTGTGTCTTGAGTGTATGTGTGCGCATGTGTGTCTGTGTATGTCTGAGTGTGTTTCCCTACAGGCGGTGAAGAGGGACCTGATATTGACTCCCCACTGCCTGTACCTGATCGGGAGGGAGACAGTGAAGCAGGGGAGAGAGAGAGAGATCAGGGAAACTGTCAAGCGAAAGATAGAGATAGACAAACTACTCGGCCTGTCACTCAGGTCAGTCACACACACACACACATACACCAATATCTGTGTCACACACATTCCTCTCCCACGCTCTCTCGCACTCTCTGTCTCTCCATGTGTCTTTGTCTCTCTTTCCGACTGTGTGTGTGTCTCTCTCTCTCCCTCTCTCACATTCTCTGTCTCTCTCCCTCTCCCTCCCTCTCTCTCAGCCCTTTACAGGATGATTTTATGATAATCCACGAGGAAATCTCTGATATTTTGATTGAAACTGTTTTCAAAACGGAACTCCTCTGTCTCCTCTGCCAGCGATACCGGGAGACAACAGGCACTATCCTGCCTGTCACCTTCAACAGCAAGTCAGTCCCTTACACACTCACACGCACACTCACACACACACTCACACACATGCATTCACACACACGTAGTCACAGACAGACTCACACACACAACTGTGTGTGTGAGTCTGTGTGCCCTGCCCACAGTACAGAGACTGCGCTTGTGTGAAAGTCACAAGACACACACAGACACACTCACACACACACACATGCACACACACACACACTCATGCACACACTCACACAGTCACACTCATACACACTCACGGACACACACACTCACGGACAGACACACTGACACAAGCACTCACACACTCACACTCACACTAACACACTCACTCACCGACAGACTCACACTCACAGTCACACACAGACACACACACTGAGAGACACAAATGAATGAACGAAAGCGCTCGTCCTCACTCACTCACTCACTCACTCACTCACTCACTCACTCACTCACTCACTCACTCACTCACTCACTCACTCACTCACTTATACTGTCTCCCCTTCCCCCCCGCCCTTCTGCCCTCTCCCCCACTGTCTCTCCTCTCTCCCCAGGCTGCAGTTTAAGGTGAGGAAGTCTGGCTGGGGAGTGTGGGGAGCTGCCGGCTCCCGTCAGATCCACTTCACGCTGGGAATGGGGGACAGAGCCCGACTCAAACCATCAAACAAGACCCTGACCATCAGCATCGGCCCTGGCCTCTCCAACAACTCACGTCAGTCAATCTATCTATGTCTCTGTGTGTGTGTGTGTGTTTGTCTGTCTGTCTGTCTGTGTGTGAGTGTGTGTGTGTGAGTGAGTGTGTGTGTGTGTCTGTGTCTATCTGTGTGTGTCTATTGTGTCTGTGTGTGTGTCTGTGTGAGGGGAGACGTCCTCCCTACGTGAAAGGCGCTCTGTAAATGTTATTGTTGTTGTTGGTGTTTCAGTTTGTGTGTCTCTGAGTGTGAGTCTGTTTATGTGTCTGTGTGTCTCTGCGTGTGTGTCTGTGTCTCTATCTGTGTGTCTGTGTCTCTGTGTGTGTATCTGTGTATCTCTATCTGTCAGTGTGTGTCTCTACGTGCGTCTGTGTCTGTGTGTGTATGCGTGTACAACAACTATTTTGATTTATATAGCGCCCTCCACGCCAGATGGCGTCTCAGAGCGCTTCACAATAGCAGATCCCGGGACCGAGCCAGGGGCAGGAAGGTGACCGGCCGAAGAGAAAGGTCTTTAGCTGTGACCTGAAACTGGGAAGAGAGGGGGCGAGGGGAAGGGAGTGAGGAAGGGAGTTCCAGAGCCTCGGGGAGTAGTGGCTAAAGGCACGGCCGCCGAGGGTGGAGCGGAGGATTCGGGGGGACATGGAGGAGGCCAGACCCAGAGGAGCGAAGGCAGTGGGTGCTGGGTTGGGGGGGGAGAGGAGATCAGAGAGATAGGGGGGTGCAGAGGAGTGGAGGGATTTGAAAACAAGGGTGAGGGTCTTGAAATCGATGCTCTCGGGGACAGGGAGCCAGTGAAGTCTGGCGAGGACTGGGGTAATGGGGGAGCGAAGCTTAGAGAGGGTGAGTATGTGCGCGGCAGAGTTCTGAATGAGTTGGACTCTGTGGATTGTGGTGGAGGGGAGACCAGAGAGGAGGGCGTTGCAATAGTCCAGCCGTGAGGTGACGAAGGCCTGGACCAGGGTTTCAGCGGCTGTTGGGATGAGGTATTGCCGGAGACGGGCGATCTGTCGGAGGTGGAGGAAGGCGGTGCTGGTGAGGGACCGGATGTGGGGGAGGAAGGACAGTTGGGGGTCGATCCTGAGGCCCAGGTTGCGCAAGGTTCGGGGAGTTTCAGGGGCCGACCGGGAAGGTGGAGGAGGTGAGAACCGTGTGAACAGAGACGCTGATGAGAGGCAAAGAGTATGGCCTCCGTCTTGTCAACATTCAGCTGCAGGAAGTTCGCGCTCATCCAGCTCCTGGTGTCTGACAGGCAGCTGACAGAACATCAGGGGACTGGGGGTCGCAAAGTGAAGTGGAGAAATAGAGTTGGGTACATGTGGCAGTGTGCCCCATGTCTGTGGATGACATCCCCAAGAGGGAGCGTGTAGATGAGGAAGAGGAGGGGGCGGAGGATGGATTCCTGGGGTCCCCCGCAGGTAACTGGGTGAGATCGGGAGGAAAAGCTGTTTGTGGAGATGTGCTGCTGGCGGTTTGTGAGGTAGGGACTCGAACCAGGCGAGTGCGGTCCCACTGAGGTGGCTGGCGGAGGACAGGGGGTGGAGGATGGGGTGGTCGACTGTGTCAAAGGCAGTGAACAGGTCCAGGAGGATAAGGAGGCAGAGGGAGCCCTGGTCACAGATAGAGAGGACGTCGTTTGTGACTTTCACAAGCGCAGTCTCTGTACTGTGGGCAGGGCGGAAACCGGACTGGAGGGGTTCGAAGAGGGAGTGGGAGGAGAGGTGGGCGCGGAGTTGGTTGGCAACAATGCGTCCCAGGGCTTTGGAAAGGAAGGGCAGCTTAGAAATAGGGCAGTAGTGGCTGGGGTTTGAGGGATCTAGGGAGGGTTTTTAAGGAGGGGCGTAATGGCAGCAGCTTTGAGGGTGGCAGGGACTGATCCCATGGAGAAGGACTGGTTGATGATATTAGCCAGCAGTGGGGGAGCTGGGTGAGCAGTAGGTTGGTGGGGATGGGGTCGTAACAGCAGGTGGTGGACTTCATGGAGGTGAGAGTGCCCGAAAGGGAGGAAAGAGGGACCAGGGAGAAGGAATATAGGAAGTGGGGTCGAGGTAGGATAATGGGGGGGGATGGAGTGGGGGTGGTAGTGGGTGACGAGAGGCAGGAGGATGCCGCTGCCTGGTGGATGATTTTGATTTTGGATGAGAAGTCCATGGCCTCCTCGCACTTCGCATTTGAAGTGAAGATTGAGGCCTGAGGGGTGCACGGAGGAGGTGGTGGGCGGTGGAAAAGAGGACTTTGGGGTTGTTATTGATCTCCAGGATGATGTTAGAATAGTAAGCTGTTTTCACTCGACACAGAGAACGCCGGTAGCTGTGGAGATGCTCAGGCCACAGTTGGTGGCCTGTGAGGCCGGTTTTCTGCCACCTGCGCTCGAGCAGCCGGGTTTGACATTTAAGAGAGCGGAGATGAGTGTTATACCAGTGGGAGTGGATGGGTTTGGAGATAGACCTGGATTTAAGGGGGAAAAGAGAGTTGAAGGTGGAGGAGAGGCGATCGTGGTGTAGCTGGACAGGGGAAGATCAGAGGGTAGGAGGTCAGAGGATGTGAGGGCATCTGTGAGGGTCTTAGGAGGAGACTTTTCCATGGGCAGAAATGTACAGTTGAGGACTTGATGGAGGAGAGAGGGATGGAAGAGGAGGAGACAAGAAAGTAGTCTGAGATGCCGTGTCCAAGATACTAAGGTCGGAAATGTCAAGGCCATGGGTGATCATGAGTTCGAGAGCCTGGCCACGGTTGTGGGTCAGAGAGTCGATGTGGAGGGTGGGGTTTAGGGAGGAGAGGAGGGCAGTAAAGTCGGGGGAGGTGGTGTAGGGGGAGTTTAGGTGAAGGTTGAATTCGCCCATGATGAGCAGACGTTCAGAGCAGAGGGACAGGGAGGAGAGGAGAGTGGAGATATAGGAGGTTTAGGAGGACGATAGAGTAGAAGGATTTTTAAGGAAAGAGAAGGATGGTAGAGTATGAGGTGCTTGAAGGAGGGGAAACAGCCAGAGGAGTGGGGGGAGAGACCAAGGGAGGCGTTGGAGCTGATGGCCATCCTGCTGCCACGTTGGGTGGGGTTGGGGGGTGGTGGGAGGTGGGGGGTGTGGTGGAAGGTATAGCCTGGAGGGGAGGCCTCAACTAGAGGCATGGGGTCATTGGGGGAGAATCAGGTTTCCGTAAGCCCAAGAATATCAATGTTCTCACAACAAACAAACAAAACTTACATTTATATAGCGCCTTTCACGTTGAGAGGACATCCCAAGGCGCTGTACAGTCAGGTAGGACAAGAGCAGGGTGGGAAGGATCAGGGCAGGATGAATCCAGGATAAGATCATAGATAGTGAGGGCTTTGTTGGAGAGGGAGCGGATGTTCTGGAGAGCAGTGCGGATGGGTTTGCTAGAGGGAGGAGAGAGTGGCAAGGAGAGGATCTGAGAGTGTTTGGGAGAGGTGGGTGTGGGGAGAGAGGAGGAGGGGAAGTGGGGAGAGGGAAGTGGTGTTTGCCTTGAGGAGGCAGTTTGAGTGGAGAGAGTGGACGATGGGACAGTTGTGGGGACTGCTCTGGGTGCCACAATGGGCCCAGCAGAGGATCCCCAGACTGGGGCAGAGGGAAGCGGTGACGGGGGCCAGGAGGGAGAGCAGGACAGAGGACAGACATTTAGGGTGGGGGAGGCTCGGGTCAGGGCAGCACTGCACACGCAGGAAGTCGAGAGCGAGGGATCAGGGGGCGGCATCAGCCCAGAGGATGTGTGGCCAGGGCCACACATCCTCTTACATCGTGATCTAAGTGCGGATGGGTTTGCTAGAGGGAGGAGAGAGTGGCATTCAGTTAGTGCTGAATGCGTTGTTAGTGCTGATGTCGTGTTAATGGTGATGTGCTGCTAGTCTAGTGTTTGGAGGTGATGTGGTGTTAATGGTGAGGGGGGGGGGTTTAGTTTTTTTGTTTGTGATGTTGCGCCGACATCACTTTTTTTTTAGTTTTCATGATTTTTTGCTTCCCGTTTACCCCCCAGCCCCTCAATCACCTGCTCGCTCAATGCATACATGAGCGAGCAGGACATAGACATACATGTCTATGTCCGAGTGAGCGGGTGACTGAGGAGCAGAGCCGAGGCCTTGCCGGGAAGGTATATAGGCCGAGGTGAGTTGCTGCGTCGAGCGAAGTGAGCAGGTAAAACGACTGAGGGGCTGGGGATAAAACGAATAAACCAGGTAAAAACTAAAAAAGTGATGTCGGTATTCTTGGGCTTAAGGAAACTTGGCTCTCCCCCAATGACCCCGTGCCTCTAGTCGAGGCCTCCCCTCCAGGCTACACCATCCACCACACCCCCCGCCCCAACCAACGCATCGACGGGGTGCCCATCATCTCAAATGCCTCCCTTGGTCTCTCCCCCGACTCATCTGGCTGTTTCCCCTCCTTCGAGCACCTCACGCTCCACCATCTCTCCCTTTCCTTAAAAATCCTCCTTCTTTATCGTCCTCCTAAACCCCCGTGGATCTTTCATCTCTGATATCTCCACTCTCCTCTCCTCCCTGTCCCTCAGCTCCGAACGCCTACTCATCATGGGCGACTTCAATCTCCGCCTAAAGTCCCCCTGTGCCACCTCTTCCAAATTCACTGCCCTTCTCTCCTCCCTAAACCTCACCCTCCACATTGACTCTCTGACCCACAACTGTGGCCATGCCCTCGACCTCATTATCACCCATGGCCTTGACATTTCCGACCTCAGCATCTCGGACAAGGCCATCTCGGGCAACCTTCTCGTCTCCTTCTCCTCTTCCATCCCCCTCCCCTCCACCAAGCCCTCAACCATACTTTTCTACCTATGGAAAAGTCTCCCCCCTGAGACCCTCACAGATGACCTCACATCTTCTGACCTCCTACCTCTCTGGTCTTCCACCCACAGCGATCCTGAAGCAGCCGTCCAGCTGCTCCACGATCACCTCTCCTCCACCTTCAACTATCTCGTCCCCCTGAAATCTAGATCTATTTCCAACTCCGCCCGCTCACCCTGGTACAACCCTCATCTCCGCTTCCTCAAATGCCAAACCCGGCTGCTCGAGCGCAGGTGCACAAAACTGGCCTCACGGTTCACCACCAACTGTGGCTCGAGCAACTCCACAGTTACTGCCGTTGCTTGTGTCAAGCAAAAACGGCCTATTATTCCAACATCATCCTGGAGGCAAACAACAACCCCAAAGTCCTCTTTTCCACCACCCACGACCTCCTCCGAGCACCCCCTCAGGCCTCCTCAATCTTCACTTCAAATGCGAAGTGTGAGGAGGTCATGGACTTCTTTTCTTCCAAGATCCACAACATCCGCCAGGCAGCATCATCCTCCAGCCTCTTGTCTCCCACTAACACCCCCCCCCCATCCCCCTCTCCCCCCCCCCACCTTCAGCTCCTACCTCGACCCCCCTTCCTACACTCCTGTCTCTCCTTCCTCCCTCTCACGCAATCTCACCTCTATGAGGCCAACAACCTGCTGCCTCGATCCCATCCCCACTAACCTACTGCTCACCCAACTCCCCCTCCTCTGCCCACTGCTGGCTGATATCATCAACCAGCCCCTCTCCTCCGGATCAGTCCCTGCCCCCTCAAAACTGCCGTCATCAACCCCCTGTTTAAAAAACCCTCCCAAGATCCCTCAAACCCCAGCCACTACCGCCCTATCTCAAACCTGCCCTTCCTCTCAAAAGCACTGGAACGCGTTGTTGCCAAACAACTCCGCGCCCACCTCTCCTCCCACTCCCTCTTCGAACCCCTCCAGTCCGGTTTCCGCCCTGCCCACAGTACAGAGACTGCGCTTGTGAAAGTGACAAACGATGTCCTCTCTATCTGTGACCAGGGCTCCCTCTGCCTCCTTATCCTCCTGGACCTGTTCACTGCCTTTGACACAGTCGACCACCCCATCCTCCACCCCCTGTCCTCCGCCAGCCACCTCAGTGGGACCGCACTCGCCTGGTTCGAGTCCCTACCTCACAAACCGCCAGCAGCACATCTCCACAAACAGCTTTTCCTCCCGATCTCACCCAGTTACCTGTGGGGGACCCCAGGAATCCATCCTCCGCCCCCTCCTCTTCCTCATCTACACGCTTCCTTTTGGGGATGTCATCCACAGACATGGGGCACACTGCCACATGTACCCAACTCTATTTCTCCACTTCACTTTGTGACCCCCAGTCCCCTGATGTTCTGTCAGCTGCCTTTCAGACACCAGGAGCTGGATGAGCACAAATTTCTTGCAGCTGAATGTTGACAAGACGGAGGCCATACTCCTTGCCTCTCGTCAACGTCTCCATTCGCTCTCAACTCCTCCACCTTCCCGGCCTGGCCCTAAAACTCTCCGAACCTGTGCGCAACCTTGGCATCAGGTTCGACCCCCAACTGTCCTTCCTCCCCCACATCCGGTCCGTCACCAGCACTGCCTTCTACCACCTCCGAGTGATCGCCCGTCTCCAGCAATACCTCACTTTAAAAGCGGCCGAAACCCTGGTCCAGGCCTTTGTCACCTCTCGGCTGGACTATTGCAACGCCCTCCTCGCCGGTCTCCCCTCCACCACAATCCACAAAATCCAGCTTAGCCAAAACTCTGCCGCCCGCATAAGCTTCGCTCCCCCATTACCCCAGTCCTCGCCAGACTTCACTGGCTCCCTATTCCAGAGAGGATCGACTTCAAGATCCTCACCCTTGTTTTCAAATCCCTCCACTCCTCTGCTCCCCCCTACCTCTCTGATCTCTCTCCCCCCCCAACCCAGCACCCGCTGCCTTCGCTCCTCTGGGTCTGGCCTCCTCCGTGTCCCCCCGAATCCTCCGCTCCACCCTCGGCGGCCGTGCCTTTAGCCACTACACCCCGAGGCTCTGGAACTCCCTTCCTCACTCGCTTCGCCTCGCACCCTCTCTTCCAAATTTCCGGTCACAGTTGAAGACCTTTCTCTTCTACCGAGCTTTTGGTCACCTTCCTGCCCCTGCCCCTGGCTCGGTCTCGGGATCCGCTATTGTGAAGCGCTCTGAGACACTGTCCAGCGTGGAGGGCGCTATATAAATCGAAGTTGTTGTTGTTGTTTCTGTGTGTGTCTGTGTGACACACATACAGATAGAAACACACAGACATACACAGACCCACATGGATATACACACCCAGATAGACATACAGACTCACACACACACACATAAAGATAGAGACACAGACACACACAGACAGACAGATACACACACAGATAGAGATATAGACACACAGATAGAGACACACACACACACACACTAAAGTGACTGTATTTCCTCTCAGGTCCCACAAGGCAGGACAGAAGGACAAGTGGCTATTTTGAGCCTAAAAAACAGGCTCATCCCAACCCCAGGCCAACAGGTACAGAGAGGGGGTGAGGGGGCGGAGGGCAGAGGGGGGAGTGGGGGGAGGGAAGTGGGTAGTGGGGGGAGGGCGGGTGGGGAGTGGGGGGAGGGCAGATGGAATGTGGGGCAACTTAACCCTAACCCCAGAACATCAGGTACAGAGACGACCCTAAACCTATGCCTAACCTCCCTCTCCCCACCCCCCCCTCTCCCTCTCCACTCTCCCCCTCACCCCAATCTCCCTCTCCCTCTAACCCTTTCTCTCCCTCCCCTTCCCTCCCCCCTGGGTCTGTGTGTTTCTATCTGTATGTGTGTCACACAGACACACACAGAAACACAGATACAACAACAACAACTTCCCTCCCCCTTCTCTCTCCCTCTCCCCCCCTCTCTCCCCCATAGCCCCACTCTCCCTCCCCCCCCACCCCACCCTCTTCCCCCCCTTCTCCTTCTCCCTCTCTCCCCCACCCCAATCTCCCTCTCCCTCCAACCCTCTCTCTCCCTCCCCTTACCTCCCCCCTTCTCTCCCCTTCTCTCTCCCTCTCCCCCCCGTCTCTCTCCCCCCCACAGCCCCACTCTCCCTCCCTCCCCCCCACCCCACCCTCTTCCGCCCCTTCTCCTTCTCCCTCTCTCCCCCACCCCAATCTCCCTCTCCCTCCAACCCTCTCTCTCCCTCCCCTTACCTCCCCCCTTCTCTCCCCTTCTCTCTCCCCCCGTCTCTCTCCCCCCCACAGCCCCACTCTCCCTCCCTCCCCCCCACCCCACCCTCTTCCGCCCCTTCTCCTTCTCCCTCTCTCCCCCACCCCAATCTCCCTCTCCCTCCAACCCTCTCTCTCCCCCCCATTCCCTACCCCCTTCTCTCCCCTTCTCTCTCCCTCTCCCCCCTCTCTCTCCCCCCCCAGCCCCATTCTCCCTCGCCCCCCCCCCAATCTCTCTCTCTATCTCAAGCGAGTGGGGTGGGAGTGGAGGACACCCTAACAATAAGCCTCCTCCACTCTCTCTATCTCTCGTTACAGTAAGTTCCAGAAACCAAGGATTTTGGGATAAAAATGGAGGGCAATGCCCTCGACCACCCCACCCTGACCAGCCCTCATTACCCCAGCAACCAGCCAGACACAGCCCCAGACATAGACCAACCCCCCACCCCCAAGACAGGGCATTCATGCAGGTCCCGGACCAGGGTGTTGCTGGGTAAGATCGCACTCACTCACACACATTCACTCACACACACACACACACACACACTCACTCACATACTCACTGCAGAGAAGTGTGAGGTGATAGATTTTGGGCGAAGAAATAAGGGGAGGCAATATAGGCTAGATAGTACAATTTTAAGGGGTGTGATGGAACAGAGAGACCTAGGGATTTGTGTTAGTGACTATTTGAAGGTGGCAGGACAGGTAGCCAAAGCCGTTGAGAAGGCATGTGGGATACTAGGCTTTATAAATAGGGGTATAGAGTACAATAGTCTCTCTCTTTCTCAGTCTCTCTCTGTGTCTCTCTCATTCTGTGTCTCTTTCCCCCTCTCTCTCTTTTTCCGTGTCTCTTTCCCTCTCTCAGTCTGGGTCGCGCTCTCTCTTTCTCTCTCTCTGTCCCTCTCTGTATCTCTCTCTCTCTGTGTCTCTTTCTCTGGCTGTCTGGCTTTCTCACAGTCTCTGGCTGTCACAATCTCACTCACAGTCTCTCTCTCTCTCTCTGTCTCAGTCTCTTTCTCTTTAACTCTCTCTCCCTGCCTTCAATGGCAGTGCTCCCTGCCTTATGCCATCGCTGATACACTGTAAATGTTAGCGCTGGGCGCTAGGCTGGGCGTAAGGCATTACTGGGAACAAATATTTTTCATATACGGAAACACAGTAGGGACCTCCCGCTTAACACTGTTTTTGCTTAATGAGGGGTTTTGAAATCCCATTTTACTTGGCATCTTTTCGTGCTGTAATATTTTCGTTAAGTACTGGTAGGTTTTGGGGAAAATACTTTTTTTACTACAAAATACTGTTTTTAGCTTTCAGGAGTACTTTTTTTTATTAAAAAAAGGTTGGCAGCTCTGGGTGTGGGGGATGGGTGACACGGAGGGTCGGGGTGGGGGGGTTGACACGGAGGGTCGGGGTGGGGGGGGTGACACGGAGGGTCGGGGTGGGGGGGTGACACGGAGGGTCGGGGTGGGGGGGGGTGACACGGAGGGTCGGGGTGGGGGGGGTGACACGGAGGGTCGGGGTGGGGGGGGTGACACGGAGGGTCGGGGTGGGGGGGGTGACACGGAGGGTCGGGGTGGGGGGGGGTGACACGGAGGGTCGGGGTGGGGGGGGTGATATGGAGGGTGGGTAGTAGGGTCCGTCGATATGGAAATTTTCCGATTTAGATATATCGATGGGCTCATATCAAGATATACCGAAATATTGATATTTTGGGGGTTTTCGTACTGCGCATGCGTGCGCGATATTTACTCAGGGGGTAAATATCTTTCTTTCTCTGTGTCTCTCACTCTTCCCATCGCTGTGTTTTTCTGTCTCTGTGTCTCTCTCCCTCCCTCCTCTGTCACATCCCCCCCATCTCTATCTATCTGTATATTATCACATCCACCCTGTCTCCCCCCCCCCCCCCCCCCCCTCCAGCCGTCAATCTCTCGCACCCCCAATCCCCGTCGTCTCTCTCCCCCCAGCCATCTATTTCTCCCCTCCCCCCAGCCGTCTCTCTCCCCCTCTCCTCCCCCCCCAGCCATCTCTCTCCCCCTCCCCCCAGCCGTCTCTCTCCCCCTCCCCCCAGCCGTCTCTCTCCCCCTTCCCCCAGCCATCTCTCTCCCCCTCCCCCCAGTTGTTTCTCTCCCCCTCTCCCCCTCTCCTCCCCCCCCCAGCCGTCTCTCTCCCCCTCCCCCCAGCCGTCTCTCTCCCCCTCTCCCCCGCAGCCGTCTCTCTCCCCCTCCCCCCAGCCGTCTCTCTCCCCCTCCCCCTAGCCGTCTCTCTCCCCCTCCCCCCAGCCGTCTCTCCCCCTCTCCCCCGCAGCCGTCTCTCTCCCCCTCCCCCCAGCCGTCTCTCTCCCCCTCCCCCTAGCCGTCTCTCTCCCCCTCCCCCCAGCCGTCTCTCTCCCCCTCTCCCCCGCAGCCGTCTCTCTCCCCCTCCCCCTAGCCGTCTCTCTCCCCCTCCCCCCAGCCGTCTCTCTCCCCCTCCCCCCAGCTGTCTCCCCCCCCCCCCCCCCTCCAGCCGTCTCTCCCCCCCCCCCCCACCCCTTGCATACCTGTATATTGTATTCGAGGACTATGAATACAATATGGCGGCTTTGCACCTCGGTCTGTGCATTGTGTATAGAGATGAGCATTCTGGGTCTTGTAGTTTAGTGTGCGCGCATCCTGATTTTTTACCTCGATATATCGATTTTTCGATATTTTTGAAATGTCTATATCGGCGTATTGATATGAAAACTATATCGGGTTTTAGCGATATATCGCCGCACCCTAGTGGGTAGTGTGTAGTAGGTGGTGTGGTGTGGTGGGTGACATGCTGATAGGGGGAGTAAGTTTGGGAGCATTGGCTGCTAGGATCTGCAGACACAGAGCTAGAGAGAAATCAACTGAGATTTACTGTAATCCTAAAAGAGAAGCGAATTCTCGCTGGTTGATTGCGACATCGCAACTGAATCCTAGCGCCAGACGTTAGTGCTAGTGTTAAAACCCGTGGATAAGCAAGTGTTAAGCAATGACCATTGCGTGGTTAGGGTTGCGTTAGTGAGGATTGTCGCATTTAGCAAACCGTGGATACGTGAGTTCAGCGGTTGACGAGGCCACAGTTGGGACGGGGTACCTGTACTCACTCACACACACAATCACTCACAAATACTCACTCACACACACTCACTCTCACACACATACTCACACACACATTCACTCAGACACACACACTCACACATACACACACACACTCACTGTCCTCACATTCACTCACACACCCTCACTCACACACACACTCACTATGACACAAACACACTCACTCATATTCACACACACACTCACATACATACTCACATACTCATACTTACTCACACTCACACACTCATCCACACACACACTCACCCACACACACACTCACTCACTGACTAGTCTTACAAGCGAGAGAGACCTGGGTTGAATCCAGGCAGGTCATCTCGGGTCAGGGTGAAATCTTGGGTACTGCATACACACACAGACATGCAGAGACACACACAGCCACACACAGAGACACATACACAGCCATACACACACACACACACACAAGAGTTTAACCCTCTCTCTCTCTCTCGCCCTCCCTCCTCTCTCTCCCTACCTCTCTCCCAATCCCCTCAGGTTACAGAGACGTTTGTCTAAGGAGGTGCGTCCAGTCCCCGGGTGGGGTCAGGCTAAGCCCCGGTCTCCCCCCCGGCGTCGCGCCCCCCGGTGTCGCGCTCTCTATGCTTACGATGCTCAGGATACAGACGAACTTAGCTTCAACCCCAGCGACATCATTCACATTGTCCAAGAGGGTAGGCAACCATGTGTGTGTGTGTCTTGCTCTGTCTCTCACACCCTCTGTATCTGTGTGGGTGTTTCTCTATCTCTGTCTCTCACACTCTGTGTGTGTGTGTGTCTCTCTCTGTCTCTCACACCCTCTGTGTGTGTGTGTGTGTGTCTCTCTCTCTCTCCCCCCCACCCCTTTCTCTTTCCCCTTCCCTCCCCCTGTCTCTCCCCCCCCTCTGTATGTGTGTGTGTCTTTCTCTCTCTCCCCCTCTCTCTTCACCTCCTCTCTCTCTCCATCTCCTCCTCTCTTTCTACTTCTCATCCTCTGTGGTCTCTCTGTGTGTGTCTGTAGTGTCTCTCTCCTCCTCTCTCCCTCTCTGTCTCCCTCTCCCCCTTCCCCTATCTCTCTTTCTCTCTCTCTCCCCTGCTCTGTGCTGTCTCTCACTCCATCTCTGTCCCCTTCCTTCTCTCTCCCCCCCTCTCTCCATCTCTGTCCCCCCTCTCTCCACCCCATCTGTATCTGTGTGTGTCTCCCTTTCTGTCTCTCTCTAACCCTCTCTGTCTCACTCTCTCTCCCCCACTTCTCTATCGCCTTCCCTCTCTTTCCCTCTCCCCCCACTCTCTCTCTCCCCCCTCCCCCCCCTCTGCCTATCCCCCTTTCTTTGTCACCCTCTCTCTCCCCCCCCCCTGTCCATTTCTCTCTCGCTCTCGCTATCTCCCCCCCTGTCTATTTCTCTCTCTCCCCTCACCTTGCCCTGTCCCCTTCCCTCTCCTCTCTCCCTCCCCTCTCTCCTTCTGTTTCTCGCTCTCTCTCAATCTTGTGGACAGAGTGAGAGGGAGAGAGAGAAGGGGAGCTATAGAAACAGAGAGAGAAAGAGTGGGGAGCAGAGAGGGGGCGAACAGAGAAAGGGGGGGAGGGAGGGAGGGAGGAAAGGAGACAAAGGGATAAATAAACACATATTTTTGCTCTGATTTCTCCCCCCTCCTTCCTCCCCTCTCTCTCTCCCCCTCCCTCTCTCACTCCCTCCCTCTCTCCCTTCTCTCCCTCCCCCCTTCCCCCTCTCCCCACTCTCTCCCCACTCTCTCCCCACTCACTCCCCACTTTTCTCTCCCCAGATGTCTCCGGTTGGTGGGTGGGAAAACTCGGAGGAAAGGAGGGTTTATTCCCTGGAAATTACGTGGAGAAGATTTGATCCCTAAGCCCCCCGACCCTCCCCTTCCCCACCCTCCCCCCTACAGAAAACAGAGATAGAGAGAGTGTGTGTGAGAGAGAAGAGAGAGGGGAAGAGACAGAGGGGGTGGGAGTGAGATAGAGAGGGGGTGGGAAGAGAGAGAGAACGAGAGAGACAGAGAGGGGGGGAAAGTGAGAGAGAGAGGGGGAGTGAGTGAGAGAGAGAGTGAAAGAAAGAGATAGACACATAGAGGAGTGGAGAGAGAGAGAGAATGGAGTGACAGATAAGAAGAGGAGAGACAGAGAGGGGGTGGGGGAGGGAGGGAGAGTGAATGGAGAGACAGAATAATAATCCTTGCATTTGATATTGCAATTTTCACATTTTTTCGATGTCCCAAAGCGCTTCACAGAATAATACTGTAAGGTGAATTGACTGTATATTTGTGGGCGAATCGTGGCAGCCAATTGTGCACAGCAGTGTCCCACAAACAGTCGTGGATTGAAATGACCAATTTTATTGTGGTTTTTTTCGGAGGGATTATTATTAGGCGTGTGGAGTAAGGAAACTTGCCCAAGGTTTCGCCCTGACCTGCCTGGATTCAAACACAGATCTCCCCAGCTTGGTCTCCCCAGCTTGCAAGTCAAGTGCTCTAACCACTGAGCCACAGGAGCTCCACGAGAGAGAGAGAGATATGGAGGGGGAGAGGGCGCGAGTGGGGGAGAGAGAGAGGGAGAGAGAGCGAGTGGGGGAGAGAGAAATGGAGATGGAGAGAGAAAGCGAGTGAGTGTGAGATAGAGAGCGAGTAGGGGAGAGAGACAGAGAGAGATGGTGAGGGAGAGAGTGGGGAGAGAGGCAGAGAGATAGAGAGAGAGAGTGAGTGGGGGAGAGAGGCAGAGAGATGGAGAGAGAGAGTGAGTGGGGGAGAGAGGCAGAGAGATGGAAAGGGAGAGGGGAGTGATTGAGTGAGAGAGAGAGGGAGAGAGAGACTGAGAGAGATTGTCTATTTTTATTTTAATGGAAATTTTACAATAAAAAGCCCAAAATGAAGTGTTTTACATGTCTGTCTGTGTGTGTGTGTCTGTGTCTGTGTGTCCATCTTGTGTGTGTGGGTCTGTGTCAGTGTGTGTGTGTCAATCTTGTGTGTTTGTGTGTGTGTTTGTGTGTGAAGTTAATTGGTTGGTTGGTCAGTTAATTGCATGGGCATAAACACACACACAGACAGATACACACAAACACACACAGAGACAGACAGACAGACACACACTGTATTCTACAGTGATGTATTTTGCCTGTGTATTCAGTACGCAGTAAATTTACGCAGTAAACAGCCATGTAGTGAAAGGTGAAATTTAACTCGGTGATTGGCAGCCAGACTGAAAGGAGAGGGAAATGTTCTTCTTTTTACAGTGCAAAGTGTAACAACAACAACAAAATTACATTTATAGAGCACCTTTCATGTCAGGAGGACGTCCCAAGGCCTGAACAATCAGGTGGGGACCCGAGTAGGGGAGGTGGGTCGGGATAGGGGGAAGGAGAGTGGGAGAGGGGGAGTTAGGAGGAGAGCAGAAGGCACGGTCGAAGAGGAAGGTCTTGAGCTCAGCCTTGAAGGAGGAAAGGGAGGAGATGAGGCAGAGGGGCTGCAGGATGGAGTTCCACAGTGTGGGAGCAGAGAAGCTGAAAGTCTGGCCGCTGATGGTTGGGCGGTTAGGGCAGTGGATGCGGAGCAGACATGAGTCTGCTGAGCGGAGGGTGTGGGACGGCTGATAGGGAGACAGTAGGTCAGAGAGATAGGTGGGGGCAAGGCCGTGAATGTAAATGGAAGTGGATCTTATTTGGATATATATACAGTTGGCTTTCCTGCTCTCCTTCCCCCTACCCCGACCCTTCCCATTACCACCTTTACCCCCTTTCTCCCCTGGCCCCACTTCCATGTGGGACACTGTGTGCAATTTGGCTGCCGCGTTTTGTTCACAAATATAGTAAATTATCTTACTTTCCTTCCCCTAAACATCACCCCCACCCCCCACCCACTATGATCCTGACCTGACTGTTCAGTGCTTTGGACGTCCTCTCGATGTGAAACGCGCTATATATAAATGTAATTATTGATTGATATATTCAACAGTTTGAATGAAGAGGATCCCCTCTGATTGTAACCTCCTCTGCTGCAGGTTTGTGAGCATTGTGCCAGCCTTTTATTGGGACACTGACGTCACCGCGGAGGCTGAGACTCACACACACAGAGAGAGAGCCCCACTGAGGGAGCTGATGTCATGAGAGTCAGATTAGACAGTGATCTTCCTGCCTGAGTAACATCTGCGTACGCTGCAAGGTTTAAAGCAGAATCCTGTACAGCTCTTTGAGGTATTTGGACAAGGGTAGAATACTTACTGTTAAGTGTCACTGTAAAAATGATATGACTCTCTTATCTGCTGTTTTAAAATTCTACTGTAACACACCCTTAATATGTTGGCATTAGAAACGCTGTACACGATTCTGCTTCACAGAAAGCAAATTACATATTAGCAAGGCAGGCGGACACTTTCTATTCCCACACTTCCCGAAAAGGCGGTGGAGGCCGATCCGATAAGACTTTTAAAAGAGATGTAGACATTTATTGGGGAGGACGGTTTGTGAGGTTATGGAGAGAGAGCTGGGGAGTGGGATTAAATTGTTATTTTTAAAGAGCCGTCACAGACTCGATGGGCCGAATGGCCTCCTTTTGTGCCATAAGATTCTATGATTCTACTTATGACAGCAGCTCTCAACAAACGAGCTTTCACGTTGTCACACCAGTCATAAAAAGTTAGTTTGCAAGTACAGCAAGCAATTAGGAAGGCTGACGATATGTTGGCATTCATTATGAAAGGGTTAGAGTATAAGAGTAGGGAAGTCTTGCTGCAGCTGTATAGGGCCCTGGTGAGACCACACCTAGAATACTGTGTGCAGTGTTGGTCTCCTTATTTAAGAAAGGATGTACTCGCCTTGGAGGGAGTGCAGTGTAGGTTCACTAGGTTAGTACCTGGAATAAGGGGAATAAGTTATGATGATGGGTTGATTAATTTGAGCCTATATTCTCTGGAATATAAAAGAATTAGAGGGGATCTTATAGAAACCTACAAAATTATTAAGGGGCACGACAGAGCAGATAGTGGGAGATTGTTTCCCCTGGTTGGAGAAACTGTAACCAGGAGTCACGGTCTGAAGATTAGTGGTCAGCCCTTTCGCACTGAGTTGAGAAAAAAAATCTTGATTGAGAGGGTTGTGAATTTATGGAATTGTCTACCCCAAAGGTCTGTGGATACTCAGTCCTTGAACATATTCAAAATTGAGATTGATAGATTTCTTATGGATAAAGGGATTAAGGGATATGGTGATAAGGTGGGTGGGTGGAGCTAGAATAGACCACCCATGATCTTATTGAATGGCAGTGCAGGCTCGAGGGGCTGAATGGCCTACTCCTGTTCTTATGTTGTTATTGATTCTGACTCCACCGTGAGATCAATATGATCAATATGCGGCTTAGAATAATGTTCATGAGTATCAATCAGTAATAATGTTCATGAGTATCAATCAGAGGTTTGTTAAAATCATCGAGGTACAGTTCATTCAAACAGTTGCTGCTGTATGTATATATATATATATTTATCCGAACATCATCCATGAGGCTGCATCACCTATAAATAGAAATTAACCTTGTACAGCACTGCAGGCTCCCTCTCCCCTGGACCCTGGTGGTTCACACACTGCTTAATTGTTACCAGAGTATGAGGAACAGATTTGCGAAACAAAATTGTGGGAATACAGTACGAGAATCAGGTACAAATTGCTTGAGTAAAATGTACAAAGCAGACTGAGACAAAGCAGACCACAAACAACTCACACTGTGTCTTGAATAGCAAGCAAACACTCTCATTTGACAATTTCAGAAGAATAGACAAACACAGACCACATATCTTAAATATGTGGTCTGTGTTTGTCTATTCTTCTCATTGTACAGCTTCTCATTGTAAAGAAACCAGCTCCCACACTGGAGCTCCCCCACCAGCTCTGTATGTGAGTGTCAGTCTCCAGTCAGTCTCTTGGTGCTGGAAACCACAGCTTTCTGTTTCAGAGGGTTACTTGACATATCGAGTCACAAACTATGTATTCTACCCTGATGTATTTTCCAAAAAGAAAATCGAACTTGTACTTGAAACCAATGATATTTCCTGCTGTGAGTGTCCCCCACTAGGCAGCCTGTTGTATCAGCTTCACTCTCACTGTAGATGTGCTCTGGATCTACTTCAGTGCAGTCACAGGTCTCTTTTAAAGTCTCCTCTTTTCTCTGAACAATTTGTAAACAATTGGGTTTCAAACACAACACAAACGTGTGTGAGTGTGTCCAAGTGGTGCCATTCTCGCGGCTGAGTCAGTTGGTGGTGTAGCTCCAACAACAACAACTTTGATTTATATAGCGCCCTCCACCCCGGATGGCATCTCAGAGCGCTTAAACCCCCACCTTGGGACTTGGGATCGCACAGTCTAAGGAGACACTGGGCAGTTCAGGACCGGATGTGTCACACTTTGAATGAGATGTTGATCTGGTGTCTGGTCTCGCTGTTTACTTGGATATGATCGACCAGGTGGCAATATTCAAAACAATGGGAGTTTCTCCCAGTGCCCTGGCCAACAATCTGCTAAATAACATTGTTTATTCACTCCACCTACACGCGTGATCATTATGGAGCATACAATTACTGTTTCAACATAATAAATGCACCGCACATTACAGTATAATTTGTGAAACACTTTCAGGTCTCAGCTCTGTAACAAGCCACTATGGCAAATGCAAGGATCCTTATTATAAGAATACATGCATTTCCCACATGAATGAAGGCCAAAGTCCATTTAATCATCCGGGCAGAAGCTTCACATGTTGTGTACCACAATACTGGGATAATATTTTCTAGCAGAAACCAATCTATTTGTTCTTCAAACATAGTACAATTTGTTTCCTGCTGTGTCTCCAGGGAGCTTGTTCTACATTTAATCCTGACTCACTGAGGTAGTGTATCCACCGGTTGTGCTGAAGTTACACACTTGACAATTGCAGGCCATGTGATCAGGTTCCATTCTTTAGTACAAGATGAAAGACTTGTCGTGGCTTTCGTTTTTTATTCTGTTCTGAATCTTAAAAAGCAAAATTACATCAACAATTTACACGTGTAATTTAAAGTGATTAAATTGCCCATTAAACTGCTTTTTGTCATTGACTTACTCGTTCTCAAGTCCGCTCACTTCCCACCACTGTGCCCAATCTGAACATGCCTTGTTTATCTTATCGCTACTCGTGTCCACTGGTTCCATCGGCTGAATTATTTATCATATATCTTGATGATTGTTATAATTTCCATGACATTCTTATTTCCATGACAACATCACATTGTGTTTACCCCGCACTCATTACCCTAGTTACCATCTAGATGAACAGATAATCAGCTTGAGGCTGATTGATGGTGAAAGGGGAGGTAAACTGAAGTACGGTTGGAGAAGGTTCATGTGTGTAATGAAGATGGCTGGATAGAGGAAAATCAACAGGACCAAAAAAAGAATATAATCAGCGTCAGCTCCCAATGTCTGAAAGCGCGAATGGATTACGGTATTAGTGAACAAGGCCCATGCCGTTTGTTGAAGGGCACCGTGGTGGGAAGTGAGCGGTCTTGAGAACGAGTAAGTCAATGACAACATGCGGACATAGAATATTTAACATTGGTTAGGGTTGGGGAGAATTATTAACAATAATAAACCTTGCATTTGATATAACGCTTTTCACATCTTTTAGACATCTCAAAGCACTTCACTGTAAATGAATTGACTGGGTGATTTGCATATAGCAAAAGAGGATAGAAGAGGATGGGCTTATTGGCTGTATGATGAGGCAGAATCTTTTCTTAGGAAAGATTGAAAAGTGTTTTGTGTGAATGGAATGGCTGACACACACTGTAAACCATCATCAGGCTGAAGGGTTTCGTAACCAATCTGAAATTTTTAGTGGCTGGTTTCCCCTTCCAAATCGTACCATGGAAACAGGATGTCTGTGTTATGATTAACATTGAGCAATAATAGCATGGACCGGGTTACTCAGCAATAAGCTAAATGGGTTGAATTGTGTGTGATATTCTGCCAAACAAAAGCAGAGCCAGCTATAATAAAATATAATAATAATACTTGCATTTGATATAGCGCTTTTCACATTTTATAAATGTCTCAAAGCACTTCACAGAATATACTGTAAAGTGAATTGACTATATTTGGTGGGTGAAATGCGGTAGCCAATTGCGCACAGCAGCGTCCCACACAAACAGTCATGGATTGAAATATCCAATTTTTATTATTGTGGTTTTTTTGGATGGATGATGATTATTAGGCGCGTACGCATGTGTGTGTGGAGTAAGGAAATTTGCCCAAGGCAAGTGAGTGGCTCTAGCCTCTGAGCTACAAGAGCTTTACAACAACAACAACGACAACAAAATATCATCAATATAGCGTCTCACACATCGGTAGGTCATCCCAAGGCGCTAGACAGTCAATTGTTTTGGAATAATCAGAACAGGTAGACCAGGTCAGGGGGGAGTCAAGGGAAATGGTGTTTGGGTAGGTAAAGCATAGGATAACAAGCGTTTAAAATAAAACACCACATGCAGTATAAATAAAACACCAAACGAGGAGAAAAAGCATTAAAAGAATAAGAGACTCACTCTGCAACACCTGACAACTTGCAGCCTTGCAGCTCAGCTCAAAATTGAACAAGAATAAACCAGCTCAGACTAAGCCAGCCTAGTACAGTATTAACTAGTTTTATAATTTCTGCTTGGTGCCATCTACATATAGGAGGATCAGAACATCCGATAGACACCTTCAGAGATATAAACTTTCCCCCAATAAAGGGTGACAATAAAGGGCAAGAATTCTACCTGGGTCTAAAAAAAGATTCTTTACGTTTGCCCATAAAATATACAGTCATTCATCCACTTTACCATATATTCTGTCAAATGCTTTTTGAGATATCTCAACAATGCCTCGGCATTATATCGAATTCAAGTGATTATTATTATTATTACTACATATTATTACTATTATTACCAAGCTGTGCTGAAATCAGAAATTATAAACTAAAGGACTACTAAAGGAGAATCGCTGCTTTATTTACTCATAATTGTTCCTATTTAAGCATGGTGTTAAAGAGAAACACATCTTTAAAATCTAATTTATTTACTATTTTATTGCTGTTATTCCTCCTCAAGTTAAAAATCCAACATTATAACCACATGTTGCATGTACAACAGCAACTTGCATTGATATAATGACTGCCCCACCAGCAGCAATTGAACAACAACAACAACGAACGTACATTCTTAAAGTGCCTTTCACATTGGGAGGACGTCCCAAGGGGCTGAACAGTCAGGTCGGGACCTGAGTGGTGGGGGGAAGGAGAGTAAGAAAGTTAGGAGGACAGCAGAAAGCATGGTCGAAGAGGAAAGTCTTGAGACCGGCTTTGAAGGAGGAAAGGGAGGAAGTGAGGTGAAGGGATTGCGGGATGGAGTTCCACAGTGCCCGTACTTTTTCCTGTAAGTCTCTATAGTCAGAAGGTATATAATACATCCTCAGCAATATCTCACATCCTTCCCTGTTCTTGTTTTGATTCCGCATTAACACAGATCCCTCTTTTACACTTTTCATTCAGTGTAAAAGAGGGATCTGTCTCTCCTATGTATCCCTTCTAAAAGTGCCCTGCTGCGTTTACCTCACGAACTTGCTGACTGCAGCCAATTCTCTCTAAGTGCTACTACATCATACCACTCCAGCTTCATCATACCATTCCAGCTTCAATTTTATTTTTTAATACTACAAGCAATGGTGGAAAGAGATTTGATTTATGCTGAAATATGCTCCATAATTGGGGGCAGGTCTTTGGTATCTTATCTAAACGGCCATTCTTCTAATTTTAAATGTGAATCCAATCACCTTTCCACGTCCAGCCTCACCTGAAGACTTTCCTTTTCGACCATGTAAATGGTTGCTTCCCCTTAATAGACCAAAATTCCAGCAAAAGTAAGCTTCTACAGGAGAGGAGGGGAGAAAACTGAAGAGTGGGATGAACAAGAACATCATTTAAATGACTGTTTGTGATTATGACTCACTTGGTGAGGTACACTATCATTCTTGTCTGCAGCTGAGCTCTTAAGTTAAACATCCTATTATAGTATAATGCTTTGATTCCACTGTGAAGATATTTTACTAACTTATTAATAATTGCGAGCAAAGTTTACGTACAACTTTAGCACTTATGTCATTTCCCACTACTAACTCATGAACATCTGGGCCACAGATGGAAGCTGCGTGTAGAGGGTTTCAGCTTTGTCGAGGGCTTCAGCTGTGTGTGGAAAAAGGCAACTTAGGATCTGTACATTATTTGCGCCAATGTCTTTTCCATGTTTTTTTTTACCTGGTTTGGTGACAGATATCACCTTGGGACATCCGCCTGACATGAAAGCCACTAAACAAATGTAATTTAGTCGTTGTTGATAGAATTGGAAAAGTGTGGCCCATGTTCTTGAGGCTGGTGGTGAGAAAGTTAGAAACCGCAGGTAAGCACTCTGAGCCGCCGTCCGGCGTGGAGGGCCTATATAAATTGAAGTTGTTGTTGTTGAACGATGCCTTCTTCTTTAGAGAATTAGGAGGATTTGCTAGGGAACAGGAGGTCTGAAATCCTACCTAGTGTTAAACTCTAAAACCATTTGGCTTCGAATTTAAAATAATTCAGAACTGTCCAACTATTTCGCAGGACAAAAGCCCTTGTTCCTACAACACCTTGCACAGTCTCCCCATCCTGCAAATTACCTTGGTACAAATTAGCCTCTGTAGTCCTGTTAGAGACTAAATTCCCTTCCACTGTAACTGACAATAAAGTCAATACTCGTTTATATAATTAAAGGCAGTTCTTTATTCAGGTATACTGTATAAGCTGACACCAAGACTATCAACTTATTAACACAGAAATATACTACCCGGCGGAGTCTTGTTCTTGTTCGTGGGGTCTGGGATCACACCGAGGCTGCTGTCTCGCACAGCTCTTCCATCAACTTCCTCTGCTGCCACTCTTGTTCGCTCTTGGCCCTTTATTCCTTGGTCGGTTCCACCTCTCTTTCTCCGGTTACCAGTCATCTCTTGCCTTATCTTCTTAACACATCTGCTAACAAGCTAAACATCTGATTGAAATTCAAACTAAAATAAATGAAATCAACTAGGATAACTAGATCAACTAATGTTAAACATTACTTATCACATTCACCCTGGTACATCAACTTTACAGTCCCCACCTTGATACCGAATTAACATGAGGTATCACACAATTCTATACTTGTTTATACACATACACATAGTCTTTGCCCGCTTCGACATCGGGGTGTTTGGCAACTTGCACTGATGATACGGGCATGGCAGTGGAAGCTGTGGTGCAACGCGTCAAACAAATCTTCACAACATTAAACAAAACACAACAAACTAACAGTATCGCTATCACTATCATTAATGCATGCAAAAACCACTCCACCCGGATAGCCAACTCGTCCACCACCCCGGCAATTGGCTTCCATGATGGAGGGACTCCATCTTGGAACAAATATGAGCTGCTAGGTTAGTAATATTTTCGGAGATATCGGGAATATACGTGCAGCATTCCGATCCTATGAGGGCGCAAGTTCCCCCTTTTTCCGCTAAAAGGAGGTCCAGTGCCATTCGGTTCTGGAGCGCAACCGTACGGATGGCCACCATTTCAGCTGACAGCTCCTGCAGACCCTCCGCCGTGTCATTTGCCACTGATTCTAGCACTGCCTGTAGCGCCTCCAACTCTCTATTGGTACTGAACTGTATGTTGGCACAAACATCCCAAATATTTGTTCGTACCATCCTACGGCCCTACGTTGTACATGATTTTGGATATGAGGGTGGTCGGACAATTTGGTAAGGTATATCTGTGGAACAACATTTCCCAGATAGCAGGAGCCTGTCCAATTAGCCGGGGGCCATGGGTATGCGTTACGACCACAAATACAATACGTCCCGGTGGGAGCTATGAGTGGACTCTCTGATTCTTTTACACTCAGGACTGTGTTCCCTGTACTCTTCCCCATCCGGCACCCAGATTTTGATCGCAATAGTGAAAAACTTACAGATTCACCCTCGACATTGGTGTGTCCCAGAGGCAGGTTGTAACTGTATGTGCTGTCACCCATAGGTGTTCCCGGCCCCTCTTGCTTAAAACATATTTTTCCCTCTTTCAGGGGTACTTGGAATTTAGGCGGGAACCTTGAGTGGTGGTTATACTTTGGGAAGTACGGCTTCATTGGTCCCTCATCATAATACAATGACTTGTTGGCCCATAGTCCTGAAAAATTGAATATGTGAGATGCCTGCATAGTTCTCGCGGTGCGAGATGCATTAAAAATCACTGACTGTAGAGGAACCGCTGTCCTGGCACTATGTGGTATTTGAATGCACACCCAGCATCTGGATTGCTCTAGCTCTTGGGCTGCTTTGTGCGCTGTCAGGAGAAAAGTGTTTGCCCCAGTGTGTTTAGTCGGGCTGACCCTCATCACTCCCGACAGGAGTAGGTTGTTCAGGAGCAACAATAGGATTCCCCGCATCCTTCTGTCTTCCCGAGTCCAAAGGCGTTTGTGACCGAGGCCCTCCTGATTGGCTCAGGCTGGCGCCTCCGCACTTCGGGCGCTGCCAGCCTCAACATCCAAGGCTGTACTCTCCACCTCACAAAGCCAGTCAGGAACCTCGGCATCATGTTCGATCAAAAACTTTCCTTCCTCCCCCACATCCGCGCCTTGACCGGCACCGCCTATTTCCACCTGCGCAACATTGCCAGGCTCCGCAACTACCTCACCCCCCGCGCTGCCGAAACACTCGTGCCCGCGTACATCACCTCACGGCTGGACTACGGAAATTCTCTCCTAGTCGGCCTCCCCAGTTCCTCCATTCACAGGCTGCAGGTCATCCCAAACTCTGCAGCCCGTGTACTATCCCGCACCCGCCTCCGTGACCACATAACCCCCACCCTCGCCCGTCTCCACTGGCTCCCCATCCTCCAGAGGATCGAATTTAAGATCCTCGTCCTCACCTACAAGGCCTTACACGCCCTTACCCCGCCCTACCTAGCCGATCTACTCTCCCCCTAAATGCCCACCCGGACCCTCCGTTCAACAGGACCTGCTCCAAGCCCCCCGCCTGAACCGCCCCACCATCGGAGGCCGGGCCTTCAGCTTCTCCGCTCCCACCTTATGGAATGCCATCCCTCAATCCCTCCATTTCGCCTCTTCCCTTTCCTCTTTCAAGGCCGATTGGAGGACTTTCCTCTTCGATCGTGCCTTTTGTTCCACCCCGAACTCTTTTACCTCCCCTTCATGTTTCACCCCTTCCCAAACACTCCCCTCCCAGCTCGGGTCACATGCCTCTTGTTTAGCGCCTTGGGACGTCCCCCCGACGTGAAAGGTGCTATATAAATGTAAATTGTTGTTGTTGTGGGGTTTCCGCAGGCTCCTGTAAATCAAGCACATTATCTGTTATTACCAGTGGTTGTTTAGGTCTCACGTACGGGTGCACAGCTTTCAATTGATTTATGTGGCACCACTTCAAGGGTTTGGTGATGGATGCCGGATTGTGAATTAAATAGACAGCCGGGCTGGCCTTTTCCAGTACCTCAAATGGGCCTTTACATTTTGGGTCGAAGGCCGAGCCTTTTTTTACCATAGTGTCTTACCATTACGTAATCACCGACTCGATTTTCCTGACAATTAACCCCTTGATTACAGTATTTTTGCATAAACGCTTTTGTTTTGCCTGTCTGGGTAGCTACAAACTCATTAGTCATCTGGATGGTTCGCAACATAGTTCTCATCCAAATTTCTTCTGCAGCGCCCTGTAGGACTATATTCGCTTCCTTCTGATTGAGAGCTTCCTGGGTGAGAATCATAGTACAGCCAGGTAGCCTCATTAACCTCCCCGTCATCGCCTGATACGGTGATATTCGAGTGGTAGCTTGAGGTGTTGCTCTTATTGCCATCAGACACATTGGTAAACCTAATGCCCATTTCGTGGGGTGATCTGCACAGAACTTGGATATAGTAATGTTTTTAATGTACGATTAGATCGCTCCACCACTCCTGATGATTGTGGGTGGTAGGCAATGTGCTTCTTGTGATCAATTTCCATTAATTCCATTAATTTCTCAAACACTTCCCCTGTGAAATGTGGCCCCTGATCACTATCCAATACCTCAGGGATTCCCCACCTGCAGATCACCTCACGAAGTAATACTCTGGCTGTTGTAAGAGCGGTGTAGTTCTTTGTGGGAAAAGCCTCTATCCATTTTGTAAATTTGTCGATTATCACGAGGCAGTATTGGAAACCCCTGGGAGCCGTTGGCTCCCAGGGGTTTCCAATACCAATGAAATAAATTTGAACGCTGGCCCAAGGACCTGACGGGGTGGGGTCACATTGGAGGAAGGCCTGTTTTGCACTAGCAGGAGGATTGTGTTGGAGGCAAATAATGCAATGGCGGCAACGATCGCGAATGTCATCGGAAAGACCGGGCCACCACATATATGGTTGGATTTTTTAGATTGTTTTTGCCGCGTTGAAATGGCCCCCAGTAGCATTAGAGTGGTACAGTGAGAAAACAGCATCAGCGCAGCTGGGAGTTGGGGACTTGCTGCCAAAGTTTCTCATGAGAAGAGGGCCGACTGAGCCCATTTCATTACGTGGTGTATGTATTACTGTATGACGTAGCCATTCATAAAGTGGTGTGACGATAGAATTTCCGGCGGCAGAGTCAATATGATATTTTATAGCCTCTTGGTAGGGAGTATATGTCCTCTGAAGGGTAATCAGGTCCTCGGTCGAGGGGAATGTTGAGACAGCCATAACTGGGCTGACATCCGTCGGAGGAGCGGACCATAAAGTTCCTGTAATGGCGGCTTCCTTAGCGAAGGCGTCGGCCTGAACGTTCCCGTCTGAATGAGGGCCATCGCATGTATGTGCTGGAACTTTACCAACGTGGATGGGTAACTTCCGAGAAGACAACAGTGAATGTAACTGTGAGAGCAGTTGGGCATGACAAAATGGTTTGCCCGTTGAGGTGGTAAAATTGCGGCTAGCATAAAGGGGAAGCAGCAAAACGGTGTTTACCACATAGGCGCTGTCTGACCACACGTTTGCCGTGTCCAAAGCCGTTTGTTTGACGGCTACAATGAGGGCCGCGAGTTCGGCAAACTGTGTCGAGTGAGGAACACACTTAAACTGTGAGTAGCCGTCTGGCATGACGACTGCAAACCCTGTATGTGGTGTCCCGTTTACGTAGTATGATGACCCGTCAATGTAGACGTTCACTGGCAGGGGCCATTGAGAGTCAGCCTCGAAGGGAACCACCGATACCTTGTCTTGCTGGAAGTTCGTATCCGGGAGGGGGCACGTATGTGGCTCTCCTGAGTATAATAACAATTGCGGCATGAGTGTTGTTGGTGAAGCGACCACCGATAAGTTAGTAGATGCCAGGGCAAGGGCCCATCGGGTGAGCCGTTGGGACAACACCAAAGTTGTGCCTGGATTCGTAACCAATTTCGCTGAGGTATGTAGAACAATCTTTTGTAACCCGACCACGTACCAGAAATAATCAATTGCCCAACACACAGCAAGGAGATGTTTTTCGCAATTTCAGCAAACTGAGGGATAAACTGGCGTTGGTATCCAACCAGGCCAAGGAAAGAGCGCAACGCTGTCTTTGTCACTGGTAGGGGCAGTCATTGTATGATTTCCGTCTTATGGGGGTCTGGGCGCAATCCATCGGCGTTCAGCTGTACCCCTAAAAAGGTGACACATGACTGGGCGAGTTTTACCTTGGTAGGATTCAGCTTGAACCCAGCCTCATGTAGCGACGCAAGGACTTGAGTAAGGACGTCGGCGTGTTCCTTCTCTGAGGGGGAAGCAATCAGAATATCGTCCACATACTGGAGTACTCGGGAGGAGTGACGTGGTTGTAAAGAGCATGGCGCGTTCACCATATGTAGATGTAATATTGTGGGGGAATTGTGGAACCCCTGCGGGAGAACTGTCCAGGTATACTGCTGGCCGTTGAAAGTAAAAGCGAATTTGTGTTGGTCTTCCAGTCGCACCGGAACGCTCCAGAAACCGTTGGAAATATCGAGTGTGAAGAATATCGAGCAGGCAATAGGTATCTCCTGCAACAGTGCACTCATATCGCTGACCAGTGGGGCACACACCGGGGTTACCGAATTCAACTGGCGATAATCAATTGTTAACCGCCAAGAGCCATCCGGCTTCTTGGCGGGCCAAATTGGTGAATTGGTGGTGAACAGGCCCGTCCGTATCACCCCCTGCGATAAAAGGCTGGAAATAGCCGTCTCTAGGTACGGAACGCTTTTTGTTTATATGGGGAATGGGTAGGGCCGTTGATGCACTCGACCTCGGAGACTCCGCCACAATCGTGTTTGTGGGTGGCTATAATATTGGGGAACTTGGACAACAGTGCCATTACCCAGTCAAGTTTACAAGTAAATTTATAAATGTGCAGCGCCGCCTTTTTAATGGCATGTACAGAGTGACAGTCTAGCACCTCACCATACCCTGTATTCTCATCGTGGAGGGCGTGTAGCCATAAACATGAATTAGCATAATCGAGAACTGCCCCCCTGTCATTCAACTCGTCCCCTCCTAGAATCCCTGGTTCTGACATTTGAGGTACTACTGTTAGGTTCAGAAATTTAGACAATCTGTAGCTAGAAAATAATCAGTCAAAAACAAGTAAGTAGGTTCAGCAAAAACGATTTATTCAACTACATGCATATAAGTCATCAATTAGACTCATATGCCCATAGGGTCAGTTGTCTCTCAGACAGACAAAGGACCACGTGTCCAGCGTTTTCACATCTTTTATACAGTAAAAGAGATATATCTTAAGAAAGGGGTAGTCCCTTTCTTAAACCAATTACAATACAGTCACGTACACATATTGAAACTGGATATTACTAGCCCAAACTGCCTTTTTGCCTCCTGCACAATTCGTTAGTTTCACACAGTTTTATTATTCTCGCTTATCTCTTCTGTCGTACCCAAGGCCGTATCTGCGGATCACAACCAAGGCTGCAGTTTTCACAGAAGAGATAATAAACAAGCTGTTAGCCCATTATTTTGTTAGGTCAATAATCTAACTAATCTGATTTCGATTATGGCTTTGCAACAAGTATTAGTAAAGCATTCTATTTAATTAAATCATCTATCAGGTAAAAACAAGGCTTTGTTTTTACTCACATGCTGCCACCAAACAAGTTTCTAGAAAATATAACAGAACCATTTTCTCCTCCAACATTTCCTCCTTTTTATGATATTTCAATAAACTTGTCGCTCAACCTTTTTTACATACAACAGTATTTTACATCAGTATAAACCCTCCATCCGACAAGCGGTTTTTTGGGGGGAAACGTCATGAGTTACCATTTGCAGTAGTTAGTTGGGGAACAGTTGATTTAAATGGAGGTCATCCTCTTCGTCTGGTAGATATACATCATCCTCCTTCAGTAATGTTATACATTCTTGGTGTGACAGCATTAAAGTACTTGGGAACATTTTTACAATCATACCGCGAATCAAGGGCACAAGACAACAGGAAAACAGCATGAGTACAACGATTACTATTAGTAGGTACATGCCAAGCTTCCATAGCCATGCCCCCCACCCCCAACCGGAGAGCCATGTGCCTAACCAATCCGATGGTCTCTCGGGTTCTCGGATAGCGGAGCGCATGTGAGATATCACATTAGTTAAGTTAGCGTGCCCATCTGGTATGTAGAAGCAACAACTGGTACCAAGCATTTTGCAGACCCCTCCTCTCTCTGCTGTTAACATATCTAAGACCAGTCGGTGCTGTAGTACCGCCTTCCTGATTGACCCTATTTCGCCATCAATCACCACGACTGCTTCTTCCGTCTCATTAGCTAAGGCATGTAGTTGGGCTGCCAGGCCATTTATTTTAGTCAGTGCCCCTCCCACTCCAATATTGGCCCAAAATGACCAGCCCAATATTTCTCCCTGAGTGGTCCATGGGTTCATAGTGGTATACCCATGATAGTTCCCTGTGGATGAAGATCGCTTTACCCGGTGACTTATTTCCGTGTTAGTATGCATATCATCCTCTGTTCCCAAAGGATATACTGCGATACCAGTGGTCACAATGGCCTGGTAGCAGCAACCTGTCGATAGATGTGGTAACTGCAAGTAGGCCGTTCGCCCACAAATCCAAACCATAGCTCCCTTACCTGGGTCCTGTAAGGTTGAATCAGAGGTAATTTCTCTCAAAGTCATATTAGCTTTTTTAATAGTGCATTTTTGGGAGGTGAAATTAGCAATTATACGGACACTGCAAACACTATGTCCCACAGATTGTCCTGTGTTCACCTGGGTACATAAACATGCTTCACCTTCCCTGTATGGTACTCGATACGTGGGGTTATACTGGTGGTCCTGGGAGCTTCTGGAATTGGTGGGTATGGAGTGACTAACGTTGTTGACCGCATTATAGGCCATGATCAACAAGTGAGCCATGCCATTGGGGATAGCATCGTTTCTTGTTGTCCCGTTCAAATGTTTATCTACCGTCAATGGTACAACATGCAGTCTTGAGCTCATTTGTTGGCAAATCCAACAATGTTTCATTGCCAGGGTCTCGGCTTGCAGTATAGACAGAGCACATGCATGATTGTCACTATAAATGTGCAAGGCTCTGGCCGCGGACTCAGTATCTCTTTCAGTGAGTGTCCAGTCATCCCCTTCCCCTGATATCTCACATGCGCTCCGCTATCCGGGAACCCGAGAGACCATCGGATTGGTTAGGCACATGGCTCTCCGGTTGGGGGTGGGGGGCATGGCTATGGAAGCTTGGCATGTACCTACTAATAGTAATCGTTGTACTCATGCTGTTTTCCTGTTGTCTTGTGCCCTTGATTCGCGGTATGATTGTAAAACTGTTCCCAAGTACTTTAATGCTGTCACACCAAGAATGTATAACATTACTGAAGGAGGATGATGTATATCTACCAGACAATCAATTCTTCCTCCTTGGAAGTGGGGCCCTTAGTTATTTCTGCAACTATTGAATGTTGGGGACTAAGGACATCAATGATTATCTTTTGGTACCATATGGCCTTTCAATGCCGCACCACCATATTCCTGCGTCGGAATTGGCAAGACTTGTGATTTTTACCTCAGCTCCATTGCTATTTTGTTCCTTCGATATACTAAATCGGGACCCTGTGGCATGTCCATTATTGTCTTTAGCGGATGCTACCACTAAATGCCAATCATAGGGTCCACAGGGGTTTTTGCAGAGGTACTGCAACCTCTGAAACCACAATATTCTAAATCAGTGTTACCGACTGAATCATAAAACCATAGAATCTTACAGCACAGAAGGAGACATTCAGCTCATTAATTGTACCTGTGCCAGCTGTCACTCTTTAAAAATCTAACCAATTAGTCCCACACACTCGCTCTTTTCCCATACACTTCCCACTTTTTCATTTTCAAGTATATTCCCAATTCTCTGCTGAAAGTTATTATTTAATCTGTTATCACAGGCAGTGTAATTCAGATCATAACAACTCATTGCATAAATGTTTTTTTCCCTTATCCTCTGGTTCTTTTGCTGATGATATTAAATATGTGCTCTCTCTTATGCTGAGACATTTATCCGTGTTTTCAATTGTTCTCCCGACATGAAAGGTGCTATGTAACTGCAATTTGTTGTTGTCATTAGTTTATTCAAATTTTGTCCTAATTCTTTTATTTGATGGGTTTTGGTTGATATTGTTGTTTTATTTCTTTAATAAATTTCATTGTTAATAAAAGTATTTCAAATATCTAACTTAAAAAAATTAAGGATGAATTTGCCAAATCTGGATGCCAGAAAATGTTACATAAATAGATTAAATCTGTAACGACAGGAAGGTGGGTGAGGGAGGGGGTGAAGGAGAGAATTTCTCCACCTAAATGCGCAGATGTGGAGGAGTCAGCAATATGAATTTAGGGTAAATTCACTATTGCTGACTCCTCCGCATCTGCGCATTTAGGTGGAGAAATTCTCTCCTTCACCCCCTCCCTCACTCACTAGTCTACTGGAATTATTTTATGAGTTAGCTGTTGTCTGTTTGGCTCACTAATGGAATGATTCAGAGAGCAGCCTGGATTTATACTTCAAGCTATCAATTGCTCTCCATGGAGTTGCAAGAGATCTGAGCCTGCAGGGCTCTGTGAAGTAAGGCCCTTTTCAGTCTTTGACACTCTACCCTGTGTTAAAGGAAAGCAAATTGTTGTTTTTAATTCTGGTCTGCTGCCCAATCATTTTGAAGGACCTTTTTTTGAGTGGAACGAGAGTGGATTTTCACTGGTTCAATCGTCTTTGGAGAAGGTGTGAGATGGGGTAACAGTCATCAGTTTCATATTCAATCTTTGCAGGGACTTGAAGATGTTTGATTCCAAGACAAAATCGAGTAGTGACCGTGTATTTTGTAGATGATTTGTGCACAACAGTGTCCCATAAACTACCAAGAAATGAATGAACCAATTTTATACTTGGGATTCTTGTGGCCAGAACATCAGGAGAATCTTCCTTCTGTATTAAAAACATAATAAATCCTGAAACAGGACAAGAGCTTTTAAATTCTGCTTGGTTCTTTGGCTTGAGAGATGTTTTTCAGAAATCAATGCCAACACATGATTGTTGGGATTTCACATCTCGAGAGCCGGGACCCAACAAGCCTTGGTAAAGTTGTAAACGATTTTATTACAATAAGTATGGTTTAAGAGATATACAAATGATTAAAGTAATAATATGTAATAGTATGTAACGGTATATATGTATGTAACAGTATAGTATATAATGATTAAAGTAATAGTATGTAACAGTATGTAATATTTAATAGTAAATTTATAAATGATAGGTTCACATACAATATCTGATATAAAATGTTTCGAGACTCATACTAACACCCAATGAATTCTGCAGAAAGTTGATTTATCCAGGTCTTGTTCAGTACTATGGTCAATTCTCCATTATACTCACACCAACTAGTTTACTTGGGATTCTTGTGGCCAGAACATCAGGAGAATCTTCCTTCTGTATTAAAAACATAATAAATCCTGAAACAGGACAAGAGCTTTTAAATTCTGCTTGGTTCTTTGGCTTGAGAGATGTTTATTATATTATATTATATTACAGTTTATTACTGTATATTATCACATTCCCCCTCTCTCTCTCCCTCCTGTCCCCCTGTCTCTCTCTCTCTCCCCCCACCCCCTCCCTCCCTGCCCCCCTGTTTCTCCCCCTCTCCCCCTGTCTCTCTCTCCCTGTCCCCTCCTCCCCCTCTCCCTCCTCCCCTTGTATACCTGTATATTGTATTCGAGGACTACGTAATATGGCGGCTTGACGGCGACACCTCGATCTGTGCATTGTGTATGGAGATGAGCATTCCAGTTCTCTTTTTAGTTCAGTGGGAAAGACAGGGAGGGTTGATGTGGTGACGTTTTAAAGGCGAGTGGGTGGCACTGAACTGAAAAGAGAACTGGAATGTTCATCTCCCTACACAATGCACACACCGAGGTGTCGCCGTCAAGCCGCCATATTACGTAGTCCTCGAATACAATATACGAATACAGGTATACAAGGGGGTGGGGGGAGAGGGAGAGGAGCGGAGAGGGTGGAAGGGAGGGAGAGAGAGAGAGACAGGGGGAGGGGAGATAGGGGGACAGGGAGGGAGATGGGGGGGAGAGAGAGGGGGACAGGGAGGGGGTGGGGGGCGCAGAGAGAGAGAGACAGGGGCAGAGACAGGGGGACAGGGAGGGGGGGGAGGGGGCGAGAGAGGGGAGAGAGAGAAGGCGAATGTGATAATATACAGTTTATGTGATAGATAGATGGATGGATGGATGGATGGATAGATAGACACACAGAGAGATATTTACCTCCTGAGGAGATAGGCCCACACCTGAGCCAGATCCACATCCTCCCCCCCTCCCCCTCCCTCCCTCTCTCCCCTCTCTCTCTCCCCTGTCCCTCTCTCTCTCCTGTCACACTCTCTCCCCTGTCACACTCTCTCTCCCCTCTCCCCCCTCTCCTTCTCTCTCCCCGTCACTCTCTCTCCCCTCTCTCTGTCTCTCTCTCCCCTGTCCCTCTCTCCCCTGTCACACTCTCTCCCCTCTCTCTGTCTCTCTCTCCCATGTCCCTCTCTCCCCTGTCACACACACTCTCGTCGCATCGAGGACCAACCAAAATGGCGACCTCGGACAATCGGTTAGCGGCACTTTGTGGAGGAGATGAACATTCCAGTTCTCTTTTCAGTCCAGTGGTGGGTGGCAGATGACAACGTTACTTGAAGGAGGAGACAAACGCGTCATCAAACTGAGTCAATTTGTGTGATGGCGGCGACAGAGATGCGGAGAGAGGGAGAGGGAGAGAGAGAGAGAGAAACCTGTCCACAGCCCGCGATGCACCCACGGAGAGAGAGAGAAGGTGAGGGGGATCTTTTTATCGTCTGAGATACAGAGAGAGACATACACTCTCAAAGAGAGAGAGGTGTATATGAGAGAGACATGTATATTTCCGCAGCCTGTGATTTACAGAGATAAAGAGACTTCTCTAAAGCCTGAGACACTCTAACAGAGACATATACTCTGTCTTAGACACACAAACCCACCGTGAGACACACACTTTGTCTGTCTCACACACAAAAGGGCACACACACAGAAACACCCCCAAAAAAAAACATTCACCCCCACACACATTGACGGAGAGAGAGGGAGACACACAAAGGCCTCAGTTTCTGGTCATCACGAATCACAGGCACAGACACTCACAGCGACACACACAGCCACCCCTCACACACACACAGCCACCCCTCACACACACACAGCCACCCCTCACACACACACAGCCACCCCTCACACACACACAGCCACCCCTCACACACACACAGCCACCCCTCACACACAGCCACCCCTCACACACACACAGCCACCCCTCACACACACACAGCCACCCCTCACACACACACAGCCACCCCTCACACACACACAGCCACCCCTCACACACACAGCCACCCCTCACACACACAGCCACCCCTCACACACACACAGCCACCCCTCACACACACACAGCCACCCCTCACACACACACAGCCACCCCTCACACACACACAGCCACCCCTCACACACACACAGCCACCCCTCACACACACACAGCCACCCCTCACACACACACAGCCACCCCTCACACACACACAGCCACCCCTCACACACACAGCCACCCCTCACACACACACAGCCACCCCTCACACAAACACAGCCACCCCTCACACACAGCCACCCCTCACACACACACAGCCACCCCTCACACACACAGCCACCCCTCACACACACAGCCACCCCTCACACACACAGCCACCCCTCACACACACACAGCCACCCCTCACACACACAGCCACCCCTCACACACACAGCCACCCCTCACACACACACACACAGCCACCCCTCACACACACAGCCACCCCCTCACACACAGCCACCCCCTCACACACAGCCACCCCTCACACACACAGCCACCCCTCACACACACAGCCACCCCTCACACACACACAGCCACCCCTCACACACACAGCCACCCCTCACACACACAGCCACCCCTCACACACACACACACAGCCACCCCTCACACACACAGCCACCCCTCACACACACAGCCACCCCTCACACACACAGCCACCCCTCACACACACAGCCACCCCTCACACACACAGCCACCCCTCACACACACACAGCCACCCCTCACACACACAGCCACCCCTCACACACAGCCACCCCTCACACACAGCCACCCCTCACACACACAGCCACCCCTCACACACACACAGCCACCCCTCACACACACAGTCACCCCTCACACACACACAGCCACCCCTCACACACACACAGCCACCCCTCACACACACACAGCCACCCCTCACACACACAGCCACCCCTCACACACACAGCCACCCCTCACACACACAGCCACCCCTCACACACACAGCCACCCCTCACACACACAGCCACCCCTCACACACACAGCCACCCCTCACACACAGCCACCCCTCACACACAGCCACCCCTCACACACACAGCCACCCCTCACACACACACAGCCACCCCTCACACACACAGCCAGCCCTCACACACACACACAGCCACCCCTCACACACACAGCCACCCCTCACACACACAGCCACCCCTCACACACACACAGCCACCCCTCACACACACACAGCCACCCCTCACACACACAGCCACCCCTCACACACACACAGCCACCCCTCACACACACAGCCACCCCTCACACACACAGCCACCCCTCACACACACAGCCACCCCTCACACACAGCCACCCCTCACACACAGCCACCCCTCACACACACACAGCCACCCCTCACACACACACAGCCACCCCCTCACACACACAGCCACCCCTCACACACACAGCCACCCCTCACACACAGCCACCCCTCACACACACAGCCACCCCTCACACACAGCCACCCCTCACACACACAGCCACCCCTCACACACAGCCACCCCTCACACACACAGCCACCCCTCACACACACACAGCCACCCCCTCACACACACAGCCACCCCTCACACACACAGCCACCCCTCACACACAGCCACCCCTCACACACACAGCCACCCCTCACACACACACAGCCACCCCTCACACACACAGCCACCCCCTCACACACACAGCCACCCCTCACACACACAGCCACCCCTCACACACAGCCACCCCTCACACACACACAGCCACCCCCTCACACACACAGCCACCCCTCACACACAGCCACCCCTCACACACACACAGCCACCCCCTCACACACACAGCCACCCCTCACACACAGCCACCCCTCACACACACAGCCACCCCTCACACACACACAGCCACCCCTCACACACACAGCCACCCCTCACACACACAGCCACCCCTCACGCACACAGCCACCCCTCACACACAGCCACCCCTCACACACACAGCCACCCCTCACACACACACAGCCACCCCTCACACACACAGCCACCCCTCACACACACAGCCACCCCTCACACACACACAGCCACCCCTCACACACACACAGCCACCCCTCACACACACAGCCACCCCTCACACACACAGCCACCCCTCACACACAGCCACCCCTCACACACACACAGCCACCCCTCACACACAGCCACCCCTCACACACAGCCACCCCTCACACACACACAGCCACCCCTCACACACACAGCCACCCCTCACACACAGCCACTCCTCACACACACACAGCCACCCCTCACACACACAGCCACCCCTCACACACAGCCACCCCTCACACACACACAGCCACCCCTCACACACATCCACCCCTCACACACACACAGCCACCCCTCACACACACAGCCACCCCTCACACACAGCCACTCCTCACACACACACAGCCACCCCTCACACACACAGCCACCCCTCACACACACACAGCCACCCCTCACACACAGCCACCCCTCACACACACACAGCCACCCCTCACACACACACAGCCACCCCTCACACACACACAGCCACCCCTCACACACACACAGCCACCCCTCACACACACACAGCCACCCCTCACACACACACAGCCACCCCTCACACACACACAGCCACCCCTCACACACACACAGCCACCCCTCACACACAGCCACCCCTCACACACGCAGCCACCCCTCACACACACAGCCACCCCTCACACACACAGCCACCCCTCACACACACAGCCACCCCTCACACACGCAGCCACCCCTCACACACACAGCCACCCCCTCACACACACAGCCACCCCTCACACACACAGCCACCCCTCACACACAGCCACCCCTCACACACACAGCCACCCCTCACACACACAGCCACCCCTCACACACACAGCCACTCCTCACACACAGCCACCCCTCACACACACACAGCCACCCCCTCACACACACATCCACCCCTCACACACACACAGCCACCCCTCACACATAGCCACCCCTCACACAAACAGCCACCCCTCACACACACAGCCACCCCCTCACACACACAGCCACCCCTCACACACACACAGCCACCCCTCACACACAGCCACCCCTCACACACACAGCCACCCCTCACACACACAGCCACCCCTCACACACACACAGCCACCCCTCACACACACACAGCCACCCCTCACACACACAGCCACCCCTCACACACAGCCACCCCTCACACACAGCCACCCCTCACACACACAGCCACCCCTCACACACACAGCCACCCCTCACACACACAGCCACCCCTCACACACACACAGCCACCCCTCACACACAGCCACCCCTCACACACACACAGCCACCCCCTCACACACACAGCCACCCCTCACACACAGCCACCCCTCACACACACACAGCCACCCCCTCACACACACAGCCACCCCTCACACACAGCCACCACTCACACACACACAGCCACCCCCTCACACACACAGCCACCCCTCACACACACAGCCACCCCTCACACACAGCCACCCCTCACACACACAGCCACCCCTCACACACACACAGCCACCCCTCACACACACAGCCACCCCTCACACACACAGCCACCCCTCACACACACAGCCACCCCTCACACACAGCCACCCCTCACACACACAGCCACCCCTCACACACACACAGCCACCCCTCACACACACAGCCACCCCTCACACACACAGCCACCCCTCACACACACACAGCCACCCCTCACACACACAGCCACCCCTCACACACACAGCCACCCCTCACACACACAGCCACCCCTCACACACACACAGCCACCCCTCACACACACAGCCACCCCTCACACACACAGCCACCCCTCACACACAGCCACCCCTCACACACACACAGCCACCCCTCACACACAGCCACGCCTCACACACAGCCACCCCTCACACACACAGCCACCCCTCACACACAGCCACCCCTCACACACAGCCACCCCTCACACACACAGCCACCCCTCACACACACACAGCCACCCCTCACACACACAGCCAGCCCTCACACACACACACAGCCACCCCTCACACACACAGCCACCCCTCACACACACAGCCACCCCTCACACACACACAGCCACCCCTCACACACACACAGCCACCCCTCACACACACAGCCACCCCTCACACACACACAGCCACCCCTCACACACACAGCCACCCCTCACACACACAGCCACCCCTCACACACACAGCCACCCCTCACACACAGCCACCCCTCACACACAGCCACCCCTCACACACACACAGCCACCCCTCACACACACACAGTCACCCCCTCACACACACAGCCACCCCTCACACACACAGCCACCCCTCACACACAGCCACCCCTCACACACACAGCCACCCCTCACACACAGCCACCCCTCACACACACAGCCACCCCTCACACACAGCCACCCCTCACACACACAGCCACCCCTCACACACACACAGCCACCCCCTCACACACACAGCCACCCCTCACACACAGCCACCCCTCACACACACACAGCCACCCCCTCACACACACAGCCACCCCTCACACACACAGCCACCCCTCACACACAGCCACCCCTCACACACACAGCCACCCCTCACACACACACAGCCACCCCTCACACACACAGCCACCCCCTCACACACACAGCCACCCCTCACACACACAGCCACCCCTCACACACAGCCACCCCTCACACACACACAGCCACCCCCTCACACACACAGCCACCCCTCACACACAGCCACCCCTCACACACACACAGCCACCCCCTCACACACACAGCCACCCCTCACACACAGCCACCCCTCACACACACAGCCACCCCTCACACACACACAGCCACCTCTCACACACACAGCCACCCCTCACACACACAGCCACCCCTCACACACACAGCCACCCCTCACACACAGCCACCCCTCACACACACAGCCACCCCTCACACACACACAGCCACCCCTCACACACACAGCCACCCCTCACACACACAGCCACCCCTCACACACACACAGCCACCCCTCACACACACAGCCACCCCTCACACACACAGCCACCCCTCACACACACAGCCACCCCTCACACACACACAGCCACCCCTCACACACACAGCCACCCCTCACACACACAGCCACCCCTCACACACAGCCACCCCTCACACACACACAGCCACCCCTCACACACAGCCACCCCTCACACACATCCACCCCTCACACACACACAGCCACCCCTCACACACACAGCCACCCCTCACACACAGCCACTCCTCACACACACACAGCCACCCCTCACACACACAGCCACCCCTCACACACACACAGCCACCCCTCACACACAGCCACCCCTCACACACACACAGCCACCCCTCACACACACACAGCCACCCCTCACACACACACAGCCACCCCTCACACACACACAGCCACCCCTCACACACACACAGCCACCCCTCACACACACACAGCCACCCCTCACACACACACAGCCACCCCTCACACACACACAGCCACCCCTCACACACACACAGCCACCCCTCACACACAGCCACCCCTCACACACGCAGCCACCCCTCACACACACAGCCACCCCTCACACACACAGCCACCCCTCACACACACAGCCACCCCTCACACACACAGCCACCCCTCACACACAGCCACCCCTCACACACACAGCCACCCCTCACACACACAGCCACCCCTCACACACACAGCCACTCCTCACACACAGCCACCCCTCACACACACACAGCCACCCCCTCACACACACATCCACCCCTCACACACACACAGCCACCCCTCACACATAGCCACCCCTCACACAAACAGCCACCCCTCACACACACAGCCACCCCCTCACACACACAGCCACCCCTCACACACACACAGCCACCCCTCACACACAGCCACCCCTCACACACACAGCCACCCCTCACACACACAGCCACCCCTCACACACACACAGCCACCCCTCACACACACACAGCCACCCCTCACACACACAGCCACCCCTCACACACAGCCACCCCTCACACACAGCCACCCCTCACACACACAGCCACCCCTCACACACACAGCCACCCCTCACACACACAGCCACCCCTCACACACACACAGCCACCCCTCACACACAGCCACCCCTCACACACACAGCCACCCCTCACACACACAGCCACCCCTCACACACACAGCCACCCCTCACACACAGCCACCCCTCACAAACACACAGCCACCCCCTCACACACACAGCCACCCCTCACACACAGCCACCCCTCACACACACACAGCCACCCCCTCACACACACAGCCACCCCTCACACACAGCCACCACTCACACACACACAGCCACCCCCTCACACACACAGCCACCCCTCACACACACAGCCACCCCTCACACACAGCCACCCCTCACACACACAGCCACCCCTCACACACACACAGCCACCCCTCACACACAGCCACCCCTCACACACACAGCCACCCCTCACACACACACAGCCACCCCTCACACACACAGCCACCCCTCACACACACAGCCACCCCTCACACACACACAGCCACCCCTCACACACACAGCCACCCCTCACACACACAGCCACCCCTCACACACACAGCCACCCCTCACACACACACAGCCACCCCTCACACACACAGCCACCCCTCACACACACAGCCACCCCTCACACACAGCCACCCCTCACACACACACAGCCACCCCACACACACAGCCACCCCTCACACACAGCCACCCCTCACACACATCCACCCCTCACACACACACAGCCACCCCTCACACACACAGCCACCCCTCACACACAGCCACTCCTCACACACACACAGCCACCCCTCACACACACAGCCACCCCTCACACACACACAGCCACCCCTCACACACAGCCACCCCTCACACACACACAGCCACCCCTCACACACACACAGCCACCCCTCACACACACACAGCCACCCCTCACACACACACAGCCACCCCTCACACACACACAGCCACCCCTCACACACACACAGCCACCCCTCACACACACACAGCCACCCCTCACACACACACAGCCACCCCTCACACACACACAGCCACCCCTCACACACAGCCACCCCTCACACACGCAGCCACCCCTCACACACACAGCCACCCCTCACACACACAGCCACCCCTCACACACACAGCCACCCCTCACACACACAGCCACCCCTCACACACAGCCACCCCTCACACACACAGCCACCCCTCACACACACAGCCACCCCTCACACACACAGCCACTCCTCACACACAGCCACCCCTCACACACACACAGCCACCCCCTCACACACACATCCACCCCTCACACACACACAGCCACCCCTCACACATAGCCACCCCTCACACAAACAGCCACCCCTCACACACACAGCCACCCCCTCACACACACAGCCACCCCTCACACACACACAGCCACCCCTCACACACAGCCACCCCTCACACACACAGCCACCCCTCACACACACAGCCACCCCTCACACACACACAGCCACCCCTCACACACACAGCCACCCCTCACACACACAGCCACCCCTCACACACACAGCCACCCCTCACACACACAGCCACCCCTCACACACACAGCCACCCCTCACACACACACAGCCACCCCTCACACACAGCCACCCCTCACACACACAGCCACCCCTCACACACACAGCCACCCCTCACACACACAGCCACCCCTCACACACAGCCACCCCTCACAAACACACAGCCACCCCCTCACACACACAGCCACCCCTCACACACAGCCACCCCTCACACACACACAGCCACCCCCTCACACACACAGCCACCCCTCACACACAGCCACCCCTCACACACACACAGCCACCCCCTCACACACACAGCCACCCCTCACACACACAGCCACCCCTCACACACAGCCACCCCTCACACACACAGCCACCCCTCACACACACACAGCCACCCCTCACACACACAGCCACCCCTCACACACACAGCCACCCCTCACACACACAGCCACCCCTCACACACAGCCACCCCTCACACACACAGCCACCCCTCACACACACACAGCCACCCCTCACACACACAGCCACCCCTCACACACACAGCCACCCCTCACACACACACAGCCACCCCTCACACACACAGCCACCCCTCACACACACAGCCACCCCTCACACACACAGCCACCCCTCACACACACACAGCCACCCCTCACACACACAGCCACCCCTCACACACACAGCCACCCCTCACACACAGCCACCCCTCACACACACACAGCCACCCCTCACACACAGCCACCCCTCACACACAGCCACCCCTCACACACAGCCACCCCTCACACACACACAGCCACCCCTCACACACACAGCCACCCCTCACACACAGCCACTCCTCACACACACACAGCCACCCCTCACACACACAGCCACCCCTCACACACACACAGCCACCCCTCACACACACACAGCCACCCCTCACACACAGCCACCCCTCACACACACACAGCCACCCCTCACACACACACAGCCACCCCTCACACACACACAGCCACCCCTCACACACACAGCCACCCCTCACACACACACAGCCACCCCTCACACACACACAGCCACCCCTCACACACACACAGCCACCCCTCACACACACAGCCACCCCTCACACACGCAGCCACCCCTCACACACACAGCCACCCCTCACACACACAGCCACCCCTCACACACACAGCCACCCCTCACACACACAGCCACCCCTCACACACAGCCACCCCTCACACACACAGCCACCCCTCACACACACAGCCACCCCTCACACACACAGCCACTCCTCACACACAGCCACCCCTCACACACACACAGCCACCCCCTCACACACACAGCCACCCCTCACACACACACAGCCACCCCTCACACACAGCCACCCCTCACACAAACAGCCACCCCTCACACACACAGCCACCCCTCACACACACACAGCCACCCCTCACACACACAGCCACCCTCTCACACACACAGCCACCCCTCACACACACAGCCACCCCCTCACACACACAGCCACCCCTCACACACACACAGCCACCCCTCACACACAGCCACCCCTCACACACACAGCCACCCCTCACACACACAGCCACCCCTCACACACACACAGCCACCCCTCACACACACAGCCACCCCTCACACACACAGCCACCCCTCACACACACAGCCACCCCTCACACACACAGCCACCCCTCACACACACAGCCACCCCTCACACACACACAGCCACCCCTCACACACAGCCACCCCTCACACACACAGCCACCCCTCACACACACAGCCACCCCTCACACACACAGCCACCCCTCACACACAGCCACCCCTCACAAACACACAGCCACCCCCTCACACACACAGCCACCCCTCACACACACACAGCCACCCCCTCACACACACAGCCACCCCTCACACACAGCCACCCCTCACACACACAGCCAGCCCTCACACACACACAGCCACCCCTCTCACACACACAGCCACCCCTCTCACACACACAGCCACCCCTCACACACAAAGCCACCCCTCACACACACACAGCCACCCCCTCACACACAGCCACCCCTCACACACAGCCACCCCTCACACACACACAGCCAGCCCTCACACACAGCCACCCCTCACACACAGCCACTACTCACACACACACAGCCACCCCTCACACACAGCCAGCCCTCACACACACACAGCCACCCCTCACACACACACAGCCACCCCTCACACACACAGCCACCCTTCACACACACACAGCCACCCCCTCACACACAGCCACCCCTCACACACATAGCCACCCCTCACACACAGCCACCCCTCACACACACAGCCACCCCTCACACACACAGCCACCCCTCACACACACAGCCACCCCTCACACACAGCCACCCCTCACACACACACAGCCACCCCCTCACACACACAGCCACCCCTCACACACAGCCACCCCTCACACACACAGCCACCCCTCACACACAGCCACCCCTCACACACACACAGCCACCCCTCACACACACACACAGCCACCCCTCACACACACACAGCCACCCCTCACACACACACAGCCACCCCTCACACACAGCCACCCCTCACACACACACAGCCACCCCTCACACACACACAGCCACCCCTCACACACACACAGCCACCCCTCACACACACACAGCCACCCCTCACACACACACAGCCACCCCTCACACACACACAGCCACCCCTCACACACACAGCCACCCCTCACACACACAGCCACCCCTCACACACACAGCCACCCCTCACACACACAGCCACCCCTCACACACACAGCCACCCCTCACACACAGCCACCCCTCACACACACAGCCACCCCTCACACACACAGCCACCCCTCACACACACAGCCACCCCTCACACACAGCCACCCCTCACACACACACAGCCACCCCCTCACACACACAGCCACCCCTCACACACACACAGCCACCCCTCACACACAGCCACCCCTCACACACACAGCCACCCCTCACACACACAGCCACCCCTCACACACACACAGCCACCCCTCACACACACAGCCACCCCTCTCACACACACAGCCACCCCTCACACACAGCCACCCCTCACACACACAGCCACCCCTCACACACACAGCCACCCCTCACACACACACAGCCACCCCTCACACACAGCCACCCCTCACACACACACAGCCACCCCTCACACACAGCCACCCCTCACACACACACAGCCACCCCTCACACACACACAGCCACCCCTCACACACACACAGCCACCCCTCACACACACAGCCACCCCTCACACACACACAGCCACCCCTCACACACAGCCACCCCTCACACACACAGCCACCCCTCACACACACAGCCACCCCTCACACACACACAGCCACCCCTCACACACACAGCCACCCCTCACACACACAGCCACCCCTCACACACACAGCCACCCCTCACACACACAGCCACCCCTCACACACACAGCCACCCCTCACACACACACAGCCACCCCTCACACACAGCCACCCCTCACACACACAGCCACCCCTCACACACACAGCCACCCCTCACACACACACAGCCACCCCTCACACACACAGCCACCCCTCACACACACAGCCACCCCTCACACACACAGCCACCCCTCACACACACAGCCACCCCTCACACACACAGCCACCCCTCACACACACACAGCCACCCCTCACACACAGCCACCCCTCACACACACAGCCACCCCTCACACACACAGCCACCCCTCACACACACAGCCACCCCTCACACACAGCCACCCCTCACAAACACACAGCCACCCCCTCACACACACAGCCACCCCTCACACACACACAGCCACCCCCTCACACACACAGCCACCCCTCACACACAGCCACCCCTCACACACACACAGCCACCCCCTCACACACACAGCCATCCCTCACACACACAGCCAGCCCTCACACACACACAGCCACCCCTCTCACACACACAGCCACCCCTCTCACACACACAGCCACCCCTCACACACAAAGCCACCCCTCACACACACACAGCCACCCCCTCACACACAGCCACCCCTCACACACAGCCACCCCTCACACACACACAGCCAGCCCTCACACACAGCCACCCCTCACACACAGCCACTACTCACACACACACAGCCACCCCTCACACACAGCCAGCCCTCACACACACACAGCCACCCCTCACACACACACAGCCACCCCTCACACACACAGCCACCCTTCACACACACACAGCCACCCCCTCACACACAGCCACCCCTCACACACATAGCCACCCCTCACACACAGCCACCCCTCACACACACAGCCACCCCTCACACACACAGCCACCCCTCACACACACAGCCACCCCTCACACACAGCCACCCCTCACACACACACAGCCACCCCCTCACACACACAGCCACCCCTCACACACAGCCACCCCTCACACACACAGCCACCCCTCACACACAGCCACCCCTCACACACACACAGCCACCCCTCACACACACACACAGCCACCCCTCACACACACACAGCCACCCCTCACACACACACAGCCACCCCTCACACACAGCCACCCCTCACACACACACAGCCACCCCTCACACACACACAGCCACCCCTCACACACACACAGCCACCCCTCACACACACACAGCCACCCCTCACACACACACAGCCACCCCTCACACACACACAGCCACCCCTCACACACACAGCCACCCCTCACACACACAGCCACCCCTCACACACACAGCCACCCCTCACACACACAGCCACCCCTCACACACACAGCCACCCCTCACACACAGCCACCCCTCACACACACAGCCACCCCTCACACACACAGCCACCCCTCACACACACAGCCACCCCTCACACACAGCCACCCCTCACACACACACAGCCACCCCTCACACACACAGCCACCCCTCACACACACACAGCCACCCCTCACACACAGCCACCCCTCACACACACAGCCACCCCTCACACACACAGCCACCCCTCACACACACACAGCCACCCCTCACACACACAGCCACCCCTCTCACACACACAGCCACCCCTCACACACAGCCACCCCTCACACACACAGCCACCCCTCACACACACAGCCACCCCTCACACACACACAGCCACCCCTCACACACAGCCACCCCTCACACACACACAGCCACCCTCACACACAGCCACCCCTCACACACACACAGCCACCCCTCACACACACACAGCCACCCCTCACACACACACAGCCACCCCTCACACACACACAGCCACCCCTCACACACAGCCACCCCTCACACACACACAGCCACCCCTCACACACACACAGCCACCCCTCACACACACACAGCCACCCCTCACACACACAGCCACCCCTCACACACGCAGCCACCCCTCACACACACAGCCACCCCTCACACACACAGCCACCCCTCACACACACAGCCACCCCTCACACACACAGCCACCCCTCACAAACACACAGCCACCCCTCACACACAGCCACCCCTCACACACACAGCCACCCCTCACACACACAGCCACCCCTCACACACACAGCCACCCCTCACACACAGCCACCCCTCACACACACAGCCACCCCTCACACACACAGCCACCCCTCACACACACAGCCACCCCTCACACACAGCCACCCCTCACACACACACAGCCACCCCCTCACACATACAGCCACCCCTCACACACAGCCACCCCTCACACACACACAGCCACCCCTCACACACACAGCCACCCCTCACACACACAGCCACCCCTCAAACACAGCCACCCCCTCACACACACAGCCACCCCTCACACACACAGCCAGCCCTCACACACACACAGCCACCCCTCTCACACACACAGCCACCCCTCTCACACACACAGCCACCCCTCACACACACACAGCCACCCCTCACACACACAGCCACCCCTCTCACACACACAGCCACCCCTCACACACAGCCACCCCTCACACACACAGCCACCCCTCACACACACAGCCACCCCTCACACACACACAGCCACCCCTCACACACAGCCACCCCTCACACACACACAGCCACCCCTCACACACAGCCACCCCTCACACACACACAGCCACCCCTCACACACACACAGCCACCCCTCACACACACACAGCCACCCCTCACACACACAGCCACCCCTCACACACGCAGCCACCCCTCACACACACAGCCACCCCTCACACACACAGCCACCCCTCACACACACAGCCACCCCTCACACACACAGCCACCCCTCACACACACACAGCCACCCCTCACACACAGCCACCCCTCACACACACAGCCACCTCTCACACACACAGCCACCCCTCACACACACAGCCACCCCTCACACACAGCCACCCCTCACACACACAGCCACCCCTCACACACACAGCCACCCCTCACACACACAGCCACCCCTCACACACAGCCACCCCTCACACACACACAGCCACCCCCTCACACACACAGCCACCCCTCACACACAGCCACCCCTCACACACACACAGCCACCCCCTCACACACACAGCCACCCCTCACACACACAGCCACCCCTCAAACACAGCCACCCCCTCACACACACAGCCACCCCTCACACACACAGCCAGCCCTCACACACACACAGCCACCCCTCTCACACACACAGCCACCCCTCACACACAGCCACCCCTCACACACACAGCCACCCCTCACACACACAGCCACCCCTCACACACACACAGCCACCCCTCACACACAGCCACCCCTCACACACACACAGCCACCCCTCACACACAGCCACCCCTCACACACACACAGCCACCCCTCACACACACACAGCCACCCCTCACACACACACAGCCACCCCTCACACACACACAGCCACCCCTCACACACAGCCACCCCTCACACACACACAGCCACCCCTCACACACACACAGCCACCCCTCACACACACACAGCCACCCCTCACACACACAGCCACCCCTCACACACGCAGCCACCCCTCACACACACAGCCACCCCTCACACACACAGCCACCCCTCACACACACAGCCACCCCTCACACACACAGCCACCCCTCACACACACACAGCCACCCCTCACACACAGCCACCCCTCACACACACAGCCACCCCTCACACACACAGCCACCCCTCACACACACAGCCACCCCTCACACACAGCCACCCCTCACACACACAGCCACCCCTCACACACACAGCCACCCCTCACACACACAGCCACCCCTCACACACAGCCACCCCTCACACACACACAGCCACCCCCTCACACACACAGCCACCCCTCACACACAGCCACCCCTCACACACACACAGCCACCCCCTCACACACACAGCCACCCCTCACACACACAGCCACCCCTCAAACACAGCCACCCCCTCACACACACAGCCACCCCTCACACACACAGCCAGCCCTCACACACACACAGCCACCCCTCTCACACACACAGCCACCCCTCACACACAGCCACCCCTCACACACACAGCCACCCCTCACACACACAGCCACCCCTCACACACACACAGCCACCCCTCACACACAGCCACCCCTCACACACACACAGCCACCCCTCACACACAGCCACCCCTCACACACACACAGCCACCCCTCACACACACACAGCCACCCCTCACACACACACAGCCACCCCTCACACACACACAGCCACCCCTCACACACAGCCACCCCTCACACACACACAGCCACCCCTCACACACACACAGCCACCCATCACACACACACAGCCACCCCTCACACACACAGCCACCCCTCACACACGCAGCCACCCCTCACACACACAGCCACCCCTCACACACACAGCCACCCCTCACACACACAGCCACCCCTCACACACACAGCCACCCCTCACACACACACAGCCACCCCTCACACACAGCCACCCCTCACACACACAGCCACCCCTCACACACACAGCCACCCCTCACACACACAGCCACCCCTCACACACAGCCACCCCTCACACACACAGCCACCCCTCACACACACAGCCACCCCTCACACACACAGCCACCCCTCACACACAGCCACCCCTCACACACACACAGCCACCCCCTCACACACACAGCCACCCCTCACACACAGCCACCCCTCACACACACACAGCCACCCCCTCACACACACAGCCACCCCTCACACACACAGCCACCCCTCAAACACAGCCACCCCCTCACACACACAGCCACCCCTCACACACACAGCCAGCCCTCACACACACACAGCCACCCCTCTCACACACACAGCCACCCCTCTCACACACACAGCCACCCCTCACACACACAGCCACCCCCTCACACACAGCCACCCCTCACACACAGCCACCCCTCACACACACACAGCCACCCCTCACACACAGCCACCCCTCACACACACACAGCCACCCCTCACACACAGCCACCCCTCACACACACACAGCCACCCCTCACACACACACAGCCACCCCTCACACACACACAGCCACCCCTCACACACACACAGCCACCCCTCACACACAGCCACCCCTCACACACACACAGCCACCCCTCACACACACACAGCCACCCCTCACACACACACAGCCACCCCTCACACACACAGCCACCCCTCACACACGCAGCCACCCCTCACACACACAGCCACCCCTCACACACACAGCCACCCCTCACACACACAGCCACCCCTCACACACACAGCCACCCCTCACACACACACAGCCACCCCTCACACACAGCCACCCCTCACACACACAGCCACCCCTCACACACACAGCCACCCCTCACACACACAGCCACCCCTCACACACAGCCACCCCTCACACACACAGCCACCCCTCACACACACAGCCACCCCTCACACACACAGCCACCCCTCACACACAGCCACCCCTCACACACACACAGCCACCCCCTCACACACACAGCCACCCCTCACACACAGCCACCCCTCACACACAGCCACCCCTCACACACACACAGCCACCCCCTCACACACACAGCCACCCCTCACACACACAGCCACCCCTCAAACACAGCCACCCCCTCACACACACAGCCACCCCTCACACACACAGCCACCCCTCACACACACAGCCACCCCTCACACACAGCCACCCCTCACACACACACAGCCACCCCTCTCACACACACAGCCACCCCTCACACACAGCCACCCCTCACACACACAGCCACCCCTCACACACACACAGCCACCCCTCACACACACACAGCCACCCCTCACACACACACAGCCACCCCTCTCACACACACAGCCACCCCTCACACACAGCCACCCCTCACACACACAGCCACCCCTCACACACACAGCCACCCCTCACACACACACAGCCACCCCTCACACACAGCCACCCCTCACACACACACAGCCACCCCTCACACACAGCCACCCCTCACACACACACAGCCACCCCTCACACACACACAGCCACCCCTCACACACACACAGCCACCCCTCACACACACACAGCCACCCCTCACACACAGCCACCCCTCACACACACACAGCCACCCCTCACACACACACAGCCACCCCTCACACACACACAGCCACCCCTCACACACACAGCCACCCCTCACACACGCAGCCACCCCTCACACACACAGCCACCCCTCACACACACAGCCACCCCTCACACACACAGCCACCCCTCACACACACAGCCACCCCTCACACACACACAGCCACCCCTCACACACAGCCACCCCTCACACACACAGCCACCCCTCACACACACAGCCACCCCTCACACACACAGCCACCCCTCACACACAGCCACCCCTCACACACACAGCCACCCCTCACACACACAGCCACCCCTCACACACACAGCCACCCCTCACACACAGCCACCCCTCACACACACACAGCCACCCCCTCACACACACAGCCACCCCTCACACACAGCCACCCCTCACACACACACAGCCACCCCCTCACACACACAGCCACCCCTCACACACACAGCCACCCCTCAAACACAGCCACCCCCTCACACACACAGCCACCCCTCACACACACAGCCACCCCTCACACACACACAGCCACCCCTCACACACACAGCCAGCCCTCACACACACACAGCCACCCCTCTCACACACACAGCCACCCCTCTCACACACACAGCCACCCCTCACACACACAGCCACCCCCTCACACACAGCCACCCCTCACACACAGCCACCCCTCACACACACACAGCCACCCCTCACACACAGCCACCCTCACACACACACAGCCACCCCTCACACACACACAGCCACCCCTTCACACACACACAGCCACCCCTCACACACACACAGCCACCCCTCACACACACAGCCACCCCTCACACACACACAGCCAGCCCTCACACACACAGCCACCCCTCTCACACACACAGCCACCCCTCACACACACAGCCACCCCTCACACACACACAGCCACCCCCTCACACACAGCCACCCCTCACACACAGCCACCCCTCACACACAGCCACCCCCTCACACACACAGCCACCCCTCACACACACAGCCAGCCCTCACACACACACAGCCACCCCTCTCACACACACAGCCACCCCTCTCACACACACAGCCACCCCTCACACACACAGCCACCCCTCACACACACACAGCCACCCCCTCACACACAGCCACCCCTCACACACAGCCACCCCCTCACACACAGCCACCCCTCACACACAGCCACCCCTCACACACACAGCCAGCCCTCACACACAGCCACCCCACACACACACACACAGCCACCCCTCACACACACACAGCCACCCCTCACACACACAGCCACCCCTCACACACAGCCACTCCTCACACACACACAGCCACCACTCACACACACAGCCACCCCTCACACACACACAGCCACCCCTCACACACACACACAGCAACCCCTCACACACACACAGCCACCCCTCACACACACACAGCCACCTCCTCACACACACACACAGCCACCCCTCACACACAAACAGCCACCCCTCACACACACAGCCACCCCTCACACACACAGCCACCCCTCACACACACACAGCCACCCCACACACACACACAGCCACCCCTCACACACACACAGCCACCCCTCACACACACACAGCCACCCCTCACACACACACAGCCACCCCTCACACACACACAGCCACCCCTCACACACACACAGCCACCCCTCACACACACAGCCACCCTTCACACACACACAGCCACCCCTCACACACACACAGCCACCCCTCACACACACACAGCCACCTCGTCACACACACACACAGCCACCCCTCACACACACACAGCCACCCCTCACACACACAGCCACCCCTCACACACACACAGCCACCCCTCACACACACACAGCCACCCCTCACACACACACAGCCACCCCTCACACACACACAGCCACCCCTCACACACACAGCCACCCCTCACACACGCAGCCACCCCTCACACACACAGCCAGCCCTCACACACACAGCCACCCCTCACACACACAGCCACCCCTCACACACACAGCCACCCCTCACACACACACAGCCACCCCTCACACACAGCCACCCCTCACACACACAGCCACCCCTCACACACACAGCCACCCCTCACACACACAGCCACCCCTCACACACACAGCCACCCCTCACACACAGCCACCCCTCACACACACACAGCCACCCCCTCACACACACAGCCACCCCTCACACACAGCCACCCCTCACACACACAGCCACCCCCTCACACACACAGCCACCCCTCACACACACAGCCACCCCTCACACACAGCCACCCCCTCACACACACAGCCACCCCTCACACACACAGCCAGCCCTCACACACACACAGCCACCCCTCTCACACACACAGCCACCCCTCTCACACACACAGCCACCCCTCACACACACAGCCACCCCCTCACACACAGCCACCCCTCACACACAGCCACCCCTCACACACACACAGCCAGCCCTCACACACAGCCACCCCTCACACACAGCCACTACTCACACACACACAGCCACCCCTCACACACAGCCACCCCTCACACACACACAGCCACCCCTCACACACACACAGCCACCCCTCACACACACAGCCACCCCTCACACACACAGCCACCCCTCACACACACACAGCCACCCCTCACACACACAGCCACCCCTCACACACAGCCACGCCTCACACACAGCCACCCCTCACACACAGCCACCCTTCACACACACACAGCCACCCCTCACACACAGCCATCCCCTCTCACACACAGCCACCGCCTCACACACACACAGCCACTCCTCACACACAGCCATCCCCTCACACACACAGCCACCCCCTCATACACAGCCACCCCCTCACACACACACAGCCACCCCTTCACACACACACAGCCACCCCCTGACACAGCCACCTCCTCACACACACACGCAGCCACCCCCTCACACACACAGCCACTCCTCACACGCCGCCATCCCCTCACACACACAGCCACCCCCTCACACACAGCCACCCCTCACACACAGCCACCCCTCACACACACAGCCACCCCTCACACACACAGCCACCCCTCACACACACACAGCCACCCCTCACACACACAGCCAGCCCTCACACACAGCCACCCCTCACACACACACAGCCACCCCTCACACACACAGCCACCCCTCACACACAGCCACTCCTCACACACACACAGCCAACCCTCACACACACAGCCACCCCTCACACACACACAGCCACCCCTCACACACAGCCACCCCTCACACACACACAGCCACCCCTCACACACAGCCACCCCTCACACACACACAGCCACCCCTCACACACACACAGCCACCCCTCACACACACACAGCCACCCCTCACACACAGCCACCCCTCACACACACACAGCCACCCCTCACACACACAGCCACCCCTCACACACACATAGCCACCCCTCACACACACAGCCACCCCTCACACACGCAGCCACCCCTCACACACGCAGCCACCCCTCACACACACAGCCACCCCTCACACACAGCCACCCCTCACACACAGCCACTACTCACACACACACAGCCACCCCTCACACACAGCCACCCCTCACACACACACAGCCACCCCTCACACACACACAGCCACCCCTCACACACACAGCCACCCTTCACACACACACAGCCACCCCTCACACACAGCCATCCCCTCTCACACACAGCCACCGCCTCACACACACACAGCCACTCCTCACACACAGCCATCCCCTCACACACACAGCCACCCCCTCATACACAGCCACCCCCTCACACACACACAGCCACCCCCTGACACAGCCACCTCCTCACACACACACGCAGCCACCCCCTCACACACACACAGCCACTCCTCACACGCCGCCATCCCCTCACACACACAGCCACCCCCTCACACACAGCCACCCCTCACACACAGCCACCCCTCACACACAGCCACCCCTCACACACACAGCCACCCCTCACACACACAGCCACCCCTCACACACACACAGCCACCCCTCACACACACAGCCAGCCCTCACACACAGCCACCCCTCACACACACACAGCCACCCCTCACACACACAGCCACCCCTCACACACAGCCACTCCTCACACACACACAGCCAACCCTCACACACACAGCCACCCCTCACACACACACAGCCACCCCTCACACACAGCCACCCCTCACACACACACAGCCACCCCTCACACACAGCCACCCCTCACACACACACAGCCACCCCTCACACACACACAGCCACCCCTCACACACACACAGCCACCCCTCACACACAGCCACCCCTCACACACACACAGCCACCCCTCACACACACACAGCCACCCCTCACACACACATAGCCACCCCTCACACACACAGCCACCCCTCACACACGCAGCCACCCCTCACACACGCAGCCACCCCTCACACACACAGCCACCCCTCACACACACAGCCACCCCTCACACACACAGCCACCCGTCACACACACACAGCCACCCCTCACACACAGCCACCCCTCACACACACAGCCACCCCTCACACACACAGCCACCCCTCACACACACAGCCACCCCTCACACACACAGCCACCCCTCACACACACAGCCACCCCTCACACACACAGCCACCCCTCACACACAGCCACCCCCTCACACACACAGCCACCCCTCACACACACAGCCAGCCCTCACACACACACAGCCACCCCTCACACACACAGCCACCCCTCACACACACAGCCACCCCTCACACACAGCCACCCCCTCACACACACAGCCACCCCTCACACACACAGCCACCCCTCACACACACAGCCACCCCCTCACACACAGCCACCCCTCACACACAGCCACCCCTCACACACACACAGCCAGCCCTCACACACAGCCACCCCTCACACACACACAGCCACCCCTCACACACAGCCACCCCTCACACACAAAGAGCCACCCCTCACACACATACAGCCACCCCTCACACACACAGCCACCCTTCACACACACACAGCCACCCCCTCACACACAGCCACCCCTCACACACACACAGCCACCCCCTCACACACAGCCACCCCTCACACACACACAGCCACCCCTCACACACAGCCACCCCTCACACACACACAGCCACTACTCACACACACACAGCCACCCCTCACACACAGCCACCCCTCACACACAAAGAGCCACCCCTCACACACACACAGCCACCCCTCACACACACAGCCACCCTTCACACACACACAGCCACCCCCTCACACACAGCCACCCCTCACACACACACAGCCACCCCTCACACACACACAGCCACCCCTCACACACAGCCACCCCCTCACACACAGCCACCCCTCACACACACACAGCCACCCCACACACACACACAGCCAGCCCTCACACACACAGCCACCCCTCTCACACACATAGCCACCCCTCACACACACAGCCACCCCTCACACACACACAGCCACCCCCTCACACACAGCCACCCCTCACACACAGCCACCCCTCACACACACAGCCACCCCTCACACACACACAGCCACCCCTCACACACACAGCCAGCCCTCACACACAGCCACCCCACACACACACACACAGCCACCCCTCACACACACACAGCCACCCCTCACACACACAGCCACCCCTCACACACACAGCCACCCCTCACACACACACAGCCACCCCTCACACACAGCCACCCCTCACACACACACAGCCACCCCTCACACACAGCCACCCCTCACACACACACAGCCACCCCTCACATACCCAGCCACCCCTCACACACACAGCCACCCCTCACACACACACAGCCACCCCTCACACACACACAGCCACCCCTCACACACACACAGCCACCCCTCACACACACAGCCACCCTTCACACACACACAGCCACCCCTCACACACACACAGCCACCCCTCACACACACACAGCCACCCCTCACACACACACAGCCACCCCTCACACACACACAGCCACCCCTCACACACAGCCACCCCTCACACACACACAGCCACCCCTCACACACACACAGCCACCCCTCACACACACACAGCCACCCCTCACACACAGCCACCCCTCACACACACACAGCCACCCCTCACACACAGCCACCCCTCACACACACACAGCCACCCCTCACACACACAGCCACCCCTCACACACACAGCCACCCCTCACACACACACAGCCACCCCTCACACACACACAGCCAACCCTCACACACACAGCCACCCCTCACACACACACAGCCACCCCTCACACACAGCCACCCCTCACACACACACAGCCACCCCTCACACACAGCCACCCCTCACACACACACAGCCACCCCTCACACACACACAGCCACCCCTCACACACACACAGCCACCCCTCACACACAGCCACCCCTCACACACACACAGCCACCCCTCACACACACACAGCCACCCCTCACACACACATAGCCACCCCTCACACACACAGCCACCCCTCACACACGCAGCCACCCCTCACACACGCAGCCACCCCTCACACACACAGCCACCCCTCACACACACAGCCACCCCTCACACACACAGCCACCCGTCACACACACACAGCCACCCCTCACACACAGCCACCCCTCACACACACAGCCACCCCTCACACACACAGCCACCCCTCACACACACAGCCACCCCTCACACACAGCCACCCCTCACACACACAGCCACCCCTCACACACACAGCCACCCCTCACACACACAGCCACCCCTCACACACAGCCACCCCTCACACACACACACAGCCACCCCCTCACACACACAGCCACCCCTCACACACAGCCACCCCTCACACACACAGCCACCCCCTCACACACACAGCCACCCCTCACACACACAGCCACCCCTCACACACAGCCACCCCCTCACACACACAGCCACCCCTCACACACACAGCCAGCCCTCACACACACACAGCCACCCCTCTCACACACACAGCCACCCCTCTCACACACACAGCCACCCCTCACACACACAGCCACCCCCTCACACACAGCCACCCCTCACACACAGCCACCCCTCACACACACACAGCCAGCCCTCACACACAGCCACCCCTCACACACACACAGCCACCCCTCACACACAGCCACCCCTCACACACAAAGAGCCACCCCTCACACACACACAGCCACCCCTCACACACACAGCCACCCTTCACACACACACAGCCACCCCCTCACACACAGCCACCCCTCACACACACACAGCCACCCCCTCACACACAGCCACCCCTCACACACACACAGCCACCCCTCACACACAGCCACCCCTCACACACACACAGCCACTACTCACACACACACAGCCACCCCTCACACACAGCCACCCCTCACACACAAAGAGCCACCCCTCACACACACACAGCCACCCCTCACACACACAGCCACCCTTCACACACACACAGCCACCCCCTCACACACAGCCACCCCTCACACACACACAGCCACCCCCTCACACACAGCCACCCCTCACACACACACAGCCACCCCTCACACACAGCCACCCCCTCACACACAGCCACCCCTCACACACACACAGCCACCCCACACACACACACAGCCAGCCCTCACACACACAGCCACCCCTCTCACACACATAGCCACCCCTCACACACACAGCCACCCCTCACACACACACAGCCACCCCCTCACACACAGCCACCCCTCACACACAGCCACCCCTCACACACACAGCCACCCCTCACACACACACAGCCACCCCTCACACACACAGCCAGCCCTCACACACAGCCACCCCACACACACACACACAGCCACCCCTCACACACACACAGCCACCCCTCACACACACAGCCACCCCTCACACACACAGCCACCCCTCACACACACAGCCACCCCTCACACACACAGCCACTCCTCACACACACACAGCCACCCCTCACACACACAGCCACCCCTCACACACACACAGCCACCCCTCACACACAGCCACCCCTCACACACACACAGCCACCCCTCACACACAGCCACCCCTCACACACACACAGCCACCCCTCACACACCCAGCCACCCCTCACACACACAGCCACCCCTCACACACACACAGCCACCCCTCACACACACACAGCCACCCCTCACACACACACAGCCACCCCTCACACACACAGCCACCCTTCACACACACACAGCCACCCCTCACACACACACAGCCACCCCTCACACACACACAGCCACCCCTCACACACACACAGCCACCCCTCACACACACACAGCCACCCCTCACACACAGCCACCCCTCACACACACACAGCCACCCCTCACACACACACAGCCACCCCTCACACACACACAGCCACCCCTCACACACAGCCACCCCTCACACACACACAGCCACCCCTCACACACAGCCACCCCTCACACACACACAGCCACCCCTCACACACACAGCCACCCCTCACACACACAGCCACCCCTCACACACACACAGCCACCCCTCACACACACACAGCCACCCCTCACACACACACAGCCACCCCTCACACACACAGCCACCCTTCACACACACACAGCCACCCCTCACACACACACAGCCACCCCTCACACACACACAGCCACCCCTCACACACACACAGCCACCCCTCACACACACACAGCCACCCCACACACACAGCCACCCCTCACACACAGCCACCCCTCACACACACACAGCCACCCCTCACACACACACAGCCACCCCTCACACACACACAGCCACCCCTCACACACAGCCACCCCTCACACACACACAGCCACCCCTCACACACAGCCACCCCTCACACACACACAGCCACCCCTCACACACACAGCCACCCCTCACACACACAGCCACCCCTCACACACACACAGCCACCCCTCACACACACACAGCCAACCCTCACACACACAGCCACCCCTCACACACACACAGCCACCCCTCACACACAGCCACCCCTCACACACACACAGCCACCCCTCACACACACACAGCCACCCCTCACACACACATAGCCACCCCTCACACACACAGCCACCCCTCACACACGCAGCCACCCCTCACACACGCAGCCACCCCTCACACACACAGCCACCCCTCACACACACAGCCACCCCTCACACACACAGCCACCCGTCACACACACACAGCCACCCCTCACACACAGCCACCCCTCACACACACAGCCACCCCTCACACACACAGCCACCCCTCACACACACAGCCACCCCTCACACACAGCCACCCCTCACACACACAGCCACCCCTCACACACACAGCCACCCCTCACACACACAGCCACCCCTCACACACAGCCACCCCTCACACACACACACAGCCACCCCCTCACACACACAGCCACCCCTCACACACAGCCACCCCTCACACACACAGCCACCCTCTCACACACACAGCCACCCCTCACACACACAGCCACCCCTCACACACAGCCACCCCCTCACACACACAGCCACCCCTCACACACACAGCCAGCCCTCACACACACACAGCCACCCCTCTCACACACACAGCCACCCCTCTCACACACACAGCCACCCCTCACACACACAGCCACCCCCTCACACACAGCCACCCCTCACACACAGCCACCCCTCACACACACACAGCCAGCCCTCACACACAGCCACCCCTCACACACACACAGCCACCCCTCACACACAGCCACCCCTCACACACAAAGAGCCACCCCTCACACACACACAGCCACCCCTCACACACACAGCCACCCTTCACACACACACAGCCACCCCCTCACACACAGCCACCCCTCACACACACACAGCCACCCCCTCACACACAGCCACCCCTCACACACACACAGCCACCCCTCACACACAGCCACCCCTCACACACACACAGCCACTACTCACACACACACAGCCACCCCTCACACACAGCCACCCCTCACACACAAAGAGCCACCCCTCACACACACACAGCCACCCCTCACACACACAGCCACCCTTCACACACACACAGCCACCCCCTCACACACAGCCACCCCTCACACACACACAGCCACCCCCTCACACACAGCCACCCCTCACACACACACAGCCACCCCTCACACACAGCCACCCCCTCACACACAGCCACCCCTCACACACACACAGCCACCCCACACACACACACAGCCAGCCCTCACACACACAGCCACCCCTCTCACACACATAGCCACCCCTCACACACACAGCCACCCCTCACACACACACAGCCACCCCTCACACACACAGCCACCCCTCACACACACACAGCCACCCCCTCACACACAGCCACCCCTCACACACAGCCACCCCTCACACACACAGCCACCCCTCACACACACACAGCCACCCCTCACACACACAGCCAGCCCTCACACACAGCCACCCCACACACACACACACAGCCACCCCTCACACACACACAGCCACCCCTCACACACACAGCCACCCCTCACACACACAGCCACCCCTCACACACACAGCCACCCCTCACACACACAGCCACTCCTCACACACACACAGCCACCCCTCACACACACAGCCACCCCTCACACACACACAGCCACCCCTCACACACAGCCACCCCTCACACACACACAGCCACCCCTCACACACAGCCACCCCTCACACACACACAGCCACCCCTCACACACCCAGCCACCCCTCACACACACAGCCACCCCTCACACACACACAGCCACCCCTCACACACACACAGCCACCCCTCACACACACACAGCCACCCCTCACACACACAGCCACCCTTCACACACACACAGCCACCCCTCACACACACACAGCCACCCCTCACACACACACAGCCACCCCTCACACACACACAGCCACCCCTCACACACACACAGCCACCCCTCACACACAGCCACCCCTCACACACACACAGCCACCCCTCACACACACACAGCCACCCCTCACACACACACAGCCACCCCTCACACACAGCCACCCCTCACACACACACAGCCACCCCTCACACACAGCCACCCCTCACACACACACAGCCACCCCTCACACACACAGCCACCCCTCACACACACAGCCACCCCTCACACACACACAGCCACCCCTCACACACACACAGCCACCCCTCACACACACACAGCCACCCCTCACACACACAGCCACCCTTCACACACACACAGCCACCCCTCACACACACACAGCCACCCCTCACACACACACAGCCACCCCTCACACACACACAGCCACCCCTCACACACACACAGCCACCCCTCACACACAGCCACCCCTCACACACACACAGCCACCCCTCACACACACACAGCCACCCCTCACACACACACAGCCACCCCTCACACACACAGCCACCCTTCACACACACACAGCCACCCCTCACACACACACAGCCACCCCTCACACACACACAGCCACCCCTCATACACACACAGCCACCCCTCACACACACACAGCCACCCCTCACACACACACAGCCACCCCTCACACACACACAGCCACCTGTCACACACAGCCACCCCTCACACACACACAACCACCCCTCACACACACACAGCCACCCCTCACACACACACAGCCACCCCTCACACACACAGCCACCCCTCACACACACAGCCACCCCTCACACACACAGCCACCCTTCACACACAGCCACCCATCACACACACAGCCACCCCTCACACACAGCCATCCCCTCTCACACACAGCCACCGCCTCACACACACACAGCCACTCCTCACACACAGCCATCCCCTCACACACACAGCCACCCCCTCATACACAGCCACCCCCTCACACACACACAGCCACCCACTCTCACACACAGCCACCCCCTGACACAGCCACCTCCTCACACACACACGCAGCCACCCCCTCACACACAGCCATCCCCTCACACACACACAGCCACTCCTCACACACCGCCATCCCCTCACACACACAGCCACCCCCTCACACACAGCCACCCCTCACACACAGCCACCCCTCACACACACAGCCACCCCTCACACACACACAGCCACCCCTCACACACACAGCCAGCCCTCACACACAGCCACCCCTCACACACACACACAGCCACCCCTCACACACACACAGCCACCCCTCACACACACAGCCACCCCTCACACACAGCCACTCCTCACACACACACAGCCACCCCTCACACACACAGCCACCCCTCACACACACACAGCCACCCCTCACACACAGCCACCCCTCACACACACACAGCCACCCCTCACACACAGCCACCCCTCACACACACACAGCCACCCCTCACACACACACAGCCACCCCTCACACACACACAGCCACCCCTCACACACAGCCACCCCTCACACACACACAGCCACCCCTCACACACACACAGCCACCCCTCACACACACAGCCACCCTTCACACACACACAGCCACCCCTCACACACACACAGCCACCCCTCACACACACACAGCCACCCCTCACACACACACAGCCACCCCTCACACACACACAGCCACCCCTCACACACACACAGCCACCCCTCACACACACACAGCCACCCCTCACACACAGCCACCCCTCACACACACACAACCACCCCTCACACACACACAGCCACCCCTCACACACACACAGCCACCCCTCACACACACACAGCCACCCCTCACACACACAGCCACCCCTCACACACACACAGCCATCCCCTCACACACACAGCCACCCCCTCATACACAGCCACCCCCTCACACACACACAGCCACCCACTCTCACACACAGCCACCCCCTGACACAGCCACCTCCTCACACACACACGCAGCCACCCCCTCACACACAGCCATCCCCTCACACACACACAGCCACCCCCTCACACACACAGCCACCCCCTCACACACAGCCACCCCCTCACACACAGCCAACCCCTCACACACACACAGCCACCCCCTCACATACACACAGCCACCCCTCACACACACAGCCACCCCCTCACACACACAGCCACCCCTCACACACACAGCCACCCCCTCACACACACAGCCACCCCCTCACACACACACAGCCACCCCCTCACACACACACAGCCACTCCCTCACACACACACAGCCACCCCCCCACACACACAGCCACCCCCACACACACACAGCCACCCCCACACACACACACACAGCCACCCCCTCACACACAGCCACCCCTCACACACACAGCCACCCGCTCTTACACACAGCCACCCCCACACACACAGCCACCCCCACACACACACAGCCACCCCCTCACACACACAGCCACTCCTCACACACACAGCCACACCCACACACACACAGCCACCCGCTCCCACACACACACAGCCACCCGCTCTCACACACAGCCACCCCTCACACACACAGCCACGCCCTCTCACACACAGCCATCTCTCACACACAGCCATCCCTCACACACACAGCCGCCCCCTCACACACACAGCCGCCCCCTCACACACACAGCCACCCCCTCTCACACACACACAGCCACCCGCTCTCACACACACAGCCACCCGCTCTCACACACACACAGCCACCCCTCACACACACACAGCCATCCGCTCTCACACACACACAGCCACCCCCTCTCACACACAGCCACCCCCCCTCACACACACAGCCACCCGTCACACACAGCCACCCCTCACACACACACAGCCATCCGCTCTCACACACACACAGCCACCCCCTCTCACACACAGCCACCCCTCACACACACAGCCACCCCGTCACACGCACAGCCACCCCTCACACACACAGCCACCCCTTACACACACACAGCCACCCCCTCTCACACACACACACAACCACCCCTCACACACACAGCCACCCCCACACACACAGCCACCCCTCACACACACAGCCACCCATCACACACACAGCACCCCCCCCCACGCACACACAGCCACTCCCTCACACAAACAGCCCCCTCACTCACACAGCCCCCCTCCCCCCACACACAGCTCCATCCGACACACAAAGCCCCTCCTCTCCCAGTACTGTTTTGCCGTATTTAGTATGGTAAATTGAAGTATATACGGCAGTACGATTTTTCTTGTTAAAATAAGTTTTTTGGAAAATCCGAAATGTTCCATGCTCTGTCTGTCTCTCTCTCTCTCTCTCTCTCCGTGTCTCTTTCCCTCTCTCTGTTTCGGTCGCTGTCACAATCTCACTCACAATCTCTCTCTGTCTCAGTCTCTTTATCTCTCTCTCCCTGCCTTCAATAGCAATGCTACCTACCTTATACTGTCGCTGATACACTGTAAATGTTAGTACTAGGCTGGGCGCAAGGCATTACTGGGAATAATTTTTTTCATATGCGGAAACACTAGAGACCTCCTGCTTAATGCAATTTTTGCTCAACGAGGGATTTTGAAGTCCCATTTTACTTGGCATCTTTTCATGCTGTAATTCTTTCGTTAAGTACCGGTAGGTCCTGGGGAAAATACTTTGTTTTACTACAAAATACTGTTTTTAGCTTTCAGGAGTACGTTATTTTGTTAAAAAAAGGTTGGCAGCTCTGAAGATAGGCTAGGTTTATTCTCTTTAGAACAGAGAAGGTTGAGAGGAGACCTAATAAAGGTTTTTCATGAGGGGATTTGACAGGGTGAATAAGTAAAAACTGTTTCCCCTGGTGGACTGGTTGTCACAGATTTAAAATAACAACAACAACAACAAATTACATTTATAGAGCGCCTTTCACGTCGGGAGGACGTCCCAAGGCGCTGCACAGGAGGCGTGTGACCCGAGCTGGGAGGGGAGTGTTTGGGAAGGGGTGAAACACGAAGGGGAGGTCAAAAAGTTCTGGGTGGAACACAAGGCACGGTCGAAGAGGAAAGTCTTCAAACCGGCCTTGAAAGAGGAAAGGGAAGAAACGAGACGGAGGGATTGAGGGATGGTATTCCATAGGGTGGGAGCGGAGAAACTGAAGGCCCGGCCTCTGATGGTGGGGCTGTTCGGGCGGGGGGCTTGGAGCAGAAAATAGTTTCAAAATGAAGCAGAGGGGAGCTGAGGAGAAATGTTTTCACTCAGCGGGTTGTTCGAATCTGGAATGCATTGCCTGAAAAGGTGGTGGAGGCCGATTCGATAGCAGCTTTTAAAGAGAATTAGATCTTTATTTAGGGAGAACAGGTCTGTTACGTTATGGGGAGAGAGCGGGGCAGTGGGATAAAGTTGCTCTTGTCAAAGAACCGGCACACATTAGATGGGCCGAATGTGTGTAAAATTCTATGATTCTATATATTCCAAGCGAGCAATATGGAATGTGCAATTAACCCACTAAATTTATCTGTACTTACTGTATTTGCTTATTGTTTAAATGTTCAGTCCACGTTCATTTATAACTTACCCATTCATTACGTGCATTGTGCCCACAATTACTACGACCACGGCAGCCACAGCGGCCATGACTCCCTCAGCAATCGTCGGCGGTGCCGGTAACAAACCCCTGCCTCCCGCGGGGTCTCCCAAGCTCTGTGAGGAGGAGAGACTTCCCTCCGTCGACGTCTCCACAACCATCATTACCACCACCACCAAGGGAAGCGCCAAGAAGCTCTTAGAGAAGCTGGCACCTCCCCTGAAGCAAACGCCCACCTACTCCGCATCCTCCTCCGCCGCCACCACCATCACCACCGACGGTTGCTATGACAGGAAGGTGTCGGCGAGTCCCAAAGGTGAGGAGGCTTCACCGTCCAGCGACAAAAAGGGCAAAGACGAGAGCAAGGGCACGGGATCGGGACAGTTTTCGGGGCCTGTAGTCACACTGGGCCCTTGTTTTCCTGCCATTTTTGAAGATGGTCCAGGCAGACGGCGACGTCAAGGAGGGGATGCTGGACTCATTTTGATTGTTATTGTTTTTGTTGTTAATATTATTGCTTTTGTTGTGTATTGTTCTTGATTTTATTTATTGTTGTTGTTTGATTCCCCCCCGCACCCCCTGGCCTTCCCCTCCCCCCCCTTCTTCCTTTCCCCACATTCTCTCCTCCCTTTTCCCTTTCTCACGCTCTTCCCTTTTCCCCCCCTCTCTCCCTTACCCCCCCTCTCCCTTTTCCTAGCTATTGTTCCCCACCTTCGTCTTCCTCTCCCCCTTTCCTTTGTTACCCCTTTCTCCCCTGGCCCTATTTTCAAGACTGTGGGACACTGCTGTGCGCAATTTGGCTGCCGCGTTTCGTCCACAAATATACAGTTAATTTGCCTACTTTCCTTCCCCAAACTATGTGAAGCACTTTGGGACGTCGATAAGACTTGGAAAGCACTATATAAACTTAAGGATTACTTACTTACTTAATTATACAGTCAAGTTACTTTACAGTATATTCTGTAAAGTGCTTCAACACATCGATATGATGTGAAATGCGTTATATCAAATGCAAGGATTATATATTATTTGATATTTCACTTTAGATGCACATCTTCTAGATGTCTCAAAACACTTCACAGAATATACTGTAAAGCAAATTGACCGTAGATTTATGGACAAAACTTTGTGCCAAGTGGTATCCCAGAAATTGCTAAAAAAAAATTAGCAATTATTGTAAGTAAATCTTCCGAAGGAAGTAAGTAAACCTTTGTATGTGGCAGGACAGCTAGATAAGGCTGTTAAAAAAGCATACGGGATACCAGGCTTTATAAATAGTGGCGGTACAAAGGTGAGGAAGCTTTAATTAACCTATACAGGTTTTATACAAAACATGGTTTAGGCCTCAGCTAGAGTGCTGTGTTTCAATTCTGGGCACTTTCAATCATGGCAACTAATTCTTTAGGAAGGATGTTAAGGCCTTGGAAGGAGTGTGGAGGAAATCCAGTGGGATGTTAGCAGGATTGAGGGACTTTGGTTATGTGAAAAGTCTAGAAAGTCTAGGATTATTCTCATTGGAGCAGAAAAGGTTAGGAGGAGACCTGCTAGAGGGTTTTTTCATGCAGCGAGTTGTTCAAATCTGGAATAAATTGCTTGAAAGGATGTTGCAGGCCGATTTGATAACAACACAAGGTCGGTAGTTAATTCGTGGAGGACAGGTTTTGCAGGGTTATGGGAATAAATCCGGGGAGTTGGATTGAAATTGAATAGTTATAATAATAATCCTTGCATTTGATATAGCGCTTTCCACATTTTATCAATGTCCCAAAGCGCTTCACAGAATATACTGTAAAGTGAATTGACTGTATATATTTGTGGGTGAATCGTGGCAGCAGTGTCCCACACACAGTCGTGGATTGAATTGACCAATTTTATTATCATTATATTATTATTGTGATTTTTTGGAGGGATTATTATTAGGAGTGTGGAGTAAGGAAACTTGCCCAAGGTTTCGCCCTGACCTGCCTGGATTCAAACACAGGTCTCCCCAACTTGGTCTCCCCAGCTTGCAAGACAAGTGCTCTAACCACTGAACCACAGGTTCTTTTCAAAGAGCCAGCACAGACTCGATGTCCCCCACTTTAACTGTAAAATTCTATGATTCTATAATTTTATTATTATCAGGCATGTGAGGAAACCGACAGAAATTTAACCAGGTTTCTCGTTTATAATGCGAGTGCTCTAACAACAGAGCTACAGGATTTATTGGATATTGGCTTACGGAATTAATTTGGATTGTACTGCACTTTTGTGTTTAATTTGTTATTCATATAATAATATTTTATACTAACAATATTATTTTATAATAACTTTCCAGTAATTGGAATATTACTATACCAAATGCAATATTCCTTGTATTTGGTATAGCACTTTTCAAATCTTCTAGTCTTAAAGCAGAACATACCGAAAAGTGAATTGACTGTATTGCTGTTGAATCATGGCAGCTAACAGCAACAACCAATTTTTTTAATTTTATTTAGTATTATTGGCTTTGGAAATTTATCAACCAGGTTCATACTTACAGAGGCCGGTAAGTATGGCTGGTAAGTATGGCCGGTAAGTATGGGGTAAACTTGTCTAAAGTTTTCCCCCATCTGGGAACCAAGCCAGGGTTCTCTTTTGCAAGGCACTAACCAATTTGCTTAGGAACAATGTTATTTACTGTCAACAAAACTCTAAAGTCTCTCAGTGAAAGCTGTTTGTGCTTTCAGTTCTCTGTGTACATCACATTTTCCAATTCTGTTCTTTTTTTTATTAATTTACTCCACAGGGCTCAAAACTTCAAAGGGTTTGAGCTCCAAACAGAATCAATTGACTGCAGGAGAGGCTGGAAGCAGCAGATACGATTTGATAAAGAGGGAGAGAAGAAATTACACTGAGGAAAAGGATCTTTGTGATGCTGGTTACCTAAGTAAGTGAATAATCAATCAGAGTTTCTAATTATAAAATGGCCCAGTGCAGAATTGGGCAAATGTTATCGTAAAAGCCCATTTATCTGGCATTCTCGGGACCTGGCCAATGCCGGTTAAAGTCCGTACCGGATATTCGGCTGAAAACCCAACACAAAAAAAATTAATTTACATTTTTTTAAAATTAATATATATATACCATATTAATAATAGACTAAATAATAACAGAATATGGTATAGATACTTTAAATGCTTTATAGTTATAATGCAATAAATATCGATTACAGTCTATAAACACAGCACAGAATCAAAGTTTTTTTTTTCTTTCTCTGCCTCCTGCCGTCTCTCTCTTTTACACTCACAGCAATGGCTCCAAATCCAACCACCCTCCACTCCTCATTTTCCATCTAGATTAATCAACTCCCCCACCCTCTCTCCCCTCCCCCACCTCTCTCTCCTGCCCCCTCTTTCCCTCTCTTTCCCCCACCCTACTGCATCATTCAAAATTAATCGTACTGTACTCATTGTGAGGGGGAATAATGGCAGCACCACCTTCAGGTACTAGTAGCTGCATACCGAAATACTGATACTGTACAAGAGAAAAAACATATGATTGTGCCGGACAAGACCCGATTAATCGAACAGGGACCTTTTTTTATGTGCCGGTTATACGGATGTTACAGTTGATCGGGTCACGGATAAACGGGCTTTTACTGTACTTTGACCTGCAAGTCAAGACGTGGTGGATTCAAGCCCCTGCCCCCTCTAACCCCACATTGTGGACAATATGATTACAGGAAAATTGGCTGACATTATCTAGCCCAGTTGTTGTGGCTTCAATAGAGTGTTCGGTACGGAAGTAGGTGATGGTAGTTCCGTTTGGCAGCAGCAACCAAATGCGCTCATTGAGACAAGGAGTAGGTGATCAGAGAGTCAACAGGGTTAGTCAGCCCATCCACTGGTGGGGGCTGGCTGAGGAGAGCAGGGTATCAAAGTGTGGGGACGGGAACGTGGCTCTTGATTGGAAAGGCAATTATGGCGTTATTTAAGAGGTTTTATAGGAATTAGAGAGAGACAGACAGGAGAGTCAGGATTTTCATGTGGAAATCACTGAATAAAGATTTATTTGGTGAGTGAAAAATGGCACTGGAACTCTTTCATACAGCATACACTGGATTTTGACAATTGGTTGGTTCAGGTGAAAAGTTTCAAAATAGCCACCTATGTAGGGAGCTCCTACCCAGTCCCACCCACTCCCAGCCATGACTCCACACTAGGTTGGCGCTGATCAGCTGCTCTGGTCTGACCAATGTAAAGCTTGGTTATGAGACATGGGTTTCTGCAGATCAAATGGAAACAATAGCTATAGGAGTTTGAGAATCTTGACTAGATTATCTTAATATTAAACACAAGTGTTTATTATTGTTATTTTCATAAGATTACAATTTCACATGCTGAGTTTCACCCCATCCAGGGAGGTTACTTTGCCTTTAAATTTAGTCACTTTTATTAGCTGTGCAATTGATTGCTCAAAATGGACATTGTAAAAGTTCTAAGTAATAGCCTGGATTAGTGCAGCGATATCAACGCCTCCGCAGTCCAGTTACTGTGGGGTGGAGGGGGGGAGGTGAGTGGTGAGGCATGCAAAGCTGCTTTGTCAGATACTCCAAACTTTTATGGTGAAGTCCTTCTGTTCCTCTTCAGATAGATGATAAAGATGCAACTGTTGTAACTGTTGTAAAGATAGCACCTTATCATGTCATCAAGACACCCTAAAAGACTTTGCAGGATTTTACTAAATGTAATACACATCAACAAACAACATTTTTTTTGTAAACTATGGTCCTGTTGGGAGGATGTTTTAGATTCCATAGCCATGACCCCCCAAACAACCATGATGTAACAGATCAAATTTATGTTAATGACAGCCAGGACACTGGTGAGATCGAGAGAGAGAAACCTCTCTTTTGGAATCATTCCATGGTATCTTTAGGTCCACCTCAACAGACATGGCCTGGGGAGCTTGGTTGACATTTTATCAGAAATGCGGCAACTCAGACAATGGAAAACATTCCCCACATGTCCTGGCCAGGCATCCACTTCACTAATCATTCAGTCACCTGATGGGGGTTTGTGAGAGGTTGCTGACAAAAAAACCTGACACTGACAAATCCTAACATGCGTGAAGGGCGCTATATAAATGCAATCTATTATTGCATTTACAGTAAAGCATTGACAGTAAAGCATTGACTTGGTCAGGTAGTATACAAATGCAAGGATTTATTGTTCAAACATCAATTGCTAAAGAATACACTCACATATATGTCGCTTATACAATTATTTATTGTTTCCCATCAGCAGCCAATGTAGATAATTCTGAGGCTCCCCCTTGTCCTCAGTGTAACATTGTGTTTACACAAGCCGATTTTCATCAGAAACACAGCAGATGGCATTCTGAACTCTGTCGAGGCACATCAGCCACGCAACCAGCTTGTACAGTAAATCTGTTTTCACAGCAGAAAACGTTTCATGAATCCATCACATGTGCTGTTGAAGAAAAGGGGGTCTCACAAGCAGGATCTCCACAGAATCACCTGCCATCGATCTCAGTAGAGACACTGTATGATTGTTCCCAATGTGGGAAGAGTTTCACACGTTCAGGAGATCTCCACAGACACCAGCGATCAAATATAGGAGAGGAGCCATCTAAATGTGATGAATGTGGAAAGAATTTTCTATCATCGGGGCAACTCAAGGAACACTATCGATCACACGCAGGAAAGAGACCATATAAATGTGCTCAATGTGGAAAGAGTTTCACAAGGTCAGACAGTCTCCAGAAACATCATCGATCACACACAGGAGAGAGACCATATAAATGTGCTGAATGTGGACAGAGTTTCACAAGGTCAGATAGTCTCAATGTACACTATCGATCACACACAGGAGAGAGACCATATAAATGTTCTGAATGTGGAAAGAGTTTCTCGACTTTGGGGTGTCTCCAGGTACACTATCGATCACACACGGGAGAGAGACCGTATAAATGTACTCAATGTGGAAAGAGATTCACATCATCAGGCGATAGGAATGTACACCATCGATCACACACAGGAGAGAGACCATATAAATGTGCTGAGTGTGGAAAGAGTTTCAAAACATCAAGCGATATGAACGTACACCATCGGTCACATACAGGAGAGAAACCATATAATTGTGCTGAATGTGGAAAGAGTTTTGCAACATCGGGCCGTCTCCAGGTACATTATCGATCACACACAGGAGAGAGACCATATCCATGTGCTGAATGTGGAAAGAGTTTTGCTACGTCGGGCCGTCTCCAGGTACACTATCGATCACACACAGGAGAGAGACCATATAAATGTTCTAAATGTGGAAAGAGTTTCTCGACTTTGGGGTGTCTTCAGTTACACTATCGATCACACACAGGAGAGAGACCATATCCATGTGCTGAATGTGGAAAGAGTTTCAAAACATCAGGGGAAATGAAATCACACCATCGATCACACACCATAGAGAGACCATATAAATGAATTTACCCTACCTTTGTGGGTTAAATGTGCTAAATATGGAGTGAGATTCACAAGGAAACAGCACTTCAAAAGTCACCACGGAATACACACATAAATGGACGGATTGTGGGAAGACCTTTGTGTGGTTTGATCAGTAGAAAAATCACAAAAAATCACAAATGCTGTGAAAGTCCAGTAACCTCTCCTTGTCTTCGCCACCCTCCTGGACGATCTTCAAAATGGCGGGAAACAGGGCCCAGGCTGGTGACAGGCCCCAAAACCGACCGGCTTTTCAGCTGGTGACTTGATGATGGCCCTGGTACCTTGGACATGGCGTTGTTAGAATATGCGAATACACCAGGAAAGTTAAAGCCGGAAAATTCGCATACCATGGGGTTGACTCATTGAAATACCAGAGTTTGTAATCGAGATAAAGAGATCGAAATAAAGAAGTGACCAATGAGTGAACAAGGACTATGCAAATGAGGCATTGAAATTGTGAGCCTATCATGTGGCTTGCTAACTTCTGTTACAAATGTCACTATCTGGTTGGTTAAGCTTGTGTATATAAGAGAGCAGCCAAATTTGTTAAGTTAGTCGAGAGCAGCTATCCACCTCCAGAGGTGGATAGGGGATTGAGCGCTGGAAACGAGAAGATTGCCGGCATCTGTAAGCATAGCGATCACCCGGCTCGAGAGGAACTGGCAGTAAAGCTACCAGGCGGGCAGGGGAATGAGCGCAGACACCAAATAGATTGCAAGAATCTAAGCATCGCGAACACCCATGCGAGAGGAACTGGCAGTATAACTCTGTACAGTGTGTATGTCTAATATAACTCTGTATGTCTAGTATAACCTGTGTACGGTGTCGAATCCAGGATGTCGCTATAGATAGGATTACACAAACACTCACAAACGATGTTAGCTCAGAAATATAGTTTATTCAAGGAGAGGGAAAGTACGTCTCTCAAGAGAGTCAGTACTCTACCGATGGGGCAGTCCCATGGATTAATATACAGAATCAATCTCAGATTACATTATGCTCAACTTGTGTTCAAACATACATAACAATGTTTGGTAGACAGTCACTCAGTAAACAATCAATCATTGCAAACCTGTTTGATTGGGACAGTACCCATTGACTGGGGCAGTACCAGACAGTCCAAGGATGTTGACTGGTTCTGTTAGATAAGTGCACATTCTTAAGTCCAAGATGTACTTTCTCAGACCGTACCAGACATTCTGGTTGGCTCCAGTAGATAAGCGACCGGCTAATCACTACAAGCTTGTTTATATGGTTACAGACAGGACTGGTTCTGATAAATATAGTTCAAAATGAAATACTATTTTTAATATAATTAAAGTACAATTCCACAACGGCTATGTGTAACTATAACAATATCTTTGAATAAACTTGACTCTGAACCAATAAGGTATCAAATAATCAAATCCATTTTGTTAAAAATTGTTACTGAAGGCCAATGAGAGGTCGTGATTCTAGGTGGCCAATGAGAGGTCGTGATTCTAACAAAATAGGCGTAGTCGGCAGGATTTCTTTGACAGAGTTAAATAAGTTAATTGTTGTATTGTTAGTATTGTAAAATTGGAACTCAGTCAGACAACCACCGGATGTGGCCTGATTGATAAACAAGTATAAGAGAAGGCAGGATCAGGCTGAAAATCATGGAAAAGGTGGGAGTAGTCAGTTGGACGACCCAAGGAGGAGATAAGTGGAAGAAGCAGGTACAAAAACTTAAATTGGGAGCTACCAATGACGATCTACAATAGAGAACCAGGGTTTGTTAACTATGATATTAATGGCGGAAGCACTTGGAAAAACATGCAGGTTAAAGCCACAAGAGAAACAGCGTCTTTTGAAGTATTGGTTGTGGAAAGAAAGTGAAGGCTTTAAAGACAGGCAACAAGAACTGGTGGAAAAGCATGAGAAAGAGGTGGCAGAAGTTCAGTTGTGATTGGAAACAAAGGAAAGGGAATCGTCCGATCGGAAAATAGAGCTGTATGCTGAAAGGGCGAATAACGTCCGATTACAGCCTGAGTGGGAGCTAGAGAAAGCCAGATTAAAACACCAATTGCTGACCCTACAGGCCCAATATGACAGCCGGAATGGAATTATGAATTTAGCGGCGGCTTGAATCCACAATATGGAAGCGACAAAAACTCAAAACCATAGACTTATTGAGAGGAATAGGCGGTTGGAGGAAGAAAATTATGATTTGAGAGGAGCAGTAAGGGTGAAATATCAGAATGAAAAGGAAAAGAAGGAACTGGAGAGATGGAAAATGAGGAGAGATGACAAGGAAGGTAGTCGGAATAGACTTAGGAATGCATCCACAAGGGGAAAGTGGAATGGAGGATGATGAGGATGGTGATGATGACAGTGAAGCAAGTCGGTATCATGGGTGAGGAGTATGGGCCACGCAGACAAGTATGCCCCATAACCGTCTGCACCTCCAGAGCCCCGGATCCAGCAGGGGTGCTCCAGGAGCAATCACGGCATATTCTGAGCAGATTAATCACCTAACTGCAGTAGAATGTAAAGCGCTTGTGCAAGAGTTAGCGATGCCAATTACTACGTATGGAGATCCTGGGAAATGGAGACGGTTCTGGCGTCAATTCAGGGAAGACCATCCTGAGTTGGGACAGGCTGATAAAATAAGGTCTTAAAAGAAAATATAGGGGGAGAGGTTAGACACCTGATGGCACAGGTCCATTTTGGACCAAATGGGATGCTGGATGGACTGGAGGCTGAGGTATTGGAGGTGTTAGGAAGAGACAAAGAACCCATGACTGAGCTGGGAGAATATAAATTGGGACCTAGAGAGGCGCCACTGGCATTTCACCTGAAACTCTGGGAAACATATAGTGCAGCACAGGAACAGCCAATGAGCCAGGCTGACTGCGAAGGCTCGGTCAAGTATAAGAAATGTTTATTGAGTTAGTTAAATGAAAGTACCAATCAGGCAATAGGCCAAGTACAGATCCAGTGAGTCTCTGGGCCGATATTATAGGAAGAGCAAGCCGTTATTTTAGAACTATATTAAAAGACGCACTTAAACAGGAGGTAAAGAAAGAAGGTGTGGAGCTATGTGAGGTTGAAGGGGAAAGACCAAAGGAAAGTCAAGGCAGAGGATATAGGGAGAGAGGAAAAGGAAATAGGGGCGGTGGTCGAGGTAAAGGCCGAGGGACAGGTACGAGTAGAGATGTTTGCTTTACTTGTGGCCAGGAAGGGCATTGCACAAATTCAGTGAACGAATGGGTTGCAACGGTCCTAAAGCTAGACAGATTTGTGAGATCGAGGGACAACCCTCTAGTGGACAATGACGAGGTTTGGTCCCACATAATTCGGATAGGCGCACCCATGATCCATTTGCTAAACCACTGAAGTAAAGGCCATTTATAAAAGTATATTCTGGTGGGATCAAACATTAACTATTAATAGATACAGGATCAATCAGCAGCCTGTTTCATTTTGAACCTGATGCCATTCTTCTCGGAAAAACTGGTGACAGTGTTGCATTAGCTGGAGTATCGGGAACTCAACTGGTTGGACATGTTTAGAAACTTTTCATGATTAATGAGAGATTCAATTCGTATAAGATCGCGGTCAAATTACTCACAAATGGATGTGTTTACCTTGCATCATGCCATGGTGGATTATACTAACAACTGCTTATGGATGGATAGCGAATCTAGTAACGATGGCAGAGTTCACGTTGTTTATGATTCATTTGCGGTGCACGCTGTCAGACAAGTAGACAGATTCGATCCGATGTTTTCGCCACGGAGTGGATACAATCTATCATTACCAAATATGGCTCGTAATGGCCACCCATAAGCATGATTGCAGGAAATTAACCACGATAGAGTCAGTGACAGGTCCGACCCTTCATCCGATTAAACATGATACGTTGCCGAAGGAAAGTTTACTTTATTAAAACAACCATTGAGTCGCTAGAATCCCCCGAAAGCCACGTTTACCATTACTCGCCGATTTGGCCCGTTCACAAACCTGGTGGCAGTTGGTGACTAGCAGTTGATTATTGAGAATAGTAACAATACACTGTGCCCTGGTACCCTGTGCCCTGTGAGCGAGGTGGCCCAGCTGTTGGCAAGTACCCTGACAGGTGTAACATTCTTTTCAACTTTGGATATATCCAATGGGTTTTGGAGTATCCCTGTTCAAAAACATGATCAGCAGAAATTTGCTTTTACCTTTGAAGGACAACAATATATATGTGAACTGTTCTGCCTCAAGGGTTTCACAATTCCCCTACCATATTTCACAAACATATGGTGGAGATACTTCGTGATATTCAATCCAGCCCACAAAGAGGCAGTGCTTCTGCCTCTTTGTGGGCTGGATCGTAACTATCAAAATATCGTGCATATATATGCACGATATTTTGATAGCTACCACTTCTGAGGAGGAACATCAGTGGTTGCTGGAGTCTATTCTCCAAAGATTCCAACTGGCTGGTTGAAGATTAACCCCCGCAAGGTCAAATTATGTCAATCACCAGTGCCTTTCTTGCGAATTGTGCTGAGTTCTGAGGGACTTAGAAGGTGGAGATTATCCAAAGGCTCCACTGCCACAGACTAAAATGGCGCTATGGTCATTTATCGGGCTTGTGGGATACCAAAGGCAGTTCTTGCCACAATTTGCAGAGTGTGCCAAACCTTTGTATGAGCTCCTAAAGAACGACACCCCTGATCCTTTCCATGATCATTGGGAAGACAAACGTACTTGCTTCAGCAGTATCCCAGCTGAAGCAAGTAGTTATGCAGTTATGCCCTTGTTCATCCTCAACACGACCAACCATTCCACCTTGAGGTGGAATGGTTGGTCGTGTTGATGCCATAGAACAGGCCATTGCAGCAGTAGTAACTCAGATTCATCCAGGGAGATACTTGCTCATCGCATATCTCTCCCGGATTTGACTGGAGTGGAACAAAGATGGCCATTGCTGGCCATTTGCTCGGAAGTTGAACATTTCACACACATTACTGGATTCCAGAAGGTAATTTTACATTCTCCACGCACACCACTCAACTTGTTACTAAAATCAGGCAACACCCTTGGGTCCTCTCAAAGACTTAGCCACTGGGCTCTCCCACTGGCAGGACGCGATGTGACATTTGACTGCACCTACCACCTTAATTCCTCAAATGTTGTTATACGAGGGCACTCCACTTTACCGCTTTGTTTTCCCGCTATTCCAATTTGACGACCCCGGTGTCCAAACAACTTCTGTTCCCTCACCGAATGATGGCCCACAATCTGTGTAAATTGATGGATCATCATATCACCTTGATGGAAGATGTTTCACAGGATTTGCCATCATACTTCCCCGACAACAACTGTTTTAAGATGCATGTCTCATTCAGCACAGTTCGCAGAACTTGCAGCATTGGCTGAGGCCATAACTCAGACACACAACACCCCAACCATTGCGTATATGGTGAACACAGTAATGTTGTTGCCATTGTACACCTCCCGACACTTTTCCAACAGCGATGGCAGATTGTTAACTCATGCTCCATTGCTCGGGTACATTTGGAGTTTGCTACAATAACGACAACAACCTTTACACATCGGAAAGGTCCCAAACATGGTCCTCATTCTGGAGGGAACGAGAAGGCAGATAAGGTGGCCAAGACAGCAGCGGTCGACGGAGTTCTATGGATGAACTCATCTAATTTGGATGAAAATAATATCGACAGCGTTGCCCTGGTGTACCTCCATTAAGACATTATCACTCTTCAGCATAACTATGCACCCTACATAGACAGTGGCTGCAACTCAGTGCATCTGAAGACCTTCTTCCCAACCACCATGTTTATGGTCTGAGGACTTGGAACTCTATACCCCATTAGCAGCCCTTGACAAATCAATCCTAATGAAATGGATATCTGAGGACTTAATGTGTGGATTCGTTTTTCCATGTTTACCACACTCATACCACAGGAGGAAACTTTTCTCATTCCAAGGCTATTACCAAAATTCGTAACTTGGTGGTATTCTATGGCCGAAGATATCCTCGATCAATGCAGACGGTGTATTGTTTGACTTCAACACAATCCCGCCCACAAATAGTGAAAAAGCTCTGTTGCGGGAAGCCCCAGTGCCTTCTAGGCTTGGGAACAAATTCAGATAGATTTTTTTGGTCCTTTACTCACTGCTTCTGGCAGTTAGTTACAGGTACTGTTTGGTAATGATTGACAAATTCACCACATGGATCGAGGCTTTCCCAGCAAAAATCTGCACTGCATTAACTACCGTGCAGATTTTATTGCGTAAAGTGATGTGCAGGTGGGGAATACCTATCATGTTAGACAGCGATCAACGATCCCACTTCACAAGATAAGTTTTTGTAAAATTAATGGAGGTTTTGGAAATTAAACACAATTTCCATGTAGCATTTAACCCACAATCATCAGGGGTAGTGGAAAGAAGTAATTGCACTCCTAAAACATTGATTAAGAAATTTTGTGCAGATCACCCCATGCAATGGATGAAAGTGTTTAATCAACCAATTCAACCATCGGGATTTCACCATACCAACCCATGACCGGATGAGATTTCCAGGGTGTATGTTGGTAACAACAAAAGAAACCACAGTCTCCGTACACCTCTTTCCCTCCAGATATATATTTCTAGAGAGAAAGATATGTCCATATCACTTCTGTCGTTTGTTTGTTATTTTTCCCTCATTTTATGCTTTCTCAGTAAAATCTCACTTAAAGCAAATTTTCAACACATTTCAGTCTTAACAAGTGAAAGCAACTTTTGTCACAGCATTCTAGAAAGCAATAATTTTCAGTTTGTTTTCAAACGACTTGATAGAATATGCGAATACACCAGGAAAGCCAAGGTGGGAACATTCGAGTACCAAGTACTCATTGAAATACCAGAGTTTGTAATCGAGATAAGGAGATTGAGATAAGGAGTGAAAAAGGCCTATGCAAACGAGGGATTAAAATTGTGAGCCTATCATGTGGCCTTCTAATTCTGTTACAAATGTCACTATCTGGTTGGTTAAGCTTGTGTATATAAGAGAGCAGCCAAATTTGGTAAATTAGTCGACTCCAGAGCAGCTACGGGGATTGAGCACTGAAAACGAGAAGATTGCAGGCATCTGTAAGCATAGCGATCACCCGGCTCGAGAGGAACTGGCAGTAAAAGCTACCAGGCGGGCAGGGGAATGAGCGCAGACACCAAATAGATTGCAAGACTCAAAGCATCGCGAACACCCATCCAAGAGGAACTGGCAGTATAACTCTGTGTATGTCTAATATAACTCTGTATATCTAGTATAACCTGTGTACGTCTATGTGTAACTATAACAATATCTTTGAATAAACTTGACTCTGAACTAGGGAACGGCGATATGGGATTTTTCCGGATATGGATATATCGGTTTGCTCATACCTGCTTAAACCGATCTATCGAGTTTTTATACTGCGCATGCGCGTGCATTCGAAGTGCGCGTGCATTGATGGCGCGCGCGCATTTATGGTGCGCGCTCAGTCGCGGTGCGCGCGCATTGACGGTGCGTCCGCACTGACGATGCGCGCGCAGTCGCGGTGCACGCACATTTCGAAATGCGTGCTCTAGGTCCAGAAAGTTTGTAATGTTGGTGTCAAGGTCTGTTGAATTATACGATGTTGTTTGCTCCCTACCTCCCCCTCTCCTTCTCTCCCTCCTCTCCTCTCTCCTTCTCTCCCTCCTCTCCCCTTCTCTCCCTCCCCTCCTCTCCCCTTCTCTCCCTCCTCTCCTCTCTCCTTCTCTCCCTCATTTCCCCTCTCATTCTCTCCCTCCCTCCCTCCCCCCTCTCCTTCTCTCCCTCCCCCTCCACTCTCCCTCTCTCCTCTCCCTCCTCCCTGTCTCCCTCTCCTTCTCTCCCTCCCTCCCTCCCTCCCCTCTCTCCTTCTCTCCCTCCCTCCCCTCTCTCCTTATCTCCCACCCTCCCTCCCCTCTCTCCTTCTCTCCCTCCTTTCCCCTTCTCCTTCTCTCCCTCCCTCTACTCTCTTGTTCTCTCCTTCTCTCCCAACTTTCCCTCCCTCCCCTCTCTCCTTCTCTCCCTCCTTTCCCCTCGCTCCTTCTCTCCCTCCTTTCCCCCTCTCCTTCTCTCCCTCCCTCCCTCTCCTCTCTTCCTCTCTCCTTCTCTCCCTCCTTTCCCCTCGCTCCTTCTCTCCCTCCTTTCACCCTCTCATGTACTCCCTCCCTCTTCTGTCTTCCTCTCTCCTTCTCTCCCAACTTTCCCCCTCTCCTTCTCTCCCTCCCTCCCTCCCCTCTCTCCTTCTCTCCCTCCTTTCCCCTCGCTCCTTCTCTCCCTCCTTTCCCCCTCTCATTCTCTCCCTCCCTCTCCTCTCTTCCTCTCTCATTCTCTCCCAACTTTCTCCCTCTCCTTCTCTCCCTCCATCTCTAAACACAAAATAGAACACACACACACCAAAAACAAAATCTAGAGATTTATTCTCCTCCATTTCTTGCTTGAAACTAGCATGTAATGTCCACGTGTAAATGAGATATATTACAATAGAAAAGAGAGAGACTGTTAGAGTTAGAATCCAGATTATCACTGCTGTGTGTGTCTGACTAGACACACATTGAAGCAGTGATAATCTGGCTTCTAACTCTCTCACACACACAAATAACACTTACAGCCACAAAATGCCACTTATTTTATGTAGTCTGAAGTCTGAATTAATGTCCTTCGCCATTGGCAAGCTCTCCTTTGCTATGCAAAAAGTGACAGGGTTCGTGATACTTTGCCACTTTTTGTCCCCTCTCTGGTGCAATGTTCTCCTCTTAAATAAAGCAGGAATTGTTTGAGCTGCACTGGCCCCACTACCTGTCGCTTTCTCCGAAGCGCTGGTTCGACTTCCTGCTGTTGTCTATAATGATTTCGCTCTGAGGGCAGCGTGCTGGTGCGGCTTAATGTGTTGTCGCAGGTTGCTCGTGCTCGAATCAGATGTCTTAACCAAGACCTTGCAAACTGTAACCATTACTGCACACCATTACTGACTGCACTGTTTTCCAAAGTAGTCCAATACGGGGCTTCTTTTCCCTATGATGAGAAAGGTAAATTTTGAAACAACAATTTTCAGCGATGCGACTTTGTTAAGACGCCACGACTCACGTCGAGTAAACACAGTAAAGTGTGCGCGCGCACCGAATGTACGCGCGTTCCATGCTCTAGGTCTAGGAGGTTGCCATGCCGGCGACAAGGTAAGCTGGATAAGATCGCATTACACTGATAATACCAACAATATTGATATATTGCCAGGAACGATATTAAAAATATAACGATGTATATTTTTAAAATCGAATCTCTGGTTACAACGGTTTTTTTAGAATCACCATATCGGCATCTGAAAATCATATCGGGTTTAATCGAAAAACCGATACATCGCCGTTCCCTACTACGTACACAATCACAGAGGCACAACTTAAATGACTTCAAAGTATGTGCATGATTCTGCAGAAATGACATGAATGTATATTTACTTGCTTCGTTCTTCTCAGATCGTGTTAATTGTTGGAAACTGCGATGAAAACGAAAGAATCTTTGCTTTGCTTCATTCTGCTATATCAGACGACTAAGGAATCATGCAAAAAACGCAATCGTTTTGAAAATTTACTTTGAGCGAGATTTTCGTCGAGAAAGCATACCCTACGTACACAATCACGGAAGCACAACATAAATGACTTCAAAGTACATTTATGTGCATGATTCTGCAGAAATCACTTGAATGTGTATTCACTTGCTTCGTTCTTCTGAGAACGTGTTAATTGTTGGAAACTGCGATGGGAACGAAAGAATCTTTGCTTTGCTGCATTCTGCTATATCAGACGAGTAAGGAATCATGCAAAAAACACAATCGTTTTGACAATTTACTTTGAGCGAGATTTTCGTCGAGAAAGCATACCCTACGTACACAATCACAGAAGCACAACATAAATGATTTCAAAGTACATTTATGTGCATGGTTCTGCAGAAATGACTTGAATGTATGTTTACTTGCTTCATTATTGTGAGATCGTGATAATTGATGGAAACTGCGGTAGAAACGGAAGAATCATAGCTTTGCTGCATTCTGCTCCAACAGGCTAGTGAGCAAACATACAATATGGGTGAAAATTTACTTTGAGCGAGAGTTTCGTCGAGAAAGAATACACTAAGTACAAAAGCACAGAAGCACAACATAAATGACTTCAATGTAGATTTATGTGCATGATTCTGCAGAAATGACATGAATGTATATTTACTTGCTTCGTTCTTCTGAGATCGTGTTAATTGTTGGTAACTGCGATGGAAACGGAAGAATCTTTGCTCTGCTTCACTCTGCTATATCAGACGAGTGAGCAAACATACAATGTGGGTGAAAATTTACTTTGAGCGAGATTTTCGTCGAGAAACAATACACTACGTACAAAAGCAAGGAAGCACAACATTAAATGACTTCAATGTAGATTTATGTGCATGATCCTGCAGAAATGACATGAATTTATAGTTACTTACTTCATTATTGTGAGATCGTGTTAATTGTTGGTAACTGCGATGGAAACGGAAGAATCTTTGCTCTGCTTCATTCTGCTATATCAGACGAGTAAGTAATCATACAAAAAACACAATCCTTTTGAAAATTTACTTTGAGCGAGATTTTCGTCGAGAAAGCATACACTTGCGTACAAAAGCAAGGAAGCATGACATAAATGATTGCAAAGTACATTTAAGTGCATGATTCTGTTGCAATGACATGAATGTATATTTACTTGCTTCATTCTGATGAGATCCTATTTACTGTTGGAAACTGCCATGAAAATGGAAGAATCTTTCCTTTGATGCATTCTGCTCCAACAGGCGAGTGAGGAAACATACAATGTGGGTGAAAATGTACTTTGAGCGAGATTTTCGTGGAGAAAGCATACACTACGTACACAATCACAGAAGCACAACACAAATGACTTCAAAGTACATTTATATGCATGATTCTGCAGAAATGACTTGAATGTGTATTTGCTTGCTTCGTTCTTCTGAGATCGTGTTAATTGTTGGAAACAGCGATGGGAACGAAAGAATCTTTGCTTTGCTGCATTCTGGTCCAACAGGCGAGTAAGTAATCATTCAAAAAACACAATCGTTTTGACAATTTACTTTGAGCGAGATTGTCGTCGAGAAAGCATACCCTACGTACACAATCACGGAAGCACAAAATAAATGACTTCAAAGTACATTTATGTGCATGATTCTGCAGAAATCACTTGAATGTGTATTTACTTGCTTCGTTATTCTGAGATCGTGTTAATTATTGGAAACTGCGATGGGAACGAAAGAATCTTTGCTTTGCTGCATTCTGCTATATTAGCCGAGTAAGGAATCATGCAAAAAACACAATCGTTTTGACAATTTACTTTGAGCGAGATTTTCGAGGAGAAAGCATACACTACGTGCACAATCACAGAAGCACAACATAAATGACTTCAAAGTAGATTTATGTGCATTATTATGTAGAAATGACATGAATGTATATTTACTTGCTTCATTCTGATGAGATCGTATTTACTGTTGGAAACTGCGACGAAAACGGAAGAATCATTGCTTTGCTCCATTCTGCTCCAACAGGCGAATAAGCAAACCTACAATGTGGGTGCAAATTTACTTTCAGCGAGATTTGCGTCGAGAAAGCATACACTACCCACAAAATAACAGATGCACAACATACATGACTTCAAAGAACATTTAGGTGCATGATTCTGCAGAAATGACATGAATGTATATTTACTTGCTTCGTTCTTCTGAGATCGTGTTAATTGTTGGAAACTGCGATGGAAACGAAAGAATCTTTGCTTTGCTTCATTCTGCTATAGCAGACGAGTAAGGAATCATGCAAAAAAACGCAATCGTTTTGAAAATTTACTTTGAGCGAGATGTTCGTCGAGAAAGCATACCCTACGTACACAATCACAGAAGCACAACATAAATGACTTCAAAGTACATTTATGTGCATGATTCTGCAGATATCACTTGAATGTGTATTTACTTGCTTCGTTCTTCTGAGTTCGTGTTAATTGATGGAAACTGCGGTAGAAACGGAAGAATCATTGTTTTGCTGCATTCTGCTCCAACAGGCGAGTGAGCAAACATACAATGTGGGTGAAAATTTACTTTGAGCGAGATTTTCGTGGAGAAAGAATACACTACCCACAAAATAACAGAAGCACAACATACATGACTTCAAAGTACATTTAGGTGCATGATTCTGCAGAAATGACATGAATGTATATTTACTTGCTTCATTCTGATGAGATCGTATTTAATGTTGGAAACTGCGACGAAAACGGAAGAATCATTGCTTTGCTCCATTCTGCTCCAACAGGCGAATAAGCAAACCTACAATGTGGGTGCAAATTTACTTTCAGCGAGATTTTCGTCGAGAAAGCATACACTACCCACAAAATAACAGAAGCACAACATACATGACTTCAAAGTACATTTAGGTGCATGATTCTGCAGAAATGACATGAATGTATATTTACTTGCTTCGTTCTTCTGAGATCGTGTTAATTGTTGGAAACTGCGATGGAAACGAAAGAATCTTTGCTTTGCTTCATTCTGCTATAGCAGACGAGTAAGGAATCATGCAAAAAAACGCAATCGTTTTGAAAATTTACTTTGAGCGAGATGTTCGTCGAGAAAGCATACCCTACGTACACAATCACAGAAGCACAACATAAATGACTTCAAAGTACATTTATGTGCATGATTCTGCAGATATCACTTGAATGTGTATTTACTTGCTTCGTTCTTCTGAGATCGTGTTAATTGTTGGAAACTGCGATGGGAACGAAAGAATCTTTGCTTTGCTGCATTCTGCTATATCAGACGAGTAAGGAATCATGCAAAAAACACAATCGTTTTCACAATTTACTTTGAGTGAGATTTTCGTCGAGAAAGCATACCCTACGTATACAATCACAGAAGCACAATATAAATCACTTCAAAGTACATTTATGTGCATGGATCTGCAGAAATGACTTGAATGTGTATTTACTTGCTTCGTTCTTCTGAGATCGTGTTAATTGTTGGAAACTGCGGTAGAAACGGAAGAATCATTGCTTTGCTGCATTCTGCTTCAACAGGCGAGTGAGCAAACATACAATGTTGGGTGAAAATTTACTTTGAGCGAAATTTTCGTCGAGAAAGAATACACTACGTACAAAAGCACAGAAGCACAACATAAATGACTTCAATGTAGATTTATGTGCATGATTCTGCAGAAATGACATGAATGTATATTTACTTGCTTCGTTCTTCTGAGATCGTGTTAATTGTTGGAAACTGCGATGGAAACGAAAGAATCTTTGCTTCATTCTGCTCGAACAGGCGAGTAAGTAATCATTCAAAAAACACAATCGTTTTGACAATTTACTTTGAGCGAGATGTTCGTCGAGAAAGCATACACTACGTACACAATCACAGAAGCACAACATAAATGACTTCAAATTAGATTTATGTGCATGATTCTGCAGAAATCACTTGAATGTGTATTTACTTGCTTCGTTCTTCTGAGATCGTGTTAATTGTTGGAAACTGCGATGGGAACGAAAGAATCTTTGCTTTGCTGCATTCTGCTATATCAGAAGAGTAAGGAATCATGCAAAAAACACAATCGTTTTGACAATTTACTTTGAGCGAGATTTTCGTCGAGAAAGCATACCCTACGTATACAATCACAGAAGCACAACATAAATGACTTCAAAGTAGATTTATGTGCATGATTCTGCAGAAATGACATGAATGTATATTCACTTGCTTCATTCTTCTGAGCTCGTGTTAATTGATGGAAACTGCGGTAGAAACGGAAGATTCATTGCTTTGCTGCATTCCGCTCCAACAGGCGAGTGAGCAAACATACAATGTGGGTCAACATTTACTTAGAGCGAGATTTTCGTCGAGAAACAATACACTATGTACAAAAGCACAGAAGCACAACATAAATGACTTCAATGTAGATTTATGTGCATGATTCTGCAGAAATGACATGAATGACATGAATTACTTGCTTTATTTTTATGAGATCGTGTTAATTGTTGGAAACTGCGGTAGAAACGGAAGAATCATTGCTTTGCTGCATTCTGCTCCAACAGGCGAGTGAGCAAACATACAATGTGGGTGAAAATGTACTTTGAGTGAGATTTTCGTCGAGAAAGAATATACTACCTACAAAAGCACAGAAGCACAACATAAATGAATTCATGATTCTGCAGAAATGACATGAATGTATATTTACGTGCTTCGTTCTTCTGAGATCGTGTTAATTGTTGGAAACTGCGATGAAAACGGACGAATCTTTGCTTTGATGCATTCTGCTCGAACGGGCGAGTAAGTAATCATTCAAAAAACACAATCGTTTTGAGAATTTACTTTGAGCGAGATTTTCGTCGAGAAAGCATACACTACGTACACAATCACAGAAGCAAAACATAAAGGACTTAAATGTTAGATTTACGTGTATGGTTATGCAGAAATAACATGAATGTATATTTACTTGCTTCGTTCTTCTGAGATCGTGTTAATTGTTGGAAACTGCGATGCGAACGAAAGAATCTTTGCTTTGCTGCATTCTGCTATATCAGACGAGTAAGGAATCATGCAAAAAACACAATCGTTTTGACAATTTACTTTGAGCGAGATTTTCATCGAGAAAGCATACCTTACGTACACAATCACAGAAGCACAACATAAATGACTTCAAATTAGATTTATGTGCATGATTATGCAGAAATGACATGAATGTATATTTACTTGCTTCGTTCTTCTGAGATCGTGATAATTGTTGGAAACTGCGATGGAAATGAAAGAATCTTTGCTTTACTGCATTCTGCTATATCAGACGAGTAAGGAATCATTCAAAAAACACAATCGTTTTGACAATTTACTTTGAGCGAGATTTTCGTCGAGAAAGCATACCCTACGTACACAATCACAGAAGCACAACATAAATGACTTCAAAGTACATTTATGAGCATGGTTCTGCAGAAATGACTTGAATGTGTATTTACTTGCTTCGTTCTTCTGAGATCGTGTTAATTGATGGAAACTGCGGTAGAAACGGAAGAATCATTGCTTTGCTGCATTCCGCTCCAACAGGCGAGTGAGCAAACACACAATGTGGGTCAACATTTACTTTGAGCGAGATTTTCGTCGAGAAACAATACACTACGTACAAAAGCACAGAAGCACAACATAAATGACTTCAAATTAGATTTATGTGCATGATTCTGCAGAAATCACTTGAATGTGTATTTACTTGCTTCGTTCTTCTGAGATCGTGTTAATTGATGGAAACTGCGGTAGAAACGGAAGAATCATTGCTTTGCTGCATTCCACTCCAACAGGCGAGTGAGCAAACATACAATGTGGGTCAACATTTACTTTGAGCGAGATTTTCGTCGAGAAACAATACACTACGTACAAAAGCACAGAAGCACAACATAAATGACTTCAATGTAGATTAATGTGCATGATTCTGCAGAAATGACATGAATGTATACTTACTTGCTTCATTTTTATGAGATAGTGTTAATTGTTGGAAACTGCGGTAGAAACGGAAGAATCATTGCTTTGCTGCATTCTGCTCCAACAGGCGAGTGAGCAAACATACAATGTGGGCGAAAATTTACTATGAGTGAGATTTTCGTCGAGAAAGAATACACTACCTACAAAAGCACAGAAGCACAACATAAATACATTCATGATTCTGCAGAAATGACATGAATGTATATTTACTTGCTTCGTTCTTCTGAGATCGTGTTAATTGTTGGAAACTGCGATGAAAACGGACGACTCTTTACTTTGATGCATTCTGCTCGAACGGGCGAGTAAGTAATCATTCAAAAAACACAATCGTATTGACAATTTACTTTGAGCGAGATTTTCGTCGAGAAAGCATACACGACGTACACAATCACAGAAGCACAACATAAATGACTTCAATGTTAGATTTACGTGCATGATTATGCAGAATAACATGAATGTATATTTACTTGCTTCGTTCTTCTGAGATCGTGTTAATTGTTGGAAACTGCGATGGGAACGAAAGAATCGTTGCTTTGCTGCATTCTGCTATATCAGACGAGTAAGGAATCATGCAAAAAACACAATCATTTTGACAATTTACTTTGAGCGAGATTTTCGTCGAGAAAGCATACCCTACGTACACAATCACAGAAGTACAACATAAATGACTTCAAAGTACATTTATGTGCATCGTTCTGCAGAAATGACTTGAATGTGTATTTACTTGCTTCGTTCTTCTGAGATCCTGTTAATTGTTGGAAACTGCGGTAGAAACGGAAGAATCATTGCTTTGCTGCATTCTGCTCCAACAGGCGAGTGAGCAAACATACAATGTAGGTGAAAATTTACTTTGAGCGAAATTTTCGTCGAGAAAGCATACACTACGTCCACAATCACAGAAGCACAACATAAATGACTTCAAATTAGATTTATGTGCATGATTATGCAGAAATGACATGAATGTTTATTTACTTGCTTCGTTCTTCTGAGATCGTGTTAATTGCTGGAAACTGCGATGAAAATGATAGAATCTTTGCTTTGCTGCATTCTGCTATATCAGACGAGTAAGGAATCATGCAAAAAACGCAATGGTGTTGAAAATTTACTTTGAGCGAAATTTTCGTCGAGAAAGCATACCCTACGTACACAATCACAGAAGCACAACATAAATGACTTCAAAGTACATTTATGTGCATCGTTCTGCAGAAATGACTTGAATGTGTATTTACTTGCTTCGTTCTTCTGAGATCCTGTTAATTGTTGGAAACTGCGGTAGAAACGGAAGAATCATTGCTTTGCTGCATTCTGCTCCAACAGGCGAGTGAGCAAACATACAATGTGGGTGAAAATTTACTTTGAGCGAAATTTTCGTCGAGAAAGCATACACTACGTCCACAATCACAGAAGCACAACATAAATGACTTCAAATTAGATTTATGTGCATGATTATGCAGAAATGACATGAATGTATATTTACTTGCTTCGTTCTTCTGAGATCGTGTTAATTGCTGGAAACTGCGATCAAAATGAAAGAATCTTTGCTTTGCTGCATTCTGCTATGTCAGACGAGTAAGGAATCATGCAAAAAACACAATCGTTTTGACAATTTACTTTGAGCGAGATTTTCGTCGAGAAAGCATACCCTACGTACACAATCACAGAAGCACAACATAAATGACTTCAAAGTACATTTATGTGCATGGTTCTGCAGAAATGACTTGAATGTGTACTTACTTGCTTCGTTCTTCTGAGATGGTGTTAATTGTTGGAAACTGCGATGGAAACGAAAGTATCTTTGCTTTGCTTCATTCTGCGCGAACAGGCGAGTAAGTAATCATTCAAAAAACACAATCGTTTTGACAATTTACTTTGAGCGGGATTTTCGTCGAGAAAGCATACACTACGTACACAATCACAGAAGCACAACATAAATGACTTCAAATTAGATTCATGTGCATGATTATGCAGAAATGACATGAATGTATATTTACTTGCTTCGTTCTTCTGAGATCGTGTTAATTGTTGGAAACTGCGATGAAAATGAAAAAATCTTTGCTTTGCTTCATTCTGCTCCAACAGGCGAGTGAGCAAGCATACAATGTGGGTGAAAATTTACTTTGAGCGAAATTTTCTTCGAGAAAGAATACACTACGTAGAAAAGCACAGAAGCACAACATAAATGACTTCAATGTAGATTTATGTGCATGATTCTGCAGAAATGACATGAATGTATATTTACTTGCTTCGTTCTTCTGAGATCGTGTTAATTGTTGGAAACTGCAATGGAAACGAAAGAATCTTTGCTTTGCTTCATTCTGCTCGAACAGGCGAGTAAGTAATCATTCAAAAAACACAATCGTTTTGACAATTTACTTTGAGCGAGATGTTCGTCGAGAAAGCATACACTCCGTACACAATCACAGAAGCACAACATAAATGACTTCAAATTAGATTTATGTGCATGATTCTGCAGAAATCACTTGAATGTGTATTTACTTGCTTCGTTCTTCTGAGATCGTGTTAATTGATGGAAACTGCGGTAGAAACGGAAGAATCATTGCTTTGCTGCATTCCACTCCAACAGGCGAGTGAGCAAACATACAATGTGGGTCAACATTTACTTTGAGCGAGATTTTCGTCGAGAAACAATACACTACGTACAAAAGCACAGAAGCACAACATAAATGACTTCAATGTAGATTTATGTGCATGATTCTGCAGAAATGACATGAATGTATACTTACTTGCTTCATTTTTATGAGATGGTGTTAATTGTTGGAAACTGCGGTAGAAACGGAAGAATCATTGCTTTGCTGCATTCTGCTCCAACAGGCGAGTGAGCAAACATACAATGTGGGCGAAAATTTACTTTGAGTGAGATTTTCGTCGAGAAAGAATACACTACCTACAAAAGCACAGAAGCACAACATAAATGAATTCATGATTCTGCAGAAATGACATGAATGTATATTTACTTGCTTCGTTCTTCTGAGATCGTGTTAATTGTTGGAAACTGCGATGAAAACGGACGAATCTTTGCTTTGATGCATTCTGCTCGAACGGGCGAGTAAGTAATCATTCAAAAAACACAATCGTTTTGACAATTTACTTTGAGCGGGATTTTCGTCGAGAAAGCATACACTACGTACACAATCACAGAAGCACAACATAAATGACTTCAAATTAGATTCATGTGCATGATTATGCAGAAATGACATGAATGTATATTTACTTGCTTCGTTCTTCTGAGATCGTGTTAATTGTTGGAAACTGCGATGAAAATGAAACAATCTTTGCTTTGCTTCATTCTGCTCCAACAGGCGAGTGAGCAAACATACAATGTGGGTGAAAATTTACTTTGAGCGAAATTTTCGTCGAGAAAGAATACACTACGTACAAAAGCACAGAAGCACAACATAAATGACTTCAATGTAGATTTATGTGCATGATTCTGCAGAAATGACATGAATGTATATTTACTTGCTTCGTTCTTCTGAGATCGTGTTAATTGTTGGAAACTGCGATGGAAACGAAAGAATCTTTGCTTTGCTTCATTCTGCTCGAACAGGCGAGTAAGTAATCATTCAAAAAACACAATCGTTTTGACAATTTACTTTGAGCGAGATGTTCGTCGAGAAAGCATACACTCCGTACACAATCACAAAAGCACAACATAAATGACTTCAAATTAGATTTATGTGCATGATTCTGCAGAAATCACTTGAATGTGTATTTACTTGCTTCGTTCTTCTGAGATCGTGTTAATTGTTGGAAACTGCGATGGGAACGAAAGAATCGTTGCTTTGCTGCATTCTGCTATATCAGACGAGTAAGGAATCATGCAAAAAACACAATCGTTTTGACAATTTACTTTGAGCGAGATTTTCGTCGAGAAAGCATACCCTACGTACACAATCACAGAAGCACAACATAAATGACTTCAAAGTACATTTATGTGCATGGTTCTGCAGAAATGACTTGAATGTGTATTTACTTGCTTCGTTCTTCTGAGATCGTGTTAATTGATGGAAACTGCGGTAGAAACGGAAGAATCATTGCTTTGCTGCATTCCACTCCAACAGGCGAGTGAGCAAACATACAATGTGGGTCAACATTTACTTTGAGTGAGATTTTCGTCGAGAAAGAATACACTACCTACAAAAGCACAGAAGCACAACATAAATGAATTCATGATTCTGCAGAAATGACATGAATGTATATTTGCTTGCTTCGTTCTTCTGAGATCGTGTTAATTGTTGGAAACTGCGATGAAAACGGACGAATCTTTGCTTTGCTGCATTCTGCTCGAACGGGCGAGTAAGTAATCATTCAAAAAACACAATCGTTTTGACAATTTACTTTGAGCGAGATTTTCGTCGAGAAAGCATACACGACGTACACAATCACAGAAGCACAACATAAATGACTTCAATGTTAGATTTACGTGCATGATTATGCAGAAATAACATGAATGTATATTTACTTGCTTCGTTCTTCTGAGATCGTGTTAATTGTTGGAAACTGCGATGGGAACCAAAGAATCGTTGCGTTGCTGCATTCTGCTATATCAGACGAGTAAGGAATCATGCAAAAAACACAATCATTTTGACAATTTACTTTGAGCGAGATTTTCATCGAGAAAGCATACCCTACGTTCACAATCACAGAAGCACAACATAAATGACATCAAAGTACATTTATGTGCATCGTTCTGCAGAAATGACTTGAATGTGTATTTACTTGCTTCATTCTTCTGAGATCGTGTTAATTGTTGGAAACTGCGGTAGAAACGGAAGAATCATTGCTTTGCTGCATTCTGCTCCAACAGGCGAGTGAGCAAACATACAATGTGGGTGGAAATTTACTTTGAGCGAGATTTTCGTCGAGAAAGAATACACTACGTACTAGTACAATACAATACAATACAATACAATACGCACCGAAGCACAACATAAATGACTTCAATGTAGATTTATGTGCATGATTCTGCAGAAATGACATGAATGTATATTTACTTGTTTCGTTATCCTGAGATCGTGTTAATTGTTGGAAACTGCGATGGGAACGAAAGAATCTTTGCTTTGCTGCATTCTGCTATATCAGACGAGTAAGGAATCATGCAAAAAACGCAATGGTGTTGAAAATTTACTTTGAGCGAGATTTTCGTCGAGAAAGCATACCCTACGTACACAATCACAGAAGCACAACATAAATGACTTCAAAGTACATTTATGTGCATCGTTCTGCAGAAATGACTTGAATGTATATTTACTTGCTTCGTTCTTCTGAGATCGTGTTAATTGTTGGAAACTTCGATGGAAACGAAAGAATCTTTGCTTTGCTTCATTCTGCTCGAACAGGCGAGTAAGTAATCATTCAAAAAACACAATCGTTTTGACAATTTACTTGGAGCGCGATTTTCGTCGAGAAAGCATACACTACGTACACAATCACAGAAGCACAACATAAATGACTTCAAATTAGATTTATGTGCATGGTTCTGCAGAAATGACTTGAATGTGTACTTACTTGCTTCGTTCTTCTGAGATCGTGTTAATTGATGGAAACTGCGGTAGAAACGGAAGAATCATTGCTTTGCTGCATTCCACTCCAACAGGCGAGTGAGCAAACATACAATGTGGGTCAACATTTACTTTGAGTGAGATTTTCGTCGAGAAAGAATACACTACCTACAAAAGCACAGAAGCACAACATAAATGAATTCATGATTCTGCAGAAATGACATGAATGTATATTTGCTTGCTTCGTTCTTCTGAGATCGTGTTAATTGTTGGAAACTGCGATGAAAACGGACGAATCTTTGCTTTGCTGCATTCTGCTCGAACGGGCGAGTAAGTAATCATTCAAAAAACACAATCGTTTTGACAATTTACTTTGAGCGAGATTTTCGTCGAGAAAGCATACACGACGTACACAATCACAGAAGCACAACATAAATGACTTCAATGTTAGATTTACGTGCATGATTATGCAGAAATAACATGAATGTATATTTACTTGCTTCGTTCTTCTGAGATCGTGTTAATTGTTGGAAACTGCGATGGGAACCAAAGAATCGTTGCGTTGCTGCATTCTGCTATATCAGACGAGTAAGGAATCATGCAAAAAACACAATCATTTTGACAATTTACTTTCAGCGAGATTTTCATCGAGAAAGCATACCCTACGTTCACAATCACAGAAGCACAACATAAATGACATCAAAGTACATTTATGTGCATCGTTCTGCAGAAATGACTTGAATGTGTATTTACTTGCTTCATTCTTCTGAGATCGTGTTAATTGTTGGAAACTGCGGTAGAAACGGAAGAATCATTGCTTTGCTGCATTCTGCTCCAACAGGCGAGTGAGCAAACATACAATGTGGGTGAAAATTTACTTTGAGCGAGATTTTCGTCGAGAAAGAATACACTACGTACTAGTACAATACAATACAATACAATACAATACGCACCGAAGCACAACATAAATGACTTCAATGTAGATTTATGTGCATGATTCTGCAGAAATGACATGAATGTATATTTACTTGTTTCGTTATCCTGAGATCGTGTTAATTGTTGGAAACTGCGATGGGAACGAAAGAATCTTTGCTTTGCTGCATTCTGCTATATCAGACGAGTAAGGAATCATGCAAAAAACGCAATGGTGTTGAAAATTTACTTTGAGCGAGAATTTCGTCGAGAAAGCATACCCTACGTACACAATCACAGAAGCACAACATAAATGACTTCAAAGTACATTTATGTGCATCGTTCTGCAGAAATGACTTGAATGTATATTTACTTGCTTCGTTCTTCTGAGATCGTGTTAATTGTTGGAAACTTCGATGGAAACGAAAGAATCTTTGCTTTGCTTCATTCTGCTCGAACAGGCGAGTAAGTAATCATTCAAAAAACACAATCGTTTTGACAATTTACTTGGAGCGCGATTTTCGTCGAGAAAGCATACACTACGTACACAATCACAGAAGCACAACATAAATGACTTCAAATTAGATTTATGTGCATGGTTCTGCAGAAATGACTTGAATGTGTACTTACTTGCTTCGTTCTTCTGAGATCGTGTTAATTGATGGAAACTGCGGTAGAAACGGAAGAATCATTGCTTTGCTGCATTCCGTTCCAACAGGCGAGTGAGCAAACATACAATGTGGGTGAAAATTTACTTTGAGCGAAATTTTCGTCGAGAAAGAATACACTACGTACAAAAGCACAGAAGCCCAACATAAATGACTTCAATGTAGATTTATGTGCATGATTCTGCAGAAATGACATGAATTTACTTGCTTCGTTCTTCTGAGATCGTGTTAATTGTTGGAAACTGCGATGGAAACGAAAGAATCTTTGCTTTGCTTCATTCTGCTCGAACAGGCGAGTAAGTAATCATTCAAAAAACACAATCGTTTTGACAATTTACTTTGAGCGAGATGTTCGTCGAGAAAGCATACACTCCGTACACAATCACAGAAGCACAACATAAATGACTTCAAATTAGATTTATGTGCATGATTCTGCAGAAATCACTTGAATGTGTATTTACTTGCTTCGTTCTTCTGAGATCGTGTTAATTGTTGGAAACTGCGATGGGAACGAAAGAATCTTTGCTTTGCTGCATTCTGCTATATCAGACGAGTAAGGAATCATGCAAAAAACACAATCGTTTTGACAATTTACTTTGAGCGAGATTTTCGTCGAGAAAGCATAGCCTACGTACACAATCACAGAAGCACAACATAAATGACTTCAAAGTACATTTATGTGCATGGTTCTGCAGAAATGACTTGAATGTGTATTTACTTGCTTCGTTCTTCTGAGATCGTTTTAGTTGATGGAAACTGCGGTAGAAACGGAAGAATCATTGCTTTGCTGCATTCCACTCCAACAGGCGAGTGAGCAAACATACAATGTGGGTCAACATTTACTTTGAGCGAGATTTTCGTCGAGAAACAATACACTACGTACAAAAGCACAGAAGCACAACATAAATGACTTCAATGTAGATTTATATGCATGATTCTGCAGAAATGACATGAATGTATACTTACTTGCTTCATTTTTATGAGATCGTATTTACTGTTGGAAACTGCGATGAAAACGGACGAATCTTTGCTTTGATGCATTCTGCTCGAACAGGCGAGTAAGTAATCATTCAAAAAACACAATCGTTTTGACAATTTACTTTGAGCGAGATTTTCGTCAAGAAAGCATACACTACGTGCACAATCACAGAAGCACAACATAAATGACTTCAATGATTATGCAGAAATGACATGAATGTACATTTACTTGCTTCGTTCTTCTGAGATCGTGTTAATTGTTGGAAACTGTGGTAGAACCGGAAGAATCATTGCTTTGCTGCATTCTGCTCCAAAAGGCGAGTGAGCAAACATACAATGTGGGTGAAAATTTACTTTGAGCGAGATTTTCGTCGAGAAAGAATACACTACGTAGAAAAGCACAGAAGCACAACATAAATGACTTCAATGTAGATTTATGTGCATGATTATGCAGAAATGACATGAATGTATATTTACTTGCTTCGTTCTTCTGAGATCGTGTTAATTGTTGGAAACTGCGATGAAAATGAAAGAATCTTTGCTTTGCTTCATTCTGCTCCAACAGGCGAGTGAACAAACATACAATGTGGTTCAAAATTTACTTTGAGCGAGATTTTCGTCGAGAAACAATACACTACGTACAAAAGCACAGAAGCGCAACATATTTATGTTGTGCTTACTTGCTTCATTCTGATGATATCGTATTTACTGTTGGAAACTGCGATGAAAACGGACGCATCTTTGCTTTGATGCATTCTGCTCGAACAGGCGAGTAAGTAATCAATCAAAAAACACAATCGTTTTGACAATTTACTTTGAGCGAGATTTTCGTCAAGAAAGCATACACTACGTGCACAATCACAGAAGAACAACATAAATGACTTCAATGATTATGCAGAAATGACATGAATGTACATTTACTTGCTTCGTTCTTCTGAGATCGTGTTAATTGTTGGAAACTGTGGTAGAAACGGAAGAATCATTGCTTTGCTGCATTCTGCTCCAAAAGGCGAGTGAGCAAACATACAATTTGGGTGAAAATTTACTTTGAGCGAGATTTTCGTCGAGAAAGCATACACTACGTACACAATCACAGAAGCACAACATAAATGACTTCAAATTAGATTTATGTGCATGATTATGCAGAAATGACATGAATGTATATTTACTTGCTTCGTTCTTCTGAGATCGTGTTAATTGTTGGAAACTGCGATGAAAATGAAAGAATCTTTGCTTTGCTTCATTCTGCTCTTTCAGACGACTATCAGACGAGTAAGGAATCATGCAAAATACACAATGGTTTTGAAAATTTACTTTGAGCGAGATTTCCATCCAGAAAGCACACACTAACTACAAAATAACAGAAGCACAAAATAAATGATTCTATTGATGTGCATGATTCTGCAGAAATGACGTGAATTTATATTTACTGGTCAAACACGCGAGTAAGTAAACATACTAAAAACACAATGGTTTTGAAAATTTACTTTGAGCGCTATTTCCGTCGAGAGAGGATTGGCGACCAGCAAAACAACAGAAGCACAACATAAATCACATCAATGTAAATTTATGTGCTTGATTCTGCAGAAATGCCATGAATTTATCTTTGCTTGTTTCATTCTACTGAGATCTTTTTAATTTTTGGAAACTGCGATGGAAACGGAAGAATCTTTGCTTTGCTACATTCTGCTCCAACAGGCGAGTAAATAAACATACAATGGTATTGGAAATTTACTTTGAGCAAGATTTTCGTCGACAAAGCATACACAACCCACACAATAACAGCAGCACAACAGAAGTGACAGCAATGTACATTTATGTGCTTCATGCTGCAGAAATGACATGAATTTATATTTACTTTCGTCATTCTTCTGAAATCCTTATAATGGTTGGAAACTGCGATGGAAACGGATGAAACTTTGCTTTGCTGCATTCTGCTCTAACACGCGCGTAAGCAACCATACTTTTTAAAAACACAATCGTTTTGAAAATATAGTTTGAGCGAGATTTTCGTCGAGAAAGCATACACTACTTACAAAATAACAGAAGCACAACAGAATGTACATTTATGTGCATCATTCTGCAGAAATGACTTGAATTTATAGTTACTTGCTTCATTCTTCTGGGATCCTTTTAATTGATGGAAACTGCAATGGAAACGGAAGAATCTTTCATCCTGCTGCATTCTGCTCTAACATGCGAGTAAGTAACCATACTGAAAACAAAAAATAACAGACGCACATAAGAAAAAACTTCAATGTACATTTATGTGCATGATTCTGCAGAAATGACATGAATTTATCTTTACTGTCGTCATTCTTCTGAGATCCTTTTAATGGTTGGAAACTGCGATGGAAACGGATGAATATTTGCTTTGCTGCATTCTGCTCTAACAGGCGAGTAACGAACTGTTAGAGGAGAAAATGGTTATGTTATATTTTCAAGAAACTTGTTTTGCTAACATCGTTAGCAAGGCCATAATCGAAATCAGATTAGTTCGATTATTGACCTAACAAAATAATGGGCATACCTAACAGCTTTGTTTATTGTCTCTTCTGTGAAAACTGCAGCCTTGGTTGTGATCCGCAGACACGGCCTTGCGCAGACAGAAGAGATAAGCGAGAATCACGAATGTATTGAAACTAACGGATTGTGCAGGAGGCAAAAGGGCAGTTTGGGCTAGTAATTTTCAGTTTCAAGATAGGTACGTGACTGTATTGTAATTGGGTTAAGAAAGGGACTACCCCTTTCTCAAGATATATCTCTTTTTCTGTATAAAAGATGTGAAAACGCTGGACACGAGGTCTTTTGTCTGCCTGAGAGACAACTGAACCTATGGGCATATGAGTCTAATTGATGACTTATATGCATGTAGTTGAATAAATCGTTTTTGCTGGACCTACTTACTTGTTTTTGACTGACTATTTTCTAGCTACAGATTGTCTAAATTTCTGAACCTAACTTTTGGGGGCTCGTCCGGGATCCCAACAGCTCCAACCACTCCAACCAGACCTAACCCGTGCAAGCTCCGGGTTAGGTCTGCACGGGGACTGTCAGAGGCAGGTTGCATTCTTAAGGGTAAAGGGACTCGTAAGGATAAGGTTATCATTTGGGATAACTGGACGGAGGATCGGGGAAAATCTTACTCGCCTGGAGCGGTTTGGAGTAGAGTGGAGTCTGTGACGGGATTTCCCAAGCGGAGTGAGTGACGGGACTTCCCTAAATCTCCGACCAATCGGCGAGGCAAGCTCCAGGTTAGGTCTGCACGAGGACTGTCAGAGGCAGGTCACCGTAAGGGTGAAGGGACCCGTAAGGACAAGGTTATCATTTGGGATAACTGGACGGAGGATCGAGGAGGATCTTAGTCGCCTGGAGCGGTCTGGAGCAGAGTGGAGTGTGTGACGGCATTTCCCAAGTGGAGTGAGTGACGGGACTTCCCTAAATCTCCGACCACTCGGCGAGGCAAGCTCCAGGTTAGGTCTGCACGGGGACTGTCAGAGGCAGGTTGATTCTTAAGGGTGAAGGGACCCGACAAGATTATCATTTGGGATAACTGGACCGAGAATCGAGGAGGATCTTAGTCGCCTGGAGCGGTCCGGAGCAGTGGAGTGAGTGACGGGAATTCCCTAAATCTCCGACCACTCGGCGGGGCAAGCTCCATGTTAGGTCTGCACGGGGACTGTCAGAGGCAGGTTGATTCTTATGAGGAGAAAAGAAAGCGGACCCCAGTCGCCGTAAGGTTGAAGGGACCCGTAAGGACAAAGTTATCATTTGGGATAACTGGACGGAGGATCTAGGAGGATCTTAGTCGCCTGGAGCGGTCCGGAGAAGAGTGGGTTGAGTGACGGGATTTCCCGAAATTGGATCATTAAAGTTTTTTTGTCAGAAAAGAGACTGTCAAAAACAATGGGTAGTGGGAATAGCAAAGGAGCTGTTTGTTGTAAGAGGACAAGAGCGACTCCCATTGAGAGACGCATATTCTCCTCTCCTTCACTTAAGTTAATTGAGATGTTTGTAAAAATTAAATATAGATAAATTTAACTTGTGGCAAGCAAATTTATATAAAATTAAATATGGATAAATTTAACTTGTGGCAATCAAATTTATATTAACTGAATATTTTTACTTATGATTGTTAATAATGATATACAGTCCTGGTGATTTAACTGTTTGTATGTTGTTGGAGCAGGATAATCATCTCTCACATAAGTTAGGAAGAAACTGCGTCTAATTGTTGAAGCCTTTGTGTGTTGTATTGTTTGTGATAAATAAGTATAAGAAACGTTAGCAAAGGATCTCAGAAAGGGTTGTGTCAACGGAAAATACATACTCCTAAGGGTCTTGAGGGGTTATCAGAAGGTTGAGCCCAGACAGAGACAGCGACGGGAATACGCAGAATATTTCCGACGGGTCGTACGAGCCAGGAGGTCAGGGTAACGTTAGGCTTAGACTTATATGGTGTGAAATGAGTCCAAAGAAGGGCCGAGAGGAAAAACAAAGGCAAGCTTTTAGGCAGTGGGTGAGTAAGTATGAAGATAGGATATGCAAGAAAGTAGGACTAGCGACATAGAGAAGGATTGAAGGAAAAGGTAAAGTAAGGGAAAGACCAGGTGGAGGCGGCACAAGCCGCAACTAATGAATGGAAGTTAAAATTTACTGCAGCCATTGACTGTGGGCAGTTTAAATTCACTGACTGCAGGCACTCTGGTTTATGTGGACAAAATGACTTTGCGTAAACCTTTGGTTTCCACATCAACTGGAAGTGTTTCTGCAGGTAATGATGATGTCATATTAACAACTGAAAATGTTTAAAGAAACATGAGATTTCACCTTGTAATTTAGTTCTTACAGATACTGACAAGAATATCACTCCATGCAGCCACCTTTTTTTTGGAATAACTTAAACTTTTCGCTCCAACTCTCCCACCCACAAAGCCGGTCTTCGCTTTTAGTTTCACTCGACGATCTCAGGGGGAGATGAGTGGACAAGTGCAACCCAGTCAATCATGTACATTAGCAACCGTATGTGTTTTGTATGCGTTGGGTATTGTAGAGTGTGAGGTGACAGGGTCGATAGGTAGAATAAACACCATTAAAATTCGAGAACTGATAGTATTCAGAATGTCAGTATACTGTAATTATGAGAAATGCAAGGTGAAGCAAAATCACCAGAGATACGCATATGGGAAAACCATAAATGCACCAAAACAGCTGAGGTGTTGTGGATAGGGCCGGATGAATTACCAGTATTACCAAAAGCATTGTTTTCCATAGCGGCTGAATTTAGCCATGGTCAATGTCATGTCTCAAAAGGAGGGATGGTATCTATGGTAAACAGCAGATATATAAACTTCTTATCCAAATTTTTTTTTTTTTAAGAAGTGTCTCACATGTTTACAGAACAACCCGCAGGGAGGGATGACATGTCCAAAAGGGGAAATTGTTGTGGCTCTACTGTTTATGTTAATAATGATATCATTGATAATGATGTGCTGTAATTACAGATGCTAAAATAAGTTGCAACGATTGATGTGGTGGCTGAGGTAAAAGGGAATTGTGAAGATTTTGATAATGATGATGGTAATCAGTTTGACCCACTCGAGGTGGGAACTGGACATTCTGGTCTTGTCTTACATTGACCAAAAAAAGAAATTCTAAAGTCTCATGGACTTGTTTGCTGAAACAAAATGGACTCTATGGACTTTCGAGGACATTTTATCAGTGAATGGTCAAACTGAGCTGATGAATTTCTCACTGCAGATTTGGATGCGTGACCAAAAAGGTCTGAGTTTGAGAACAAAGAAGACAAGTCTAACCGATCTTGGAAAAAAAAGGAGATATTCTACAATCAACACAAACTGTACTATGTTTTTTTGAAAAAGTCGATTCCTAATCACAGCCATTGTATCCATCTGCTTAATTAATTGTACTAAACTGTACTACACATGTCTTGCTCTGAACTGTACTTCTCATGTCTTATATATTTGTGATTTTATAATGTCTTATGGTTTTATACTTTTCTGCTTACATGCTATTTACACCGAGGGCTGCGCAAGAATGATACAAAAGGGATTTACAACTTGCTAAATTAATACAGGCGTAGTTCGGTTGTGAGAGATCAAAAAAATTTATTTTCTCACTCTCAAGGTGGGGTCTGTTGGGTTATGGAGGTACTGTACTAAAAATTATAGTTAGTTCCAATCGGGCACCAATTAAAACAATCTATCCACAACACAGGCACAGTCAGCAACCTTGAGCAAAAGGGAGAGAAACAATTGCAAGGGATAAATGAAATAATTATTAAAAATGAATAATTGGTGTTATCATATGGGATATGATGAAAGGAGGGAATGTGAAATTGTAAAATTTAGCCATTTATGCCTAGATGTAACTTCTATACTATTAACCCAATTAAACATAAAAAGCAAGTCCTGAGAAACGCAGACTTGGCACAATGCCAGTCGCATCCTTATCTGAGTATTTCACGGGGCAGAAAACAGTAACAGCAAACCTTGACATTGTCTAAACTAGACACCATCTGGAGATAAGCTTGTTTTTAACGTTTCACTTTGTTAGTGAGACATGGATTGAGTGATGTCACCGTTAACTGACCACCGGCAGCTCATTCTTTTGACTGTCAGGTACTCTACTTGGAGACTGTTGACTTCTGAGAATCAGCTCTTGCTATAGCAAATAAACTTTACATTTTCTTATAAAAAGACCAAGATCAATGGGTTGGCAGCACAGCTGCACGCTTTGGCCAATTTGACTAATGTTAAACAAAAGTGTTGAGACAAAGGAATAGAGAGAGCGGAGACGGAGAAGCAGAAGGAGAAGAACCTGATGGAAGATACTGTAACGTGACAGTAGCCAAGCCGCTCTCGAGAAGGAGAAACAACTGATGGAAGAGCTGTAACGTGACAGCAGATCCCCAAAGAGATCAACACCCCTACTTTTCCCCGATACCGACTGAGAGGAAGCAAGGAAGAGAAAGGATTAACCTGAAGAATGCGTGCCGGGTAGTATGAGATTGCATTATGAGAAACCTAGTGTATTTGGGCGTCATCACAAGAGGTGGATGACAGGTAAACCCAAAAGTGAAGACTAGGGCGTAATGCGATATTGAGACCCGAGGCAGAATCGGATAAGAGGGAATAGGCGAAAAGGGTGAACAAAGTAAAAGAAGAATCGGAAGGGAACAGAAGTAATGGAGTGGTTGACTGTTTGCATGCATTGTAGTCGTTTTATATGCTTTAGTGTCAGCTCAATGAGTATACGCTTTAAAAGAGTAAGAGAATTTAATCTCCAACAATTTGCGTAGTCGGCAGGATTCAGGTGACACTAGAGTAATATTGTGTTGAAGTGAAATATACAGGGCAAAAGATTGTGTGATACCTCATGTTAATTCGGTATCAAGGTGGGGACTGTTGGAGTTGGTGAAGAACTGGTTAAAATTAATATAGACTGTTAAAAACAGAGAGTGGGCTAGAATGATGTTTTTGAAGAAGATAAGGGAAGTTGCTGTACATAGTGTGAGTTGTCGAGGTCACCATTAGAAACCGGCTAGAACAGACTGCGATAAGAAGAGCTTGTTTGCGAAGAAAGGCAGAGTTGGGTGTAAAAGAGAATGTGAATAGGCACGAAAGTGGCATGAGATGTTCACGTGAACACCATGTGTCCAAGAAAGGATAAAAGTGACTAACAAAAAGACTATGTTAAATGTCCTACCACCACAGGAGCTGGCTGAGCCGTTGTTGACCCCGCAGCTATTACCTGGAGACTGGATACTAGTCAAGGACGTAAAAAGACAAACATGGCATCAGCCTAAGTGGAAAGGACCATTTCAAGTGCTACTGACGACACCAACGGCGGTCAGGAGCGGGACACTTGGGTTCATCTCACGCACTGTAAAAAGGTAACAGAAGGGACCAGTCAGTAAGGGGCACCTGACGGGTGTGTAAAGTCCGGCTACAAAGGGGAGTGCGTACGATAGGTTGCACTCGTCTCAACCCCGGTGAAGAAGTCAACCAACACCACAGGTAAAAAGGGAGCTGACTGGTCTCTGTCATGATTGCGATAGTGTTGCTGTCAGTAGTGGGATGCCTCGTAAACGCAGCCAGCAAGGATAAACATGTGTCAGGGGAAAAAGGGAAGACCCTGGGTTTTAAGTGTAATCCTTAGCCTTATCGCGATACAGAGCGCGGTGAAGCAGCGCGACAGCGCGGCAACAATGTATACTACCAGCATAAAAATGTTGAGAAGTACCTCTGCAAAAACCCGTGTGGACCCTATGATTGGCATTTAGTGGTAGCATCCACTTAAAATAATAATGGACATGCCACAGGGTCCCGATTTAGTATATTGAAGGAACGGAATAGCAATGGAGCTGAGGTAGAAATCACAAGTCTTGCCAATTCCGACGCAGGAATATGGTGGTGCGGCATTGAAAGGCCATATGGGGACTTGTACCACACGATAATCATTTGATTGGCTGTGCCAGGGGAAGGGGATGACTGGACACTTTGAACGGGACAACAAGAAACGACGCCATCCCCAATAGCATGGCTCGCTTGTTGATCATGGCCTATAATACGGTCAACAACGTTAGTCACTCCATACCCACCAATTCCAGAACCTCACAGTATAACCCCACGTATCGAGTACCATACAGGGAAGGTGAAGCATGCTTATGCATCCAGATGAACACAGGACAGTCTGTGGGACATAGTGTTTGCAGTGTCCGTATAATTGCTAATTTCACCTCCTAAAAATGCACTATTAAAAAAGCTAACATGACTTTGAGGGAGATTACCTGTGATTCAACCCTACAGGACCCAGGTGAGGGAGCCATGGTTTGGATTTGTGGACGAACGGCCTACTTACAGTTACCGCATCTGTGGACAGGTTGCTGCTACCCGGCTATTGTGATCACTGGTATTGCAGTATATCCTTTGGGAGCAGAGGATCATGGGTATACCACTATGAACCCATGGACCACCCAGGGAGAAATGTTGGGTTGGTCATTTTGGGCCAATATAGGAGTAGGAGGGGCACTGACTAAAATAAATGGCCTGGCAGCCCAACTACATGCCCTGGCCAATGAGACAGAGGAAGCGGTCGAAGTAATTGATAGTGAAATGGGGGCAATGCGAAAAGCAGTAATATAACACCGACTGATATCGACATGCTAACGGCAGAAAAGGGGGGGACCTGTAAGATGCTGGGCACCAGTTGCTGTTTCTTTATCACAGACGGACATCAAAATTTGTCTAATATAATCTCTCACATGTGATCTGCTATCAGGGAACCCGAAAGACCGGCGGATTTGTTAGGCACATGGCTCTTCGGATGGGGGTGGGGGGCATGGCTGTGGAAGCTTGGCATGCACCTACTGATAGTAATCGTTGTACTCATGCTGTTTTCCTCTTGTGTTGTACTCTTGATTCGCGGTATGATTGTAAAAATGTTCCCAAGTACCTTAATGCTGCACACCAAGAATGTATAACATTACTGAAGGAGGATGATGTATATCTACCAGACGAAGAGGATGACCTCCATTTAAATCAACTGTTCCCCAACTAACTACTGCAAATTGTAACTCATGACGTTTCCCCCCAAAAAAACGCTTGTCGGATTGTTTTACTGATGTAAAATACTGTTGTATGTGAAAAAGGTTGAGCGACAAGTTTATTGAAATATCATAAAAAGGAGGGAATGTTAGAGGAGAAAACGGTTATGTTATATTTTCAAGAAACTTGTTTTGCTAACATCGCTAGCAAGGCCATAATCGAAATCAGATTAGTTCGATTATTGACCTAACAAAATAATGGGCATACCTAACAGCTTTGTTTATTATCTCTTCTGTGAAAACTGCAGCCTTGGTTGTGATCCGCAGACACGGCCTTGGGTACGACAGAAGAGATAAGCGAGAATAACGAATGTATTGAAACTAACTGATTGTGCAGGAGGCAAAAGGGCAGTTTGGGCTAGTAATTTTCAGTTTTAAGATATGTACGTGACTGTATTGTAATTGGTTTAAAAAAGGGACTACCCTTTTCTCAAGATATATCTCTTTTTCTGTACAAAAGATGTGAAAACGCTGGACACGAGGTCTTTTGTCTGCCTGAGAGACAACTGACCCTATGGGCATATGAGTCTATTTGATGACTTATATGCATGTAGTTGAATAAATCGTTTTTGCTGGACCTACTTACTTGTTTTTGACTGACTATTTTCTAGCTACAGATTGTGTAACTTTCTTAACCTAACAGAACCATACTAAAAACACAATAGTTTTCAACATTTAATTTGAGGGAGATTTCCATCCAGAAAGCACACACTACCTACAAAATAACAGAAGCATAAAATAAATGATTTCATTGATGTGCATGATTCTGCAGAAATGACGTGAATTTATATTTACTGGTCAAACACGCGAGTAAGTAAACATACTAAAAACACAATGGTTTTCAAAATTTACTTTGAGCGCTATTTCCGTCGAGCGAGGATTGGCGACCAGCAAAACAACACAAGCACAACATAAATCGCATCAATGTAAATTTAGGAGCTTGATTCTGCAGAAATGCCATGAATTTATATTTGCTCGCTTCATTCTACTGAGACCTTTTTAATTTTTGGAAACTGCGATGGAAACGGAAGAATCTTTGCTTTGCTGCATTCTGCTCTAACACGCGCGTAAGCAACCATACTTTTTAAAAACACAATAGTTTTGAAAATATACTTTGAGCGAGATTTTCGTCGAGAAAGCATACACTACATACAAAATAACAGAAGCACGACAGAAGTGACTTGAATATACATTTATGTGCATGAATCTGCTGAAATGACTTGAATTTATAATTAATTACTTCATTCTGATTAGATCGTATTTACTGTTGGAAGCTGCGATGGAAACGGAAGAATCATTGCTTTGCTGCATTCAGCTCCAACAGGCGAGTAAATGAACATACAATGGTATTGGAAATTTACTTTGAGCAAGATTTTCGTCGAGAAAGCATACACAACCCACAAAATAACAGCAGCACAACAGAAGTGACAGCAATGTACATTTATGTGCATCATTCTGCTGAAATGACATGAATTTATATTTACTTGCTTCATTCTTCTGACATCCTTTTAATTTTTGGAAACTGCGATCGAAACGGAAGAATCTTTGCTTTTCTGCTTTCTGCTCTAACATGCGAGTAAGTAACCATACTGAAAACAAAAAATAACAGAAGCACATAAGAAAAAACTTCAATGTACATTGATGTGCATGATTCTGCAGAAATGACATGAATTTATATTTACTTTCGTCATTCTTCTGAAATCCTTTTAATGGTTGGAAACTGCGATGGAAACGGATGAATCTTTGCTTTGCTGCATTCTGCTCTAACAGGCGAGTAACGAACCATACTAAAAACACAATAGTTTTGAAAATTTACTTTGAGCGAGATTTCCATCCAGAAAGCACACACTACCTACAAAATAACAGAAGGCGAGTAAATAAACATACAATGGTATTGGAAATTTACTTTGATCAAGATTTTCGTCGACAAAGCATACACAACCCACAAAATAACAGCAGCACAACAGAAGTGACAGCAATGTACATTTATGTGCTTCATTCTGCAGAAATGACATGAATTTATAGTTACTTGCTTCATTCTTCTGAGATCCTATTAACTGTTGGAATCTGCGATGGAAACGGAAGAATCTTTCCCGAAGAATCATTCTACTCTAACATGCGAGTAAGTAACCATACTAAAAACAAAAAATAACAGAAGCACTTAAGAAAAGACTTCAATGTGCATCATTCTGCAGAAATGACATGAATTTATGCTTCATTGTTCTGACATCCTTTTAATTTTGGAAACGTTAGGCGAACCCGTGCATTAAGTCCAGACGTTCATTCCCACCAACGCGAACAATGTAATAGAGAACGTTGCAACGTTAAATGAACATACAAACACCGGAGTGTTGATGACATAATGACAAATCAGCGTTGACCACAGCAACGCTAAGTGAGGTTTACCTAAACAACAGATCATTGTCTAGCATTTTTGTGCTACAATCACAGGCCTCTGACATTTCAGTCATGTTCACACCTGACGTGTCTGTCCACCCCGAAGTACTTCATCTAGATAAGTGTAACAATGGATTTCTTCACACAGATTAGGCCTATTCTGCAGATCAGTGGCCCATTAACTCACTACTAATTCAAATCTTTATAGATAATCATTTAATTTGGTTGAACATTGTTCTCACGTGAGTTTCTGTAATTCTTACAATTAAACTGCACATTTGATTTTTGATCATATTAACACTCTTTATCCCTGGGTTAACACGAACCAATCAATAACAATTCAGTTATTGAATCAATGCTGATCACTGTATTTGTGTGAAAGGTATGGTGACCTTTTTATCATCTGAGCAGCCTCCTTGTTTCCTGCATTAAAATGTTTGTGTGTTTGCGTTTGTGTGTTTATCAGAAAGAGTGAAAAAGAGTTAGAATTGTATGTGTGAGTAAAGGTAATATCTTGCGCCTGCCATTCATAGATTATTATTAGAAAACCATGACACCAGTACATTTAACAGCAAATAATAAAATATTTAGTAGTGAACAGATCATTCCTGGGGGTTTCTGTGTGATAATTACAGACCTGTTAAACACGTTATGTTCAATTAACTGTGATATTTTAAAATAAAAATCACTTGTGATTTAAACCTCAGAGTGTTTGCTGACATCTGATTGGTTCTCACAACCCACATATCTGCTCTCCATACCTTCCTCATCTGTACCAGTGTCACAACAACCAATCAATCAGACAGATTGTGAATGACTCTTTTTGATATAGAATTCTAAGCCTCTAATGATGTCACTTCAGAGAATGATTATAATAATATGATAATAATACATGCATTTGATATTGCGCTTTTCACATCTTATCAACATCCCAAAGTGCTTCACAGAATATACTGTAAAGGTGAATTCACTGTTTATATTTGTGGACGAATCGCGGCAGATAATTGCACACAGCAGTGTCCCACAAACAGTTGTGATTTGAAATGAACAATTTTATTGTTTTTTTTTGAGGGATTATTTTTATACGTAGGCCACTGCTTTCAGACACCAACTGGGCTGCTGCTAGTTTACTGATTTAACTGTGTGTAGGGGTCTCTGTGTGTGTGTGTATGTGGGCTCTCTGGTGTGTGGGAGGGTGAGGGTCTTTGTGTGTGTGGGGGATCTCTGTGTGTGTATGTGGACTCTCTGGTGTGTGGGGATCTCTGTGTTTCTGTGTCTGTGTGTATGTGGGCTCTCTAGTAGGGGTGGAGTTCTCTGTGTTTGTGTGTGTTTATGTGAGCTTTTTGATGTGTGGTGGGAGTGGAGGCCTCTGTGTTTGTGTGTATGTGTGTATGTGGGCTCTCTTGTGTGTGAGGGTGGAGATCTCAGTTTGTGTGTCTGGGTTCCCTGTGCATGTTGGGGTGGGGGTCTCTGTGTTTGTGTGTCTGTGTCTGTGTGTATGTGAGCTGTCTGTTGTGTGAGGGGGTGAGGGTCTCTGTGTTTGTGTGTATGTGTCTGCATGTATGTGGGAACACACTTTCAACCCCACCACCCCGCTTTCAGTCACAAAAACAATCACCTCCATGAAACCCACCACGTGCTCATTGGACACCAGCCCCACCCCCCTCTTCCGCACCCAGCTCCATTTGTTAGCCCCGCTCATTTCTGACACCATTAACACCTGAGGTCCCTATCCTCAGGCACCGTCCCTACCTCCCTTAAAACAGCCACAATCACCCCTATCCTGAAAAAACCCTCCCTTGATGCGTCGCAACAATCAAGTTATCGACCCATCTCCAACCTCCCGTTTCTATCCAAGGTCCTTGAAAGAGTGGTTGCCTCCCAGCTCCGCTCTTTCCTTTCAAATCAATCACTTCTTGAACACCTCCAATCAGGTTTCCGCCCTATCCACAGCACAGAAACTGCCCTGGTTAAGGTCACAAATGACATCCTAACCGCCTGTGACCAGGGCTCCCTCTGCCTCCTCGTGCTCCTTGATCTGTCTGCTGCGATCACACCATCCTCCTTCAACGTCTTTCCTCCCACCTCAACCTTCAAGGCACAGTCCTCGACTGGTTCCATTCTTATTTGACCCACCGTTTACATTTTGTTTCTTCCAATGGTTTTTCTTCAAACCCCCGCACAGTTTCTCACGGCCGCCCTGTCCTCGGCCCCCTCCTTTTCACCCTTTACACACGGTGACGTCATCCGCAAACATGGAGTAAATTTCCACATGGATGCGGATGACACCCAGTTGTACCTTTCTGCCTCATCCCTCAACCCCCAGACGATCGACGTTCTGACAGCATGTCTGTCCGACATCGAGTCGTGGACGAGGGACAACTTTTTGCAATTGCACGTGAATAAGACCGAGGCCCTCCTGATTGGCTCAAGGCAGCGGCTCCGCACATCGGGCGCTGCCAGCCTCAATATCCAAGCTTGCATTCTCCACCTCATAAAGCCAATCAGGAACCTCGGCATCATGTTCGATCAAAAACTTTGCTTCCTCCCCCACACCCGCGCCTTGACCGGCACCGCCTATTTCCATCTACGCAACATTGCCAAGCTCCGTAATTATCTTACTCCCCGCGCTGCAGAAACACTTGTGCATCACCTCACGGCTGGACTACGGGAATTCTCTCCAATCGGCCTCCCCAGTTCCTCCATTCATAGGCCATCTAAATTCTGCAGCCCGTGTACTATCCCGCACCCGCCTCCGCGACCACATAACCCCCACCCTCGCCCGTCTCCACTGGCTCCCCATCCTCCAGAGGATCGAGTTTAAGATCCTCGTCCTCACCTACAAGGCCTTACACGGCCTTGCCCCATCCTACTTAACCGATCTGCTCTCCCCCTACACGCCCACCCGGACCCTCCATTCAACAGGACTTGGACTGCTCCAAGCCCCCCGCCCGAACCGCCCCACCATCGGAGGCCGGGCCTTCAGTTTCTCCGCGCCCACCTTATAGAAAGCCATCCCTCAATCCCTCCGTTTCGTCTCTTCCCTTTCCTCTTTCAAGGCCGGTTTCAAGACTTTCCTCTTCGATCGTGCCTTTTGTTCCACCCCGAACTCTTTTACCTCCCCTTCGTGTTTCACCCCTTCCCAAACACTCCCCTCCCAGCTCGGGTCACACGCCTCCTGTTCAGCGCCTTGGGACGTCCTCCCGACGTGAAAAGCGCTCTATAAATGTAACTTGTTGTTGTTGTTGTTGTTGTATGTATGTGTGTCTGTGGGCTCCCTTGTGTGTTGGGGTGGGGTTCTCTGTGTTTGTGTGTATGTGGGCTCTCTTGTGTGTGGAGGTCTCTGTGTTTGTGTGTGTATATGTGTATATGTGGGCTCTCTTGTGTGTGAGGGTGGGGGGTCTCTGTGTTTGTGTGGCTAGGGTGGGGTTTTCGTTTGTGTGTGACTATATATGGTGGGGTATTACTGTGGTATCTCTATGGAGTTCAAGCTCAGAGACACACACTCTCTATAGGTGTGTGTATCAGAACATAAGAATAGGAGCAGGAGTAGGCCATTTGGCCACTCGAGCACTCCAGCCATTCAATAAGATCATGGCTGTTCTAACTCCACCTGCCCGCTTTATCCTAATAAACCTTAATTCCTTGATCTGCAATAAATCTATCAACCTCAGTCTTGAATATGTTCAAGGACTGAGCATCCTCAGACTTTTCGGGTAAGGAATTCCATAACTTTGCTACAAATTCATTACCCTCTGAATGAAGACGTTTTTCCTCAACTCAGTGCGAAAGGGTTTTAAGACTGTGATCACTGGTTATAGTTTCTCCAACCATGGGGAAAAAGTCTCCCACTATCTATTCTCTCATGTCCCTTTATAATCTTATCGGTTTCTCTCATTCTTCTATCAACCTATCATAACTCATTCCCCTCATTCTAGGTACCAATCTCGTGAATCTACGTGGTACCCACTCCAAGGCTAGCACATCCTTTCTTAAATCAGGAGACCAAAACTGGACACAGTATTCCAGGTGCGATCTTACCAAGGCCCTCTTCAGCTGCAGCAAGACTTCCCTACTCTGATATTCTAACCCTTTCCTAATTGTTAGCAAACTAACTAGCATTTTCTCTCCTCAAACCAGCAACTGTTGCCTTCGCTACTCCATGTCCAGTGAGTCCTCCACTCTACCCTCGGTGGCTGTGCTTTCAGCCACTACACTACGCCCCATGGCTTTGGAATTCCCTTCCTCACTCCCTTCGCCTCACCCCCTCTCTTCCCAGTTTCAGGTCACAGACCTTTCTTTTTAACCTTTGGTCACCTTTTTACCCTGGCCCAATTTTCGCGATTGTTTGTGGGGACACTGCTGTGCGCAATTTGGCTGCCGTGTTTCGCCCACAAGTATACAGTCGACGTTCCTGCTTTTCTTCCCCCTGCCTCGAACCCTCCCCTTTTGCTTCTTTACCCCCTTTTCTAATCTAGTAGTGAATCTAGTAGTCCCACTTCTATGACTGATTGTGGGACACTGCTGTGCGCAATTTGGCTGCCACGTTTCGCCCACTTATATTCAGTTACTCTTCCTACTATTCTTCATCCTGCCCTGATCCTTCCCACCCTGCTCTTGTCCTACCTACAGCGCCTTGGGATGTCCTCTTGACGTGATATAAAATGACGCGCTATATAAATGTAAGTTTTGTTTGTTGTTTGTTTGTTGTTGCCCCTGGCTTGGTCCCGGCATCCATTGTTATGAATTGCTCTAAGACGCCGTCCACCGTGGAGGGCGCTATATAAATCAAAGTTGTTTTTATTGTTGTTATTGTAGAGAAGGCAAAAGAGGACAGAGTAGGCGATGAATTCATGACACCACCCTGCATGGAGAACATGGCAAGTTGTTGCCATTGTTGTTGTATTTTGCCAACCTGTGCCTTGTACTCTTTGTGAATTTGACAATGAGGATTTTACCCTCCAGAAAGTGTTTGTGCGTTTCACTCGAACAATCTATCTCTGGGATATCACATTCTGCTTTGAATTAAGTAAACAATAAATAAATAGTGGAGCTCCTGTGCTTACTGGTTAGAGCACTTGTCTTGCAAGCTTGGGAGACCAGGCTGTGGAGACCTGTGTTCGAATCCAGGCAGGTCAGGGCGAAATCTTGGATAAATTTCCTTACTCCATACGCCTAATAATAATCGGTCCCAAAAAACCACAATAATAAAATTGGTCATTTCAATCCACGACTATTTGGGACGCTGCTGTTTTGCAATTGGCTGCTGTGATTTGCCCACAAATATACAGTCAATTAATTTTACAGTATATTTCGTGAAGCACTTTGGGACATCGATAGGATGTGAAAAACGCTATATCAAATACAAGGATTATTATAACAATGTGCTTCCCTCCAGGGTGAAATAGAAAGTGAACATTCGTGGTCACAGATTCAAAATAGTTTCAAAACGAAGCAGAGGGGTGCTGAGGAGAACTTTTTTCTCCTCAGTTGAACAATCAGTGGGTTGTTCAATCTGGAATGCATTGCCTAAAAAGGTGGTGGAGGCCAATTCGATAACAGCTTTTAAAAGAGAATTAGATCTTTATTACGGAAAACCTGTTAGGTTATTGGGAGACAGCTGGGTAGTGGGATAAAGTTGCTCTTTTTAAAGAGGCGGCACAGGCTAGATGGGCCGAATGGCCTCCTTTTGTGCAGTAAAATTCTATGATTCTATGATTCTGTTAGAATCATGACGTCTCGTTGGCCGCCGAGATATCTTCAGTAACAATTTTTAACAAAGCAGATTCTATTCTTTGATACCTTACTGGTTCAGAGTAGGGAACGGCGATGTATCGGTTTTTCGATTAAACCCGATATGATTTTCAGATCGGTATGCCGATATGGTGATTCTAAAAAAACCGTTATATCGAGAGATTCGATTTTAAAAATATACATCGTTATATTTTTAATATCGTTCCTGGCAATATATCAATATTGTTGGTATTATCAGTGTAATGCGATCTTATCCAGCTTACCTTCTCGCCGGCATGGCAACCTCCTAGACCTAGAGCATGGAACGCGCGTACATTCGGTGCGCGCGCACACCTTACTGTGTATACTCGACGTGAGTCGTGGCGTCTTAACAAAGTCGCATCGCTGAAAATTGTTGTTTCAAAATTTACCTTTCTCATCATGGGGAAAAGAAGCCCCGTATGGGACTACTTTGAAAACAGTGCAGTCAGTAATGGTGTGTATAGATGTACAGTTTGCAAGGTCTTGGTTAAGACATCTGATTCGAGCACGAGCAACCTGCGACAACACATTAAGCAGCACCACCCCGCCCAGCACGCTGCCCTCAGAGCGAAATCATTATAGACAACAGCAGGAAGTCGAACCAGCGCTTCGGAGAAAGCGACAGGTAGTGGGGCCAGTGCAGCTCAAACAATTCGTGCTTTATTTAAGAGGAGAACATTGAACGAGAGATGGGACAAAAAGTGGCAAAGTATCACGAACGCTGTCACTTTTTGCATAGCAAAGGAGAGCTTGCCAATGGCGAAGGACATTAATTCAGACTTCAGACTGCATAAAAATAAGTGGCATTTTGTGGCTGTAAGTGTTATTTTTGTGTGTGAGAGAGTTAGAAGCCAGATTATCACTGCTTCAATGTGTGTACACACACACAGCAGTGATAATCTGTCTTCTAACTCTAACAGTCTCTCTCTTTTCTATTGTAACAGATCTCATTTACACGTGGACATTACATGCTAGTTTCAAGCAAGAAATGGAGGAGAATAAATCTCTAGATTTTGTTTTTGGTGTGTGTGTGTTCTATTTTGTGTTAGAGATGGAGGGAGAGAAGGAGAGGGAGAAAGTTGGGAGAGAATGAGAGAGGAAGAGAGGAGAGGGAGGGAGAGAATGAGAGGGGGAAAGGAGGGAGAGAAGGAGCGAGGGGAAAGGAGGGGGAAAAGGAGAGAGGGGAGGGAGGGAGGGAGGGAGGGAGAGAAGGAGAGTGGGAAAGTTAGGAGAGAAGGAGAGAGGAAGACAGAAGAGGGAGGGAGAGAAGGAGAGGGTGAAAGCAGGGAGAGAAGGAGCGAGGGGAAAGGAGGGAGAGAAGGAGAGAGGAAGAGAGGAGAGGGAGGGAGGGAGAGAAGGAGAGGGGGAAAGGAGGGAGAGAAGGAGCGGGGGGAAAGGAGGGAGAGAAGGAGAGAGGGGAGGGAGGGAAAGTTGGGAGAGAAAGAGAGAAGAAGAGAGGAGAGGGAGGGAGAGAAGGCGAAGGGGAAAGGAGGGAGAGAAGGAGAGAGTGTAGGGAGGGTGGGAGATAAGGAGAGAGGGGAGGGAGGGAGAGAAGGAGAGAGGGGAGGGAGGGAGGGAGGGAGGGAGGGAGAGAAGGAGAGGGGGAAAGGAGGGAGAGGAGACAGGGAGGAGGGAGAGGAGAGAGGGAGAGTGGAGGGAGAGGGAGAGAAGGAGAGGGGGAGGGAGGGAGGGAGAGAATGAGAGGGGAAATGAGGGAGAGTAGGCGAGAGGAGAGGAGGGAGAGAAGGGGAGAGGAGGGGAGGGAGAGAAGGGGAGAGGAGGGAGAGAAGGGGAGAGGAGAGGAGGGAGAGAAGGAGAGGGGGAGGTAGGGAGCAAATAACATCGTATAATTCAACAGACCTTGACACCAACATTACAAGCTTTCTGGACCTAGAGCACGCATTTCGAAATGTGCGTGCACCGCGACTGCGCGCGCATCGTCAGTGCGGACGCACCGTCAATGCGCGCGCACCGCGACTGATCGCGCACCATAAATGCGCGCGCGCCATCAATGCACGCGCACTTCGAATGCACGCGCATGTGCAGTATAAAAACTTGATAGATCGGTTTAAGCAGGTATGAGCAAACCGATATATCCATATCCGGAAAAATCCCATATCGCCGTTGCCAAGTACGTAGTGTATGCTTTCTCGACGAAAATCTCGCTCAAAGTAAATTGTCAAAACGATTGTGTTTTTTGAATGATTACTTAGTCGCCTGTTCGTGCAGAATGCATCAAAGCAAAGATTCTACCGTTTTCATCGCAGTTTCCAACAGTAAATACGATATCATCAGAATGAAGCAAGTAAATATACATTCATGTCATTTCTACAGAATCATGCACTTAAATGTACTTTGCATTCATTTATGTCATGCTTCTTTGATTATGTAGGATGGTATGCTTTCTCGACGAAAATCTCGCTCAAAGTAAATTTTCAAAAGGATTGTGTTTTTTGTATGATTACTTACTCGTCTGATATAGCAGAATGAAGCAGAGCAAAGATTCTTCCGTTTCCATCGCAGTTACCAACAATTAACACGATCTCACAATAATGAAGCAAGTAAATATACATTCATGTCATTTCTGCAGAATCATGCACATAAATCTACATTGAAGTCATTTATGTTGTGCTTCTGTGCTTTTCTACGTAGTGTATTCTTTCTCGAAGAAAATATCTTTCAACGTAAATTTTCACACACATTGTATGTTTGCTCACTCGCCTGTTGGAGCAGAAAGCAGCAAAGCAATGAATCTTCCGTTTCTACCGCAGTGTCCAACAATTAACACGATCTCAGAAGAATAAAGCAAGTAAATATACATTTATGTCATTTCTGCAGAATCATGCACATAAATCTACATTGAAGTCATTTATGTTGTGCTTCTGTGCTTTTGTACTTAGTGTATTCTTTCTCGACGAAAATCTCGCTCAATGTAAATTTCCACCCACATTGTATGTTTGCTCACTCGCCTATTGGAGCAGAATGCAGCAAAGCAATGATTCTTCCGTTTCTACCGCAGTTTCCAACAATTAACACGATCTCAGAAGAACGAAGCAAGTAAATATACATTCATGTCATTTCTGCATAATCATGCACATAAATCTACTTTGAAGTCACTTATGTTGTGCTTCTGTGATTGTGCACGTAGTGTATGCCTTCTCGACGAAAATCTCGCTCAAAGTAAATTGTCAAAACGATTGCGTTTTTTGCATGATTCCTTAGTCGTCTGTTCGAGCAGAATGCACCAAAGCAAAGATTCTTCCGTTTTCATCGCAGTTTCCAACAGTAAATACGATATCATCAGAATGAAGCAAGTAAATATACATTCATGTATTTGCTGCAGAATCATGCACATAAATCTACATTGAAGTCATTTATGTTGTGCTTCTGTGCTTTTGTACTTAGAGTATTCTTTCTCGACGAAAATCTCGCTCAAAGTAAATTTCCACCCACATTCTATGTTTGCTCACTCGCCTGTTGGAGCAGAATGCAGCAAAGCAATGATTCTTCCGTTTCTACCGCAGTTTCCAACAATTAACACGAGCTCAGAGGAATGAAGCAAGTAAATATACATTCATGTCATTTCTGCAGAATCATGCACATAAATCTACATTGAAGTAAGTTATGTTGTGCTTCGGTGCTTTTGTACGCAGTGTATTCTTTCTCGACGAAAATCTCGCTCACAGTAAATTTTCACCCACATTGTATATTTGCTCACTCGCCTGTTGGAGCAGAATGCAGCAAAGCAATGATTCTTCCGTTTCTACCGCAGTTTCCAACAATTAACACGAGCTCAGAAGAATGAAGCAAGTAAATATACATTCATGTCATTTCTGCAGAATCATGCACATAAATGTACTTGGAAGTCATTTGTGTTGTGCTTCTGTGATTGTGTACGTAGTGTATGCTTTCTCGACGAAAATCTCGCTGAAAGTAAATTTTCAACACCATTGCGTTTTTTGCATGATTCATTACTCGTCTGATATAGCAGAATGAAGCAAAGCAAAGATTCTTTCGTTTCCATCGCAGTTTCCAACAATTAACACGATCTCAGAAGACCGAAGCAAGTAAATATACATTCATGTCATTTCTGCAGAATCATGCACATAAATCTACTTTGAAGTCACTTATGTCATTGTGTACGTAGTGTGTGCTTTCTCGACGAAAATGTCGCTCAAATAATATTTTCAAATGGATTGTGTTTTTTGAATGATTACTTAATCGTCTGATATAGTAGAATGCAGCACAGCAAAGATTCTTCTGTTTCCATAGCAGTTTCCATCATTTAACACGATCTCAGAATAATGAAGCAAGTAAATATACATTCATGTAATTTCCGCATAATCATGCACATAAATCTACATTGAAGTAATTTATGTTGTGCTTCTGTGATTGTGCACGTAGTGTATGCCTTCTCGACGAAAATCTCGCTCAAAGTAAATTGTCAAAACGATTGCGTTTTTTGCCTGATTCCTTAGTCGTCTGTTCGAGCAGAATGCATCAAAGCAAAGATTCTTCCGTTTTCATCGCAGTTTCCAACAGTAAATACGATATCATCAGAATGAAGCAAGTAAATATACATTCATGTCATTTCTGCAGAATCATGCACATAAGTGTACTTTGAAGTCATTTATGTCGCGCCTCTGTGCTTTTGTACGTGGTGTATGCTTTCTCGCCGAAAATCGCTCAAAGTAAATTTTCAAAACGATTGTGTTTTTTGCATGATTCCTTACACGTCTGATAAAGCAGAATGCGGCAAACCAAAGATTCTTTCGTTCCCCTCGCAGTTTCCAACAACTAACACGATCTCAGAAGAACGAAGCAAGTAAATATACATTCATGTCATTTCTGCAGAATCATGCACATAAATGTACTTTGAAGTCATTTATGTTGTGCTTCTGTGCTTTTGTACTTAGTGTATTCTTTCTCGACGAAAATCTCGCTCAAAGTAAATTTCCACACACATTGTATGTTTGCTCACTCGCCTGTTGGAGCAGAATGCAGCAAAGGAATGGTTCTTCCGTTTCTACCGCAGTTTCCAACAATTAACACGAGCTCAGAAGAATGAAGCAAGTAAATATACATTCATGTCATTTCTGCAGAATCATGCACATAAATGTAGTTTGAAGTCATTTATGTTGTGCTTCTGTGATTGTGTACGTAGTGTCTCGACGAAAATCTTGCTCAAAGTAAATTTTCAACACCATTGCGTTTTTTTGCATGATTCCTTACTCGTCTGTTCGAGCAGAATGCATCAAAGCAAAGATTCTTCCGTTTTCATCGCAGTTTCCAACAGTAAATACGATATCATCAGAATGAAGCAAGTAAATATACATTCTTGTCATTTCTGCAGAATCATGCACATAAATCTACATTGAAGTCATTTATGTTGTGCTTCTGTGCTTTTGTACTTAGTGTATTCTTTCTCGACGAAAATCGCGCTCAAAGTAAATTTCCACCCACATTGTATGTTTGCTCACTCGCCTGTTGGAGCAGAATGCAGCAAAGCAATGGTTCTTCCGTTTCTACCGCAGTTTCCAACAATTAACACGAGCTCAGAAGAATGAAGCAAGTAAATATACATTCATGTCATTTCTGCAGAATCATGCACATAAATGTACTTTGAAGTCATTTATGTTGTGCTTCTGTGATTGTGTACGTAGTGTATGCTTTCTCGACGAAAATCTCGCTCAAAGTAAATTTTCAACACCATTGCGTTTTTTGCATGATTCCTTACTCGTCTGTTCGAGCAGAATGCATCAAAGCAAAGATTCTTCCGTTTTCATCGCAGTTTCCAACAGTAAATACGATATCATCAGAATGAAGCAAGTAAATATACATTCTTGTCATTTCTGCAGAATCATGCACATAAATCTACATTGAAGTCATTTATGTTGTGCTTCTGTGCTTTTGTACTTAGTGTATTCTTTCTCGACGAAAATCTCGCTCAAAGTAAATTTCCACCCACATTGTATGTTTGCTCACTCGCCTGTTGGAGCAGAATGCAGCAAAGCAATGATTCTTCCGTTTCTACCGCAGTTTCCAACAATTAACACGAGCTCAGAAGAATGAAGCAAGTAAATATACATTCATGTCATTTCTGCAGAATCATGCACATAAACGTACTTTGAAGTCATTTATGTTGTGCTTCTGTGATTGTGTACGTAGTGTATGCTTTCTCGACGAAAATCTCGCTCAAAGTAAATTATCAACACCATTGCGTTTTTTGCATGATTCCTTACTCGTCTGTTCGAGCAGAATGCATCAAAGCAAAGATTCTTCCGTTTTCATCGCAGTTTCCAACAGTAAATACGATATCATCAGAATGAAGCAAGTAAATATACATTCATGTCATTTCTGCAGAATCATGCACATAAATGTACTTTGAAGTCATTTATGTTGTGCTTCTGTGCTTTTCTACGTAGTGTATTCTTTCTCGAAGAACATCTCGCTCAAAGTAAATTTCCACCCACATTGTATGTTTGCTCACTCGCCTGTTGGAGCAGAATGCAGCAAAGCAATGGTTCTTCCGTTTCTACCGCAGTTTCCAACAATTAACACGAGCTCAGAAGAATGAAGCAAGTAAATATACATTCATGTCATTTCTGCAGAATCATGCACATAAATGTACTTTGAAGTCATTTATGTTGTGCTTCTGTGATTGTGTACGTAGTTTATGCTTTCTCGACGAAAATCTCGCTCAAAGTAAATTTTCAACACCATTGCGTTTTGTGCATGATTCCTTACTCGTCTGTTCGAGCAGAATGCATCAAAGCAAAGATTCTTCCGTTTTCATCGCAGTTTCCAACAGTAAATACGATATCATCAGAATGAAGCAAGTAAATATACATTCTTGTCATTTCTGCAGAATCATGCACATAAATCTACATTGAAGTCATTTATGTTGTGCTTCTGTGCTTTTGTACTTAGTGTATTCTTTCTCGACGAAAATCTCGCTCAAAGTAAATTTCCACACACATTGTATGTTTGCTCACTCGCCTGTTGGAGCAGAATGCAGCAAAGCAATGGTTCTTCCGTTTCTACCGCAGTTTCCAACAATTAACACGAGCTCAGAAGAATGAAGCAAGTAAATATACATTCATGTCATTTCTGCAGAATCATGCACATAAATGTACTTTGAAGTCATTTATGTTGTGCTTCTGTGATTGTGTACGTAGTGTATGCTTTCTCGACGAAAATCTCGCTCAAAGTAAATTTTCAACACCATTGCGTTTTTTGCATGATTCCTTACTCGTCTGTTCGAGCAGAATGCATCAAAGCAAAGATTCTTCCGTTTTCATCGCAGTTTCCAACAGTAAATACGATATCATCAGAATGAAGCAAGTAAATATACATTCATGTCATTTCTGCAGAATCATGCACATAAATGTACTTTGAAGTCATTTATGTTGTGCTTCTGTGCTTTTCTACGTAGTGTTTTCTTTCTCGAAGAACATCTCGCTCAAAGTAAATTTCCACCCACATTGTATGTTTGCTCACTCGCCTGTTGGAGCAGAATGCAGCAAAGCAATGGTTCTTCCGTTTCTACCGCAGTTTCCAACAATTAACACGAGCTCAGAAGAATGAAGCAAGTAAATATACATTCATGTCATTTCTGCAGAATCATGCACATAAATGTACTTTGAAGTCATTTATGTTGTGCTTCTGTGATTGTGTACGTAGTTTATGCTTTCTCGACGAAAATCTCGCTCAAAGTAAATTTTCAACACCATTGCGTTTTTTGCATGATTCCTTACTCGTCTGTTCGAGCAGAATGCATCAAAGCAAAGATTCTTCCGTTTTCATCGCAGTTTCCAACAGTAAATACGATATCATCAGAATGAAGCAAGTAAATATACATTCTTGTCATTTCTGCAGAATCATGCACATAAATCTACATTGAAGTCATTTATGTCGCGCCTCTGTGCTTTTGTACGTGGTGTATGCTTTCTCGCCGAAAATCGCTCAAAGTAAATTTTCAAAACGATTGTGTTTTTTGCATGATTCCTTACACGTCTGATAAAGCAGAATGCGGCAAACCAAAGATTCTTTCGTTCCCCTCGCAGTTTCCAACAACTAACACGATCTCAGAAGAACGAAGCAAGTAAATATACATTCATGTCATTTCTGCAGAATCATGCACATAAATGTACTTTGAAGTCATTTATGTTGTGCTTCTGTGCTTTTGTACTTAGTGTATTCTTTCTCGACGAAAATCTCGCTCAAAGTAAATTTCCACACACATTGTATGTTTGCTCACTCGCCTGTTGGAGCAGAATGCAGCAAAGCAATGGTTCTTCCGTTTCTACCGCAGTTTCCAACAATTAACACGAGCTCAGAAGAATGAAGCAAGTAAATATACATTCATGTCATTTCTGCAGAATCATGCACATAAATGTAGTTTGAAGTCATTTATGTTGTGCTTCTGTGATTGTATACGTAGTGTATGCCTTCTCGACGAAAATCTCGCTCAAAGTAAATTGTCAAAACGATTGCGTTTTTTGCATGATTGCTTAGTCGTCTGTTCGAGCAGAATGCATCAAAGCAAAGATTCTTCCGTTTTCATCGCAGTTTCCAACAGTAAATACGATATCATCAGATTTAAGCAAGTAAATATACATTCATGTCATTTCTGCAGAATCATGCACATAAATGTACTTTGAAGTCATTTATGTTGTGCTTCTGTGCTTTTCTACGTAGTGTATTCTTTCTCGAAGAAAATCTCGCTCAAAGTAAATTTCCACCCACATTGTATGTTTGCTCACTCGCCTGTTGGAGCAGAATGCAGCAAAGCAATGGTTCTTCCGTTTCTACCGCAGTTTCCAACAATTAACACGAGCTCAGAAGAATGAAGCAAGTAAATATACATTCATGTCATTTCTGCAGAATCATGCACATAAATGTACTTTGAAGTCATTTATGTTGTGCTTCTGTGATTGTGTACGTAGTGTATGCTTTCTCGACGAAAATCTCGCTCAAAGTAAATTATCAACACCATTGCGTTTTTTGCATGATTCCTTACTCGTCTGTTCGAGCAGAATGCATCAAAGCAAAGATTCTTCCGTTTTCATCGCAGTTTCCAACAGTAAATACGATATCATCAGAATGAAGCAAGTAAATATACATTCATGTCATTTCTGCAGAATCATGCACATAAATGTACTTTGAAGTCATTTATGTTGTGCTTCTGTGCTTTTCTACGTAGTGTATTCTTTCTCGAAGAACATCTCGCTCAAAGTAAATTTCCACCCACATTGTATGTTTGCTCACTCGCCTGTTGGAGCAGAATGCAGCAAAGCAATGGTTCTTCCGTTTCTACCGCAGTTTCCAACAATTAACACGAGCTCAGAAGAATGAAGCAAGTAAATATACATTCATGTCATTTCTGCAGAATCATGCACATAAATGTACTTTGAAGTCATTTATGTTGTGCTTCTGTGATTGTGTACGTAGTTTATGCTTTCTCGACGAAAATCTCGCTCAAAGTAAATTTTCAACACCATTGCGTTTTGTGCATGATTCCTTACTCGTCTGTTCGAGCAGAATGCATCAAAGCAAAGATTCTTCCGTTTTCATCGCAGTTTCCAACAGTAAATACGATATCATCAGAATGAAGCAAGTAAATATACATTCTTGTCATTTCTGCAGAATCATGCACATAAATCTACATTGAAGTCATTTATGTTGTGCTTCTGTGCTTTTGTACTTAGTGTATTCTTTCTCGACGAAAATCTCGCTCAAAGTAAATTTCCACACACATTGTATGTTTGCTCACTCGCCTGTTGGAGCAGAATACAGCAAAGCAATGGTTCTTCCGTTTCTACCGCAGTTTCCAACAATTAACACGAGCTCAGAAGAATGAAGCAAGTAAATATACATTCATGTCATTTCTGCAGAATCATGCACATAAATGTACTTTGAAGTCATTTATGTTGTGCTTCTGTGATTGTGTACGTAGTTTATGCTTTCTCGACGAAAATCTCGCTCAAAGTAAATTTTCAACACCATTGCGTTTTTTGCATGATTCCTTACTCGTCTGTTCGAGCAGAATGCATCAAAGCAAAGATTCTTCCGTTTTCATCGCAGTTTCCAACAGTAAATACGATATCATCAGAATGAAGCAAGTAAATATACATTCTTGTCATTTCTGCAGAATCATGCACATAAATCTACATTGAAGTCATTTATGTTGTGCTTCTGTGCTTTTGTACTTAGTGTATTCTTTCTCGACGAAAATCTCGCTCAAAGTAAATTTCCACACACATTGTATGTTTGCTCACTCGCCTGTTGGAGCAGAATGCAGCAAAGCAATGGTTCTTCCGTTTCTACCGCAGTTTCCAACAATTAACACGAGCTCAGAAGAATGAAGCAAGTAAATATACATTCATGTCATTTCTGCAGAATCATGCACATAAATGTACTTTGAAGTCATTTATGTTGTGCTTCTGTGATTGTGTACGTAGTGTATGCTTTCTCGACGAAAATCTCGCTCAAAGTAAATTTTCAACACCATTGCGTTTTTTGCATGATTCCTTACTCGTCTGTTCGAGCAGAATGCATCAAAGCAAAGATTCTTCCGTTTTCATCGCAGTTTCCAACAGTAAATACGATATCATCAGAATGAAGCAAGTAAATATACATTCATGTCATTTCTGCAGAATCATGCACATAAATGTACTTTGAAGTCATTTATGTTGTGCTTCTGTGCTTTTCTACGTAGTGTTTTCTTTCTCGAAGAACATCTCGCTCAAAGTAAATTTCCACCCACATTGTATGTTTGCTCACTCGCCTGTTGGAGCAGAATGCAGCAAAGCAATGGTTCTTCCGTTTCTACCGCAGTTTCCAACAATTAACACGAGCTCAGAAGAATGAAGCAAGTAAATATACATTCATGTCATTTCTGCAGAATCATGCACATAAATGTACTTTGAAGTCATTTATGTTGTGCTTCTGTGATTGTGTACGTAGTGTATGCTTTCTCGACGAAAATCTCGCTCAAAGTAAATTTTCAACACCATTGCGTTTTTTGCATGATTCCTTACTCGTCTGTTCGAGCAGAATGCATCAAAGCAAAGATTCTTCCGTTTTCATCGCAGTTTCCAACAGTAAATACGATATCATCAGAATGAAGCAAGTAAATATACATTCATGTCATTTCTGCAGAATCATGCACATAAATGTACTTTGAAGTCATTTATGTTGTGCTTCTGTGCTTTTCTACGTAGTGTTTTCTTTCTCGAAGAACATCTCGCTCAAAGTAAATTTCCACCCACATTGTATGTTTGCTCACTCGCCTGTTGGAGCAGAATGCAGCAAAGCAATGGTTCTTCCGTTTCTACCGCAGTTTCCAACAATTAACACGAGCTCAGAAGAATGAAGCAAGTAAATATACATTCATGTCATTTCTGCAGAATCATGCACATAAATGTACTTTGAAGTCATTTATGTTGTGCTTCTGTGATTGTGTACGTAGTTTATGCTTTCTCGACGAAAATCTCGCTCAAAGTAAATTTTCAACACCATTGCGTTTTTTGCATGATTCCTTACTCGTCTGTTCGAGCAGAATGCATCAAAGCAAAGATTCTTCCGTTTTCATCGCAGTTTCCAACAGTAAATACGATATCATCAGAATGAAGCAAGTAAATATACATTCTTGTCATTTCTGCAGAATCATGCACATAAATCTACATTGAAGTCATTTATGTTGTGCTTCTGTGCTTTTGTACTTAGTGTATTCTTTCTCGACGAAAATCTCGCTCAAAGTAAATTTCCACACACATTGTATGTTTGCTCACTCGCCTGTTGGAGCAGAATGCAGCAAAGCAATGGTTCTTCCGTTTCTACCGCAGTTTCCAACAATTAACACGAGCTCAGAAGAATGAAGCAAGTAAATATACATTCATGTCATTTCTGCAGAATCATGCACATAAATGTACTTTGAAGTCATTTATGTTGTGCTTCTGTGATTGTGTACGTAGTATATGCTTTCTCGACGAAAATCTCGCTCAAAGTAAATTTTCAACACCATTGCGTTTTTTGCATGATTCCTTACTCGTCTGTTCGAGCAGAATGCATCAAAGCAAAGATTCTTCCGTTTTCATCGCAGTTTCCAACAGTAAATACGATATCATCAGAATGAAGCAAGTAAATATACATTCATGTCATTTCTGCAGAATCATGCACATAAATGTACTTTGAAGTCATTTATGTTGTGCTTCTGTGCTTTTCTACGTAGTGTATTCTTTCTCGAAGAACATCTCGCTCAAAGTAAATTTCCACCCACATTGTATGTTTCTCACTCGCCTGTTGGAGCAGAATGCAGCAAAGCAATGGTTCTTCCGTTTCTACCGCAGTTTCCAACAATTAACACGAGCTCAGAAGAATGAAGCAAGTAAATATACATTCATGTCTTTTCTGCAGAATCATGCACATAAATGTACTTTGAAGTCATTTATGTTGTGCTTCTGTGATTGTGTACGTAGTGTATGCTTTCTCGACGAAAATCTCGCTCAAAGTAAATTTTCAACACCATTGCGTTTTTTGCATGATTCCTTACTCGTCTGTTCGAGCACAATGCATCAAAGCAAAGATTCTTCCGTTTTCATCGCAGTTTCCAACAGTAAATACGATATCATCAGAATGAAGCAAGTAAATATACATTCTTGTCATTTCTGCAGAATCATGCACATAAATATACATTGAAGTCATTTATGTTGTGCTTCTGTGCTTTTGTACTTAGTGTATTCTTTCTCGACGAAAATCTCGCTCAAAGTAAATTTCCACACACATTGTATGTTTGCTCACTCGCCTGTTGGAGCAGAATGCAGCAAAGCAATGGTTCTTCCGTTTCTACCGCAGTTTCCAACAATTAACACGAGCTCAGAAGAATGAAGCAAGTAAATATACATTCATGTCATTTCTGCAGAATCATGCACATAAATGTACTTTGAAGTCATTTATGTTGTGCTTCTGTGATTGTGTACGTAGTTTATGCTTTCTCGACGAAAATCTCGCTCAAAGTAAATTTTCAACACCATTGCGTTTTTTGCATGAATCCTTACTCGTCTGTTCGAGCAGAATGCATCAAAGCAAAGATTCTTCCGTTTTCATCGCAGTTTCCAACAGTAAATACGATATCATCAGAATGAAGCAAGTAAATATACATTCTTGTCATTTCTGCAGAATCATGCACATAAATCTACATTGAAGTCATTTATGTTGTGCTTCTGTGCTTTTGTACTTAGTGTATTCTTTCTCGACGAAAATCGCGCTCAAAGTAAATTTCCACCCACATTGTATGTTTGCTCACTCGCCTGTTGGAGCAGAATGCAGCAAAGCAATGGTTCTTCCGTTTCTACCGCAGTTTCCAACAATTAACACGAGCTCAGAAGAATGAAGCAAGTAAATATACATTCATGTCATTTCTGCAGAATCATGCACATAAATGTACTTTGAAGTCATTTATGTTGTGCTTCTGTGATTGTGTACGTAGTTTATGCTTTCTCGACGAAAATCTCGCTCAAAGTAAATTTTCAACACCATTGCGTTTTTTGCATGATTCCTTACTCGTCTGTTCGAGCAGAATGCATCAAAGCAAAGATTCTTCCGTTTTCATCGCAGTTTCCAACAGTAAATACGATATCATCAGAATGAAGCAAGTAAATATACATTCTTGTCATTTCTGCAGAATCATGCACATAAATCTACATTGAAGTCATTTATGTTGTGCTTCTGTGCTTTTGTACTTAGTGTATTCTTTCTCGACGAAAATCGCGCTCAAAGTAAATTTCCACCCACATTGTATGTTTGCTCACTCGCCTGTTGGAGCAGAATGCAGCAAAGCAATGGTTCTTCCGTTTCTACCGCAGTTTCCAACAATTAACACGAGCTCAGAAGAATGAAGCAAGTAAATATACATTCATGTCATTTCTGCAGAATCATGCACATAAATGTACTTTGAAGTCATTTATGTTGTGCTTCTGTGATTGTGTACGTAGTGTATGCTTTCTCGACGAAAATCTCGCTCAAAGTAAATTTTCAACACCATTGCGTTTTTTGCATGATTCCTTACTCGTCTGTTCGAGCAGAATGCATCAAAGCAAAGATTCTTCCGTTTTCATCGCAGTTTCCAACAGTAAATACGATATCATCAGAATGAAGCAAGTAAATATACATTCTTGTCATTTCTGCAGAATCATGCACATAAATCTACATTGAAGTCATTTATGTTGTGCTTCTGTGCTTTTGTACTTAGTGTATTCTTTCTCGACGAAAATCGCGCTCAAAGTAAATTTCCACCCACATTGTATGTTTGCTCACTCGCCTGTTGGAGCAGAATGCAGCAAAGCAATGGTTCTTCCGTTTCTACCGCAGTTTCCAACAATTAACACGAGCTCAGAAGAATGAAGCAAGTAAATATACATTCATGTCATTTCTGCAGAATCATGCACATAAATGTACTTTGAAGTCATTTATGTTGTGCTTCTGTGATTGTGTACGTAGTATATGCTTTCTCGACGAAAATCTCGCTCAAAGTAAATTTTCAACACCATTGCGTTTTTTGCATGATTCCTTACTCGTCTGTTCGAGCAGAATGCATCAAAGCAAAGATTCTTCCGTTTTCATCGCAGTTTCCAACAGTAAATACGATATCATCAGAATGAAGCAAGTAAATATACATTCATGTCATTTCTGCAGAATCATGCACATAAATGTACTTTGAAGTCATTTATGTTGTGCTTCTGTGCTTTTCTACGTAGTGTATTCTTTCTCGAAGAACATCTCGCTCAAAGTAAATTTCCACCCACATTGTATGTTTCTCACTCGCCTGTTGGAGCAGAATGCAGCAAAGCAATGGTTCTTCCGTTTCTACCGCAGTTTCCAACAATTAACACGAGCTCAGAAGAATGAAGCAAGTAAATATACATTCATGTCTTTTCTGCAGAATCATGCACATAAATGTACTTTGAAGTCATTTATGTTGTGCTTCTGTGATTGTGTACGTAGTGTATGCTTTCTCGACGAAAATCTCGCTCAAAGTAAATTTTCAACACCATTGCGTTTTTTGCATGATTCCTTACTCGTCTGTTCGAGCACAATGCATCAAAGCAAAGATTCTTCCGTTTTCATCGCAGTTTCCAACAGTAAATACGATATCATCAGAATGAAGCAAGTAAATTTACATTCTTGTCATTTCTGCAGAATCATGCACATAAATATACATTGAAGTCATTTATGTTGTGCTTCTGTGCTTTTGTACTTAGTGTATTCTTTCTCGACGAAAATCTCGCTCAAAGTAAATTTCCACACACATTGTATGTTTGCTCACTCGCCTGTTGGAGCAGAATGCAGCAAAGCAATGGTTCTTCCGTTTCTACCGCAGTTTCCAACAATTAACACGAGCTCAGAAGAATGAAGCAAGTAAATATACATTCATGTCATTTCTGCAGAATCATGCACATAAATGTACTTTGAAGTCATTTATGTTGTGCTTCTGTGATTGTGTACGTAGTTTATGCTTTCTCGACGAAAATCTCGCTCAAAGTAAATTTTCAACACCATTGCGTTTTTTGCATGAATCCTTACTCGTCTGTTCGAGCAGAATGCATCAAAGCAAAGATTCTTCCGTTTTCATCGCAGTTTCCAACAGTAAATACGATATCATCAGAATGAAGCAAGTAAATATACATTCTTGTCATTTCTGCAGAATCATGCACATAAATCTACATTGAAGTCATTTATGTTGTGCTTCTGTGCTTTTGTACTTAGTGTATTCTTTCTCGACGAAAATCGCGCTCAAAGTAAATTTCCACCCACATTGTATGTTTGCTCACTCGCCTGTTGGAGCAGAATGCAGCAAAGCAATGGTTCTTCCGTTTCTACCGCAGTTTCCAACAATTAACACGAGCTCAGAAGAATGAAGCAAGTAAATATACATTCATGTCATTTCTGCAGAATCATGCACATAAATGTACTTTGAAGTCATTTATGTTGTGCTTCTGTGATTGTGTATGTAGTTTATGCTTTCTCGACGAAAATCTCGCTCAAAGTAAATTTTCAACACCATTGCGTTTTTTGCATGATTCCTTACTCGTCTGTTCGAGCAGAATGCATCAAAGCAAAGATTCTTCCGTTTTCATCGCAGTTTCCAACAGTAAATACGATATCATCAGAATGAAGCAAGTAAATATACATTCTTGTCATTTCTGCAGAATCATGCACATAAATCTACATTGAAGTCATTTATGTTGTGCTTCTGTGCTTTTGTACTTAGTGTATTCTTTCTCGACGAAAATCGCGCTCAAAGTAAATTTCCACCCACATTGTATGTTTGCTCACTCGCCTGTTGGAGCAGAATGCAGCAAAGCAATGGTTCTTCCGTTTCTACCGCAGTTTCCAACAATTAACACGAGCTCAGAAGAATGAAGCAAGTAAATATACATTCATGTCATTTCTGCAGAATCATGCACATAAATGTACTTTGAAGTCATTTATGTTGTGCTTCTGTGATTGTGTACGTAGTGTATGCTTTCTCGACGAAAATCTCGCTCAAAGTAAATTTTCAACACCATTGCGTTTTTTGCATGATTCCTTACTCGTCTGTTCGAGCAGAATGCATCAAAGCAAAGATTCTTCCGTTTTCATCGCAGTTTCCAACAGTAAATACGATATCATCAGAATGAAGCAAGTAAATATACATTCTTGTCATTTCTGCAGAATCGTGCACATAAATCTACATTGAAGTCATTTATGTTGTGCTTCTGTGCTTTTGTACTTAGTGTATTCTTTCTCGACGAAAATCTCGCTCAAAGTAAATTTCCACCCACATTGTATGTTTGCTCACTCGCCTGTTGGAGCAGAATGCAGCAAAGCAATGATTCTTCCGTTTCTACCGCAGTTTCCAACAATTAACACGAGCTCAGAAGAATTAAGCAAGTAAATATACATTCATGTCATTTCTGCAGAATCATGCACATAAACGTACTTTGAAGTCATTTATGTTGTGCTTCTGTGATTGTGTACGTAGTGTATGCTTTCTCGACGAAAATCTCGCTCAAAGTAAATTATCAACACCATTGCGTTTTTTGCATGATTCCTTACTCGTCTGTTCGAGCAGAATGCATCAAAGCAAAGATTCTTCCGTTTTCATCGCAGTTTCCAACAGTAAATACGATATCATCAGAATGAAGCAAGTAAATATACATTCTTGTCATTTCTGCAGAATCATGCACATAAATCTACATTGAAGTAATTTATGTTGTGCTTCTGTGCTTTTGTACTTAGTGTATTCTTTCTCGACGAAAATCTCGCTCAAAGTAAATTTCGACCCACATTGTATGTTTGCTCACTCGCCTGTTGGAGCAGAATGCAGCAAAGCAATGGTTCTTCCGTTTCTACCGCAGTTTCCAACAATTAACACGAGCTCAGAAGAATGAAGCAAGTAAATATACATTCATGTCTTTTCTGCAGAATCATGCACATAAATGTACTTTGAAGTCATTTATGTTGTGCTTCTGTGATTGTGTACGTAGTGTATGCTTTCTCGACGAAAATCTCGCTCAAAGTAAATTTTCAACACCATTGCGTTTTTTGCATGATTCCTTACTCGTCTGTTCGAGCACAATGCATCAAAGCAAAGATTCTTCCGTTTTCATCGCAGTTTCCAACAGTAAATACGATATCATCAGAATGAAGCAAGTAAATATACATTCTTGTCATTTCTGCAGAATCATGCACATAAATATACATTGAAGTCATTTATGTTGTGCTTCTGTGCTTTTGTACTTAGTGTATTCTTTCTCGACGAAAATCTCGCTCAAAGTAAATTTCCACACACATTGTATGTTTGCTCACTCGCCTGTTGGAGCAGAATGCAGCAAAGCAATGGTTCTTCCGTTTCTACCGCAGTTTCCAACAATTAACACGAGCTCAGAAGAATGAAGCAAGTAAATATACATTCATGTCATTTCTGCAGAATCATGCACATAAATGTACTTTGAAGTCATTTATGTTGTGCTTCTGTGATTGTGTACGTAGTTTATGCTTTCTCGACGAAAATCTCGCTCAAAGTAAATTTTCAACACCATTGCGTTTTTTGCATGAATCCTTACTCGTCTGTTCGAGCAGAATGCATCAAAGCAAAGATTCTTCCGTTTTCATCGCAGTTTCCAACAGTAAATACGATATCATCAGAATGAAGCAAGTAAATATACATTCTTGTCATTTCTGCAGAATCATGCACATAAATCTACATTGAAGTCATTTATGTTGTGCTTCTGTGCTTTTGTACTTAGTGTATTCTTTCTCGACGAAAATCGCGCTCAAAGTAAATTTCCACCCACATTGTATGTTTGCTCACTCGCCTGTTGGAGCAGAATGCAGCAAAGCAATGGTTCTTCCGTTTCTACCGCAGTTTCCAACAATTAACACGAGCTCAGAAGAATGAAGCAAGTAAATATACATTCATGTCATTTCTGCAGAATCATGCACATAAATGTACTTTGAAGTCATTTATGTTGTGCTTCTGTGATTGTGTACGTAGTTTATGCTTTCTCGACGAAAATCTCGCTCAAAGTAAATTTTCAACACCATTGCGTTTTTTGCATGATTCCTTACTCGTCTGTTCGAGCAGAATGCATCAAAGCAAAGATTCTTCCGTTTTCATCGCAGTTTCCAACAGTAAATACGATATCATCAGAATGAAGCAAGTAAATATACATTCTTGTCATTTCTGCAGAATCATGCACATAAATCTACATTGAAGTCATTTATGTTGTGCTTCTGTGCTTTTGTACTTAGTGTATTCTTTCTCGACGAAAATCGCGCTCAAAGTAAATTTCCACCCACATTGTATGTTTGCTCACTCGCCTGTTGGAGCAGAATGCAGCAAAGCAATGGTTCTTCCGTTTCTACCGCAGTTTCCAACAATTAACACGAGCTCAGAAGAATGAAGCAAGTAAATATACATTCATGTCATTTCTGCAGAATCATGCACATAAATGTACTTTGAAGTCATTTATGTTGTGCTTCTGTGATTGTGTACGTAGTGTATGCTTTCTCGACGAAAATCTCGCTCAAAGTAAATTTTCAACACCATTGCGTTTTTTGCATGATTCCTTACTCGTCTGTTCGAGCAGAATGCATCAAAGCAAAGATTCTTCCGTTTTCATCGCAGTTTCCAACAGTAAATACGATATCATCAGAATGAAGCAAGTAAATATACATTCTTGTCATTTCTGCAGAATCGTGCACATAAATCTACATTGAAGTCATTTATGTTGTGCTTCTGTGCTTTTGTACTTAGTGTATTCTTTCTCGACGAAAATCGCGCTCAAAGTAAATTTCCACCCACATTGTATGTTTGCTCACTCGCCTGTTGGAGCAGAATGCAGCAAAGCAATGGTTCTTCCGTTTCTACCGCAGTTTCCAACAATTAACACGAGCTCAGAAGAATGAAGCAAGTAAATATACATTCATGTCATTTCTGCAGAATCATGCACATAAATGTACTTTGAAGTCATTTATGTTGTGCTTCTGTGATTGTGTACGTAGTTTATGCTTTCTCGACGAAAATCTCGCTCAAAGTAAATTTTCAACACCATTGCGTTTTTTGCATGATTCCTTACTCGTCTGTTCGAGCAGAATGCATCAAAGCAAAGATTCTTCCGTTTTCATCGCAGTTTCCAACAGTAAATACGATATCATCAGAATGAAGCAAGTAAATATACATTCTTGTCATTTCTGCAGAATCATGCACATAAATCTACATTGAAGTCATTTATGTTGTGCTTCTGTGCTTTTGTACTTAGTGTATTCTTTCTCGACGAAAATCGCGCTCAAAGTAAATTTCCACCCACATTGTATGTTTGCTCACTCGCCTGTTGGAGCAGAATGCAGCAAAGCAATGGTTCTTCCGTTTCTACCGCAGTTTCCAACAATTAACACGAGCTCAGAAGAATGAAGCAAGTAAATATACATTCATGTCATTTCTGCAGAATCATGCACATAAATGTACTTTGAAGTCATTTATGTTGTGCTTCTGTGATTGTGTACGTAGTTTATGCTTTCTCGACGAAAATCTCGCTCAAAGTAAATTTTCAACACCATTGCGTTTTTTGCATGATTCCTTACTCGTCTGTTCGAGCAGAATGCATCAAAGCAAAGATTCTTCCGTTTTCATCGCAGTTTCCAACAGTAAATACGATATCATCAGAATGAAGCAAGTAAATATACATTCTTGTCATTTCTGCAGAATCGTGCACATAAATCTACATTGAAGTCATTTATGTTGTGCTTCTGTGCTTTTCTACGTAGTGTTTTCTTTCTCGAAGAACATCTCGCTCAAAGTAAATTTCCACCCACATTGTATGTTTGCTCACTCGCCTGTTGGAGCAGAATGCAGCAAAGCAATGGTTCTTCCGTTTCTACCGCAGTTTCCAACAATTAACACGAGCTCAGAAGAATGAAGCAAGTAAATATACATTCATGTCATTTCTGCAGAATCATGCACATAAATGTACTTTGAAGTCATTTATGTTGTGCTTCTGTGATTGTGTACGTAGTTTATGCTTTCTCGACGAAAATCTCGCTCAAAGTAAATTTTCAACACCATTGCGTTTTTTGCATGATTCCTTACTCGTCTGTTCGAGCAGAATGCATCAAAGCAAAGATTCTTCCGTTTTCATCGCAGTTTCCAACAGTAAATACGATATCATCAGAATGAAGCAAGTAAATATACATTCTTGTCATTTCTGCAGAATCATGCACATAAATCTACATTGAAGTCATTTATGTTGTGCTTCTGTGCTTTTGTACTTAGTGTATTCTTTCTCGACGAAAATCGCGCTCAAAGTAAATTTCCACCCACATTGTATGTTTGCTCACTCGCCTGTTGGAGCAGAATGCAGCAAAGCAATGGTTCTTCCGTTTCTACCGCAGTTTCCAACAATTAACACGAGCTCAGAAGAATGAAGCAAGTAAATATACATTCATGTCATTTCTGCAGAATCATGCACATAAATGTACTTTGAAGTCATTTATGTTGTGCTTCTGTGATTGTGTACGTAGTATATGCTTTCTCGACGAAAATCTCGCTCAAAGTAAATTTTCAACACCATTGCGTTTTTTGCATGATTCCTTACTCGTCTGTTCGAGCAGAATGCATCAAAGCAAAGATTCTTCCGTTTTCATCGCAGTTTCCAACAGTAAATACGATATCATCAGAATGAAGCAAGTAAATATACATTCATGTCATTTCTGCAGAATCATGCACATAAATGTACTTTGAAGTCATTTATGTTGTGCTTCTGTGCTTTTCTACGTAGTGTATTCTTTCTCGAAGAACATCTCGCTCAAAGTAAATTTCCACCCACATTGTATGTTTCTCACTCGCCTGTTGGAGCAGAATGCAGCAAAGCAATGGTTCTTCCGTTTCTACCGCAGTTTCCAACAATTAACACGAGCTCAGAAGAATGAAGCAAGTAAATATACATTCATGTCTTTTCTGCAGAATCATGCACATAAATGTACTTTGAAGTCATTTATGTTGTGCTTCTGTGATTGTGTACGTAGTGTATGCTTTCTCGACGAAAATCTCGCTCAAAGTAAATTTTCAACACCATTGCGTTTTTTGCATGATTCCTTACTCGTCTGTTCGAGCACAATGCATCAAAGCAAAGATTCTTCCGTTTTCATCGCAGTTTCCAACAGTAAATACGATATCATCAGAATGAAGCAAGTAAATTTACATTCTTGTCATTTCTGCAGAATCATGCACATAAATATACATTGAAGTCATTTATGTTGTGCTTCTGTGCTTTTGTACTTAGTGTATTCTTTCTCGACGAAAATCTCGCTCAAAGTAAATTTCCACACACATTGTATGTTTGCTCACTCGCCTGTTGGAGCAGAATGCAGCAAAGCAATGGTTCTTCCGTTTCTACCGCAGTTTCCAACAATTAACACGAGCTCAGAAGAATGAAGCAAGTAAATATACATTCATGTCATTTCTGCAGAATCATGCACATAAATGTACTTTGAAGTCATTTATGTTGTGCTTCTGTGATTGTGTACGTAGTTTATGCTTTCTCGACGAAAATCTCGCTCAAAGTAAATTTTCAACACCATTGCGTTTTTTGCATGAATCCTTACTCGTCTGTTCGAGCAGAATGCATCAAAGCAAAGATTCTTCCGTTTTCATCGCAGTTTCCAACAGTAAATACGATATCATCAGAATGAAGCAAGTAAATATACATTCTTGTCATTTCTGCAGAATCATGCACATAAATCTACATTGAAGTCATTTATGTTGTGCTTCTGTGCTTTTGTACTTAGTGTATTCTTTCTCGACGAAAATCGCGCTCAAAGTAAATTTCCACCCACATTGTATGTTTGCTCACTCGCCTGTTGGAGCAGAATGCAGCAAAGCAATGGTTCTTCCGTTTCTACCGCAGTTTCCAACAATTAACACGAGCTCAGAAGAATGAAGCAAGTAAATATACATTCATGTCATTTCTGCAGAATCATGCACATAAATGTACTTTGAAGTCATTTATGTTGTGCTTCTGTGATTGTGTACGTAGTTTATGCTTTCTCGACGAAAATCTCGCTGAAAGTAAATTTTCAACACCATTGCGTTTTTTGCATGATTCCTTACTCGTCTGTTCGAGCAGAATGCATCAAAGCAAAGATTCTTCCGTTTTCATCGCAGTTTCCAACAGTAAATACGATATCATCAGAATGAAGCAAGTAAATATACATTCTTGTCATTTCTGCAGAATCATGCACATAAATCTACATTGAAGTCATTTATGTTGTGCTTCTGTGCTTTTGTACTTAGTGTATTCTTTCTCGACGAAAATCGCGCTCAAAGTAAATTTCCACCCACATTGTATGTTTGCTCACTCGCCTGTTGGAGCAGAATGCAGCAAAGCAATGGTTCTTCCGTTTCTACCGCAGTTTCCAACAATTAACACGAGCTCAGAAGAATGAAGCAAGTAAATATACATTCATGTCATTTCTGCAGAATCATGCACATAAATGTACTTTGAAGTCATTTATGTTGTGCTTCTGTGATTGTGTACGTAGTGTATGCTTTCTCGACGAAAATCTCGCTCAAAGTAAATTTTCAACACCATTGCGTTTTTTGCATGATTCCTTACTCGTCTGTTCGAGCAGAATGCATCAAAGCAAAGATTCTTCCGTTTTCATCGCAGTTTCCAACAGTAAATACGATATCATCAGAATGAAGCAAGTAAATATACATTCTTGTCATTTCTGCAGAATCGTGCACATAAATCTACATTGAAGTCATTTATGTTGTGCTTCTGTGCTTTTGTACTTAGTGTATTCTTTCTCGACGAAAATCTCGCTCAAAGTAAATTTCCACCCACATTGTATGTTTGCTCACTCGCCTGTTGGAGCAGAATGCAGCAAAGCAATGATTCTTCCGTTTCTACCGCAGTTTCCAACAATTAACACGAGCTCAGAAGAATTAAGCAAGTAAATATACATTCATGTCATTTCTGCAGAATCATGCACATAAACGTACTTTGAAGTCATTTATGTTGTGCTTCTGTGATTGTGTACGTAGTGTATGCTTTCTCGACGAAAATCTCGCTCAAAGTAAATTATCAACACCATTGCGTTTTTTGCATGATTCCTTACTCGTCTGTTCGAGCAGAATGCATCAAAGCAAAGATTCTTCCGTTTTCATCGCAGTTTCCAACAGTAAATACGATATCATCAGAATGAAGCAAGTAAATATACATTCTTGTCATTTCTGCAGAATCATGCACATAAATCTACATTGAAGTAATTTATGTTGTGCTTCTGTGCTTTTGTACTTAGTGTATTCTTTCTCGACGAAAATCTCGCTCAAAGTAAATTTCGACCCACATTGTATGTTTGCTCACTCGCCTGTTGGAGCAGAATGCAGCAAAGCAATGGTTCTTCCGTTTCTACCGCAGTTTCCAACAATTAACACGAGCTCAGAAGAATGAAGCAAGTAAATATACATTCATGTCTTTTCTGCAGAATCATGCACATAAATGTACTTTGAAGTCATTTATGTTGTGCTTCTGTGATTGTGTACGTAGTGTATGCTTTCTCGACGAAAATCTCGCTCAAAGTAAATTTTCAACACCATTGCGTTTTTTGCATGATTCCTTACTCGTCTGTTCGAGCACAATGCATCAAAGCAAAGATTCTTCCGTTTTCATCGCAGTTTCCAACAGTAAATACGATATCATCAGAATGAAGCAAGTAAATATACATTCTTGTCATTTCTGCAGAATCATGCACATAAATATACATTGAAGTCATTTATGTTGTGCTTCTGTGCTTTTGTACTTAGTGTATTCTTTCTCGACGAAAATCTCGCTCAAAGTAAATTTCCACACACATTGTATGTTTGCTCACTCGCCTGTTGGAGCAGAATGCAGCAAAGCAATGGTTCTTCCGTTTCTACCGCAGTTTCCAACAATTAACACGAGCTCAGAAGAATGAAGCAAGTAAATATACATTCATGTCATTTCTGCAGAATCATGCACATAAATGTACTTTGAAGTCATTTATGTTGTGCTTCTGTGATTGTGTACGTAGTTTATGCTTTCTCGACGAAAATCTCGCTCAAAGTAAATTTTCAACACCATTGCGTTTTTTGCATGAATCCTTACTCGTCTGTTCGAGCAGAATGCATCAAAGCAAAGATTCTTCCGTTTTCATCGCAGTTTCCAACAGTAAATACGATATCATCAGAATGAAGCAAGTAAATATACATTCTTGTCATTTCTGCAGAATCATGCACATAAATCTACATTGAAGTCATTTATGTTGTGCTTCTGTGCTTTTGTACTTAGTGTATTCTTTCTCGACGAAAATCGCGCTCAAAGTAAATTTCCACCCACATTGTATGTTTGCTCACTCGCCTGTTGGAGCAGAATGCAGCAAAGCAATGGTTCTTCCGTTTCTACCGCAGTTTCCAACAATTAACACGAGCTCAGAAGAATGAAGCAAGTAAATATACATTCATGTCATTTCTGCAGAATCATGCACATAAATGTACTTTGAAGTCATTTATGTTGTGCTTCTGTGATTGTGTACGTAGTTTATGCTTTCTCGACGAAAATCTCGCTCAAAGTAAATTTTCAACAGCATTGCGTTTTTTGCATGATTCCTTACTCGTCTGTTCGAGCAGAATGCATCAAAGCAAAGATTCTTCCGTTTTCATCGCAGTTTCCAACAGTAAATACGATATCATCAGAATGAAGCAAGTAAATATACATTCTTGTCATTTCTGCAGAATCATGCACATAAATCTACATTGAAGTCATTTATGTTGTGCTTCTGTGCTTTTGTACTTAGTGTATTCTTTCTCGACGAAAATCGCGCTCAAAGTAAATTTCCACCCACATTGTATGTTTGCTCACTCGCCTGTTGGAGCAGAATGCAGCAAAGCAATGGTTCTTCCGTTTCTACCGCAGTTTCCAACAATTAACACGAGCTCAGAAGAATGAAGCAAGTAAATATACATTCATGTCATTTCTGCAGAATCATGCACATAAATGTACTTTGAAGTCATTTATGTTGTGCTTCTGTGATTGTGTACGTAGTGTATGCTTTCTCGACGAAAATCTCGCTCAAAGTAAATTTTCAACACCATTGCGTTTTTTGCATGATTCCTTACTCGTCTGTTCGAGCAGAATGCATCAAAGCAAAGATTCTTCCGTTTTCATCGCAGTTTCCAACAGTAAATACGATATCATCAGAATGAAGCAAGTAAATATACATTCTTGTCATTTCTGCAGAATCGTGCACATAAATCTACATTGAAGTCATTTATGTTGTGCTTCTGTGCTTTTGTACTTAGTGTATTCTTTCTCGACGAAAATCTCGCTCAAAGTAAATTTCCACCCACATTGTATGTTTGCTCACTCGCCTGTTGGAGCAGAATGCAGCAAAGCAATGATTCTTCCGTTTCTACCGCAGTTTCCAACAATTAACACGAGCTCAGAAGAATTAAGCAAGTAAATATACATTCATGTCATTTCTGCAGAATCATGCACATAAACGTACTTTGAAGTCATTTATGTTGTGCTTCTGTGATTGTGTACGTAGTGTATGCTTTCTCGACGAAAATCTCGCTCAAAGTAAATTATCAACACCATTGCGTTTTTTGCATGATTCCTTACTCGTCTGTTCGAGCAGAATGCATCAAAGCAAAGATTCTTCCGTTTTCATCGCAGTTTCCAACAGTAAATACGATATCATCAGAATGAAGCAAGTAAATATACATTCTTGTCATTTCTGCAGAATCATGCACATAAATCTACATTGAAGTAATTTATGTTGTGCTTCTGTGCTTTTGTACTTAGTGTATTCTTTCTCGACGAAAATCTCGCTCAAAGTAAATTTCGACCCACATTGTATGTTTGCTCACTCGCCTGTTGGAGCAGAATGCAGCAAAGCAATGGTTCTTCCGTTTCTACCGCAGTTTCCAACAATTAACACGAGCTCAGAAGAATGAAGCAAGTAAATATACATTCATGTCATTTCTGCAGAATCATGCACATAAATGTACTTTGAAGTCATTTATGTTGTGCTTCTGTGATTGTGTACGTAGTTTATGCTTTCTCGACGAAAATCTCGCTCAAAGTAAATTTTCAACACCATTGCGTTTTTTGCATGATTCCTTACTCGTCTGTTCGAGCAGAATGCATCAAAGCAAAGATTCTTCCGTTTTCATCGCAGTTTCCAACAGTAAATACGATATCATCAGAATGAAGCAAGTAAATATACATTCTTGTCATTTCTGCAGAATCATGCACATAAATCTACATTGAAGTCATTTATGTTGTGCTTCTGTGCTTTTGTACTTAGTGTATTCTTTCTCGACGAAAATCTCGCTCAAAGTAAATTTCCACACACATTGTATGTTTGCTCACTCGCCTGTTGGAGCAGAATGCAGCAAAGCAATGGTTCTTCCGTTTCTACCGCAGTTTCCAACAATTAACACGAGCTCAGAAGAATGAAGCAAGTAAATATACATTCATGTCATTTCTGCAGAATCATGCACATAAATGTACTTTGAAGTCATTTATGTTGTGCTTCTGTGATTGTGTACGTAGTGTATGCTTTCTCGACGAAAATCTCGCTCAAAGTAAATTTTCAACACCATTGCGTTTTTTGCATGATTCCTTACTCGTCTGTTCGAGCAGAATGCATCAAAGCAAAGATTCTTCCGTTTTCATCGCAGTTTCCAACAGTAAATACGATATCATCAGAATGAAGCAAGTAAATATACATTCATGTCATTTCTGCAGAATCATGCACATAAATGTACTTTGAAGTCATTTATGTTGTGCTTCTGTGCTTTTCTACGTAGTGTTTTCTTTCTCGAAGAACATCTCGCTCAAAGTAAATTTCGACCCACATTGTATGTTTGCTCACTCGCCTGTTGGAGCAGAATGCAGCAAAGCAATGGTTCTTCCGTTTCTACCGCAGTTTCCAACAATTAACACGAGCTCAGAAGAATGAAGCAAGTAAATATACATTCATGTCATTTCTGCAGAATCATGCACATAAATGTACTTTGAAGTCATTTATGTTGTGCTTCTGTGATTGTGTACGTAGTGTATGCTTTCTCGACGAAAATCTCGCTCAAAGTAAATTATCAACACCATTGCGTTTTTTGCATGATTCCTTACTCGTCTGTTCGAGCAGAATGCATCAAAGCAAAGATTCTTCCGTTTTCATCGCAGTTTCCAACAGTAAATACGATATCATCAGAATGAAGCAAGTAAATATACATTCATGTCATTTCTGCAGAATCATGCACATAAATGTACTTTGAAGTCATTTATGTTGTGCTTCTGTGCTTTTCTACGTAGTGTATTCTTTCTCGAAGAACATCTCGCTCAAAGTAAATTTCCACCCACATTGTATGTTTGCTCACTCGCCTGTTGGAGCAGAATGCAGCAAAGCAATGGTTCTTCCGTTTCTACCGCAGTTTCCAACAATTAACACGAGCTCAGAAGAATGAAGCAAGTAAATATACATTCATGTCATTTCTGCAGAATCATGCACATAAATGTACTTTGAAGTCATTTATGTTGTGCTTCTGTGATTGTGTACGTAGTTTATGCTTTCTCGACGAAAATCTCGCTCAAAGTAAATTTTCAACACCATTGCGTTTTGTGCATGATTCCTTACTCGTCTGTTCGAGCAGAATGCATCAAAGCAAAGATTCTTCCGTTTTCATCGCAGTTTCCAACAGTAAATACGATATCATCAGAATGAAGCAAGTAAATATACATTCTTGTCATTTCTGCAGAATCATGCACATAAATCTACATTGAAGTCATTTATGTTGTGCTTCTGTGCTTTTGTACTTAGTGTATTCTTTCTCGACGAAAATCTCGCTCAAAGTAAATTTCCACACACATTGTATGTTTGCTCACTCGCCTGTTGGAGCAGAATGCAGCAAAGCAATGGTTATTCCGTTTCTACCGCAGTTTCCAACAATTAACACGAGCTCAGAAGAATGAAGGAAGTAAATATACATTCATGTCATTTCTGCAGAATCATGCACATAAATGTACTTTGAAGTCATTTATGTTGTGCTTCTGTGATTGTGTACGTAGTTTATGCTTTCTCGACGAAAATCTCGCTCAAAGTAAATTTTCAACACCATTGCGTTTTTTGCATGATTCCTTACTCGTCTGTTCGAGCAGAATGCATCAAAGCAAAGATTCTTCCGTTTTCATCGCAGTTTCCAACAGTAAATACGATATCATCAGAATGAAGCAAGTAAATATACATTCTTGTCATTTCTGCAGAATCATGCACATAAATCTACATTGAAGTCATTTATGTTGTGCTTCTGTGCTTTTGTACTTAGTGTATTCTTTCTCGACGAAAATCTCGCTCAAAGTAAATTTCCACACACATTGTATGTTTGCTCACTCGCCTGTTGGAGCAGAATGCAGCAAAGCAATGGTTCTTCCGTTTCTACCGCAGTTTCCAACAATTAACACGAGCTCAGAAGAATGAAGCAAGTAAATATACATTCATGTCATTTCTGCAGAATCATGCACATAAATGTACTTTGAAGTCATTTATGTTGTGCTTCTGTGATTGTGTACGTAGTGTATGCTTTCTCGACGAAAATCTCGCTCAAAGTAAATTTTCAACACCATTGCGTTTTTTGCATGATTCCTTACTCGTCTGTTCGAGCAGAATGCATCAAAGCAAAGATTCTTCCGTTTTCATCGCAGTTTCCAACAGTAAATACGATATCATCAGAATGAAGCAAGTAAATATACATTCATGTCATTTCTGCAGAATCATGCACATAAATGTACTTTGAAGTCATTTATGTTGTGCTTCTGTGCTTTTCTACGTAGTGTTTTCTTTCTCGAAGAACATCTCGCTGAAAGTAAATTTCCACCCACATTGTATGTTTCTCACTCGCCTGTTGGAGCAGAATGCAGCAAAGCAATGGTTCTTCCGTTTCTACCGCAGTTTCCAACAATTAACACGAGCTCAGAAGAATGAAGCAAGTAAATATACATTCATGTCTTTTCTGCAGAATCATGCACATAAATGTACTTTGAAGTCATTTATGTTGTGCCTCTGTGATTGTGTACGTAGTTTATGCTTTCTCGACGAAAATCTCGCTCAAAGTAAATTTTCAACACCATTGCGTTTTTTGCATGATTCCTTACTCGTCTGTTCGAGCACAATGCATCAAAGCAAAGATTCTTCCGTTTTCATCGCAGTTTCCAACAGTAAATACGATATCATCAGAATGAAGCAAGTAAATATACATTCTTGTCATTTCTGCAGAATCATGCACATAAATATACATTGAAGTCATTTATGTTGTGCTTCTGTGCTTTTGTACTTAGTGTATTCTTTCTCGACGAAAATCTCGCTCAAAGTAAATTTCCACACACATTGTATGTTTGCTCACTCGCCTGTTGGAGCAGAATGCAGCAAAGCAATGGTTCTTCCGTTTCTACCGCAGTTTCCAACAATTAACACGAGCTCAGAAGAATGAAGCAAGTAAATATACATTCATGTCATTTCTGCAGAATCATGCACATAAATGTACTTTGAAGTCATTTATGTTGTGCTTCTGTGATTGTGTACGTAGTTTATGCTTTCTCGACGAAAATCTCGCTCAAAGTAAATTTTCAACACCATTGCGTTTTTTGCATGATTCCTTACTCGTCTGTTCGAGCAGAATGCATCAAAGCAAAGATTCTTCCGTTTTCATCGCAGTTTCCAACAGTAAATACGATATCATCAGAATGAAGCAAGTAAATATACATTCTTGTCATTTCTGCAGAATCATGCACATAAATCTACATTGAAGTCATTTATGTTGTGCTTCTGTGCTTTTGTACTTAGTGTATTCTTTCTCGACGAAAATCTCGCTCAAAGTAAATTTCCACACACATTGTATGTTTGCTCACTCGCCTGTTGGAGCAGAATGCAGCAAAGCAATGGTTCTTCCGTTTCTACCGCAGTTTCCAACAATTAACACGAGCTCAGAAGAATGAAGCAAGTAAATATACATTCATGTCATTTCTGCAGAATCATGCACATAAATGTACTTTGAAGTCATTTATGTTGTGCTTCTGTGATTGTGTACGTAGTGTATGCTTTCTCGACGAAAATCTCACTCAAAGTAAATTTTCAACACCATTGCGTTTTTTGCATGATTCCTTACTCGTCTGTTCGAGCAGAATGCATCAAAGCAAAGATTCTTCCGTTTTCATCGCAGTTTCCAACAGTAAATACGATATCATCAGAATGAAGCAAGTAAATATACATTCTTTTCATTTCTGCAGAATCATGCACATAAATCTACATTGAAGTCATTTATGTTGTGCTTCTGTGCTTTTGTACTTAGTGTATTCTTTCTCGACGAAAATCTCGCTCAAAGTAAATTTCCACACACATTGTATGTTTGCTCACTCGCCTGTTGGAGCAGAATGCAGCAAAGCAATGGTTCTTCCGTTTCTACCGCAGTTTCCAACAATTAACACGAGCTCAGAAGAATGAAGCAAGTAAATATACATTCATGTCATTTCTGCAGAATCATGCACATAAATGTACTTTGAAGTCATTTATGTTGTGCTTCTGAGATTGTGTACGTAGTGTATGCTTTCTCGACGAAAATCTCGCTCAAAGAAAATTGTCAACACCATTGCGTTTTTTGCATGATTCCTTACTCGTCTGATATAGCAGAATGAATCAAAGCAAAGATTCTTTCGTTTCCATCGCAGTTTCCAACAATTAACACGATCTCAGAAGACCGAAGCAAGTAAATATACATTCATGTCATTTCTGCATAATCATGCACATAAATCTACTTTGAAGTCACTTATGTTGTGCTTCTGTGATTGTGTACGTAGTGTATGCCTTCTCGACGAAAATCTCGCTCAAAGTAAATTGTCAAAACGATTGCGTTTTTTGCATGATTCCTTAGTCGTCTGTTCGAGCAGAATGCATCAAAGCAAAGATTCTTCCGTTTTCATCGCAGTTTCCAACAGTAAATACGATATCATCAGAATGAAGCAAGTAAATATACATTCATGTCATTTCTGCAGAATCATGCACATAAATGTACTTTGAAGTCATTTATGTTGTGCTTCTGTGCTTTTGTACGTAGTGTATTCTTTCTGGAAGAACATCTCGCTCAAAGTAAATTTCCACCCACATTGTCTTTTTGCTCACTCGCCTGTTGGAGCAGAATGCAGCAAAGCAATGGTTCTTCCGTTTCTACCGCAGTTTCCAACAATTAACACGAGCTCAGAAGAAGGAAGCAAGTAAATATACATTCATGTCATTTCTGCAGAATCATGCACATAAATGTACTTTGAAGTCATTTATGTTGCGCCTCTGTGCTTTTATACGTGGTGTATGGTTTCTCGCCGAAAATCTCGCTCAAAGTAAATTTTCAAAACGATTGCGTTTTTTGCATGATTCCTTACTCGTCTGTTCGAGCAGAATGCATCAAAGCAAAGATTCTTCCGTTTTCATCGCAGTTTCCAACAGTAAATACGATATCATCAGAATGAAGCAAGTAAATATACATTCTTGTCATTTCTGCAGAATCATGCACATAAATCTACATTGAAGTCATTTATGTTGTGCTTCTGTGCTTTTGTACTTAGTGTATTCTTTCTCGACGAAAATCGCGCTCAAAGTAAATTTCCACCCACATTGTATGTTTGCTCACTCGCCTGTTGGAGCAGAATGCAGCAAAGCAATGGTTCTTCCGTTTCTACCGCAGTTTCCAACAATTAACACGAGCTCAGAAGAATGAAGCAAGTAAATATACATTCATGTCATTTCTGCAGAATCATGCACATAAATGTACTTTGAAGTCATTTATGTTGTGCTTCTGTGATTGTGTACGTAGTGTATGCTTTCTCGACGAAAATCTCGCTCAAAGTAAATTTTCAACACCATTGCGTTTTTTGCATGATTCCTTACTCGTCTGTTCGAGCAGAATGCATCAAAGCAAAGATTCTTCCGTTTTCATCGCAGTTTCCAACAGTAAATACGATATCATCAGAATGAAGCAAGTAAATATACATTCTTGTCATTTCTGCAGAATCGTGCACATAAATCTACATTGAAGTCATTTATGTTGTGCTTCTGTGCTTTTGTACTTAGTGTATTCTTTCTCGACGAAAATCTCGCTCAAAGTAAATTTCCACCCACATTGTATGTTTGCTCACTCGCCTGTTGGAGCAGAATGCAGCAAAGCAATGATTCTTCCGTTTCTACCGCAGTTTCCAACAATTAACACGAGCTCAGAAGAATTAAGCAAGTAAATATACATTCATGTCATTTCTGCAGAATCATGCACATAAACGTACTTTGAAGTCATTTATGTTGTGCTTCTGTGATTGTGTACGTAGTGTATGCTTTCTCGACGAAAATCTCGCTCAAAGTAAATTATCAACACCATTGCGTTTTTTGCATGATTCCTTACTCGTCTGTTCGAGCAGAATGCATCAAAGCAAAGATTCTTCCGTTTTCATCGCAGTTTCCAACAGTAAATACGATATCATCAGAATGAAGCAAGTAAATATACATTCTTGTCATTTCTGCAGAATCATGCACATAAATCTACATTGAAGTAATTTATGTTGTGCTTCTGTGCTTTTGTACTTAGTGTATTCTTTCTCGACGAAAATCTCGCTCAAAGTAAATTTCGACCCACATTGTATGTTTGCTCACTCGCCTGTTGGAGCAGAATGCAGCAAAGCAATGGTTCTTCCGTTTCTACCGCAGTTTCCAACAATTAACACGAGCTCAGAAGAATGAAGCAAGTAAATATACATTCATGTCATTTCTGCAGAATCATGCACATAAATGTACTTTGAAGTCATTTATGTTGTGCTTCTGTGATTGTGTACGTAGTTTATGCTTTCTCGACGAAAATCTCGCTCAAAGTAAATTTTCAACACCATTGCGTTTTTTGCATGATTCCTTACTCGTCTGTTCGAGCAGAATGCATCAAAGCAAAGATTCTTCCGTTTTCATCGCAGTTTCCAACAGTAAATACGATATCATCAGAATGAAGCAAGTAAATATACATTCTTGTCATTTCTGCAGAATCATGCACATAAATCTACATTGAAGTCATTTATGTTGTGCTTCTGTGCTTTTGTACTTAGTGTATTCTTTCTCGACGAAAATCTCGCTCAAAGTAAATTTCCACACACATTGTATGTTTGCTCACTCGCCTGTTGGAGCAGAATGCAGCAAAGCAATGGTTCTTCCGTTTCTACCGCAGTTTCCAACAATTAACACGAGCTCAGAAGAATGAAGCAAGTAAATATACATTCATGTCATTTCTGCAGAATCATGCACATAAATGTACTTTGAAGTCATTTATGTTGTGCTTCTGTGATTGTGTACGTAGTGTATGCTTTCTCGACGAAAATCTCGCTCAAAGTAAATTTTCAACACCATTGCGTTTTTTGCATGATTCCTTACTCGTCTGTTCGAGCAGAATGCATCAAAGCAAAGATTCTTCCGTTTTCATCGCAGTTTCCAACAGTAAATACGATATCATCAGAATGAAGCAAGTAAATATACATTCATGTCATTTCTGCAGAATCATGCACATAAATGTACTTTGAAGTCATTTATGTTGTGCTTCTGTGCTTTTCTACGTAGTGTTTTCTTTCTCGAAGAACATCTCGCTCAAAGTAAATTTCGACCCACATTGTATGTTTGCTCACTCGCCTGTTGGAGCAGAATGCAGCAAAGCAATGGTTCTTCCGTTTCTACCGCAGTTTCCAACAATTAACACGAGCTCAGAAGAATGAAGCAAGTAAATATACATTCATGTCATTTCTGCAGAATCATGCACATAAATGTACTTTGAAGTCATTTATGTTGTGCTTCTGTGATTGTGTACGTAGTGTATGCTTTCTCGACGAAAATCTCGCTCAAAGTAAATTATCAACACCATTGCGTTTTTTGCATGATTCCTTACTCGTCTGTTCGAGCAGAATGCATCAAAGCAAAGATTCTTCCGTTTTCATCGCAGTTTCCAACAGTAAATACGATATCATCAGAATGAAGCAAGTAAATATACATTCATGTCATTTCTGCAGAATCATGCACATAAATGTACTTTGAAGTCATTTATGTTGTGCTTCTGTGCTTTTCTACGTAGTGTATTCTTTCTCGAAGAACATCTCGCTCAAAGTAAATTTCCACCCACATTGTATGTTTGCTCACTCGCCTGTTGGAGCAGAATGCAGCAAAGCAATGGTTCTTCCGTTTCTACCGCAGTTTCCAACAATTAACACGAGCTCAGAAGAATGAAGCAAGTAAATATACATTCATGTCATTTCTGCAGAATCATGCACATAAATGTACTTTGAAGTCATTTATGTTGTGCTTCTGTGATTGTGTACGTAGTTTATGCTTTCTCGACGAAAATCTCGCTCAAAGTAAATTTTCAACACCATTGCGTTTTGTGCATGATTCCTTACTCGTCTGTTCGAGCAGAATGCATCAAAGCAAAGATTCTTCCGTTTTCATCGCAGTTTCCAACAGTAAATACGATATCATCAGAATGAAGCAAGTAAATATACATTCTTGTCATTTCTGCAGAATCATGCACATAAATCTACATTGAAGTCATTTATGTTGTGCTTCTGTGCTTTTGTACTTAGTGTATTCTTTCTCGACGAAAATCTCGCTCAAAGTAAATTTCCACACACATTGTATGTTTGCTCACTCGCCTGTTGGAGCAGAATGCAGCAAAGCAATGGTTATTCCGTTTCTACCGCAGTTTCCAACAATTAACACGAGCTCAGAAGAATGAAGGAAGTAAATATACATTCATGTCATTTCTGCAGAATCATGCACATAAATGTACTTTGAAGTCATTTATGTTGTGCTTCTGTGATTGTGTACGTAGTTTATGCTTTCTCGACGAAAATCTCGCTCAAAGTAAATTTTCAACACCATTGCGTTTTTTGCATGATTCCTTACTCGTCTGTTCGAGCAGAATGCATCAAAGCAAAGATTCTTCCGTTTTCATCGCAGTTTCCAACAGTAAATACGATATCATCAGAATGAAGCAAGTAAATATACATTCTTGTCATTTCTGCAGAATCATGCACATAAATCTACATTGAAGTCATTTATGTTGTGCTTCTGTGCTTTTGTACTTAGTGTATTCTTTCTCGACGAAAATCTCGCTCAAAGTAAATTTCCACACACATTGTATGTTTGCTCACTCGCCTGTTGGAGCAGAATGCAGCAAAGCAATGGTTCTTCCGTTTCTACCGCAGTTTCCAACAATTAACACGAGCTCAGAAGAATGAAGCAAGTAAATATACATTCATGTCATTTCTGCAGAATCATGCACATAAATGTACTTTGAAGTCATTTATGTTGTGCTTCTGTGATTGTGTACGTAGTGTATGCTTTCTCGACGAAAATCTCGCTCAAAGTAAATTTTCAACACCATTGCGTTTTTTGCATGATTCCTTACTCGTCTGTTCGAGCAGAATGCATCAAAGCAAAGATTCTTCCGTTTTCATCGCAGTTTCCAACAGTAAATACGATATCATCAGAATGAAGCAAGTAAATATACATTCATGTCATTTCTGCAGAATCATGCACATAAATGTACTTTGAAGTCATTTATGTTGTGCTTCTGTGCTTTTCTACGTAGTGTTTTCTTTCTCGAAGAACATCTCGCTGAAAGTAAATTTCCACCCACATTGTATGTTTCTCACTCGCCTGTTGGAGCAGAATGCAGCAAAGCAATGGTTCTTCCGTTTCTACCGCAGTTTCCAACAATTAACACGAGCTCAGAAGAATGAAGCAAGTAAATATACATTCATGTCTTTTCTGCAGAATCATGCACATAAATGTACTTTGAAGTCATTTATGTTGTGCCTCTGTGATTGTGTACGTAGTTTATGCTTTCTCGACGAAAATCTCGCTCAAAGTAAATTTTCAACACCATTGCGTTTTTTGCATGATTCCTTACTCGTCTGTTCGAGCACAATGCATCAAAGCAAAGATTCTTCCGTTTTCATCGCAGTTTCCAACAGTAAATACGATATCATCAGAATGAAGCAAGTAAATATACATTCTTGTCATTTCTGCAGAATCATGCACATAAATATACATTGAAGTCATTTATGTTGTGCTTCTGTGCTTTTGTACTTAGTGTATTCTTTCTCGACGAAAATCTCGCTCAAAGTAAATTTCCACACACATTGTATGTTTGCTCACTCGCCTGTTGGAGCAGAATGCAGCAAAGCAATGGTTCTTCCGTTTCTACCGCAGTTTCCAACAATTAACACGAGCTCAGAAGAATGAAGCAAGTAAATATACATTCATGTCATTTCTGCAGAATCATGCACATAAATGTACTTTGAAGTCATTTATGTTGTGCTTCTGTGATTGTGTACGTAGTTTATGCTTTCTCGACGAAAATCTCGCTCAAAGTAAATTTTCAACACCATTGCGTTTTTTGCATGATTCCTTACTCGTCTGTTCGAGCAGAATGCATCAAAGCAAAGATTCTTCCGTTTTCATCGCAGTTTCCAACAGTAAATACGATATCATCAGAATGAAGCAAGTAAATATACATTCTTGTCATTTCTGCAGAATCATGCACATAAATCTACATTGAAGTCATTTATGTTGTGCTTCTGTGCTTTTGTACTTAGTGTATTCTTTCTCGACGAAAATCTCGCTCAAAGTAAATTTCCACACACATTGTATGTTTGCTCACTCGCCTGTTGGAGCAGAATGCAGCAAAGCAATGGTTCTTCCGTTTCTACCGCAGTTTCCAACAATTAACACGAGCTCAGAAGAATGAAGCAAGTAAATATACATTCATGTCATTTCTGCAGAATCATGCACATAAATGTACTTTGAAGTCATTTATGTTGTGCTTCTGTGATTGTGTACGTAGTGTATGCTTTCTCGACGAAAATCTCACTCAAAGTAAATTTTCAACACCATTGCGTTTTTTGCATGATTCCTTACTCGTCTGTTCGAGCAGAATGCATCAAAGCAAAGATTCTTCCGTTTTCATCGCAGTTTCCAACAGTAAATACGATATCATCAGAATGAAGCAAGTAAATATACATTCTTTTCATTTCTGCAGAATCATGCACATAAATCTACATTGAAGTCATTTATGTTGTGCTTCTGTGCTTTTGTACTTAGTGTATTCTTTCTCGACGAAAATCTCGCTCAAAGTAAATTTCCACACACATTGTATGTTTGCTCACTCGCCTGTTGGAGCAGAATGCAGCAAAGCAATGGTTCTTCCGTTTCTACCGCAGTTTCCAACAATTAACACGAGCTCAGAAGAATGAAGCAAGTAAATATACATTCATGTCATTTCTGCAGAATCATGCACATAAATGTACTTTGAAGTCATTTATGTTGTGCTTCTGAGATTGTGTACGTAGTGTATGCTTTCTCGACGAAAATCTCGCTCAAAGAAAATTGTCAACACCATTGCGTTTTTTGCATGATTCCTTACTCGTCTGATATAGCAGAATGAATCAAAGCAAAGATTCTTTCGTTTCCATCGCAGTTTCCAACAATTAACACGATCTCAGAAGACCGAAGCAAGTAAATATACATTCATGTCATTTCTGCATAATCATGCACATAAATCTACTTTGAAGTCACTTATGTTGTGCTTCTGTGATTGTGTACGTAGTGTATGCCTTCTCGACGAAAATCTCGCTCAAAGTAAATTGTCAAAACGATTGCGTTTTTTGCATGATTCCTTAGTCGTCTGTTCGAGCAGAATGCATCAAAGCAAAGATTCTTCCGTTTTCATCGCAGTTTCCAACAGTAAATACGATATCATCAGAATGAAGCAAGTAAATATACATTCATGTCATTTCTGCAGAATCATGCACATAAATGTACTTTGAAGTCATTTATGTTGTGCTTCTGTGCTTTTGTACGTAGTGTATTCTTTCTGGAAGAACATCTCGCTCAAAGTAAATTTCCACCCACATTGTCTTTTTGCTCACTCGCCTGTTGGAGCAGAATGCAGCAAAGCAATGGTTCTTCCGTTTCTACCGCAGTTTCCAACAATTAACACGAGCTCAGAAGAAGGAAGCAAGTAAATATACATTCATGTCATTTCTGCAGAATCATGCACATAAATGTACTTTGAAGTCATTTATGTTGCGCCTCTGTGCTTTTATACGTGGTGTATGGTTTCTCGCCGAAAATCTCGCTCAAAGTAAATTTTCAAAACGATTGTGTTTTTTGCATGATTCCTTACTCGTCTGATAAAGCAGAATGCGGCAAAGCAAAGATTCTTTCATTCCCATCGCAGTTTCCAACAACTAACACGATCTCAGAAGAACGAAGCAAGTAAATATACATTCATGTCATTTCTGCAGAATCATGCACATAAATGTACTTTGAAGACATTTATGTTGTGCTTCTGTGATTGTGTACGTAGTGTATGCTTTCTCGACGAAAATCTCGCTCAAAGAAAATTTTCAACACCATTGCGTTTTTTGCATGATTCCTTACTCGTCTGATATAGCAGAATGAAGCAAAGCAAAGATTCTTTCGTTTTCATCGCAGTTTCCAACAATTAACACGATCTCAGAAGACCGAAGCAAGTAAATATACATTCATGTCATTTCTGCAGAATCATGCACATAAATCTACTTTGAAGTCATTTATGTTGTGCCTCTGTGCTTTTCTACGTGGTGTATGCTTTCTCGCCGAAAATCTCGCTCAAAGTAAATTTTCAAAACGATTGTGTTTTGTGCATGATTCCTTACTCGTCTGATAAAGCAGAATGCGGCAAAGCAAAGAGTCTTTCGTTTCCATCGCAGTTTCCAACAATTAACACGATCTCAGAAGACCGAAGCAAGTAAATATACATTCATGTCATTTCTGCAGAATCATGCACATAAATCTACTTTGAAGTCATTTATGTTGTGCTTCTGTGATTGTGTACGTAGTGTATGCTTTCTCGACGAAAATCTCGCTCAAAGTAAATTTTCAACAACATTGCGTTTTTTGCATGATTCCTTAGTCGTCTGTTCGAGCAGAATGCATCAAAGCAAAGATTCTTCAGTTTTCATCGCAGTTTCCAACAGTAAATACGATATCATCAGAATGAAGCAAGTAAATATACATTGATGTAATTTCTGCAGAATCATGCACATAAATGTACTTTGAAGTCATTTATGTTGTGCTTCTGTGCTTTTCTACGTAGTGTATTCTTTCTCGAAGAAAATATCGCTCAAAGTAATTTTCCACCCACATTGTATGTTTGCTCACTCGTCTGTTGGAGCAGAATGTAGCAAAGCAAAGATTCTTTCGTTTCCATCGCAGTTTCCAACAATTAACACGAGCTCAGAAGAATGAAGCAAGTAAATATACATTCATGTCATTTCTGCAGAATCATGCACACAAATGTACTTTGAAGTCATTTATGTTGCGCCTCTGTGCTTTTGTACGTGGTGTATGCTTTCTCGCCGAAAATCTCGCTCAAAGTAAATTTTCAAAACGATTGTGTTTTTTGCATGATTCCTTAGTCGTCTGTTCGAGCAGAATGCATCAAAGCAAAGATTCTTCCGTTTTCATCGCAGTTTCGAACAGTAAATACGATACCATCAGAATGAAGCAAGTAAATATACATTCATGTCATTTCTGCAGAATCATGCACATTGAAGTCATTGAAGTCATTTATGTTGTGCTTCTGTGCTTTTGTACTTAGTGTATTCTTTCTCGACGAAAATCTCGCTCAAAGTAAATTTCCACACACATTGTATGTTTGCTCACTCGCCTGTTGGAGCAGAATGCAGCAAAGCAATGGTTCTTCCGTTTCTACCGCAGTTTCCAACAATTAACACGAGCTCAAGAAGAATGAAGCAAGTAAATATACATTCATGTCATTTCTGCAGAATCATGCACATAAATGTACTTTGAAGTCATTTATGTTGCGCCTCTTCTTTTGTACGTGGTGTATGCTTTCTCGCCGAAAATCGCTCAAAGTAAATTTTCAAAACGATTGTGTTTTTTGCATGATTCCTTACTCGTCTGATATAGCAGAATGAAGCAAAGCAAAGATTCTTTCGTTTTCATCGCAGTTTCCAACAATTAACACGATCTCAGGAGACCGAAGCAAGTAAATATACATTCATATCATTTCTGCAGAATCATGCACATAAATCTACTTTGAAGTCATTTATGTTGTGCTTCTGTGATTGTGTACGTAGTGTATGCTTTCTCGACGAAAATCTCGCTCAAAGTAAATTTTCAACACCATTGCGTTTTTTGCATGATTCCTTAGTCGTCTGTTCGAGCAGAATGCATCAAAGCGAAGATTCTTCCGTTTTCATCGCAGTTTCGAACAGTAAATACGATATCATCAGAATGAAGCAAGTAAATATACATTCATGTCATTTCTGCAGAATCATGCACATAAATCTACTTTGAAGTCATGATTCTGTGATTGTGTACGTAGTGTATGCTTTCTCTACGAAAATCTCGCTCAAAGTAAATTTTCAACACCATTGCGTTTTTTGCATGATTCCGTAGTCGTCTTATATAGCAGAATGAAGCAAAGCAAAGATTCTTTCGTTTCAATCTCAGTTTCCAACAATTAACACGATCTCAGAAGAACGAAGCAAGTAAATATACATTCATGTCATTTCTGCATAATCATGCACATAAATCTACTTTGAAGTCACTTTTGTTGTGCTTCTGTGATTGTGCACGTAGTGTATGCCTTCTCGACGAAAATCTCGTTCAAAGTAAATTGTCAAAACGATTGCGTTTTTTGCATGAGCAGAATGCATCAAAGCAAAGATTCTTCCGTTTTCATCGCAGTTTCCAACAGTAAATACGATATCATCAGAATGAAGCAAGTGAATATACATTCATGTCATTTCTGCAGAATCATGCACATAAATCTACTTTGAAGTCATTTATGTTGTGCTTCTGTGATTGTGTACGTAGTGTATGCTTTCTCGACGAAAATCTCGCTCAAAGTAAATTGTCAAAACGATTGCGTTTTTTGCATAATTCCTTACTCGTCTGATATAGCAGAATGAAGCAAAGCAAAGATTCTTTCGTTTCCATCGCAGTTTCCAACAAATAACACGATCTCAGAAGACCGAAGCAAGTGTCATTTCTGCAGAATCATGCACATAAATCTACTTTGAAGTCATTTATGTTGTGCTTCTGTGCTGTTGTACGTGGTGTATGCTTTCTCGCCGAAAATATCGCTCAAAGTAAATTTTCAAAACGATTGTGTTTTTTGCATGATTCCTTACTCGTCTGATAAAGCAGAATGCGGCAAAGCAAAGATTCTTTCGTTTCCATCGCAGTTTCCAACAATTAACACGATCTCAGAAGAACGAAGCACGTAAATATACATTCATGTCATTTCTGCATAATCATGCACATAAATCTACTTTGAAGTCACTTATGTTGTGCTTCTGTGATTGTGTACGTAGTGTATGACTTCTCGACGAAAATCTCGCTCAAAGTAAATTGTCAAAACGATTGGGTTTTTTGCATGATTCCTTAGTCGTCTGTTCGAGCAGAATGCATCAAAGCAAAGATTCTTCCGTTTTCATCGCAGTTTCCAACAGTAAATACGATATCATCAGAATGAAGCAAGTAAATATACATTGATGTAATTTCTGCAGAAGCATGCACATAAATGTACTTTGAAGTCATTTATGTTGTGCTTCTGTGCTTTTCTACGTGGTGTATGCTTTCTCGCCGAAAATCTCGCTCAAAGTAAATTTTCAAAACGATTGTGTTTTTTGCATGATTCCTTACTCGTCTGATAAAGCAGAATGCGGCAAAGCAAAGATTCTTTCGTTTCCATCGCAGTTTCCAACAATTAACACGATCTCAGAAGACCGAAGCAAGTAAATATACATTCATGTCATTTCTGCAGAATCATGCACATAAATCTACTTTGAAGTCATTTATGTTGTGCTTCCGTGATTGTGTACGTAGTGTATGCTTTCTCGACGAAAATCTCGCTCAAAGTAAATTTTCAACAACATTGCGTTTTTTGCATGATTCCTTAGTCGTCTGTTCGAGCAGAATGCATCAAAGCAAAGATTCTTCCGTTTTCATCGCAGTTTCCAACAGTAAATACGATATCATCAGAATGAAGCAAGTAAATATACATTGATGTAATTTCTGCAGAATCATGCACATAAATGTACTTTGAAGTCATTTATGTTGTGCTTCTGTGCTTTTGTACGTAGTGTATTCTTTCTCGAAGAAAATATCGCTCAAAGTAATTTTCCACCCACATTGTATGTTTGCTCACTCGTCTGTTGGAGCAGAATGTAGCAAAGCAAAGATTCTTTCGTTTCCATCGCAGTTTCCAACAATTAACACGAGCTCAGAAGAATGAAGCAAGTAAATATACATTCATGTCATTTCTGCAGAATGATGCACACAAATGTACTTTGAAGTCATTTATGTTGCGCCTCTGTGCTTTTGTACGTGGTGTATGCTTTCTCGCCGAAAATCTCGCTCAAAGTAAATTTTCAAAACGATTGTGTTTTTTGCATGATTCCTTAGTCGTCTGTTCGAGCAGAATGCATCAAAGCAAAGATTCTTCCGTTTTCATCGCAGTTTCGAACAGTAAATACGATACCATCAGAATGAAGAAAGTAAATATACATTCATGTCATTTCTGCAGAATCATGCACATTGAAGTCATTGAAGTCATTTATGTTGTGCTTCTGGGCTTTTGTACTTAGTGTATTCTTTCTCGACGAAAATCTCGCTCAAAGTAAATTTCCACACACATTGTATGTTTGCTCACTCGCCTGTTGGAGCAGAATGCAGCAAAGCAATGGTTCTTCCGTTTCTACCGCAGTTTCCAACAATTAACACGAGCTCAGAAGAATGAAGCAAGTAAATATACATTGATGTCATTTCTGCAGAATCATGCACATAAATGTACTTTGAAGTCATTTATGTTGCGCCTCTGTGCTTTTGTACGTAGTGTAAGCTTTCTCGACGAAAATCTCGCTCAAAGAAAATTTTCAACACCATTGCGTTTTTTGCATGATTCCTTACTCGTCTGATATAGCAGAATGAAGCAAAGCAAAGATTCTTTCGTTTTCATCGCAGTTTCCAACAATTAACACGATCTCAGAAGACCGAAGCAAGTAAATATACATTCATGTCATTTCTGCAGAATCATGCACATAAATCTACTTTGAAGTCATTTATGTTGTGCTTCTGTGCTTTTCTACGTGGTGTATGCTTTCTCGCCGAAAATCTCGCTCAAAGTAAATTTTCAAAACGATTGTGTTTTTTGCATGATTCCTTACTCGTCTGATAAAGCAGAATGCGGCAAAGCAAAGATTCTTTCGTTTCCATCGCAGTTTCCAACAATTAACACGATCTCAGAAGACCGAAGCAAGTAAATATACATTCATGTCATTTCTGCAGAATCATGCACATAAATCTACTTTGAAGTCATTTATGTTGTGCTTCTGTGATTGTGTACGTAGTGTATGCTTTCTCGACGAAAATCTCGCTCAAAGTAAATTTTCAACAACATTGCGTTTTTTGCATGATTCCTTAGTCGTCTGTTCGAGCAGAATGCATCAAAGCAAAGATTCTTCCGTTTTCATCGCAGTTTCCAACAGTAAATACGATATCATCAGAATGAAGCAAGTAAATATACATTGATGTAATTTCTGCAGAATCATGCACATAAATGTACTTTGAAGTCATTTATGTTGTGCTTCTGTGCTTTTGTACGTAGTGTATTCTTTCTCGAAGAAAATATCGCTCAAAGTAATTTTCCACCCACATTGTATGTTTGCTCACTCGTCTGTTGGAGCAGAATGTAGCAAAGCAAAGATTCTTTCGTTTCCATCGCAGTTTCCAACAATTAACACGAGCTCAGAAGAATGAAGCAAGTAAATATACATTCATGTCATTTCTGCAGAATCATGCACACAAATGTACTTTGAAGTCATTTATGTTGCGCCTCTGTGCTTTTGTACGTGGTGTATGCTTTCTCGCCGAAAATCTCGCTCAAAGTAAATTTTCAAAACGATTGTGTTTTTTGCATGATTCCTTAGTCGTCTGTTCGAGCAGAATGCATCAAAGCAAAGATTCTTCCGTTTTCATCGCAGTTTCGAACAGTAAATACGATACCATCAGAATGAAGCAAGTAAATATACATTCATGTCATTTCTGCAGAATCATGCACATTGAAGTCATTGAAGTCATTTATGTTGTGCTTCTGGGCTTTTGTACTTAGTGTATTCTTTCTCGACGAAAATCTCGCTCAAAGTAAATTTCCACACACATTGTATGTTTGCTCACTCGCCTGTTGGAGCAGAATGCAGCAAAGCAATGGTTCTTCCGTTTCTACCGCAGTTTCCAACAATTAACACGAGCTCAAGAAGAATGAAGCAAGTAAATATACATTCATGTCATTTCTGCAGAATCATGCACATAAATGTACTTTGAAGTCATTTATGTTGCGCCTCTGTTCTTTTGTACATGGTGTATGCTTTCTCGCCGAAAATCGCTCAAAGTAAATTTTCAAAACGATTGTGTTTTTTGCATGATTCCTTACTTGTCTGATATAGCAGAATGAAGCAAAGCAAAGATTCTTTCGTTTTCATCGCAGTTTCCAACAATTAACACGATCTCAGAAGACCGAAGCAAGTAAATATACATTCATGTCATTTCTGCAGACTCATGCACATAAATGTACTTTGAAGACATTTATGTTGTGCTTCTGTGATTGTGTACGTAGTGTATGCTTTCTCGACGAAAATCTCGCTCAAAGAAAATTTTCAACACCATTGCGTTTTTTGCATGATTCCTTACTCGTCTGATATAGCAGAATGAAGCAAAGCAAAGATTCTTTCGTTTTCATCGCAGTTTCCAACAATTAACACGATCTCTGAAGACCGAAGCAAGTAAATATACATTCATGTCATTTCTGCAGAATCATGCACATAAATCTACTTTGAAGTCATTTATGTTGTGCTTCTGTGCTTTTCTACGTGGTGTATGCTTTCTCGCCGAAAATCTCGCTCAAAGTAAATTTTCAAAACGATTGTGTTTTTTGCATGATTCCTTACTCGTCTGATAAAGCAGAATGCGGCAAAGCAAAGATTCTTTCGTTTCAATCTCAGTTTCCAACAATTAACACGATCTCAGGAGACCGAAGCAAGTAAATATACATTCATATCATTTCTGCAGAATCAAGCACATAAATCTACTTTGAAGTCATTTATGTTGTGCTTCTGTGATTGTGTACGTAGTGTATGCTTTCTCGACGAAAATCTCGCTCAAAGTAAATTTTCAACACCATTGCGTTTTTTGCATGATTCCTTACTCGTCTGATATAGCAGAATGAAGCAAAGCAAAGATTCTTTCGTTTTCATCGCAGTTTCCAACAATTAACACGATCTCAGAAGACCGAAGCAAGTAAATATACATTCATGTCATTTCTGCAGAATCATGCACATAAATCTACTTTGAAGTCATTTATGTTGTGCTTCTGTGCTTTTCTACGTGGTGTATGCTTTCTCGCCGAAAATCTCGCTCAAAGTAAATTTTCAAAACAATTGTGTTTTTTGCATGATTCCTTACTCGTCTGATAAAGCAGAATGCGGCAAAGCAAAGATTCTTTCGTTTCAATCTCAGTTTCCAACAATTAACACGATCTCAGGAGACCGAAGCAAGTAAATATACATTCATATCATTTCTGCAGAATCATGCACATAAATCTACTTTGAAGTCATTTATGTTGTGCTTCTGTGATTGTGTACGTAGTGTATGCTTTCTCGACGAAAATCTCGCTCAAAGTAAATTTTCAACACCATTGCGTTTTTTGCATGATTCCTTAGTCGTCTGTTCGAGCAGAATGCATCAAAGCAAAGATTCTTCCGTTTTCATCGCAGTTTCGAACAGTAAATACGATATCATCAGAATGAAGCAAGTAAATATACATTCATGTCATTTCTGCAGAATCATGCACATAAATCTACTTTGAAGTCATTTATGTTGTGCTTCTGTGATTGTGTACGTAGTGTATGCTTTCTCTACGAAAATCTCGCTCAAAGTAAATTTTCAACACCATTGCGTTTTTTGCATGATTCCTTAGTCGTCTGATATAGCAGAATGAAGCAAAGCAAAGATTCTTTCGTTTCAATCTCAGTTTCCAACAATTAACACGATCTCAGAAGAACGAAGCAAGTAAATATACATTCATGTCATTTCTGCATAATCATGCACATAAATCTACTTTGAAGTCACTTTTGTTGTGCTTCTGTGATTGTGCACGTAGTGTATGCCTTCTCGACGAAAATCTCGTTCAAAGTAAATTGTAAAAACGATTGCGTTTTTTGCATGAGCAGAATGCATCAAAGCAAAGATTCTTCCGTTTTCATCGCAGTTTCCAACAGTAAATACGATATCATCAGAATGAAGCAAGTGAATATACATTCATGTCATTTCTGCAGAATCATGCACATAAATCTACTTTGAAGTCATTTATGTTGTGCTTCTGTGATTGTGTACGTAGTGTATGCTTTCTCGACGAAAATCTCGCTCAAAGTAAATTTTCAACACCATTGCGTTTTTTGCATGATTCCTTAGTCGTCTGATATAGCAGAATGAAGCAAAGCAAAGATTCTTTCGTTTCCATCGCAGTTTCCAACAATTAACACGACCTCAGAAGATCGAAGCAAGTAAATATACATTCACGTCATTTCTGCATAATCATGCACATAAATCTACTTTGAAGTCACTTATGTTGTGCTTCTGTGATTGTGCACGTAGTGTATGCCTTCTCGACGAAAATCTCGCTCAAAGTAAATTGTCAAAACGATTGCGTTTTTTGCATGATTCCTTAGCGTCTGTTCGATCAGAATGCATGAAAGCAAAGATTCTTCCGTTTTCATCGCAGTTTCGAACAGTAAATACGATATCATCAGAATGAAGCAAGTAAATATACATTCATGTCATTTCTGCAGAATCATGCACATAAATCTACATTGAAGTCATTTATGTTGTGCTTCTGTGCTTTTGTACTTAGTGTATTCATTCTCGAAGAAAATCTCGCTCAAAGTATATTTCCACACACATTGTATGTTTGCTCACTCGCCTGTTGGAGCAGAATGCAGCAAAGCAATGGTTCTTCCGTTTCTACCGCAGTTTCCAACAATTAACACGAGCTCAGAAGAATGAAGCAAGTAAATATACATTCATGTCATTTCTGCAGAATCATGCACATAAATGTACTTTGAAGTCATTTATGTTGCGCCTCTGTGCTTTTGTACGTGGTGTATGCTTTCTCGCCGAAAATCTCGCTCAAAGAAAATTTTCAAAACGATTGTGTTTTTTGCATGATTCCTTACTCGTCTGATATAGCAGAATGAAGCAAAGCAAAAATTCTTTCGTTTCCATCGCAGTTTCCAACAATTAACACGATCTCAGAAGACCGAAGCAAGTAAATATACATTCATGTCATTTCTGCAGAATCATGCACATAAATCTACTTTGAAGTCATTTATGTTGTGCTTCTGTGATTGTGTACGTAGTGTATGCTTTCTCGACGAAAATCTAGCTCAAAGTAAATTTTCAACACCATTGCGTTTTTTGCATGATTCCTTAGTCGTCTGTTCGAGCAGAATGCATCAAAGCAAAGATTCTTCCGTTTTCATCGCAGTTTCGAACAGTAAATAGGATATCATCAGAATGAAGCAAGTAAATATACATTCATGTCATTTCTGCAGAATCATGCACATAAATGTACTTTGAAGTCATTTATGTTGTGCTTCTGTGATTGTGTACGTAGTGTATGCTTTCTCGACGAAAATCTCGCTCAAAGAAAATTTTCAACACCATTGCGTTTTTTGCATGATTCCTTACTCGTCTGATATAGCAGAATGAAGCAAAGCAAAGATTATTTCGTTTCCATCGCAGTTTCCAACAAATAACACGATCTCAGAAGACCGAAGCAAGTAAATATACATTCATGTCATTTCTGCAGAATCATGCACATAAATCTACTTTGAAGTCATTTATGTTGTGCTTCTGTGCTTTTCTACGTGGTGTATGCTTTCTCGCCGAAAATCTCGCTCAAAGTAAATTTTCAAAACGATTGTGTTTTTTGCATGATTCCTTACTCGTCTGATAAAGCAGAATGCGGCAAAGCAAAGATTCTTTCGTTTCCATCGCAGTTTCCAACAATTAACACGATCTCAGAAGACCGAAGCAAGTAAATATACATTCATGTCATTTCTGCAGAATCATGCACATAAATCTACTTTGAAGTCATTTGTGTTGTGCTTCTGTGATTGTGTACGTACTGTATGCTTTCTCGACGAAAATCTCGCTCAAAGTAAATTTTCAACACCATTGCGTTTTTTGCACGATTCCTTAGTCGTCTGATATAGCAGAATGAAGCAAAGCAAAGATTCTTTCGTTTCCATCGCAGTTTCCAACAATTAACACGATCTCAGAAGAACGAAGCAAGTAAATATACATTCATGTCATTTCTGCATAATCATGCACATAAATCTACTTTGAAGTCACTTGTGTTGTGCTTCTGTGATTGTGCACGTAGTGTATGCCTTCTCGACGAAAATCTCGCTCAAAGTAAATTGTCAAAACGATTGCGTTTTTTGCATGATTCCTTAGTCGTCTGTTCGAGCAGAATGCATCAAAGCAAAGATTCTTCCGTTTTCATCGCAGTTTCCAACAGTAAATACGATATCATCAGAATGAAGCAAGTAAATATACATTGATGTCATTTCTGCAGAATCATGCACATAAATGTACTTTGAAGTCATTTATGTTGGGCTTCTGTGCTTTTGTACGTAGTGTATTCTTTCTCGAAGAAAATCTCGCTCAAAGTAAATTTCCACCCACATTGTATGTTTGCTCACTCGCCTGTTGGAGCAGAATGCAGCAAAGCAAAGATTATTTCGTTTCCATCGCAGTTTCCAACAATTAACACGAGCTCAGAAGAATGAAGCAAGTAAATATACATTCATGTCATTTCTGCAGAATCATGCACATAAATGTACTTTGAAGTCATTTATGTTGCGCCTCTGTGCTTTTGTACTTGGTGTATGCTTTCTCGCCGAAAATCTCGCTCAAAGTAAATTTTCAAAACGATTGTGTTTTTTGCATGATTCCTTAGTCGTCTGTTCGAGCAGAATGCATCAAAGCAAAGATTCTTCCGTTTTCATCGCAGTTTCGAACAGTAAATACGATATCATCAGAATGAAGCAAGTAAATATACATTCATATCATTTCTGCAGAATCATGCACATAAATCTACATTAAAGTCATTTATGTTGTGCTTCTGTGCTTTTGTACTTAGTGTATTCTTTCTCGACGAAAATCTCGCTCAAAGTAAATTTCCACACACATTGTATGTTTGCTCACTCGCCTGTTGGAGCAGAATGCAGCAAAGCAATGGTTCTTCCGTTTCTACCGCAGTTTCCAACAATTAACACGAGCTCAGAAGAATGAAGCAAGTAAATATACATTCATGTCATTTCTGCAGAATCATGCACATAAATGTACTTTGAAGTCATTTATGTTGCGCCTCTGTGCTTTTGTACGTGGTGTATGCTTTCTCGCCGAAAATCGCTCAAAGTAAATTTTCAAAACGATTGTGTTTTTTGCATGATTCCTTATTCGTCTGATAAAGCAGAATGCGGCAAAGCAAAGATTCTTTCGTTCCCATCGCAGTTTCCAACAACTAACACGATCTCAGAAGAACGAAGCAAGTAAATATACATTCATGTCATTTCTGCAGAATCATGCACATAAATGTACTTTGAAGTCATTTATGTTGTGCTTCTGTGATTGTGTACGTAGTGTATGCTTTCTCGACGAAAATCTCGCTCAAAGAAAATTTTCAACACCATTGCGTTTTTTGCATGATTCCTTACTCGTCTGATATAGCAGAATGAAGCAAAGCAAAGATTCTTTCGTTTCCATCGCAGTTTCCAACAAATAACACGATCTCAGAAGACCGAAGCAAGTAAATATACATTCATGTCATTTCTGCAGAATCATGCACATAAATCTACTTTGAAGTCATTTATGTTGTGCTTCTGTGCTTTTCTACGTGGTGTATGCTTTCTCGCCGAAAATCTCGCTCAAAGTAAATTTTCAAAACGATTGTGTTTTTTGCATGATTCCTTACTCGTCTGACAAAGCAGAATGCGGCAAAGCAAATATTCTTTCGTTTCCATCGCAGTTTCCAACAATTAACACGATCTCAGAAGACCGAAGCAAGTAAATATACATTCATGTCATTTCTGCAGAATCATGCACATAAATCTACTTTGAAGTCATTTATGTTGTGCTTCTGTGATTGTGTACGTAGTGTATGCTTTCTCGACGAAAATCTCGCTCAAAGTAAATTTTCAACACCATTGCGTTTTTTGCACGATTCCTTAGTCGTCTGATATAGCAGAATGAAGCAAAGCAAAGATTCTTTCGTTTCCATCGCAGTTTCCAACAATTAACACGATCTCAGAAGAACGAAGCAAGTAAATATACATTCATGTCATTTCTGCATAATCATGCACATAAATCTACTTTGAAGTCACTTATGTTGTGCTTCTGTGATTGTGCACGTAGTGTATGCCTTCTCGACGAAAATCTCGCTCAAAGTAAATTGTCAAAACGATTGCGTTTTTTGCATGATTCCTTAGTCGTCTGTTCGAGCAGAATGCATCAAAGCAAAGATTCTTCCGTTTTCATCGCAGTTTCCAACAGTAAATACGATATCATCAGAATGAAGCAAGTAAATATACATTCATGTCATTTCTGCAGAATCATGCACATTGAAGTCATTGAAGTCATTTATGTTGTGCTTCTGTGCTTTTGTACTTAGTGTATTCTTTCTCGACGAAAATCTCGCTCAAAGTAAATTTCCACACACATTGTATGTTTGCTCACTCGCCTGTTGGAGCAGAATGCAGCAAAGCAATGGTTCTTCCGTTTCTACCGCAGTTTCCAACAATTAACACGAGCTCAGAAGAATGAAGCAAGTAAATATACATTGATGTCATTTCTGCAGAATCATGCACATAAATGTACTTTGAAGTCATTTATGTTGGGCTTCTGTGCTTTTGTACGTAGTGTATTCTTTCTCGAAGAAAATCTCGCTCAAAGTAAATTTCCACCCACATTGTATGTTTGCTCACTCGCCTGTTGGAGCAGAATGCAGCAAAGCAAAGATTCTTTCGTTTCCATCGCAGTTTCCAACAATTAACACGAGCTCAGAAGAATGAAGCAAGTAAATATACATTCATGTCATTTCTGCAGAATCATGCACACAAATGTACTTTGAAGTCATTTATGTTGCGCCTCTGTGCTTTTGTACGTGGTGTATGCTTTCTCGCCGAAAATCTCGCTCAAAGTAAATTTTCAAAACGATTGTGTTTTTTGCATGATTCCTTAGTCGTCTGTTCGAGCAGAATGCATCAAAGCAAAGATTCTTCCGTTTTCATCGCAGTTTCGAACAGTAAATACGATACCATCAGAATGAAGCAAGTAAATATACATTCATGTCATTTCTGCAGAATCATGCACATTGAAGTCATTGAAGTCATTTATGTTGTGCTTCTGGGCTTTTGTACTTAGTGTATTCTTTCTCGACGAAAATCTCGTTCAAAGTAAATTGTAAAAACGATTGCGTTTTTTGCATGAGCAGAATGCATCAAAGCAAAGATTCTTCCGTTTTCATCGCAGTTTCCAACAGTAAATACGATATCATCAGAATGAAGCAAGTGAATATACATTCATGTCATTTCTGCAGAATCATGCACATAAATCTACTTTGAAGTCATTTATGTTGTGCTTCTGTGATTGTGTACGTAGTGTATGCTTTCTCGACGAAAATCTCGCTCAAAGTAAATTTTCAACACCATTGCGTTTTTTGCATGATTCCTTAGTCGTCTGATATAGCAGAATGAAGCAAAGCAAAGATTCTTTCGTTTCCATCGCAGTTTCCAACAATTAACACGACCTCAGAAGATCGAAGCAAGTAAATATACATTCACGTCATTTCTGCATAATCATGCACATAAATCTACTTTGAAGTCACTTATGTTGTGCTTCTGTGATTGTGCACGTAGTGTATGCCTTCTCGACGAAAATCTCGCTCAAAGTAAATTGTCAAAACGATTGCGTTTTTTGCATGATTCCTTAGCGTCTGTTCGATCAGAATGCATGAAAGCAAAGATTCTTCCGTTTTCATCGCAGTTTCGAACAGTAAATACGATATCATCAGAATGAAGCAAGTAAATATACATTCATGTCATTTCTGCAGAATCATGCACATAAATCTACATTGAAGTCATTTATGTTGTGCTTCTGTGCTTTTGTACTTAGTGTATTCATTCTCGAAGAAAATCTCGCTCAAAGTATATTTCCACACACATTGTATGTTTGCTCACTCGCCTGTTGGAGCAGAATGCAGCAAAGCAATGGTTCTTCCGTTTCTACCGCAGTTTCCAACAATTAACACGAGCTCAGAAGAATGAAGCAAGTAAATATACATTCATGTCATTTCTGCAGAATCATGCACATAAATGTACTTTGAAGTCATTTATGTTGCGCCTCTGTGCTTTTGTACGTGGTGTATGCTTTCTCGCCGAAAATCTCGCTCAAAGAAAATTTTCAAAACGATTGTGTTTTTTGCATGATTCCTTACTCGTCTGATATAGCAGAATGAAGCAAAGCAAAAATTCTTTCGTTTCCATCGCAGTTTCCAACAATTAACACGATCTCAGAAGACCGAAGCAAGTAAATATACATTCATGTCATTTCTGCAGAATCATGCACATAAATCTACTTTGAAGTCATTTATGTTGTGCTTCTGTGATTGTGTACGTAGTGTATGCTTTCTCGACGAAAATCTAGCTCAAAGTAAATTTTCAACACCATTGCGTTTTTTGCATGATTCCTTAGTCGTCTGTTCGAGCAGAATGCATCAAAGCAAAGATTCTTCCGTTTTCATCGCAGTTTCGAACAGTAAATAGGATATCATCAGAATGAAGCAAGTAAATATACATTCATGTCATTTCTGCAGAATCATGCACATAAATGTACTTTGAAGTCATTTATGTTGTGCTTCTGTGATTGTGTACGTAGTGTATGCTTTCTCGACGAAAATCTCGCTCAAAGAAAATTTTCAACACCATTGCGTTTTTTGCATGATTCCTTACTCGTCTGATATAGCAGAATGAAGCAAAGCAAAGATTATTTCGTTTCCATCGCAGTTTCCAACAAATAACACGATCTCAGAAGACCGAAGCAAGTAAATATACATTCATGTCATTTCTGCAGAATCATGCACATAAATCTACTTTGAAGTCATTTATGTTGTGCTTCTGTGCTTTTCTACGTGGTGTATGCTTTCTCGCCGAAAATCTCGCTCAAAGTAAATTTTCAAAACGATTGTGTTTTTTGCATGATTCCTTACTCGTCTGATAAAGCAGAATGCGGCAAAGCAAAGATTCTTTCGTTTCCATCGCAGTTTCCAACAATTAACACGATCTCAGAAGACCGAAGCAAGTAAATATACATTCATGTCATTTCTGCAGAATCATGCACATAAATCTACTTTGAAGTCATTTGTGTTGTGCTTCTGTGATTGTGTACGTACTGTATGCTTTCTCGACGAAAATCTCGCTCAAAGTAAATTTTCAACACCATTGCGTTTTTTGCACGATTCCTTAGTCGTCTGATATAGCAGAATGAAGCAAAGCAAAGATTCTTTCGTTTCCATCGCAGTTTCCAACAATTAACACGATCTCAGAAGAACGAAGCAAGTAAATATACATTCATGTCATTTCTGCATAATCATGCACATAAATCTACTTTGAAGTCACTTGTGTTGTGCTTCTGTGATTGTGCACGTAGTGTATGCCTTCTCGACGAAAATCTCGCTCAAAGTAAATTGTCAAAACGATTGCGTTTTTTGCATGATTCCTTAGTCGTCTGTTCGAGCAGAATGCATCAAAGCAAAGATTCTTCCGTTTTCATCGCAGTTTCCAACAGTAAATACGATATCATCAGAATGAAGCAAGTAAATATACATTGATGTCATTTCTGCAGAATCATGCACATAAATGTACTTTGAAGTCATTTATGTTGGGCTTCTGTGCTTTTGTACGTAGTGTATTCTTTCTCGAAGAAAATCTCGCTCAAAGTAAATTTCCACCCACATTGTATGTTTGCTCACTCGCCTGTTGGAGCAGAATGCAGCAAAGCAAAGATTATTTCGTTTCCATCGCAGTTTCCAACAATTAACACGAGCTCAGAAGAATGAAGCAAGTAAATATACATTCATGTCATTTCTGCAGAATCATGCACATAAATGTACTTTGAAGTCATTTATGTTGCGCCTCTGTGCTTTTGTACTTGGTGTATGCTTTCTCGCCGAAAATCTCGCTCAAAGTAAATTTTCAAAACGATTGTGTTTTTTGCATGATTCCTTAGTCGTCTGTTCGAGCAGAATGCATCAAAGCAAAGATTCTTCCGTTTTCATCGCAGTTTCGAACAGTAAATACGATATCATCAGAATGAAGCAAGTAAATATACATTCATATCATTTCTGCAGAATCATGCACATAAATCTACATTAAAGTCATTTATGTTGTGCTTCTGTGCTTTTGTACTTAGTGTATTCTTTCTCGACGAAAATCTCGCTCAAAGTAAATTTCCACACACATTGTATGTTTGCTCACTCGCCTGTTGGAGCAGAATGCAGCAAAGCAATGGTTCTTCCGTTTCTACCGCAGTTTCCAACAATTAACACGAGCTCAGAAGAATGAAGCAAGTAAATATACATTCATGTCATTTCTGCAGAATCATGCACATAAATGTACTTTGAAGTCATTTATGTTGCGCCTCTGTGCTTTTGTACGTGGTGTATGCTTTCTCGCCGAAAATCGCTCAAAGTAAATTTTCAAAACGATTGTGTTTTTTGCATGATTCCTTATTCGTCTGATAAAGCAGAATGCGGCAAAGCAAAGATTCTTTCGTTCCCATCGCAGTTTCCAACAACTAACACGATCTCAGAAGAACGAAGCAAGTAAATATACATTCATGTCATTTCTGCAGAATCATGCACATAAATGTACTTTGAAGTCATTTATGTTGTGCTTCTGTGATTGTGTACGTAGTGTATGCTTTCTCGACGAAAATCTCGCTCAAAGAAAATTTTCAACACCATTGCGTTTTTTGCATGATTCCTTACTCGTCTGATATAGCAGAATGAAGCAAAGCAAAGATTCTTTCGTTTCCATCGCAGTTTCCAACAAATAACACGATCTCAGAAGACCGAAGCAAGTAAATATACATTCATGTCATTTCTGCAGAATCATGCACATAAATCTACTTTGAAGTCATTTATGTTGTGCTTCTGTGCTTTTCTACGTGGTGTATGCTTTCTCGCCGAAAATCTCGCTCAAAGTAAATTTTCAAAACGATTGTGTTTTTTGCATGATTCCTTACTCGTCTGACAAAGCAGAATGCGGCAAAGCAAATATTCTTTCGTTTCCATCGCAGTTTCCAACAATTAACACGATCTCAGAAGACCGAAGCAAGTAAATATACATTCATGTCATTTCTGCAGAATCATGCACATAAATCTACTTTGAAGTCATTTATGTTGTGCTTCTGTGATTGTGTACGTAGTGTATGCTTTCTCGACGAAAATCTCGCTCAAAGTAAATTTTCAACACCATTGCGTTTTTTGCACGATTCCTTAGTCGTCTGATATAGCAGAATGAAGCAAAGCAAAGATTCTTTCGTTTCCATCGCAGTTTCCAACAATTAACACGATCTCAGAAGAACGAAGCAAGTAAATATACATTCATGTCATTTCTGCATAATCATGCACATAAATCTACTTTGAAGTCACTTATGTTGTGCTTCTGTGATTGTGCACGTAGTGTATGCCTTCTCGACGAAAATCTCGCTCAAAGTAAATTGTCAAAACGATTGCGTTTTTTGCATGATTCCTTAGTCGTCTGTTCGAGCAGAATGCATCAAAGCAAAGATTCTTCCGTTTTCATCGCAGTTTCCAACAGTAAATACGATATCATCAGAATGAAGCAAGTAAATATACATTCATGTCATTTCTGCAGAATCATGCACATTGAAGTCATTGAAGTCATTTATGTTGTGCTTCTGTGCTTTTGTACTTAGTGTATTCTTTCTCGACGAAAATCTCGCTCAAAGTAAATTTCCACACACATTGTATGTTTGCTCACTCGCCTGTTGGAGCAGAATGCAGCAAAGCAATGGTTCTTCCGTTTCTACCGCAGTTTCCAACAATTAACACGAGCTCAGAAGAATGAAGCAAGTAAATATACATTGATGTCATTTCTGCAGAATCATGCACATAAATGTACTTTGAAGTCATTTATGTTGGGCTTCTGTGCTTTTGTACGTAGTGTATTCTTTCTCGAAGAAAATCTCGCTCAAAGTAAATTTCCACCCACATTGTATGTTTGCTCACTCGCCTGTTGGAGCAGAATGCAGCAAAGCAAAGATTCTTTCGTTTCCATCGCAGTTTCCAACAATTAACACGAGCTCAGAAGAATGAAGCAAGTAAATATACATTCATGTCATTTCTGCAGAATCATGCACACAAATGTACTTTGAAGTCATTTATGTTGCGCCTCTGTGCTTTTGTACGTGGTGTATGCTTTCTCGCCGAAAATCTCGCTCAAAGTAAATTTTCAAAACGATTGTGTTTTTTGCATGATTCCTTAGTCGTCTGTTCGAGCAGAATGCATCAAAGCAAAGATTCTTCCGTTTTCATCGCAGTTTCGAACAGTAAATACGATACCATCAGAATGAAGCAAGTAAATATACATTCATGTCATTTCTGCAGAATCATGCACATTGAAGTCATTGAAGTCATTTATGTTGTGCTTCTGGGCTTTTGTACTTAGTGTATTCTTTCTCGACGAAAATCTCGTTCAAAGTAAATTGTAAAAACGATTGCGTTTTTTGCATGAGCAGAATGCATCAAAGCAAAGATTCTTCCGTTTTCATCGCAGTTTCCAACAGTAAATACGATATCATCAGAATGAAGCAAGTGAATATACATTCATGTCATTTCTGCAGAATCATGCACATAAATCTACTTTGAAGTCATTTATGTTGTGCTTCTGTGATTGTGTACGTAGTGTATGCTTTCTCGACGAAAATCTCGCTCAAAGTAAATTTTCAACACCATTGCGTTTTTTGCATGATTCCTTAGTCGTCTGATATAGCAGAATGAAGCAAAGCAAAGATTCTTTCGTTTCCATCGCAGTTTCCAACAATTAACACGACCTCAGAAGATCGAAGCAAGTAAATATACATTCACGTCATTTCTGCATAATCATGCACATAAATCTACTTTGAAGTCACTTATGTTGTGCTTCTGTGATTGTGCACGTAGTGTATGCCTTCTCGACGAAAATCTCGCTCAAAGTAAATTGTCAAAACGATTGCGTTTTTTGCATGATTCCTTAGCGTCTGTTCGATCAGAATGCATGAAAGCAAAGATTCTTCCGTTTTCATCGCAGTTTCGAACAGTAAATACGATATCATCAGAATGAAGCAAGTAAATATACATTCATGTCATTTCTGCAGAATCATGCACATAAATCTACATTGAAGTCATTTATGTTGTGCTTCTGTGCTTTTGTACTTAGTGTATTCATTCTCGAAGAAAATCTCGCTCAAAGTATATTTCCACACACATTGTATGTTTGCTCACTCGCCTGTTGGAGCAGAATGCAGCAAAGCAATGGTTCTTCCGTTTCTACCGCAGTTTCCAACAATTAACACGAGCTCAGAAGAATGAAGCAAGTAAATATACATTCATGTCATTTCTGCAGAATCATGCACATAAATGTACTTTGAAGTCATTTATGTTGCGCCTCTGTGCTTTTGTACGTGGTGTATGCTTTCTCGCCGAAAATCTCGCTCAAAGAAAATTTTCAAAACGATTGTGTTTTTTGCATGATTCCTTACTCGTCTGATATAGCAGAATGAAGCAAAGCAAAAATTCTTTCGTTTCCATCGCAGTTTCCAACAATTAACACGATCTCAGAAGACCGAAGCAAGTAAATATACATTCATGTCATTTCTGCAGAATCATGCACATAAATCTACTTTGAAGTCATTTATGTTGTGCTTCTGTGATTGTGTACGTAGTGTATGCTTTCTCGACGAAAATCTAGCTCAAAGTAAATTTTCAACACCATTGCGTTTTTTGCATGATTCCTTAGTCGTCTGTTCGAGCAGAATGCATCAAAGCAAAGATTCTTCCGTTTTCATCGCAGTTTCGAACAGTAAATAGGATATCATCAGAATGAAGCAAGTAAATATACATTCATGTCATTTCTGCAGAATCATGCACATAAATGTACTTTGAAGTCATTTATGTTGTGCTTCTGTGATTGTGTACGTAGTGTATGCTTTCTCGACGAAAATCTCGCTCAAAGAAAATTTTCAACACCATTGCGTTTTTTGCATGATTCCTTACTCGTCTGATATAGCAGAATGAAGCAAAGCAAAGATTCTTTCGTTTCCATCGCAGTTTCCAACAAATAACACGATCTCAGAAGACCGAAGCAAGTAAATATACATTCATGTCATTTCTGCAGAATCATGCACATAAATCTACTTTGAAGTCATTTATGTTGTGCTTCTGTGCTTTTCTACGTGGTGTATGCTTTCTCGCCGAAAATCTCGCTCAAAGTAAATTTTCAAAACGATTGTGTTTTTTGCATGATTCCTTACTCGTCTGATAAAGCAGAATGCGGCAAAGCAAAGATTCTTTCGTTTCCATCGCAGTTTCCAACAATTAACACGATCTCAGAAGACCGAAGCAAGTAAATATACATTCATGTCATTTCTGCAGAATCATGCACATAAATCTACTTTGAAGTCATTTGTGTTGTGCTTCTGTGATTGTGTACGTACTGTATGCTTTCTCGACGAAAATCTCGCTCAAAGTAAATTTTCAACACCATTGCGTTTTTTGCACGATTCCTTAGTCGTCTGATATAGCAGAATGAAGCAAAGCAAAGATTCTTTCGTTTCCATCGCAGTTTCCAACAATTAACACGATCTCAGAAGAACGAAGCAAGTAAATATACATTCATGTCATTTCTGCATAATCATGCACATAAATCTACTTTGAAGTCACTTGTGTTGTGCTTCTGTGATTGTGCACGTAGTGTATGCCTTCTCGACGAAAATCTCGCTCAAAGTAAATTGTCAAAACGATTGCGTTTTTTGCATGATTCCTTAGTCGTCTGTTCGAGCAGAATGCATCAAAGCAAAGATTCTTCCGTTTTCATCGCAGTTTCCAACAGTAAATACGATATCATCAGAATGAAGCAAGTAAATATACATTGATGTCATTTCTGCAGAATCATGCACATAAATGTACTTTGAAGTCATTTATGTTGGGCTTCTGTGCTTTTGTACGTAGTGTATTCTTTCTCGAAGAAAATCTCGCTCAAAGTAAATTTCCACCCACATTGTATGTTTGCTCACTCGCCTGTTGGAGCAGAATGCAGCAAAGCAAAGATTATTTCGTTTCCATCGCAGTTTCCAACAATTAACACGAGCTCAGAAGAATGAAGCAAGTAAATATACATTCATGTCATTTCTGCAGAATCATGCACATAAATGTACTTTGAAGTCATTTATGTTGCGCCTCTGTGCTTTTGTACTTGGTGTATGCTTTCTCGCCGAAAATCTCGCTCAAAGTAAATTTTCAAAACGATTGTGTTTTTTGCATGATTCCTTAGTCGTCTGTTCGAGCAGAATGCATCAAAGCAAAGATTCTTCCGTTTTCATCGCAGTTTCGAACAGTAAATACGATATCATCAGAATGAAGCAAGTAAATATACATTCATATCATTTCTGCAGAATCATGCACATAAATCTACATTAAAGTCATTTATGTTGTGCTTCTGTGCTTTTGTACTTAGTGTATTCTTTCTCGACGAAAATCTCGCTCAAAGTAAATTTCCACACACATTGTATGTTTGCTCACTCGCCTGTTGGAGCAGAATGCAGCAAAGCAATGGTTCTTCCGTTTCTACCGCAGTTTCCAACAATTAACACGAGCTCAGAAGAATGAAGCAAGTAAATATACATTCATGTCATTTCTGCAGAATCATGCACATAAATGTACTTTGAAGTCATTTATGTTGCGCCTCTGTGCTTTTGTACGTGGTGTATGCTTTCTCGCCGAAAATCGCTCAAAGTAAATTTTCAAAACGATTGTGTTTTTTGCATGATTCCTTATTCGTCTGATAAAGCAGAATGCGGCAAAGCAAAGATTCTTTCGTTCCCATCGCAGTTTCCAACAACTAACACGATCTCAGAAGAACGAAGCAAGTAAATATACATTCATGTCATTTCTGCAGAATCATGCACATAAATGTACTTTGAAGTCATTTATGTTGTGCTTCTGTGATTGTGTACGTAGTGTATGCTTTCTCGACGAAAATCTCGCTCAAAGAAAATTTTCAACACCATTGCGTTTTTTGCATGATTCCTTACTCGTCTGATATAGCAGAATGAAGCAAAGCAAAGATTCTTTCGTTTCCATCGCAGTTTCCAACAAATAACACGATCTCAGAAGACCGAAGCAAGTAAATATACATTCATGTCATTTCTGCAGAATCATGCACATAAATCTACTTTGAAGTCATTTATGTTGTGCTTCTGTGCTTTTCTACGTGGTGTATGCTTTCTCGCCGAAAATCTCGCTCAAAGTAAATTTTCAAAACGATTGTGTTTTTTGCATGATTCCTTACTCGTCTGACAAAGCAGAATGCGGCAAAGCAAATATTCTTTCGTTTCCATCGCAGTTTCCAACAATTAACACGATCTCAGAAGACCGAAGCAAGTAAATATACATTCATGTCATTTCTGCAGAATCATGCACATAAATCTACTTTGAAGTCATTTATGTTGTGCTTCTGTGATTGTGTACGTAGTGTATGCTTTCTCGACGAAAATCTCGCTCAAAGTAAATTTTCAACACCATTGCGTTTTTTGCACGATTCCTTAGTCGTCTGATATAGCAGAATGAAGCAAAGCAAAGATTCTTTCGTTTCCATCGCAGTTTCCAACAATTAACACGATCTCAGAAGAACGAAGCAAGTAAATATACATTCATGTCATTTCTGCATAATCATGCACATAAATCTACTTTGAAGTCACTTATGTTGTGCTTCTGTGATTGTGCACGTAGTGTATGCCTTCTCGACGAAAATCTCGCTCAAAGTAAATTGTCAAAACGATTGCGTTTTTTGCATGATTCCTTAGTCGTCTGTTCGAGCAGAATGCATCAAAGCAAAGATTCTTCCGTTTTCATCGCAGTTTCCAACAGTAAATACGATATCATCAGAATGAAGCAAGTAAATATACATTCATGTCATTTCTGCAGAATCATGCACATTGAAGTCATTGAAGTCATTTTTGTTGTGCTTCTGTGCTTTTGTACTTAGTGTATTCTTTCTCGACGAAAATCTCGCTCAAAGTAAATTTCCACACACATTGTATGTTTGCTCACTCGCCTGTTGGAGCAGAATGCAGCAAAGCAATGGTTCTTCCGTTTCTACCGCAGTTTCCAACAATTAACACGAGCTCAGAAGAATGAAGCAAGTAAATATACATTGATGTCATTTCTGCAGAATCATGCACATAAATGTACTTTGAAGTCATTTATGTTGGGCTTCTGTGCTTTTGTACGTAGTGTATTCTTTCTCGAAGAAAATCTCGCTCAAAGTAAATTTCCACCCACATTGTATGTTTGCTCACTCGCCTGTTGGAGCAGAATGCAGCAAAGCAAAGATTCTTTCGTTTCCATCGCAGTTTCCAACAATTAACACGAGCTCAGAAGAATGAAGCAAGTAAATATACATTCATGTCATTTCTGCAGAATCATGCACACAAATGTACTTTGAAGTCATTTATGTTGCGCCTCTGTGCTTTTGTACGTGGTGTATGCTTTCTCGCCGAAAATCTCGCTCAAAGTAAATTTTCAAAACGATTGTGTTTTTTGCATGATTCCTTAGTCGTCTGTTCGAGCAGAATGCATCAAAGCAAAGATTCTTCCGTTTTCATCGCAGTTTCGAACAGTAAATACGATACCATCAGAATGAAGCAAGTAAATATACATTCATGTCATTTCTGCAGAATCATGCACATTGAAGTCATTGAAGTCATTTATGTTGTGCTTCTGGGCTTTTGTACTTAGTGTATTCTTTCTCGACGAAAATCTCGCTCAAAGTAAATTTCCACACACATTGTATGTTTCCTCACTCGCCTGTTGGAGCAGAATGCAGCAAAGCAATGGTTCTTCCGTTTCTACCGCAGTTTCCAACAATTAACACGAGCTCAAGAAGAATGAAGCAAGTAAATATACATTCATGTCATTTCTGCAGAATCATGCACATAAATGTACTTTGAAGTCATTTATGTTGCGCCTCTGTTCTTTTGTACGTGGTGTATGCTTTCTCGCCGAAAATCGCTCAAAGTAAATTTTCAAAACGATTGTGTTTTTTGCATGATTCCTTACTCGTCTGATATAGCAGAATGAAGCAAAGCAAAGATTCTTTCGTTTTCATCGCAGTTTCCAACAATTAACACGATCTCAGAAGACCGAAGCAAGTAAATATACATTCATGTCATTTCTGCAGAATCATGCACATAAATGTACTTTGAAGACATTTATGTTGTGCTTCTGTGATTGTGTACGTAGTGTATGCTTTCTCGACGAAAATCTCGCTCAAAGAAAATTTTCAACACCATTGCGTTTTTTGCATGATTCCTTACTCGTCTGATATAGCAGAATGAAGCAAAGCAAAGATTCTTTCGTTTTCATCGCAGTTTCCAACAATTAACACGATCTCAGAAGACCGAAGCAAGTAAATATACATTCATGTCATTTCTGCAGAATCATGCACATAAATCTACTTTGAAGTCATTTATGTTGTGCTTCTGTGCTTTTCTACGTGGTGTATGCTTTCTCGCCGAAAATCTCGCTCAAAGTAAATTTTCAAAACGATTGTGTTTTTTGCATGATTCCTTACTCGTCTGATAAAGCAGAATGCGGCAAAGCAAAGATTCTTTCGTTTCCATCGCAGTTTCCAACAATTAACACGATCTCAGAAGACCGAAGCAAGTAAATATACATTCATGTCATTTCTGCAGAATCATGCACATAAATCTACTTTGAAGTCATTTATGTTGTGCTTCTGTGATTGTGTACGTAGTGTATGCTTTCTCGACGAAAATCTCGCTCAAAGTAAATTTTCAACAACATTGCGTTTTTTGCACGATTCCTTAGTCGTCTGTTCGAGCAGAATGCATCAAAGCAAAGATTCTTCCGTTTTCATCGCAGTTTCCAACAGTAAATACGAGATCATCAGAATGAAGCAAGTAAATATACATTGATGTAATTTCTGCAGAATCATGCACATAAATGTACTTTGAAGTCATTTATGTTGTGCTTCTGTGCTTTTGTACGTAGTGTATTCTTTCTCGAAGAAAATATCGCTCAAAATAATTTTCCACCCACATTGTATGTTTGCTCACTCGTCTGTTGGAGCAGAATGTAGCAAAGCAAAGATGCTTTCGTTTCCATCGCAGTTTCCAACAATTAACACGAGCTCAGAAGAATGAAGCAAGTAAATATACATTCATGTCATTTCTGCAGAATCATGCACACAAATGTACTTTGAAGTCATTTATGTTGCGCCTCTGTGCTTTTGTACGTGGTGTATGCTTTCTCGCCGAAAATCTCGCTCAAAGTAAATTTTCAAAACGATTGTGTTTTTTGCATGATTCCTTAGTCGTCTGTTCGAGCAGAATGCATCAAAGCAAAGATTCTTCCGTTTTCATCGCAGTTTCGAACAGTAAATACGATACCATCAGAATGAAGCAAGTAAATATACATTCATGTCATTTCTGCAGAATCATGCACATTGAAGTCATTGAAGTCATTTATGTTGTGCTTCTGTGCTTTTGTACTTAGTGTATTCTTTCTCGACGAAAATCTCGCTCAAAGTAAATTTCCACACACATTGTATGTTTGCTCACTCGCCTGTTGGAGCAGAATGCAGCAAAGCAATGGTTCTTCCGTTTCTACCGCAGTTTCCAACAATTAACACGAGCTCAAGAAGAATGAAGCAAGTAAATATACATTCATGTCATTTCTGCAGAATCATGCACATAAATGTACTTTGAAGTCATTTATGTTGCGCCTCTGTTCTTTTGTACGTGGTGTATGCTTTCTCGCCGAAAATCTCGCTCAAAGTAAATTTTCAAAACGATTGTGTTTTTTGCATGATTCCTTACTCGTCTGATATAGCAGAATGAAGCAAAGCAAAGATTCTTTCGTTTTCATCGCAGTTTCCAACAATTAACACGATCTCAGAAGACCGAAGCAAGTAAATATACATTCATGTCATTTCTGCAGAATCATGCACATAAATGTACTTTGAAGACATTTATGTTGTGCTTCTGTGATTGTGTACGTAGTGTATGCTTTCTCGACGAAAATCTCGCTCAAAGAAAATTTTCAACACCATTGCGTTTTTTGCATGATTCCTTACTCGTCTGATATAGCAGAATGAAGCAAAGCAAAGATTCTTTCGTTTTCATCGCAGTTTCCAACAATTAACACGATCTCAGAAGACCGAAGCAAGTAAATATACATTCATGTCATTTCTGCAGAATCATGCACATAAATCTACTTTGAAGTCATTTATGTTGTGCTTCTGTGCTTTTCTACGTGGTGTATGCTTTCTCGCCGAAAATCTCGCTCAAAGTAAATTTTCAAAACGATTGTGTTTTTTGCATGATTCCTTACTGGTCTGATAAAGCAGAATGCGGCAAAGCAAAGATTCTTTCGTTTCAATCTCAGTTTCCAACAATTAACACGATCTCAGGAGACCGAAGCAAGTAAATATACATTCATATCATTTCTGCAGAATCATGCACATAAATCTACTTTGAAGTCATTTATGTTGTGCTTCTGTGATTGTGTACGTAGTGTATGCTTTCTCGACGAAAATCTCGCTCAAAGTAAATTTTCAACACCATTGCGTTTTTTGCATGATTCCTTAGTCGTCTGTTCGAGCAGAATGCATCAAAGCAAAGATTCTTCCGTTTTCATCGCAGTTTCGAACAGTAAATACGATATCATCAGAATGAAGCAAGTAAATATACATTCATGTCATTTCTGCAGAATCATGCACATAAATCTACTTTGAAGTCATTTATGTTGTGCTTCTGTGATTGTGTACGTAGTGTATGCTTTCTCTACGAAAATCTCGCTCAAAGTAAATTTTCAACACCATTGCGTTTTTTGCATGATTCCTTAGTCGTCTGATATAGCAGAATGAAGCAAAGCAAAGATTCTTTCGTTTCAATCTCAGTTTCCAACAATTAACACGATCTCAGAAGAACGAAGCAAGTAAATATACATTCATGTCATTTCTGCATAATCATGCACATAAATCTACTTTGAAGTCACTTTTGTTGTGCTTCTGTGATTGTGCACGTAGTGTATGCCTTCTCGACGAAAATCTCGTTCAAAGTAAATTGTAAAAACGATTGCGTTTTTTGCATGAGCAGAATGCATCAAAGCAAAGATTCTTCCGTTTTCATCGCAGTTTCCAACAGTAAATACGATATCATCAGAATGAAGCAAGTGAATATACATTCATGTCATTTCTGCAGAATCATGCACATAAATCTACTTTGAAGTCATTTATGTTGTGCTTCTGTGATTGTGTACGTAGTGTATGCTTTCTCGACGAAAATCTCGCTCAAAGTAAATTTTCAACACCATTGCGTTTTTTGCATGATTCCTTAGTCGTCTGATATAGCAGAATGAAGCAAAGCAAAGATTCTTTCGTTTCCATCGCAGTTTCCAACAATTAACACGACCTCAGAAGATCGAAGCAAGTAAATATACATTCACGTCATTTCTGCATAATCATGCACATAAATCTACTTTGAAGTCACTTATGTTGTGCTTCTGTGATTGTGCACGTAGTGTATGCCTTCTCGACGAAAATCTCGCTCAAAGTAAATTGTCAAAACGATTGCGTTTTTTGCATGATTCCTTAGCGTCTGTTCGATCAGAATGCATGAAAGCAAAGATTCTTCCGTTTTCATCGCAGTTTCGAACAGTAAATACGATATCATCAGAATGAAGCAAGTAAATATACATTCATGTCATTTCTGCAGAATCATGCACATAAATCTACATTGAAGTCATTTATGTTGTGCTTCTGTGCTTTTGTACTTAGTGTATTCATTCTCGAAGAAAATCTCGCTCAAAGTAAATTTCCACACACATTGTATGTTTGCTCACTCGCCTGTTGGAGCAGAATGCAGCAAAGCAATGGTTCTTCCGTTTCTACCGCAGTTTCCAACAATTAACACGAGCTCAGAAGAATGAAGCAAGTAAATATACATTCATGTCATTTCTGCAGAATCATGCACATAAATGTACTTTGAAGTCATTTATGTTGCGCCTCTGTGCTTTTGTACGTGGTGTATGCTTTCTCGCCGAAAATCGCTCAAAGTAAATTTTCAAAACGATTGTGTTTTTTGCATGATTCCTTATTCGTCTGATAAAGCAGAATGCGGCAAAGCAAAGATTCTTTCGTTCCCATCGCAGTTTCCAACAACTAACACGATGTCAGAAGAACGAAGCAAGTAAATATACATTCATGTCATTTCTGCAGAATCATGCACATAAATGTACTTTGAAGTCATTTATGTTGTGCTTCTGTGATTGTGTACGTAGTGTATGCTTTCTCGACGAAAATCTCGCTCAAAGAAAATTTTCAACACCATTGCGTTTTTTGCATGATTCCTTACTCGTCTGATATAGCAGAATGAAGCAAAGCAAAGATTCTTTCGTTTCCATCGCAGTTTCCAACAATTAACACGATCTCAGAAGACCGAAGCAAGTAAATATACATTCATGTCATTTCTGCAGAATCATGCACATAAATCTACTTTGAAATCATTTATGTTGTGCTTCTGTGATTGTGTACGTAGTGTATGCTTTCTCGACGAAAATCTAGCTCAAAGTAAATTTTCAACACCATTGCGTTTTTTGCATGATTCCTTAGTCGTCTGTTCGAGCAGAATGCATCAAATCAAAGATTCTTCCGTTTTCATCGCAGTTTCGAACAGTAAATAGGATATCATCAGAATGAAGCAAGTAAATATACATTCATGTCATTTCTGCAGAATCATGCACATAAATGTACTTTGAAGTCATTTATGTTGTGCTTCTGTGATTGTGTACGTAGTGTATGCTTTCTCGACGAAAATCTCGCTCAAAGAAAATTTTCAACACCATTGCGTTTTTTGCATGATTCCTTACTCGTCTGATATAGCAGAATGAAGCAAAGCAAAGATTCTTTCGTTTCCATCGCAGTTTCCAACAAATAACACGATCTCAGAAGACCGAAGCAAGTAAATATACATTCATGTCATTTCTGCAGAATCATGCACATAAATCTACTTTGAAGTCATTTATGTTGTGCTTCTGTGCTTTTCTACGTGGTGTATGCTTTCTCGCCGAAAATCTCGCTCAAAGTAAATTTTCAAAACGATTGTGTTTTTTGCATGATTCCTTACTCGTCTGATAAAGCAGAATGCGGCAAAGCAAAGATTCTTTCGTTTCAATCTCAGTTTCCAACAAATAACACGATCTCAGAAGACCGAAGCAAGTAAATATACATTCATGTCATTTCTGCAGAATCATGCACATAAATCTACTTTGAAGTCATTTATGTTGTGCTTCTGTGCTTTTCTACGTGGTGTTTGCTTTCTCGCCGAAAATCTCGCTCAAAGTAAATTTTCAAAACGATTGTGTTTTTTGCATGATTCCTTACTCGTCTGATAAAGCAGAATGCGGCAAAGCAAAGATTCTTTCGTTTCCATCGCAGTTTCCAACAATTAACACGATCTCAGAAGACCGAAGCAAGTAAATATACATTCATGTCATTTCTGCAGAATCATGCACATAAATCTACTTTGAAGTCATTTGTGTTGTGCTTCTGTGATTGTGTACGTACTGTATGCTTTCTCGACGAAAATCTCGCTCAAAGTAAATTTTCAACACCATTGCGTTTTTTGCACGATTCCTTAGTCGTCTGATATAGCAGAATGAAGCAAAGCAAAGATTCTTTCGTTTCCATCGCAGTTTCCAACAATTAACACGATCTCAGAAGAACGAAGCAAGTAAATATACATTCATGTCATTTCTGCATAATCATGCACATAAATCTACTTTGAAGTCACTTGTGTTGTGCTTCTGTGATTGTGCACGTAGTGTATGCCTTCTCGACGAAAATCTCGCTCAAAGTAAATTGTCAAAACGATTGCGTTTTTTGCATGATTCCTTAGTCGTCTGTTCGAGCAGAATGCATCAAAGCAAAGATTCTTCCGTTTTCATCGCAGTTTCCAACAGTAAATACGATATCATCAGAATGAAGCAAGTAAATATACATTCATGTCATTTCTGCAGAATCATGCACATTGAAGTCATTGAAGTCATTTATGTTGTGCTTCTGTGCTTTTGTACTTAGTGTATTCTTTCTCGACGAAAATCTCGCTCAAAGTAAATTTCCACACACATTGTATGTTTGCTCACTCGCCTGTTGGAGCAGAATGCAGCAAAGCAATGGTTCTTCCGTTTCTACCGCAGTTTCCAACAATTAACACGAGCTCAGAAGAATGAAGCAAGTAAATATACATTGATGTCATTTCTGCAGAATCATGCACATAAATGTACTTTGAAGTCATTTATGTTGGGCTTCTGTGCTTTTGTACGTAGTGTATTCTTTCTCGAAGAAAATCTCGCTCAAAGTAAATTTCCACCCACATTGTATGTTTGCTCACTCGCCTGTTGGAGCAGAATGCAGCAAAGCAAAGATTATTTCGTTTCCATCGCAGTTTCCAACAATTAACACGAGCTCAGAAGAATGAAGCAAGTAAATATACATTCATGTCATTTCTGCAGAATCATGCACATAAATGTACTTTGAAGTCATTTATGTTGCGCCTCTGTGCTTTTGTACGTGGTGTATGCTTTCTCGCCGAAAATCTCGCTCAAAGTAAATTTTCAAAACGATTGTGTTTTTTGCATGATTCCTTAGTCGTCTGTTCGAGCAGAATGCATCAAAGCAAAGATTCTTCCGTTTTCATCGCAGTTTCGAACAGTAAATACGATATCATCAGAATGAAGCAAGTAAATATACATTCATGTCATTTCTGCAGAATCATGCACATAAATCTACATTAAAGTCATTTATGTTGTGCTTCTGTGCTTTTGTACTTAGTGTATTCTTTCTCGACGAAAATCTCGCTCAAAGTAAATTTCCACACACATTGTATGTTTGCTCACTCGCCTGTTGGAGCAGAATGCAGCAAAGCAATGGTTCTTCCGTTTCTACCGCAGTTTCCAACAATTAACACGAGCTCAGAAGAATGAAGCAAGTAAATATACATTCATGTCATTTCTGCAGAATCATGCACATAAATGTACTTTGAAGTCATTTATGTTGCGCCTCTGTGCTTTTGTACGTGGTGTATGCTTTCTCGCCGAAAATCGCTCAAAGTAAATTTTCAAAACGATTGTGTTTTTTGCATGATTCCTTATTCGTCTGATAAAGCAGAATGCGGCAAAGCAAAGATTCTTTCGTTCCCATCGCAGTTTCCAACAACTAACACGATCTCAGAAGAACGAAGCAAGTAAATATACATTCATGTCATTTCTGCAGAATCATGCACATAAATGTACTTTGAAGTCATTTATGTTGTGCTTCTGTGATTGTGTACGTAGTGTATGCTTTCTCGACGAAAATCTCGCTCAAAGAAAATTTTCAACACCATTGCGTTTTTTGCATGATTCCTTACTCGTCTGATTTAGCAGAATGAAGCAAAGCAAAGATTCTTTCGTTTCCATCGCAGTTTCCAACAATTAACACGATCTCAGAAGACCGAAGCAAGTAAATATACATTCATGTCATTTCTGCAGAATCATGCACATAAATCTACTTTGAAGTCATTTATGTTGTGCTTCTGTGATTGTGTACGTAGTGTATGCTTTCTCGACGAAAATCTAGCTCAAAGTAAATTTTCAACACCATTGCGTTTTTTGCATGATTCCTTAGTCGTCTGTTCGAGCAGAATGCATCAAAGCAAAGATTCTTCCGTTTTCATCGCAGTTTCGAACAGTAAATAGGATGTCATCAGAATGAAGCAAGTAAATATACATTCATGTCATTTCTGCAGAATCATGCACATAAATGTACTTTGAAGTCATTTATGTTGTGCTTCTGTGATTGTGTACGTAGTGTATGCTTTCTCGACGAAATTCTCGCTCAAAGAAAATTTTCAACACCATTGCGTTTTTTGCATGATTCCTTACTCGTCTGATATAGCAGAATGAAGCAAAGCAAAGATTCTTTCGTTTCCATCGCAGTTTCCAACAAATAACACGATCTCAGAAGACCGAAGCAAGTAAATATACATTCATGTCATTTCTGCAGAATCATGCACATAAATCTACTTTGAAGTCATTTATGTTGTGCTTCTGTGCTTTTCTACGTGGTGTATGCTTTCTCGCCGAAAATCTCGCTCAAAGTAAATTTTCAAAACGATTGTGTTTTTTGCATGATTCCTTACTCGTCTGATAAAGCAGAATGCGGCAAAGCAAAGATTCTTTCGTTTCCATCGCAGTTTCCAACAATTAACACGATCTCAGAAGACCGAAGCAAGTAAATATACATTCATGTCATTTCTGCAGAATCATGCACATAAATCTACTTTGAAGTCATTTGTGTTGTGCTTCTGTGATTGTGTACGTACTGTATGCTTTCTCGACGAAAATCTCGCTCAAAGTAAATTTTCAACACCATTGCGTTTTTTGCACGATTCCTTAGTCGTCTGATATAGCAGAATGAAGCAAAGCAAAGATTCTTTCGTTTCCATCGCAGTTTCCAACAATTAACACGATCTCAGAAGAACGAAGCAAGTAAATATACATTCATGTCATTTCTGCATAATCATGCACATAAATCTACTTTGAAGTCACTTGTGTTGTGCTTCTGTGATTGTGCACGTAGTGTATGCCTTCTCGACGAAAATCTCGCTCAAAGTAAATTGTCAAAACGATTGCGTTTTCTGCATGATTCCTTAGTCGTCTGTTCGAGCAGAATGCATCAAAGCAAAGATTCTTCCGTTTTCATCGCAGTTTCCAACAGTAAATACGATATCATCAGAATGAAGCAAGTAAATATACATTCATGTCATTTCTGCAGAATCATGCACATTGAAGTCATTGAAGTCATTTATGTTGTGCTTCTGTGCTTTTGTACTTAGTGTATTCTTTCTCGACGAAAATCTCGCTCAAAGTAAATTTCCACACACATTGTATGTTTGCTCACTCGCCTGTTGGAGCAGAATGCAGCAAAGCAATGGTTCTTCCGTTTCTACCGCAGTTTCCAACAATTAACACGAGCTCAGAAGAATGAAGCAAGTAAATATACATTGATGTCATTTCTGCAGAATCATGCACATAAATGTACTTTGAAGTCATTTATGTTGGGCTTCTGTGCTTTTGTACGTAGTGTATTCTTTCTCGAAGAAAATCTCGCTCAAAGTAAATTTCCACCCACATTGTATGTTTGCTCACTCGCCTGTTGGAGCAGAATGCAGCAAAGCAAAGATTATTTCGTTTCCATCGCAGTTTCCAACAATTAACACGAGCTCAGAAGAATGAAGCAAGTAAATATACATTCATGTCATTTCTGCAGAATCATGCACATAAATGTACTTTGAAGTCATTTATGTTGCGCCTCTGTGCTTTTGTACGTGGTGTATGCTTTCTCGCCGAAAATCTCGCTCAAAGTAAATTTTCAAAACGATTGTGTTTTTTGCATGATTCCTTAGTCGTCTGTTCGAGCAGAATGCATCAAAGCAAAGATTCTTCCGTTTTCATCGCAGTTTCGAACAGTAAATACGATATCATCAGAATGAAGCAAGTAAATATACATTCATGTCATTTCTGCAGAATCATGCACATAAATCTACATTAAAGTCATTTATGTTGTGCTTCTGTGCTTTTGTACTTAGTGTATTCTTTCTCGACGAAAATCTCGCTCAAAGTAAATTTCCACACACATTGTATGTTTGCTCACTCGCCTGTTGGAGCAGAATGCAGCAAAGCAATGGTTCTTCCGTTTCTACCGCAGTTTCCAACAATTAACACGAGCTCAGAAGAATGAAGCAAGTAAATATACATTCATGTCATTTCTGCAGAATCATGCACATAAATGTACTTTGAAGTCATTTATGTTGCGCCTCTGTGCTTTTGTACGTGGTGTATGCTTTCTCGCCGAAAATCGCTCAAAGTAAATTTTCAAAACGATTGTGTTTTTTGCATGATTCCTTATTCGTCTGATAAAGCAGAATGCGGCAAAGCAAAGATTCTTTCGTTCCCATCGCAGTTTCCAACAACTAACACGATCTCAGAAGAACGAAGCAAGTAAATATACATTCATGTCATTTCTGCAGAATCATGCACATAAATGTACTTTGAAGTCATTTATGTTGTGCTTGTGTGATTGTGTACGTAGTGTATGCTTTCTCGACGAAAATCTAGCTCAAAGTAAATTTTCAACACCATTGCGTTTTTTGCATGATTCCTTAGTCGTCTGTTCGAGCAGAATGCATCAAAGCAAAGATTCTTCCGTTTTCATCGCAGTTTCGAACAGTAAATAGGATGTCATCAGAATGAAGCAAGTAAATATACATTCATGTCATTTCTGCAGAATCATGCACATAAATGTACTTTGAAGTCATTTATGTTGTGCTTCTGTGATTGTGTACGTAGTGTATGCTTTCTCGACGAAAATCTCGCTCAAAGAAAATTTTCAACACCATTGCGTTTTTTGCATGATTCCTTACTCGTCTGATATAGCAGAATGAAGCAAAGCAAAGATTCTTTCGTTTCCATCGCAGTTTCCAACAAATAACACGATCTCAGAAGACCGAAGCAAGTAAATATACATTCATGTCATTTCTGCAGAATCATGCACATAAATCTACTTTGAAGTCATTTATGTTGTGCTTCTGTGCTTTTCTACGTGGTGTATGCTTTCTCGCCGAAAATCTCGCTCAAAGTAAATTTTCAAAACGATTGTGTTTTTTGCATGATTCCTTACTCGTCTGATAAAGCAGAATGCGGCAAAGCAAAGATTCTTTCGTTTCCATCGCAGTTTCCAACAATTAACACGATCTCAGAAGACCGAAGCAAGTAAATATACATTCATGTCATTTCTGCAGAATCATGCACATAAATCTACTTTGAAGTCATTTATGTTGTGCTTCTGTGATTGTGTACGTAGTGTATGCTTTCTCGACGAAAATCTCGCTCAAAGTAAATTTTCAACACCATTGCGTTTTTTGCACGATTCCTTAGTCGTCTGATATAGCAGAATGAAGCAAAGCAAAGATTCTTTCGTTTCCATCGCAGTTTCCAACAATTAACACGATCTCAGAAGAACGAAGCAAGTAAATATACATTCATGTCATTTCTGCATAATCATGCACATAAATCTACTTTGAAGTCACTTATGTTGTGCTTCTGTGATTGTGCACGTAGTGTATGCCTTCTCGACGAAAATCTCGCTCAAAGTAAATTGTCAAAACGATTGCGTTTTTTGCATGATTCCTTAGTCGTCTGTTCGAGCAGAATGCATCAAAGCAAAGATTCTTCCGTTTTCATCGCAGTTTCCAACAGTAAATACGATATCATCAGAATGAAGCAAGTAAATATACATTCATGTCATTTCTGCAGAATCATGCACATTGAAGTCATTGAAGTCATTTATGTTGTGCTTCTGTGCTTTTGTACTTAGTGTATTCTTTCTCGACGAAAATCTCGCTCAAAGTAAATTTCCACACACATTGTATGTTTGCTCACTCGCCTGTTGGAGCAGAATGCAGCAAAGCAATGGTTCTTCCGTTTCTACCGCAGTTTCCAACAATTAACACGAGCTCAGAAGAATGAAGCAAGTAAATATACATTGATGTCATTTCTGCAGAATCATGCACATAAATGTACTTTGAAGTCATTTATGTTGGGCTTCTGTGCTTTTGTACGTAGTGTATTCTTTCTCGAAGAAAATCTCGCTCAAAGTAAATTTCCACCCACATTGTATGTTTGCTCACTCGCCTGTTGGAGCAGAATGCAGCAATGCAAAGATTCTTTCGTTTCCATCGCAGTTTCCAACAATTAACACGAGCTCAGAAGAATGAAGCAAGTAAATATACATTCATGTCATTTCTGCAGAATCATGCACATAAATGTACTTTGAAGTCATTTATGTTGCGCCTCTGTGCTTTTGTACGTGGTGTATGCTTTCTCGCCGAAAATCTCGCTCAAAGTAAATTTTCAAAACGATTGTGTTTTTTGCATGATTCCTTAGTCGTCTGTTCGAGCAGAATGCATCAAAGCAAAGATTCTTCCGTTTTCATCGCAGTTTCGAACAGTAAATACGATATCATCAGAATGAAGCAAGTAAATATACATTCATGTCATTTCTGCAGAATCATGCACATAAATCTACATTAAAGTCATTTATGTTGTGCTTCTGTGCTTTTGTACTTAGTGTATTCTTTCTCGACGAAAATCTCGCTCAAAGTAAATTTCCACACACATTGTATGTTTGCTCACTCGCCTGTTGGAGCAGAATGCAGCAAAGCAATGGTTCTTCCGTTTCTACCGCAGTTTCCAACAATTAACACGAGCTCAGAAGAATGAAGCAAGTAAATATACATTGATGTCATTTCTGCAGAATCATGCACATAAATGTACTTTGAAGTCATTTATGTTGGGCTTCTGTGCTTTTGTACGTAGTGTATTCTTTCTCGAAGAAAATCTCGCTCAAAGTAAATTTCCACCCACATTGTATGTTTGCTCACTCGCCTGTTGGAGCAGAATGCAGCAATGCAAAGATTATTTCGTTTCCATCGCAGTTTCCAACAATTAACACGAGCTCAGAAGAATGAAGCAAGTAAATATACATTCATGTCATTTCTGCAGAATCATGCACATAAATGTACTTTGAAGTCATTTATGTTGCGCCTCTGTGCTTTTGTACGTGGTGTATGCTTTCTCGCCGAAAATCTCGCTCAAAGTAAATTTTCAAAACGATTGTGTTTTTTGCATGATTCCTTAGTCGTCTGTTCGAGCAGAATGCATCAAAGCAAAGATTCTTCCGTTTTCATCGCAGTTTCGAACAGTAAATACGATATCATCAGAATGAAGCAAGTAAATATACATTCATGTCATTTCTGCAGAATCATGCACATAAATCTACATTAAAGTCATTTATGTTGTGCTTCTGTGCTTTTGTACTTAGTGTATTCTTTCTCGACGAAAATCTCGCTCAAAGTAAATTTCCACACACATTGTATGTTTGCTCACTCGCCTGTTGGAGCAGAATGCAGCAAAGCAATGGTTCTTCCGTTTCTACCGCAGTTTCCAACAATTAACACGAGCTCAGAAGAATGAAGCAAGTAAATATACATTCATGTCATTTCTGCAGAATCATGCACATAAATGTACTTTGAAGTCATTTATGTTGCGCCTCTGTGCTTTTGTACGTGGTGTATGCTTTCTCGCCGAAAATCGCTCAAAGTAAATTTTCAAAACGATTGTGTTTTTTGCATGATTCCTTATTCGTCTGATAAAGCAGAATGCGGCAAAGCAAAGATTCTTTCGTTCCCATCGCAGTTTCCAACAACTAACACGATCTCAGAAGAACGAAGCAAGTAAATATACATTCATGTCATTTCTGCAGAATCATGCACATAAATGTACTTTGAAGTCATTTATGTTGTGCTTCTGTGATTGTGTACGTAGTGTATGCTTTCTCGACGAAAATCTCGCTCAAAGTAAATTTTCAACACCATTGCGTTTTTTGCACGATTCCTTAGTCGTCTGATATAGCAGAATGAAGCAAAGCAAAGATTCTTTCGTTTCCATCGCAGTTTCCAACAATTAACACGATCTCAGAAGAACGAAGCAAGTAAATATACATTCATGTCATTTCTGCATAATCATGCACATAAATCTACTTTGAAGTCACTTATGTTGTGCTTCTGTGATTGTGCACGTAGTGTATGCCTTCTCGACGAAAATCTCGCTCAAAGTAAATTTTCAACACCATTGCGTTTTTTGCACGATTCCTTAGTCGTCTGATATAGCAGAATGAAGCAAAGCAAAGATTCTTTCGTTTCCATCGCAGTTTCCAACAATTAACACGATCTCAGAAGAACGAAGCAAGTAAATATACATTCATGTCATTTCTGCATAATCATGCACATAAATCTACTTTGAAGTCACTTATGTTGTGCTTCTGTGATTGTGCACGTAGTGTATGCCTTCTCGACGAAAATCTCGCTCAAAGTAAATTGTCAAAACGATTGCGTTTTTTGCATGATTCCTTAGTCGTCTGTTCGAGCAGAATGCATCAAAGCAAAGATTCTTCCGTTTTCATCGCAGTTTCCAACAGTAAATACGATATCATCAGAATGAAGCAAGTAAATATACATTCATGTCATTTCTGCAGAATCATGCACATAAATCTACTTTGAAGTCACTTATGTTGTGCTTCTGTGATTGTGCAAGTAGTGTATGCCTTCTCGACGAAAATCTCGCTCAAAGTAAATTTTCTACACCATTGCGTTTTTTGCATGATTCCTTACTCGTCTGATATAGCAAAATGAAGCGAAGCAAAGAATCTTTCGTTTCCATCGCAGTTTCCAACAATTAACACGATCTCAGAAGAACGAAGCAAGTAAATATACATTCATGTCATTTCTGCAAAATCATGCACATAAATCTACATTGAAGTCATTTATGTTGTGCTTCTGTGCTTTTGTACTTAGTGTATTCTTTCTCGACGAAAATCTCGCTCAAAGTAAATTTCCACACACATTGTATGTTTGCTCACTCGCCTGTTGGAGCAGAATGCAGCAAAGCAATGGTTCGTCCGTTTCTACCGCAGTTTCCAACAATTAACACGAGCTCAGAAGAATGAAGCAAGTAAATATACATTCATGTCATTTCTGCAGAATCATGCACATAAATGTACTTTGAAGTCATTTATGTTGTGCTTCTGTGATTGTGTAAGTAGTGTATGCTTTCTCGACGAAAATCTCGCTCAAAGAAAATTTTCAACACCATTACGTTTTTTGCATGATTCCTTACTCGTCTGATATAGCAGAATGAAGCAAAGCAAAGATTCTTTCGTTTCCATCGCAGTTTCCAACAAATAACACGATCTCAGAAGACCGAAGCAAGTAAATATACATTCATGTCATTTCTGCATAATCATGCACATAAATCTACTTTGAAGTCATTTATGTTGTGCTTCTGTGCTTTTGTACGTGGTGTATGCTTTCTCGACGAAAATCTCGCTCAAAGTAAATTTTCAAAACGATTGTGTTTTTTGCATGATTCCTTACTCGTCTGATAAAGCAGAATGCGGCAAAGCAAAGATTCTTTCGTTTCCATCGCAGTTTCCAACAATTAACACGATCTCAGAAGACCGAAGCAAGTAAATATACATTCATGTCATTTCTGCAGAATCATGCACATAAATCTACTTTGAAGTCATTTATGTTGTGCTTCTGTGATTGTGTACGTTGTGTATGCTTTCTCGACGAAAATCTCGCTCAAAGAAAATTGTCAACACCATTGCGTTTTTTGCATGATTCCTTACTCGTCTGATATAGCAGAATGAAGCAAAGCAAAGATTCTTTCGTTTCCATCGCAGTTTCCAACAAATAACACGATCTCAGAAGACCGAAGCAAGTAAATATACATTCATGTCATTTCTGCAGAATCATGCACATAAATCTACTTTGAAGTCATTTATGTTGTGCTTCTGTGCTTTTGTATGTGGTGTATGCTTTCTCGCCGAAAATCTCGCTCAAAGAAAATTTTCAAAACGATTGTGTTTTTTGCATGATTCCTTACTCGTCTGATAAAGCAGAATGCGGCAAAGCAAAGATTCTTTCGTTTCCATCCAGTTTCCAACAATTAACACGATCTCAGAAGACCGAAGCAAGTAAATATACATTGATGTCATTTCTGCAGAATCATGCACATAAATCTACTTTGAAGTCATTTATGTTGTGCTTCTGTGATTGTGTACGTAGTGTATGCTTTCTCGACGAAAATCTCGCTCAAAGTAAATTTTCAACAACATTGCGTTTTTTGCATGATTCCTTAGTCGTCTGTTCGAGCAGAATGCATCAAAGCAAAGATTCTTTCGTTTCCATCGCAGTTTCCAACAATTAACACGAGCTCAGAAGAATGAAGCAAGTAAATATACATTGATGTAATTTCTGCAGAATCATGCACATAAATGTACTTTGAAGTCATTTATGTTGCGCCTCTGTGCTTTTGCACGTGGTGTATGCTTTCTCGCCGAAAATCTCGCTCAAAGTAAATTTTCAAAACGATTGTGTTTTTTGCATGATTCCTTAGTCGTCTGTTCGAGCAGAATGCATCAAAGCAAAGATTCTTCCGTTTTCATCGCAGTTTCGAACAGTAAATACGATATCATCAGAATGAAGCAAGTAAATATACATTCATGTCATTTCTGCAGAATCGTGCACATAAATCTACATTGAAGTCATTTATGTTGTGCTTCTGTGCTTTTGTACTTAGTGTATTCTTTCTCGACGAAAATCTCGCTCAAAGTAAATTTCCACACACATTGTATGTTTGCTCACTCGCCTGTTGGAGCAGAATGCAGCAAAGCAATGGTTCTTCCGTTTCTACCGCAGTTTCCAACAATTAACACGAGCTCAGAAGAATGAAGCAAGTAAATATACATTCATGTCATTTCTGCAGAATCATGCACATAAATGTACTTTGAAGTCATTTATGTTGCGCCTCTGTGCTTTTGTACGTGGTGTATGCTTTCTCGCCGAAAATCGCTCAAAGTAAATTTTCAAAACGATTGTGTTTTTTGCATTATTCCTTACTCGTCTGATAAAGCAGAATGCGGCAAAGCAAAGATTCTTTCGTTCCCATCGCAGTTTCCAACAACTAACACGATCTCAGAAGAACGAAGCAAGTAAATATACATTCATGTCATTTCTGCAGAATCATGCACATAAATGTACTTTGAAGTCATTTATGTTGTGCTTCTGTGATTGTGTACGTAGTGTATGCTTTCTCGACGAAAATCTCGCTCAAAGAAAATTTTCAACACCATTGCGTTTTTTGCATGATTCCTTACTCGTCTGATTAAGCAGAATGCGGCAAAGCAAAGATTCTTTCGTTCCCATCGCAGTTTCCAACAACTAACACGATCTCAGAAGAACGAAGCAAGTAAATATACATTCATGTCATTTCTGCAGAATCATGCACATAAATGTACTTTGAAGTCATTTATGTTGTGCTTCTGTGATTGTGTACGTAGTGTATGCTTTCTCGACGAAAATCTCGCTCAAAGAACATGTTCAACACCATTTCGTTTTTTGCATGATTCCTTACTCGTCTGATATAGCAGAATGAAGCAAAGCAAAGATTCTTTCGTTTCCATCGCAGTTTCCAACAATTAACACGATCTCAGAAGACCGAAGCAAGTAAATATACATTCATGTCATTTCTGCAGAATCATGCACATAAATCTACTTTGAAGTCATTTATGTTGTGCTTCTGTGATTGTGTACGTAGTGTATGCTTTCTCGACGAAAATCTCGCTCAAAGTAAATTTTCAACACCATTTCGTTTTTTGCATGATTCCTTACTCGTCTGTTAGAGCAGAATTCATCAAAGCAAAGATTCTTCCGTTTTCATCGCAGTTTCCAACAGTAAATACGATATCATCAGAATGAAGCAAGTAAATATACATTCATGTCATTTCTGCAGAATCATGCACATAAATCTACATTAAAGTCATTTATGTTGTGCTTCTGTGCTTTTGTACTTAGTGTATTCTTTCTCGACGAAAATCTCGCTCAAAGTAAATTTCCACACACATTGTATGTTTGCTCACTCGCCTGTTGGAGCAGAATGCAGCAAAGCAATGGTTCTTCCGTTTCTACCGCAGTTTCCAACAATTAACACGAGCTCAGAAGAATGAAGCAAGTAAATATACATTCATGTCATTTCTGCAGAATCATGCACATAAATGTACTTTGAAGTCATTTATGTTGCGCCTCTGTGCTTTTGTACGTGGTGTATGCTTTCTCGCCGAAAATCGCTCAAAGTAAATTTTCAAAACGATTGTGTTTTTTGCATGATTCCTTATTCGTCTGATAAAGCAGAATGCGGCAAAGCAAAGATTCTTTCGTTCCCATCGCAGTTTCCAACAACTAACACGATCTCAGAAGAACGAAGCAAGTAAATATACATTCATGTCATTTCTGCAGAATCATGCACATAAATGTACTTTGAAGTCATTTATGTTGTGCTTCTGTGATTGTGTACGTAGTGTATGCTTTCTCGACGAAAATCTCGCTCAAAGAAAATTTTCAACACCATTGCGTTTTTTGCATGATTCCTTACTCGTCTGATATAGCAGAATGAAGCAAAGCAAAGATTCTTTCGTTTCCATCGCAGTTTCCAACAAATAACACGATCTCAGAAGACCGAAGCAAGTAAATATACATTCATGTCATTTCTGCAGAATCATGCACATAAATCTACTTTGAAGTCATTTATGTTGTGCTTCTGTGCTTTTCTACGTGGTGTATGCTTTCTCGCCGAAAATCTCGCTCAAAGTAAATTTTCAAAACGATTGTGTTTTTTGCATGATTCCTTACTCGTCTGATAAAGCAGAATGCGGCAAAGCAAAGATTCTTTCGTTTCCATCGCAGTTTCCAACAATTAACACGATCTCAGAAGACCGAAGCAAGTAAATATACATTCATGTCATTTCTGCAGAATCATGCACATAAATCTACTTTGAAGTCATTTATGTTGTGCTTCTGTGATTGTGTACGTAGTGTATGCTTTCTCGACGAAAATCTCGCTCAAAGTAAATTTTCAACACCATTGCGTTTTTTGCACGATTCCTTAGTCGTCTGATATAGCAGAATGAAGCAAAGCAAAGATTCTTTCGTTTCCATCGCAGTTTCCAACAATTAACACGATCTCAGAAGAACGAAGCAAGTAAATATACATTCATGTCATTTCTGCATAATCATGCACATAAATCTACTTTGAAGTCACTTATGTTGTGCTTCTGTGATTGTGCACGTAGTGTATGCCTTCTCGACGAAAATCTCGCTCAAAGTAAATTGTCAAAACGATTGCGTTTTTTGCATGATTCCTTAGTCGTCTGTTCGAGCAGAATGCATCAAAGCAAAGATTATTCCGTTTTCATCGCAGTTTCCAACAGTAAATACGATATCATCAGAATGAAGCAAGTAAATATACATTCATGTCATTTCTGCAGAATCATGCACATAAATCTACTTTGAAGTCACTTATGTTGTGCTTCTGTGATTGTGCAAGTAGTGTATGCCTTCTCGACGAAAATCTCGCTCAAAGTAAATTTTCTACACCATTGCGTTTTTTGCATGATTCCTTACTCGTCTGATATAGCAAAATGAAGCGAAGCAAAGAATCTTTCGTTTCCATCGCAGTTTCCAACAATTAACACGATCTCAGAAGAACGAAGCAAGTAAATATACATTCATGTCATTTCTGCAAAATCATGCACATAAATCTACATTGAAGTCATTTATGTTGTGCTTCTGTGCTTTTGTACTTAGTGTATTCTTTCTCGACGAAAATCTCGCTCAAAGTAAATTTCCACACACATTGTATGTTTGCTCACTCGCCTGTTGGAGCAGAATGCAGCAAAGCAATGGTCCTTCCGTTTCTACCGCAGTTTCCAACAATTAACACGAGCTCAGAAGAATGAAGCAAGTAAATATACATTCATGTCATTTCTGCAGAATCATGCACATAAATGTACTTTGAAGTCATTTATGTTGTGCTTCTGTGATTGTGTAAGTAGTGTATGCTTTCTCGACGAAAATCTCGCTCAAAGAAAATTTTCAACACCATTACGTTTTTTGCATGATTCCTTACTCGTCTGATATAGCAGAATGAAGCAAAGCAAAGATTCTTTCGTTTCCATCGCAGTTTCCAACAAATAACACGATCTCAGAAGACCGAAGCAAGTAAATATACATTCATGTCATTTCTGCATAATCATGCACATAAATCTACTTTGAAGTCATTTATGTTGTGCTTCTGTGCTTTTGTACGTGGTGTATGCTTTCTCGACGAAAATCTCGCTCAAAGTAAATTTTCAAAACGATTGTGTTTTTTGCATGATTCCTTACTCGTCTGATAAAGCAGAATGCGGCAAAGCAAAGATTCTTTCGTTTCCATCGCAGTTTCCAACAATTAACACGATCTCAGAAGACCGAAGCAAGTAAATATACATTCATGTCATTTCTGCAGAATCATGCACATAAATCTACTTTGAAGTCATTTATGTTGTGCTTCTGTGATTGTGTACGTTGTGTATGCTTTCTCGACGAAAATCTCGCTCAAAGAAAATTGTCAACACCATTGCGTTTTTTGCATGATTCCTTACTCGTCTGATATAGCAGAATGAAGCAAAGCAAAGATTCTTTCGTTTCCATCGCAGTTTCCAACAAATAACACGATCTCAGAAGACCGAAGCAAGTAAATATACATTCATGTCATTTCTGCAGAATCATGCACATAAATCTACTTTGAAGTCATTTATGTTGTGCTTCTGTGCTTTTGTACGTGGTGTATGCTTTCTCGCCGAAAATCTCGCTCAAAGAAAATTTTCAAAACGATTGTGTTTTTTGCATGATTCCTTACTCGTCTGATAAAGCAGAATGCGGCAAAGCAAAGATTCTTTCGTTTCCATCGCAGTTTCCAACAATTAACACGATCTCAGAAGACCGAAGCAAGTAAATATACATTGATGTCATTTCTGCAGAATCATGCACATAAATCTACTTTGAAGTCATTTATGTTGTGCTTCTGTGATTGTGTACGTAGTGTATGCTTTCTCGACGAAAATCTCGCTCAAAGTAAATTTTCAACAACATTGCGTTTTTTGCATGATTCCTTAGTCGTCTGTTCGAGCAGAATGCATCAAAGCAAAGATTCTTTCGTTTCCATCGCAGTTTCCAACAATTAACACGAGCTCAGAAGAATGAAGCAAGTAAATATACATTGATGTAATTTCTGCAGAATCATGCACATAAATGTACTTTGAAGTCATTTATGTTGCGCCTCTGTGCTTTTGCACGTGGTGTATGCTTTCTCGCCGAAAATCTCGCTCAAAGTAAATTTTCAAAACGATTGTGTTTTTTGCATGATTCCTTAGTCGTCTGTTCGAGCAGAATGCATCAAAGCAAAGATTCTTCCGTTTTCATCGCAGTTTCGAACAGTAAATACGATATCATCAGAATGAAGCAAGTAAATATACATTCATGTCATTTCTGCAGAATCGTGCACATAAATCTACATTGAAGTCATTTATGTTGTGCTTCTGTGCTTTTGTACTTAGTGTATTCTTTCTCGACGAAAATCTCGCTCAAAGTAAATTTCCACACACATTGTATGTTTGCTCACTCGCCTGTTGGAGTAGAATGCAGCAAAGCAATGGTTCTTCCGTTTCTACCGCAGTTTCCAACAATTAACACGAGCTCAGAAGAATGAAGCAAGTAAATATACATTCATGTCATTTCTGCAGAATCATGCACATAAATGTACTTTGAAGTCATTTATGTTGCGCCTCTGTGCTTTTGTACGTGGTGTATGCTTTCTCGCCGAAAATCGCTCAAAGTAAATTTTCAAAACGATTGTGTTTTTTGCATTATTCCTTACTCGTCTGATAAAGCAGAATGCGGCAAAGCAAAGATTATTTCGTTCCCATCGCAGTTTCCAACAACTAACACGATCTCAGAAGAACGAAGCAAGTAAATATACATTCATGTCATTTCTGCAGAATCATGCACATAAATGTACTTTGAAGTCATTTATGTTGTGCTTCTGTGATTGTGTACGTAGTGTATGCTTTCTCGACGAAAATCTCGCTCAAAGAAAATTTTCAACACCATTGCGTTTTTTGCATGATTCCTTACTCGTCTGATTAAGCAGAATGCGGCAAAGCAAAGATTCTTTCGTTCCCATCGCAGTTTCCAACAACTAACACGATCTCAGAAGAACGAAGCAAGTAAATATACATTCATGTCATTTCTGCAGAATCATGCACATAAATGTACTTTGAAGTCATTTATGTTGTGCTTCTGTGATTGTGTACGTAGTGTATGCTTTCTCGACGAAAATCTCGCTCAAAGAACATGTTCAACACCATTTCGTTTTTTGCATGATTCCTTACTCGTCTGATATAGCAGAATGAAGCAAAGCAAAGATTCTTTCGTTTCCATCGCAGTTTCCAACAATTAACACGATCTCAGAAGACCGAAGCAAGTAAATATACATTCATGTCATTTCTGCAGAATCATGCACATAAATCTACTTTGAAGTCATTTATGTTGTGCTTCTGTGATTGTGTACGTAGTGTATGCTTTCTCGACGAAAATCTCGCTCAAAGTAAATTTTCAACACCATTTCGTTTTTTGCATGATTCCTTACTCGTCTGTTAGAGCAGAATGCATCAAAGCAAAGATTCTTCCGTTTTCATCGCAGTTTCCAACAGTAAATACGATATCATCAGAATGAAGCAAGTAAATATACATTCATGTCATTTCTGCAGAATCATGCACATAAATCTTCTTCGAAGTCATTTATGTTGTGCTTCTGTGATTGTGTACGTAGTGTATGCTTTCTCGACGAAAATCTCGCTCAAAGTAAATTTTCAACACCATTGCGTTTTTTGCACGATTCCTTAGTCGTCTGATATAGCAGAATGAAGCAAAGCAAAGATTCTTTCGTTTCCATCGCAGTTTCCAACAATTAACACGATTTCAGAAGAACGAAGCAAGTAAATATACATTCATGTCATTTCTGCAGAATCATGCACATAAATCTACTTTGAAGTCATTTATGTTGTGCTTCTGTGATTGTGTACATAGTGTATGCTTTCTCGACGCAAATCTCGCTCAAAGTAAATTTTCAACACCATTGCGTTTTTTGCATGATTCCTTAGTCGTCTGATATAGCAGAATGAAGCAAAGCAAAGATTCTTTCGTTTCCATCGCAGTTTCCAACAATTAACACGACCTCAGAAGAACGAAGCAAGTAAATATACATTCATGTCATTTCTGCATAATCATGCACATAAATCTACTTTGAAGTCATTTATGTTGTGCTTCTGTGATTGTGCACGTAGTGTATGCCTTCTCGAGGAAAATCTCGCTCAAAGTAAATTGTCAATACGATTGCGTTTTTTGCATGATTCCTTAGTCGTCTGTTCGATCAGAATGCATGAAAGCAAAGATTCTTCCGTTTTCATCGCAGTTTCCAACAGTAAATACGATATCATCAGAATGAAGCAAGTAAATATACATTGATGTCATTTCTGCAGAATCATGCACATAAATGTACTTTGAAGTCATTTATGTTGGGCTTCTGTGCTTTTGTACGTAGTGTATTCTTTCTCGAAGAAAATCTCGCTCAAAGTAAATTTCCACCTACATTGTATGTTTGCTCACTCGCCTGTTGGAGCAGAATGCAGCAAAGCAATGGTTCTTCCGTTTCTACCGCAGTTTCCAACAATTAACACGAGCTCAGAAGAATGAAGCAAGTAAATATACATTCATGTCATTTCTGCAGAATCATGCACATAAATGTACTTTGAAGTCATTTATGTTGGGCTTCTGTGCTTTTGTACGTAGTGTATTCTTTCTCGAAGAAAATCTCGCTCAAAGTAAATTTCCACCCACATTGTATGTTTGCTCACTCGCCTGTTGGAGCAGAATGCAGCAAAGCAAAGATTCTTTCGTTTCCATCGCAGTTTCCAACAATTAACACGAGCTCAGAAGAATGAAGCAAGTAAATATACATTCATGTCATTTCTGCAGAATCATGCACATAAATGTACTTTGAAGTCATTTATGTTGCGCCTCTGTGCTTTTGTACGTGGTGTATGCTTTCTCGCCGAAAATCTCGCTCAAAGTAAATTTTCAAAACGATTGTGTTTTTGCATGATTCCTTAGTCGTCTGTTCGAGCAGAATGCATCAAAGCAAAGATTCTTCCGTTTTCATCGCAGTTTCAAACAGTAAATACGATATCATCAGAATGAAGCAAGTAAATATACATTCATGTCATTTCTGCAGAATCATGCACATAAATCTACATTGAAGACATTTATGTTGTGCTTCTGTGCTTTTGTACTTAGTGTATTCTTTCTCGACGAAAATCTCGCTCAAAGTAAATTTCCACACACATTGTATGTTTGCTCACTCGCCTGTTGGAGCAGAATGCAGCAAAGCAATGGTTCTTCCGTTTCTACCGCAGTTTCCAACAATTAACACGAGCTCAGAAGAATGAAGCAAGTAAATATACATTGATGTCATTTCTGCAGAATCATGCACATAAATGTACTTTGAAGTCATTTATGTTGGGCTTCTGTGCTTTTGTACGTAGTGTATTCTTTCTCGAAGAAAATCTCGCTCAAAGTAAATTTCCACCCACATTGTATGTTTGCTCACTCGCCTGTTGGAGCAGAATGCAGCAAAGCAAAGATTCTTTCGTTTCCATCGCAGTTTCCAACAATTAACACGAGCTCAGAAGAATGAAGCAAGTAAATATACATTCATGTCATTTCTGCAGAATCATGCACATAAATGTACTTTGAAGTCATTTATGTTGCGCCTCTGTGCTTTTGTACGTGGTGTATGCTTTCTCGCCGAAAATCTCGCTCAAAGTAAATTTTCAAAACGATTGTGTTTTTGCATGATTCCTTAGTCGTCTGTTCGAGCAGAATGCATCAAAGCAAAGATTCTTCCGTTTTCATCGCAGTTTCAAACAGTAAATACGATATCATCAGAATGAAGCAAGTAAATATACATTCATGTCATTTCTGCAGAATCATGCACATAAATCTACATTGAAGACATTTATGTTGTGCTTCTGTGCTTTTGTACTTAGTGTATTCTTTCTCGACGAAAATCTCGCTCAAAGTAAATTTCCACACACATTGTATGTTTGCTCACTCGCCTGTTGGAGCAGAATGCAGCAAAGCAATGGTTCTTCCGTTTCTACCGCAGTTTCCAACAATTAACACGAGCTCAGAAGAATGAAGCAAGTAAATATACATTGATGTCATTTCTGCAGAATCATGCACATAAATGTACTTTGAAGTCATTTATGTTGGGCTTCTGTGCTTTTGTACGTAGTGTATTCTTTCTCGAAGAAAATCTCGCTCAAAGTAAATTTCCACCCACATTGTATGTTTGCTCACTCGCCTGTTGGAGCAGAATGCAGCAAAGCAAAGATTCTTTCGTTTCCATCGCAGTTTCCAACAATTAACACGAGCTCAGAAGAATGAAGGAAGTAAATATACATTCATGTCATTTCTGCAGAATCATGCACATAAATGTACTTTGAAGTCATTTATGTTGCGCCTCTGTGCTTTTGTACGTGGTGTATGCTTTCTCGCCGAAAATCTCGCTCAAAGTAAATTTTCAAAACGATTGTGTTTTTGCATGATTCCTTAGTCGTCTGTTCGAGCAGAATGCATCAAAGCAAAGATTCTTCCGTTTTCATCGCAGTTTCAAACAGTAAATACGATATCATCAGAATGAAGCAAGTAAATATACATTCATGTCATTTCTGCAGAATCATGCACATAAATCTACATTGAAGACATTTATGTTGTGCTTCTGTGCTTTTGTACTTAGTGTATTCTTTCTCGACGAAAATCTCGCTCAAAGTAAATTTCCACACACATTGTATGTTTGCTCACTCGCCTGTTGGAGCAGAATGCAGCAAAGCAATGGTTCTTCCGTTTCTACCGCAGTTTCCAACAATTAACACGAGCTCAGAAGAATGAAGCAAGTAAATATACATTGATGTCATTTCTGCAGAATCATGCACATAAATGTACTTTGAAGTCATTTATGTTGGGCTTCTGTGCTTTTGTACGTAGTGTATTCTTTCTCGAAGAAAATCTCGCTCAAAGTAAATTTCCACCCACATTGTATGTTTGCTCACTCGCCTGTTGGAGCAGAATGCAGCAAAGCAAAGATTCTTTCGTTTCCATCGCAGTTTCCAACAATTAACACGAGCTCAGAAGAATGAAGCAAGTAAATATACATTCATGTCATTTCTGCAGAATCATGCACATAAATGTACTTTGAAGTCATTTATGTTGCGCCTCTGTGCTTTTGTACGTGGTGTATGCTTTCTCGCCGAAAATCTCGCTCAAAGTAAATTTTCAAAACGATTGTGTTTTTTGCATGATTCCTTAGTCGTCTGTTCGAGCAGAATGCATCAAAGCAAAGATTGTTCCGTTTTCATCGCAGTTTCGAACAGTAAATACGATATCATCAGAATGAAGCAAGTAAATATACATTCATGTCATTTCTGCAGAATCATGCACATAAATCTACATTGAAGACATTTATGTTGTGCTTCTGTGCTTTTGTACTTAGTGTATTCTTTCTAGACGAAAATCTCGCTCAAAGTAAATTTCCACCCACATTGTATGTTTGCTCACTCGCCTGTTGGAGCAGAATGCAGCAAAGCAATGGTTCTTCCGTTTCTACCGCAGTTTCCAACAATTAACACGAGCTCAGAAGAATGAAGCAAGTAAATATACATTCATGTCATTTCTGCAGAATCATGCACATAAATGTACTTTGAAGTCATTTATGTTGTGCTTCTGTGATTGTGTACGTAGTGTATGCTTTCTCGACGAAAATCTCGCTCAAAGTAAATTTTCAACACCATTGCGTTTTTTGCACGATTCCTTACTCGTCTGTTCGAGCAGAATGCATCAAAGCAAAGATTCTTCCGTTTTCATCGCAGTTTCCAACAGTAAATACGATATCATCAGAATGAAGCAAGTAAATATACATTCATGTCATTTCTGCAGAATCATGCACATAAATCTACATTGAAGACATTTATGTTGTGCTTCTGTGCTTTTGTACTTAGTGTATTCTTTCTAGACGAAAATCTCGCTCAAAGTAAATTTCCACCCACATTGTATGTTTGCTCACTCGCCTGTTGGAGCAGAATGCAGCAAAGCAATGGTTCTTCCGTTTCTACCGCAGTTTCCAACAATTAACACGAGCTCAGAAGAATGAAGCAAGTAAATATACATTCATGTCATTTCTGCAGAATCATGCACATAAATGTACTTTGAAGTCATTTATGTTGTGCTTCTGTGATTGTGTACGTAGTGTATGCTTTCTCGACGAAAATCTCGCTCAAAGTAAATTTTCAACACCATTGCGTTTTTTGCATGATTCCTTAGTCGTCTGTTCGAGCAGAATGCATCAAAGCAAAGATTCTTTCGTTTCCATCTCAGTTTCCAACAATTAACACGATCTCAGAAGACCGAAGCAAGTAAATATACATTCATGTCATTTCAGCAGAATCATGCACATAAATCTACTTTGAAGTCATTTATGTTGTGCTTCTGTGATTGTGTACGTAGTGTATGCTTTCTCGACGAAAATCTCGCTCAAAGTAAATTTTCAACACCATTGCGTTTTTTGCATGATTCCCTAGTCGTCTGATATAGCAGAATGAAGCAAAGCAAAGATTCTTTCGTTTCCATCGCAGTTTCCAACAATTAACACGACCTCAGAAGAACGAAGCAAGTAAATATACATTCATGTCATTTCTGCATAATCATGCACACAAATCTACTTTGAAGTCACTTATGTTGTGCTTCTGTGATTGTGTACGTAGTGTATGCCTTCTCGACGAAAATCTCGCTCAAAGTAAATTGTCAAAACGATTGCGTTTTTTGCATGATTTCTTAGTCGAGCAGAATGCATCAAAGCAAAGATTCTTCCGTTTTCATCGCAGTTTCCAACAGTAAATACGATATCATCAGAATGAAGCAAGTAAATATACATTCATGTCATTTCTGCAGAATCATGCACATAAATGTACTTTGAAGTCATTTATGTTGTGCTTCTGTGCTTTTGTACGTAGTGTATTCTTTCTGGAAGAAAATCTCAAAGTAAATTTCCACCCACATTGTATTTTTGCTCACTCGCCTGTTGGAGCAGAATGCAGCAAAGCAATGGTTCTTCCGTTTCTACCGCAGTTTCCAACAATTAACACGAGCTCAGAAGAATGAAGCAAGTAAATATACATTCATGTCATTTCTGCAGAATCATGCACATAAATGTACTTTGAAGTCATTTATGTTGCGCCTCTGTGCTTTTGTACGTGGTGTATGCTTTCTCGCCGAAAATCGCTCAAAGTAAATTTTCAAAACGATTGTGTTTTTTGCATGATTCCTTATTCGTCTGATAAAGCAGAATGCGGCAAAGCAAAGATTCTTTCGTTCCCATCGCAGTTTCCAACAACTAACACGATCTCAGAAGAACGAAGCAAGTAAATATACATTCATGTCATTTCTGCAGAATCATGCACATAAATGTACTTTGAAGTCATTTATGTTGCGCCTCTGTGCTTTTGTACGTGGTGTATGGTTTCTCGCCGAAAATCTCGCTCAAAGTAAATTTTCAAAACGATTGTGTTTTTTGCATGATTCCTTACTCGTCTGATAAAGCTGAATGCGGCAAAGCAAAGATTCTTTCATTCCCATCGCAGTTTCCAACAACTAACACGATCTCAGAAGAACGAAGCAAGTAAATATACATTCATGTCATTTCTGCAGAATCATGCACATAAATGTACTTTGAAGTCATTTATGTTGTGCTTCTGTGATTGTGTGCTTTCTCGACGAAAATCTCGCTCAAAGAAAATTTTCAACACCATTGCGTTTTTTGCATGATTCCTTGCACGTCTGATATAGCAGAATGAAGCAAAGCAAATATTCTTTCGTTTCCATCGCAGTTTCCAATAATTAACACGATCTCAGAAGCCCGAAGCAAGTAAATATACATTCATGTCATTTCTGCATAATCATGCACATAAATCTACTTTGAAGTCACTTATGTTGTGCTTCTGTGATTGTGCACGTAGTGTATGCCTTCTCGACGAAAATCTCGCTCAAAGTAAATTGTCAAAACGATTGCGTTTTTTGCATGAGGTCTAACGATCCCAACTCGGTAACACCGGCTCTCTGCGGTTTAAAACGCCCACCTCAGCCACACCGGCTCTCTGTGGTTTAAAGCGCTTTCTGTGCTGGAAACTGGAAAGGAGGAGAAATAATTATTAAAGAGAAAAAAGAATTCTTAATTGATAACTATTAAGGAAAGAAAATAATTATTAATTGAAAACTCCCCCGACGTTTCGCCAATGCCTGTGGCTTTTTCAAGGAGGTTTTTCAAAATGATTCTTAATTTACTAAACATTTATATCTGGGTGAGAGAGGTGACAGAGGAACAACAGACAGAGTGTTTTCAGAGTGAGAGCACAGGGTGTGCTTAGGTGTTAAAATGTTAATGGCTACGCTCCATGTATTTCTTTTGTTGATGAATCTCATAAGAATTAAAGAGACTCGGTTTGGTTGTCTCCAGTAATTTTCTGCTCGTTTAAAGTGATGGCTACTGTTCCTGTGTTTCTTTAATGGCTATCCTGTGAAATCCAAGTGTGTTAACCACTTGGTTCTTTTGTCAGCAGAAATGCTCTGTCTGTTTAAACCGGTGTTATTTCTGTTTAAACTGTTGTTATTTCCACTGTCTAGGGAACAAGTCATTTAGCTCGTCTAAGATATTTACTACGCATTGTTTGCATGGAGATTTAAATTAAATTAAATTATACTCTCTCCGGTTCCCCCTAGTGGTATTAAAAGTTTCAGCTTTAAGTTTGTTTCAAAAAAGGAATCCTATGGCCTATTCCAGCTATTGTGAAAAAATTAGATAGGTTATGCTGCTTAAAAATAGGTGGCTTTGTTAAAAAAATCTAACCTGCGTTTTTTGGGGGGGAAGAAGGTAAGGGATTCTGTTGTTGCCTCTGACTCCCCTGTGCTGGGAATGTCTGCCTGGGTACACATTCAATCCTAGCCCGCTCGTAATTTGTGATCCCACTTGTCTGGCAGCACGAGTGTTTCTCTCAAACTTTCTATTAAAAAAGTTGTACACAGTAGCAGCCACGTTCTTGGCTTATTTCCTGTGTTACACCGGTCTTGGTTTTATCATCGGGAAACACTCGTTGCACTTGCAGGGGTTAGGTTTTTTAAATTTCGGGGATCATTGGTACACATAGGCTTGTGTTTTCTTGCCCGTGCCCTGTGCTGGGCCTTGTCAAATTACGTTAGGGCTCATGAATGTGTTAAGGTTTTTTTTAAGAAAACAATATTGTTTTTTTTAAAAATGAGGGAGAAATATTTTTTGGGGGGGGGTTTTAGGGGGGGGAAAAAATTAGGCATACTTAGGGTTCTTGTTTTAGGGTTAGGGTAAGTTTTTTAGGGGTTAGCGGTTAGTAATTAGGAGTTATTTTCGGTGCTATTGAAATTGTGGTTACTTGGGGTGTTATTGTAAGGTGGGGTTCGGTTAGTTGGGGTGTGGTAGGGGGATGGGTGGGGGTGGGGTGTGTGTAGAGGGGGTGGGTTTCTACCCATTCTGATAATATGTTGTCTAGCCCTATCTGCTGTTGAGATTCTAAATTTATGTTTAAGGGCCTTCCTTGCCCAGGAGGTTGCCACTGTGAGGGCTTCCTCCACTCGATCAATCTGTCCTATTGATATAATCTCATTGTTTAATTGAATTACACTATCTTCATAATGTTTGATTAGGGTATTGCGGGTCTCTTTTGCCCACCTCTCTGCATTCCTGTTTAATTTGCAGAGGGTCTCTTTTGAAGGCATAGCCGGTTTAATAAATTCTGTTAATTTCTCTACTTGGTTCCGAATTCCCTTCGGGGGGGTGTCTTTATTCTTTAGAATAATTAAATGATGGTATGTCTGCATCAATCTAAAAAAGGCCCTCACTGTCCTTGTGAATGTGTCCTGGTGTGTGTTATTTTGAGACCCACCCAAGTCACTCAGATACGTTCGGTTACATTTCTGTAACTTGCATTAAGTCCGTATCATGTTGTGAGAAATGAGTGGGGTGTGGAAAGATGTATAAAGGAGAGAGAGGTAAGCTTACTCCGGGGGGTTCGGGTCTTTGCTAGGAACCTTGATTGGGTTATCCGAGGATCCCGGTTCCGCGGCCTACTCTCGTGGCTTTCGACTTTCCCCTGCCCGGGTAGCTGGAAAAGAGGCTAAACAAAAGGGGTGGGTTTAAGGGGAAAAAAAGCTAAACAAAGGGGGTGGGTTTAAGGGGAAAAAAAGTAAAGAGTGAAAAAAAAGTAATTATTAGGGAGGAAAAAGAATTATTAATTGATGACAGAGTGGAAAAAAAAGGAAAAGGAAAACCAGAAATCCACTACACAAAATATACCGAGGGTCGAGGTCTAACGATCCCAACTCGGCAATACCGGCTCTCTGCGGTTTAAAACGTCCACCTCAGCCACACCGGCTCTCTGTGGTTTAAAGCGTTTTCTGTGCTGGAAACTGGAAAGGAGGAGAAATAATTATTGAATAAAAGAATTCTTAATCAATAACCATTAAAGAAATTAAAACTGGAAAAGAGGAGAAATAATTATTAAATAAGAAAAAAAATTCTTAATCAATAACTATTAAGGAAGTTAAAACTGGAAAGGAGGAAAAGTAATTATTAAAAAGAATTATTAACTAATAAGAGTGGAAAAAAAAGGGGGGAAAAAGAGAACAGAAAATCCACTACACAAAATATACCGAGGGTCGAGGTCTAACGATCCCAACTCGGTAACACCGGCTCTCTGCGGTTTAAAACTCCCACCTCAGCCACACCGGCTCTCTGTGGTTTAAAGCGCTTTCTGTGCTGGAAACTGGAAAGGAGGAGAAATAATTATTAAAAAGGAAAAAGAATTCTTAATTGATAACTATTAAAGAAGGAAAAGAATTATTAATTGAAAACTCCCCCGACGTTTCGCCAATACCTGTGGCTTTTTCAAGGAGGTTTTTCAGAAATGATTCTTAATTTACTAAACATTTATACCTGGGTGAGAGAGGTGACAGAGAGAGAGAGAAGACAAAGTGTTTTCAGAGTGAGAGCACAGGGTGTGCTTAGGTGTTAAAGTGTTAATGGCTACCCTCCATGTATTTCTGTTCCTGCGTTCCTTTAATGGCTATCCTGTGAAATCCAAGTGTGTTAACCCCTTGGTTCTTTTGTCAGCAGAAATGCCCTGTCTGTTTAAACCGGTGTTATTTCTGTTTAAAACCGGTGTTACTTCCACTATCTAGGGAACAAGTCATTTAGCTCGTCTCAGGTATTTACTACGCATTGTTTGCATGGAGATTTAAATTAAATTAAATTATACTCTCTCCGGTTCCCCCTAGTGGTATTAAAAGTTTCAGCTTTAAGTTTGTTTCAAAAAAGGAATCCTATGGCCTATTCCAGCTATTGTGAAAAAATTAGATAGGTTATGCTGCTTAAAAATAGGTGGCTTTGTTAAAAAAATCTAACCTGCGTTTTTTGGGGGGGAAGAAGGTAAGGGATTCTGTTGTTGCCTCTGACTCCCCTGTGCTGGGAATGTCTGCCTGGGTACACATTCAATCCTAGCCCGCTCGTAATTTGTGATCCCACTTGTCTGGCAGCACGAGTGTTTCTCTCAAACTTTCTATTAAAAAAGTTGTACACAGTAGCAGCCACGTTCTTGGCTTATTTCCTGTGTTACACCGGTCTTGGTTTTATCATCGGGAAACACTCGTTGCACTTGCAGGGGTTAGGTTTTTTAAATTTCGGGGATCATTGGTACACATAGGCTTGTGTTTTCTTGCCCGTGCCCTGTGCTGGGCCTTGTCAAATTACGTTAGGGCTCATGAATGTGTTAAGGTTTTTTTTAAGAAAACAATATTGTTTTTTTTAAAAATGAGGGAGAAATATTTTTTGGGGGGGGGTTTTAGGGGGGGGAAAAAATTAGGCATACTTAGGGTTCTTGTTTTAGGGTTAGGGTAAGTTTTTTAGGGGTTAGCGGTTAGTAATTAGGAGTTATTTTCGGTGCTATTGAAATTGTGGTTACTTGGGGTGTTATTGTAAGGTGGGGTTCGGTTAGTTGGGGTGTGGTAGGGGGATGGGTGGGGGTGGGGTGTGTGTAGAGGGGGTGGGTTTCTACCCATTCTGATAATATGTTGTCTAGCCCTATCTGCTGTTGAGATTCTAAATTTATGTTTAAGGGCCTTCCTTGCCCAGGAGGTTGCCACTGTGAGGGCTTCCTCCACTCGATCAATCTGTCCTATTGATATAATCTCATTGTTTAATTGAATTACACTATCTTCATAATGTTTGATTAGGGTATTGCGGGTCTCTTTTGCCCACCTCACTGCATTCCTGTTTAATTTGCAGAGGGTCTCTTTTGAAGGCATAGCCGGTTTAATAAATTCTGTTAATTTCTCTACTTGGTTCCGAATTCCCTTCGGGGGGGTGTCTTTATTCTTTAGAATAATTAAATGATGGTATGTCTGCATCAATCTAAAAAAGGCCCTCACTGTCCTTGTGAATGTGTCCTGGTGTGTGTTATTTTGAGACCCACCCAAGTCACTCAGATACGTTCGGTTACATTTCTGTAACTTGCATTAAGTCCGTATCATGTTGTGAGAAATGAGTGGGGTGTGGAAAGATGTATAAAGGAGAGAGAGGTAAGCTTACTCCGGGGGGTTCGGGTCTTTGCTAGGAACCTTGATTGGGTTATCCGAGGATCCCGGTTCCGCGGCCTACTCTCGTGGCTTTCGACTTTCCCCTGCCCGGGTAGCTGGAAAAGAGGCTAAACAAAAGGGGTGGGTTTAAGGGGAAAAAAAGCTAAACAAAGGGGGTGGGTTTAAGGGGAAAAAAAGTAAAGAGTGAAAAAAAAGTAATTATTAGGGAGGAAAAAGAATTATTAATTGATGACAGAGTGGAAAAAAAAGGAAAAGGAAAACCAGAAATCCACTACACAAAATATACCGAGGGTCGAGGTCTAACGATCCCAACTCGGCAATACCGGCTCTCTGCGGTTTAAAACGCCCACCTCAGCCACACCGGCTCTCTGTGGTTTAAAGCGTTTTCTGTGCTGGAAACTGGAAAGGAGGAGAAATAATTATTGAATAAAAGAATTCTTAATCAATAACCATTAAAGAAATTAAAACTGGAAAAGAGGAGAAATAATTATCAAATAAGAAAAAAAATTCTTAATCAATAACTATTAAGGAAGTTAAAACTGGAAAGGAGGAAAAGTAATTATTAAAAAGAATTATTAACTAATAAGAGTGGAAAAAAAAGGGGGGAAAAAGAGAACAGAAAATCCACTACACAAAATATACCGAGGGTCGAGGTCTAACGATCCCAACTCGGTAACACCGGCTCTCTGCGGTTTAAAACTCCCACCTCAGCCACACCGGCTCTCTGTGGTTTAAAGCGCTTTCTGTGCTGGAAACTGGAAAGGAGGAGAAATAATTATTAAAAAGGAAAAAGAATTCTTAATTGATAACTATTAAAGAAGGAAAAGAATTATTAATTGAAAACTCCCCCGACGTTTCGCCAATACCTGTGGCTTTTTCAAGGAGGTTTTTCAGAAATGATTCTTAATTTACTAAACATTTATACCTGGGTGAGAGAGGTGACAGAGAGAGAGAGAAGACAAAGTGTTTTCAGAGTGAGAGCACAGGGTGTGCTTAGGTGTTAAAGTGTTAATGGCTACCCTCCATGTATTTCTGTTCCTGCGTTCCTTTAATGGCTATCCTGTGAAATCCAAGTGTGTTAACCCCTTGGTTCTTTTGTCAGCAGAAATGCCCTGTCTGTTTAAACCGGTGTTATTTCTGTTTAAAACCGGTGTTACTTCCACTATCTAGGGAACAAGTCATTTAGCTCGTCTCAGGTATTTACTACGCATTGTTTGCATGGAGATTTAAATTAAATTAAATTATACTCTCTCCGGTTCCCCCTAGTGGTATTAAAAGTTTCAGCTTTAAGTTTGTTTCAAAAAAGGAATCCTATGGCCTATTCCAGCTATTGTGAAAAAATTAGATAGGTTATGCTGCTTAAAAATAGGTGGCTTTGTTAAAAAAATCTAACCTGCGTTTTTTGGGGGGGAAGAAGGTAAGGGATTCTGTTGTTGCCTCTGACTCCCCTGTGCTGGGAATGTCTGCCTGGGTACACATTCAATCCTAGCCCGCTCGTAATTTGTGATCCCACTTGTCTGGCAGCACGAGTGTTTCTCTCAAACTTTCTATTAAAAAAGTTGTACACAGTAGCAGCCACGTTCTTGGCTTATTTCCTGTGTTACACCGGTCTTGGTTTTATCATCGGGAAACACTCGTTGCACTTGCAGGGGTTAGGTTTTTTAAATTTCGGGGATCATTGGTACACATAGGCTTGTGTTTTCTTGCCCGTGCCCTGTGCTGGGCCTTGTCAAATTACGTTAGGGCTCATGAATGTGTTAAGGTTTTTTTTAAGAAAACAATATTGTTTTTTTTAAAAATGAGGGAGAAATATTTTTTTGGGGGGGGTTTTAGGGGGGGGAAAAAATTAGGCATACTTAGGGTTCTTGTTTTAGGGTTAGGGTAAGTTTTTTAGGGGTTAGCGGTTAGTAATTAGGAGTTATTTTCGGTGCTATTGAAATTGTGGTTACTTGGGGTGTTATTGTAAGGTGGGGTTCGGTTAGTTGGGGTGTGGTAGGGGGATGGGTGGGGGTGGGGTGTGTGTAGAGGGGGTGGGTTTCTACCCATTCTGATAATATGTTGTCTAGCCCTATCTGCTGTTGAGATTCTAAATTTATGTTTAAGGGCCTTCCTTGCCCAGGAGGTTGCCACTGTGAGGGCTTCCTCCACTCGATCAATCTGTCCTATTGATATAATCTCATTGTTTAATTGAATTACACTATCTTCATAATGTTTGATTAGGGTATTGCGGGTCTCTTTTGCCCACCTCACTGCATTCCTGTTTAATTTGCAGAGGGTCTCTTTTGAAGGCATAGCCGGTTTAATAAATTCTGTTAATTTCTCTACTTGGTTCCGAATTCCCTTCGGGGGGGTGTCTTTATTCTTTAGAATAATTAAATGATGGTATGTCTGCATCAATCTAAAAAAGGCCCTCACTGTCCTTGTGAATGTGTCCTGGTGTGTGTTATTTTGAGACCCACCCAAGTCACTCAGATACGTTCGGTTACATTTCTGTAACTTGCATTAAGTCCGTATCATGTTGTGAGAAATGAGTGGGGTGTGGAAAGATGTATAAAGGAGAGAGAGGTAAGCTTACTCCGGGGGGTTCGGGTCTTTGCTAGGAACCTTGATTGGGTTATCCGAGGATCCCGGTTCCGCGGCCTACTCTCGTGGCTTTCGACTTTCCCCTGCCCGGGTAGCTGGAAAAGAGGCTAAACAAAAGGGGTGGGTTTAAGGGGAAAAAAAGCTAAACAAAGGGGGTGGGTTTAAGGGGAAAAAAAGTAAAGAGTGAAAAAAAAGTAATTATTAGGGAGGAAAAAGAATTATTAATTGATGACAGAGTGGAAAAAAAAGGAAAAGGAAAACCAGAAATCCACTACACAAAATATACCGAGGGTCGAGGTCTAACGATCCCAACTCGGCAATACCGGCTCTCTGCGGTTTAAAACGCCCACCTCAGCCACACCGGCTCTCTGTGGTTTAAAGCGTTTTCTGTGCTGGAAACTGGAAAGGAGGAGAAATAATTATTGAATAAAAGAATTCTTAATCAATAACCATTAAAGAAATTAAAACTGGAAAAGAGGAGAAATAATTATCAAATAAGAAAAAAAATTCTTAATCAATAACTATTAAGGAAGTTAAAACTGGAAAGGAGGAAAAGTAATTATTAAAAAGAATTATTAACTAATAAGAGTGGAAAAAAAAGGGGGGAAAAAGAGAACAGAAAATCCACTACACAAAATATACCGAGGGTCGAGGTCTAACGATCCCAACTCGGTAACACCGGCTCTCTGCGATTTAAAACGCCCACCTCAGCCACACCGGCTCTCTGTGGTTTAAAGCGCTTTCTGTGCTGGAAACTGGAAAGGAGGAGAAATAATTATTAAAAAGGAAAAAGAAGTCTTAATTGATAACTATTAAAGAAGGAAAAGAATTATTAATTGAAAACTCCCCCGACGTTTCGCCAATACCTGTGGCTTTTTCAAGGAGGTTTTTCAGAACTGATTCTTAATTTACTAAACATTTATACCTGGGTGAGAGAGGTGACAGAGAGAGAGAGAAGACAAAGTGTTTTCAGAGTGAGAGCACAGGGTGTGCTTAGGTGTTAAAGTGTTAATGGCTACCCTCCATGTATTTCTGTTCCTGCGTTCCTTTAATGGCTATCCTGTGAAACCCTTGGTTCTTTTGTCAGCAGAAATGCCCTGTCTGTTTAAACCGGTGTTATTTCTGTTTAAAACCGGTGTTACTTCCACTATCTAGGGAACAAGTCATTTAGCTCGTCTAAGGTATTTACTACGCATTGTTTGCATGGAGATTTAAATTAAATTAAATTATACTCTCTCCGGTTCCCCCTAGTGGTATTAAAAGTTTCAGCTTTAAGTTTGTTTCAAAAAAGGAATCCTATGGCCTATTCCAGCTATTGTGAAAAAATTAGATAGGTTATGCTGCTTAAAAATAGGTGGCTTTGTTAAAAAAATCTAACCTGCGTTTTTTGGGGGGGAAGAAGGTAAGGGATTCTGTTGTTGCCTCTGACTCCCCTGTGCTGGGAATGTCTGCCTGGGTACACATTCAATCCTAGCCCGCTCGTAATTTGTGATCCCACTTGTCTGGCAGCACGAGTGTTTCTCTCAAACTTTCTATTAAAAAAGTTGTACACAGTAGCAGCCACGTTCTTGGCTTATTTCCTGTGTTACACCGGTCTTGGTTTTATCATCGGGAAACACTCGTGGCACTTGCAGGGGTTAGGTTTTTTAAATTTCGGGGATCATTGGTACACATAAGCTTGTGTTTTCTTGCCCGTGCCCTGTGCTGGGCCTTGTCAAATTACGTTAGGGCTCATGAATGTGTTAAGGTTTTTTTTAAGAAAACAATATTGTTTTTGTTAAAAATGAGGGAGAAATATTTTTTGGGGGGGCGTTTTAGGGGGGGGAAAAAATTAGGCATACTTAGGGTTCTTGTTTTAGGGTTAGGGTAAGTTTTTTAGGGGTTAGCGGTTAGTAATTAGGAGTTATTTTCGGTGCTATTGAAATTGTGGTTACTTGGGGTGTTATTGTAAGGTGGGGTTCGGTTAGTTGGGGTGTGGTAGGGGGATGGGTGGGGGTGGGGTGTGTGTAGAGGGGGTGGGTTTCTACCCATTCTGATAATATGTTGTCTAGCCCTATCTGCTGTTGAGATTCTAAATTTATGTTTAAGGGCCTTCCTTGCCCAGGAGGTTGCCACTGTGAGGGCTTCCTCCACTCGATCAATCTGTCCTATTGATATAATCTCATTGTTTAATTGAATTACACTATCTTCATAATGTTTGATTAGGGTATTGCGGGTCTCTTTTGCCCACCTCTCTGCATTCCTGTTTAATTTGCAGAGGGTCTCTTTTGAAGGCATAGCCGGTTTAATAAATTCTGTTAATTTCTCTACTTGGTTCCGAATTCCCTTCGGGGGGGTGTCTTTATTCTTTAGAATAATTAAATGATGGTATGTCTGCATCAATCTAAAAAAGGCCCTCACTGTCCTTGTGAATGTGTCCTGGTGTGTGTTATTTTGAGACCCACCCAAGTCACTCAGATACGTTCGGTTACATTTCTGTAACTTGCATTAAGTCCGTATCATGTTGTGAGAAATGAGTGGGGTGTGGAAAGATGTATAAAGGAGAGAGAGGTAAGCTTACTCCGGGGGGTTCGGGTCTTTGCTAGGAACCTTGATTGGGTTATCCGAGGATCCCGGTTCCGCGGCCTACTCTCGTGGCTTTCGACTTTCCCCTGCCCGGGTAGCTGGAAAAGAGTCTAAACAAAAGGGGTGGGTTTAAGGGGAAAAAAAGCTAAACAAAGGGGGTGGGTTTAAGGGGAAAAAAAGTAAAGAGTGAAAAAAAAGTAATTATTAGGGAGGAAAAAGAATTATTAATTGATGACAGAGTGGAAAAAAAAGGAAAAGGAAAACCAGAAATCCACTACACAAAATATACCGAGGGTCGAGGTCTAACGATCCCAACTCGGCAATACCGGCTCTCTGCGGTTTAAAACGCCCACCTCAGCCACACCGGCTCTCTGTGGTTTAAAGCGTTTTCTGTGCTGGAAACTGGAAAGGAGGAGAAATAATTATTGAATAAAAGAATTCTTAATCAATAACCATTAAAGAAATTAAAACTGGAAAAGAGGAGAAATGATTATTAAATAAGAAAAAAAATTCTTAATCAATAACTATTAAGGAAGTTAAAACTGGAAAGGAGGAAAAGTAATTATTAAAAAGAATTATTAACTAATAAGAGTGGAAAAAAAAGGGGGGAAAAAGAGAACAGAAAATCCACTACACAAAATATACCGAGGGTTGAGGTCTAACGATCCCAACTCGGTAACACCGGCTCTCTGCGGTTTAAAACGCCCACCTCAGCCACACCGGCTCTCTGTGGTTTAAAGCGCTTTCTGTGCTGGAAACTGGAAAGGAGGAGAAATAATTATTAAAAAGGAAAAAGAATTCTTAATTGATAACTATTAAAGAAGGAAAAGAATTATTAATTGAAAACTCCCCCGACGTTTCGCCAATACCTGTGGCTTTTTGAAGGAGGTTTTTCAGAAATGATTCTTAATTTACTAAACATTTATACCTGGGTGAGAGAGGTGACAGAGAGAGAGAGAAGACAAAGTGTTTTCAGAGTGAGAGCACAGGGTGTGCTTAGGTGTTAAAGTGTTAATGGCTACCCTCCATGTATTTCTGTTCCTGCGTTCCTTTAATGGCTATCCTGTGAAATCCAAGTGTGTTAACCCCTTGGTTCTTTTGTCAGCAGAAATGCCCTGTCTGTTTAAACCGGTGTTATTTCTGTTTAAAACCGGTGTTACTTCCACTATCTAGGGAACAAGTCATTTAGCTCGTCTCAGGTATTTACTACGCATTGTTTGCATGGAGATTTAAATTAAATTAAATTATACTCTCTCCGGTTCCCCCTAGTGGTATTAAAAGTTTCAGCTTTAAGTTTGTTTCAAAAAAGGAATCCTATGGCCTATTCCAGCTATTGTGAAAAAATTAGATAGGTTATGCTGCTTAAAAATAGGTGGCTTTGTTAAAAAAATCTAACCTGCGTTTTTTGGGGGGGAAGAAGGTAAGGGATTCTGTTGTTGCCTCTGACTCCCCTGTGCTGGGAATGTCTGCCTGGGTACACATTCAATCCTAGCCCGCTCGTAATTTGTGATCCCACTTGTCTGGCAGCACGAGTGTTTCTCTCAAACTTTCTATTAAAAAAGTTGTACACAGTAGCAGCCACGTTCTTGGCTTATTTCCTGTGTTACACCGGTCTTGGTTTTATCATCGGGAAACACTCGTGGCACTTGCAGGGGTTAGGTTTTTTAAATTTCGGGGATCATTGGTACACATAGGCTTGTGTTTTCTTGCCCGTGCCCTGTGCTGGGCCTTGTCAAATTACGTTAGGGCTCATGAATGTGTTAAGGTTTTTTTTAAGAAAACAATATTGTTTTTTTTAAAAATGAGGGAGAAATATTTTTTTGGGGGGGGTTTTAGGGGGGGGAAAAAATTAGGCATACTTAGGGTTCTTGTTTTAGGGTTAGGGTAAGTTTTTTAGGGGTTAGCGGTTAGTAATTAGGAGTTATTTTCGGTGCTATTGAAATTGTGGTTACTTGGGGTGTTATTGTAAGGTGGGGTTCGGTTAGTTGGGGTGTGGTAGGGGGATGGGTGGGGGTGGGGTGTGTGTAGAGGGGGTGGGTTTCTACCCATTCTGATAATATGTTGTCTAGCCCTATCTGCTGTTGAGATTCTAAATTTATGTTTAAGGGCCTTCCTTGCCCAGGAGGTTGCCACTGTGAGGGCTTCCTCCACTCGATCAATCTGTCCTATTGATATAATCTCATTGTTTAATTGAATTACACTATCTTCATAATGTTTGATTAGGGTATTGCGGGTCTCTTTTGCCCACCTCACTGCATTCCTGTTTAATTTGCAGAGGGTCTCTTTTGAAGGCATAGCCGGTTTAATAAATTCTGTTAATTTCTCTACTTGGTTCCGAATTCCCTTCGGGGGGGTGTCTTTATTCTTTAGAATAATTAAATGATGGTATGTCTGCATCAATCTAAAAAAGGCCCTCACTGTCCTTGTGAATGTGTCCTGGTGTGTGTTATTTTGAGACCCACCCAAGTCACGTTCGGTTACATTTCTGTAACTTGCATTAAGTCCGTATCATGTTGTGAGAAATGAGTGGGGTGTGGAAAGATGTATAAAGGAGAGAGAGGTAAGCTTACTCCGGGGGGTTCGGGTCTTTGCTAGGAACCTTGATTGGGTTATCCGAGGATCCCGGTTCCGCGGCCTACTCTCGTGGCTTTCGACTTTCCCCTGCCCGGGTAGCTGGAAAAGAGGCTAAACAAAAGGGGTGGGTTTAAGGGGAAAAAAAGCTAAACAAAGGGGGTGGGTTTAAGGGGAAAAAAAGTAAAGAGTGAAAAAAAAGTAATTATTAGGGAGGAAAAAGAATTATTAATTGATGACAGAGTGGAAAAAAAAGGAAAAGGAAAACCAGAAATCCACTACACAAAATATACCGAGGGTCGAGGTCTAACGATCCCAACTCGGCAATACCGGCTCTCTGCGGTTTAAAACGCCCACCTCAGCCACACCGGCTCTCTGTGGTTTAAAGCGTTTTCTGTGCTGGAAACTGGAAAGGAGGAGAAATAATTATTGAATAAAATAATTCTTAATCAATAACCATTAAAGAAATTAAAACTGGAAAAGAGGAGAAATAATTATTAAATAAGAAAAAAAATTCTTAATTAATAACTATTAAGGAAGTTAAAACTGGAAAGGAGGAAAAAGTAATTATTAAAAAGAATTATTAACTAATAAGAGTGGAAAAAAAAGGGGGGAAAAAGAGAACAGAAAATCCACTACACAAAATATACCGAGGGTCGAGGTCTAACGATCCCAACTCGGTAACACCGGCTCTCTGCGGTTTAAAACGCCCACCTCAGCCACACCGGCTCTCTGTGGTTTAAAGCGCTTTCTGTGCTGGAAACTGGAAAGGAGGAGAAATAATTATTAAAAAGGAAAAAGAATTCTTAATTGATAACTATTAAAGAAGGAAAAGAATTATTAATTGAAAACTCCCCCGACGTTTCGCCAATACCTGTGGCTTTTTCAAGGAGGTTTTTCAGAAATGATTCTTAATTTACTAAACATTTATACCTGGGTGAGAGAGGTGACAGAGAGAGAGAGAAGACAAAGTGTTTTCAGAGTGAGAGCACAGGGTGTGCTTAGGTGTTAAAGTGTTAATGGCTACCCTCCATGTATTTCTGTTCCTGCGTTCCTTTAATGGCTATCCTGTGAAACCCTTGGTTCTTTTGTCAGCAGAAATGCCCTGTCTGTTTAAACCGGTGTTATTTCTGTTTAAAACCGGTGTTACTTCCACTATCTAGGGAACAAGTCATTTAGCTCGTCTCAGGTATTTACTACGCATTGTTTGCATGGAGATTTAAATTAAATTAAATTATACTCTCTCCGGTTCCCCCTAGTGGTATTAAAAGTTTCAGCTTTAAGTTTGTTTCAAAAAAGGAATCCTATGGCCTATTCCAGCTATTGTGAAAAAATTAGATAGGTTATGCTGCTTAAAAATAGGTGGCTTTGTTAAAAAAATCTAACCTGCGTTTTTTGGGGGGGAAGAAGGTAAGGGATTCTGTTGTTGCCTCTGACTCCCCTGTGCTGGGAATGTCTGCCTGGGTACACATTCAATCCTAGCCCGCTCGTAATTTGTGATCCCACTTGTCTGGCAGCACGAGTGTTTCTCTCAAACTTTCTATTAAAAAAGTTGTACACAGTAGCAGCCACGTTCTTGGCTTATTTCCTGTGTTACACCGGTCTTGGTTTTATCATCGGGAAACACTCGTGGCACTTGCAGGGGTTAGGTTTTTTAAATTTCGGGGATCATTGGTACACATAAGCTTGTGTTTTCTTGCCCGTGCCCTGTGCTGGGCCTTGTCAAATTACGTTAGGGCTCATGAATGTGTTAAGGTTTTTTTTAAGAAAACAATATTGTTTTTTTTAAAAATGAGGGAGAAATATTTTTTTGGGGGGGGTTTTAGGGGGGGGAAAAAATTAGGCATACTTAGGGTTCTTGTTTTAGGGTTAGGGTAAGTTTTTTAGGGGTTAGCGGTTAGTAATTAGGAGTTATTTTCGGTGCTATTGAAATTGTGGTTACTTGGGGTGTTATTGTAAGGTGGGGTTCGGTTAGTTGGGGTGTGGTAGGGGGATGGGTGGGGGTGGGGTGTGTGTAGAGGGGGTGGGTTTCTACCCATTCTGATAATATGTTGTCTAGCCCTATCTGCTGTTGAGATTCTAAATTTATGTTTAAGGGCCTTCCTTGCCCAGGAGGTTGCCACTGTGAGGGCTTCCTCCACTCGATCAATCTGTCCTATTGATATAATCTCATTGTTTAATTGAATTACACTATCTTCATAATGTTTGATTAGGGTATTGCGGGTCTCTTTTGCCCACCTCTCTGCATTCCTGTTTAATTTGCAGAGGGTCTCTTTTGAAGGCATAGCCGGTTTAATAAATTCTGTTAATTTCTCTACTTGGTTCCGAATTCCCTTCGGGGGGGTGTCTTTATTCTTTAGAATAATTAAATGATGGTATGTCTGCATCAATCTAAAAAAGGCCCTCACTGTCCTTGTGAATGTGTCCTGGTGTGTGTTATTTTGAGACCCACCCAAGTCACTCAGATACGTTCGGTTACATTTCTGTAACTTGCATTAAGTCCGTATCATGTTGTGAGAAATGAGTGGGGTGTGGAAAGATGTATAAAGGAGAGAGAGGTAAGCTTACTCCGGGGGGTTCGGGTCTTTGCTAGGAACCTTGATTGGGTTATCCGAGGATCCCGGTTCCGCGGCCTACTCTCGTGGCTTTCGACTTTCCCCTGCCCGGGTAGCTGGAAAAGAGGCTAAACAAAAGGGGTGGGTTTAAGGGGAAAAAAAGCTAAACAAAGGGGGTGGGTTTAAGGGGAAAAAAAGTAAAGAGTGAAAAAAAAGTAATTATTAGGGAGGAAAAAGAATTATTAATTGATGACAGAGTGGAAAAAAAAGGAAAAGGAAAACCAGAAATCCACTACACAAAATATACCGAGGGTCGAGGTCTAACGATCCCAACTCGGCAATACCGGCTCTCTGCGGTTTAAAACGCCCACCTCAGCCACACCGGCTCTCTGTGGTTTAAAGCGTTTTCTGTGCTGGAAACTGGAAAGGAGGAGAAATAATTATTGAATAAAATAATTCTTAATCAATAACCATTAAAGAAATTAAAACTGGAAAAGAGGAGAAATAATTATTAAATAAGAAAAAAATTCTTAATTAATAACTATTAAGGAAGTTAAAACTGGAAAGGAGGAAAAGTAATTATTAAAAAGAATTATTAACTAATAAGAGTGGAAAAAAAAGGGGGGAAAAAGAGAACAGAAAATCCACTACACAAAATATACCGAGGGTCGAGGTCTAACGATCCCAACTCGGTAACACCGGCTCTCTGCGGTTTAAAACGCCCACCTCAGCCACACCGGCTCTCTGTGGTTTAAAGCGCTTTCTGTGCTGGAAACTGGAAAGGAGGAGAAATAATTATTAAAAAAGAAAAATAATTCTTAATTGATAACTATTAAAGAAGGAAAAGAATTATTAATTGAAAACTCCCCCGACGTTTCGCCAATACCTGTGGCTTTTTCCAGGAGGTTTTTCAGCAATGATTCTTAATTTACTAAACATTTATACCTGGGTGAGAGAGGTGACAGAGAGAGAGCGAAGACAAAGTGTTTTCAGAGTGAGAGCACAGGGTGTGCTTAGGTGTTAAAGTGTTAATGGCTACCCTCCATGTATTTCTGTTCCTGCGTTCCTTTAATGGCTATCCTGTGAAACCCTTGGTTCTTTTGTCAGCAGAAATGCCCTGTCTGTTTAAACCGGTGTTATTTCTGTTTAAAACCGGTGTTACTTCCACTATCTAGGGAACAAGTCATTTAGCTCGTCTCAGGTATTTACTACGCATTGTTTGCATGGAGATTTAAATTAAATTAAATTATACTCTCTCCGGTTCCCCCTAGTGGTATTAAAAGTTTCAGCTTTAAGTTTGTTTCAAAAAAGGAATCCTATGGCCTATTCCAGCTATTGTGAAAAAATTAGATAGGTTATGCTGCTTAAAAATAGGTGGCTTTGTTAAAAAAATCTAACCTGCGTTTTTTGGGGGGGAAGAAGGTAAGGGATTCTGTTGTTGCCTCTGACTCCCCTGTGCTGGGAATGTCTGCCTGGGTACACATTCAATCCTAGCCCGCTCGTAATTTGTGATCCCACTTGTCTGGCAGCACGAGTGTTTCTCTCAAACTTTCTATTAAAAAAGTTGTACACAGTAGCAGCCACGTTCTTGGCTTATTTCCTGTGTTACACCGGTCTTGGTTTTATCATCGGGAAACACTCGTGGCACTTGCAGGGGTTAGGTTTTTTAAATTTCGGGGATCATTGGTACACATAGGCTTGTGTTTTCTTGCCCGTGCCCTGTGCTGGGCCTTGTCAAATTACGTTAGGGCTCATGAATGTGTTAAGGTTTTTTTTAAGAAAACAATATTGTTTTTTTTAAAAATGAGGGAGAAATATTTTTTTGGGGGGGGTTTTAGGGGGGGGAAAAAATTAGGCATACTTAGGGTTCTTGTTTTAGGGTTAGGGTAAGTTTTTTAGGGGTTAGCGGTTAGTAATTAGGAGTTATTTTCGGTGCTATTGAAATTGTGGTTACTTGGGGTGTTATTGTAAGGTGGGGTTCGGTTAGTTGGGGTGTGGTAGGGGGATGGGTGGGGGTGGGGTGTGTGTAGAGGGGGTGGGTTTCTACCCATTCTGATAATATGTTGTCTAGCCCTATCTGCTGTTGAGATTCTAAATTTATGTTTAAGGGCCTTCCTTGCCCAGGAGGTTGCCACTGTGAGGGCTTCCTCCACTCGATCAATCTGTCCTATTGATATAATCTCATTGTTTAATTGAATTACACTATCTTCATAATGTTTGATTAGGGTATTGCGGGTCTCTTTTGCCCACCTCTCTGCATTCCTGTTTAATTTGCAGAGGGTCTCTTTTGAAGGCATAGCCGGTTTAATAAATTCTGTTAATTTCTCTACTTGGTTCCGAATTCCCTTCGGGGGGGTGTCTTTATTCTTTAGAATAATTAAATGATGGTATGTCTGCATCAATCTAAAAAAGGCCCTCACTGTCCTTGTGAATGTGTCCTGGTGTGTGTTATTTTGAGACCCACCCAAGTCACTCAGATACGTTCGGTTACATTTCTGTAACTTGCATTAAGTCCGTATCATGTTGTGAGAAATGAGTGGGGTGTGGAAAGATGTATAAAGGAGAGAGAGGTAAGCTTACTCCGGGGTGTTCGGGTCTTTGCTAGGAACCTTGATTGGGTTATCCGAGGATCCCGGTTCCGCGGCCTACTCTCGTGGCTTTCGACTTTCCCCTGCCCGGGTAGCTGGAAAAGAGGCTAAACAAAAGGGGTGGGTTTAAGGGGAAAAAAAGCTAAACAAAGGGGGTGGGTTTACGGGGAAAAAAAGTAAAGAGTGAAAAAAAAGTAATTATTAGGGAGGAAAAAGAATTATTAATTGATGACAGAGTGGAAAAAAAAGGAAAAGGAAAACCAGAAATCCACTACACAAAATATACCGAGGGTCGAGGTCTAACGATCCCAACTCGGCAATACCGGCTCTCTGCGGTTTAAAACGCCCACCTCAGCCACACCGGCTCTCTGTGGTTTAAAGCGTTTTCTGTGCTGGAAACTGGAAAGGAGGAGAAATACTTATTGAATAAAAGAATTCTTAATCAATAACCATTAAAGAAATTAAAACTGGAAAAGAGGAGAAATAATTATTAAATAAGAAAAAAATTCTTAATTAATAACTATTAAGGAAGTTAAAACTGGAAAGGAGGAAAAGTAATTATTAAAAAGAATTATTAACTAATAAGAGTGGAAAAAAAAGGGGGGAAAAAGAGAACAGAAAATCCACTACACAAAATATACCGAGGATCGAGGTCTAACGATCCCAACTCGGTAACACCGGCTCTCTGCGGTTTAAAACGCCCACCTCAGCCACACCAGCTCTCTGTGGTTTAAAGCGCTTTCTGTGCTGGAAACTGGAAAGGAGGAGAAATAATTATTAAAAAAGAAAAATAATTCTTAATTGATAACTATTAAAGAAGGAAAATAATTATTAATTGAAAACTCCCCCGACGTTTCGCCAATACCTGTGGCTTTTTCAAGGAGGTTTTTCAGAAATGATTCTTAATTTACTAAACATTTATACCTGGGTGAGAGAGGTGACAGAGAGAGAGAGAAGACAAAGTGTTTTCAGAGTGAGAGCACAGGGTGTGCTTAGGTGTTAAAGTGTTAATGGCTACCCTCCATGTATTTCTGTTCCTGCGTTCCTTTAATGGCTATCCTGTGAAACCCTTGGTTCTTTTGTCAGCAGAAATGCCCTGTCTGTTTAAACCGGTGTTATTTCTGTTTAAAACCGGTGTTACTTCCACTATCTAGGGAACAAGTCATTTAGCTCGTCTCAGGTATTTACTACGCATTGTTTGCATGGAGATTTAAATTAAATTAAATTATACTCTCTCCGGTTCCCCCTAGTGGTATTAAAAGTTTCAGCTTTAAGTTTGTTTCAAAAAAGGAATCCTATGGCCTATTCCAGCTATTGTGAAAAAATTAGATAGGTTATGCTGCTTAAAAATAGGTGGCTTTGTTAAAAAAATCTAACCTGCGTTTTTTGGGGGGGAAGAAGGTAAGGGATTCTGTTGTTGCCTCTGACTCCCCTGTGCTGGGAATGTCTGCCTGGGTACACATTCAATCCTAGCCCGCTCGTAATTTGTGATCCCACTTGTCTGGCAGCACGAGTGTTTCTCTCAAACTTTCTATTAAAAAAGTTGTACACAGTAGCAGCCACGTTCTTGGCTTATTTCCTGTGTTACACCGGTCTTGGTTTTATCATCGGGAAACACTCGTGGCACTTGCAGGGGTTAGGTTTTTTAAATTTCGGGGATCATTGGTACACATAGGCTTGTGTTTTCTTGCCCGTGCCCTGTGCTGGGCCTTGTCAAATTACGTTAGGGCTCATGAATGTGTTAAGGTTTTTTTTAAGAAAACAATATTGTTTTTTTTAAAAATGAGGGAGAAATATTTTTTTTGGGGGGGTTTTAGGGGGGGGAAAAAATTAGGCATACTTAGGGTTCTTGTTTTAGGGTTAGGGTAAGTTTTTTAGGGGTTAGCGGTTAGTAATTAGGAGTTATTTTCGGTGCTATTGAAATTGTGGTTACTTGGGGTGTTATTGTAAGGTGGGGTTCGGTTAGTTGGGGTGTGGTAGGGGGATGGGTGGGGGTGGGGTGTGTGTAGAGGGGGTGGGTTTCTACCCATTCTGATAATATGTTGTCTAGCCCTATCTGCTGTTGAGATTCTAAATTTATGTTTAAGGGCCTTCCTTGCCCAGGAGGTTGCCACTGTGAGGGCTTCCTCCACTCGATCAATCTGTCCTATTGATATAATCTCATTGTTTAATTGAATTACACTATCTTCATAATGTTTGATTAGGGTATTGCGGGTCTCTTTTGCCCACCTCTCTGCATTCCTGTTTAATTTGCAGAGGGTCTCTTTTGAAGGCATAGCCGGTTTAATAAATTCTGTTAATTTCTCTACTTGGTTCCGAATTCCCTTCGGGGGGGTGTCTTTATTCTTTAGAATAATTAAATGATGGTATGTCTGCATCAATCTAAAAAAGGCCCTCACTGTCCTTGTGAATGTGTCCTGGTGTGTGTTATTTTGAGACCCACCCAAGTCACTCAGATACGTTCGGTTACATTTCTGTAACTTGCATTAAGTCCGTATCATGTTGTGAGAAATGAGTGGGGTGTGGAAAGATGTATAAAGGAGAGAGAGGTAAGCTTACTCCGGGGGGTTCGGGTCTTTGCTAGGAACCTTGATTGGGTTATCCGAGGATCCCGGTTCCGCGGCCTACTCTCGTGGCTTTCGACTTTCCCCTGCCCGGGTAGCTGGAAAAGAGGCTAAACAAAAGGGGTGGGTTTAAGGGGAAAAAAAGCTAAACAAAGGGGGTGGGTTTAAGGGGAAAAAAAGTAAAGAGTGAAAAAAAAGTAATTATTAGGGAGGAAAAAGAATTATTAATTGATGACAGAGTGGAAAAAAAAGGAAAAGGAAAACCAGAAATCCACTACACAAAATATACCGAGGGTCGAGGTCTAACGATCCCAACTCGGCAATACCGGCTCTCTGCGGTTTAAAACGCCCACCTCAGCCACACCGGCTCTCTGTGGTTTAAAGCGTTTTCTGTGCTGGAAACTGGAAAGGAGGAGAAATAATTATTGAATAAAAGAATTCTTAATCAATAACCATTAAAGAAATTAAAACTGGAAAAGAGGAGAAATAATTATTAAATAAGAAAAAAAATTCTTAATCAATAACTATTAAGGAAGTTAAAACTGGAAAGGAGGAAAAGTAATTATTAAAAAGAATTATTAACTAATAAGAGTGGAAAAAAAAGGGGGGAAAAAGAGAACAGAAAATCCACTACACAAAATATACCGAGGGTCGAGGTCTAACGATCCCAACTCGGTAACACCGGCTCTCTGCGGTTTAAAACGCCCACCTCAGCCACACCGGCTCTCTGTGGTTTAAAGCGCTTTCTGTGCTGGAAACTGGAAAGGAGGAGAAATAATTATTAAAAAAGAAAAATAATTCTTAATTGATAACTATTAAAGAAGGAAAAGAATTATTAATTGAAAACTCCCCCGACGTTTCGCCAATACCTGTGGCTTTTTCAAGGAGGTTTTTCAGCAATGATTCTTAATTTACTAAACATTTATACCTGGGTGAGAGAGGTGACAGAGAGAGAGAGAAGACAAAGTGTTTTCAGAGTGAGAGCACAGGGTGTGCTTAGGTGTTAAAGTGTTAATGGCTACCCTCCATGTATTTCTGTTCCTGCGTTCCTTTAATGGCTATCCTGTGAAACCCTTGGTTCTTTTGTCAGCAGAAATGCCCTGTCTGTTTAAACCGGTGTTATTTCTGTTTAAAACCGGTGTTACTTCCACTATCTAGGGAACAAGTCATTTAGCTCGTCTCAGGTATTTACTACGCATTGTTTGCATGGAGATTTAAATTAAATTAAATTATACTCTCTCCGGTTCCCCCTAGTGGTATTAAAAGTTTCAGCTTTAAGTTTGTTTCAAAAAAGGAATCCTATGGCCTATTCCAGCTATTGTGAAAAAATTAGATAGGTTATGCTGCTTAAAAATAGGTGGCTTTGTTAAAAAAATCTAACCTGCGTTTTTTGGGGGGGAAGAAGGTAAGGGATTCTGTTGTTGCCTCTGACTCCCCTGTGCTGGGAATGTCTGCCTGGGTACACATTCAATCCTAGCCCGCTCGTAATTTGTGATCCCACTTGTCTGGCAGCACGAGTGTTTCTCTCAAACTTTCTATTAAAAAAGTTGTACACAGTAGCAGCCACGTTCTTGGCTTATTTCCTGTGTTACACCGGTCTTGGTTTTATCATCGGGAAACACTCGTGGCACTTGCAGGGGTTAGGTTTTTTAAATTTCGGGGATCATTGGTACACATAAGCTTGTGTTTTCTTGCCCGTGCCCTGTGCTGGGCCTTGTCAAATTACGTTAGGGCTCATGAATGTGTTAAGGTTTTTTTTAAGAAAACAATATTGTTTTTTTTAAAAATGAGGGAGAAATATTTTTTTGGGGTGGGTTTTAGGGGGGGGAAAAAATTAGGCATACTTAGGGTTCTTGTTTTAGGGTTAGGGTAAGTTTTTTAGGGGTTAGCGGTTAGTAATTAGGAGTTATTTTCGGTGCTATTGAAATTGTGGTTACTTGGGGTGTTATTGTAAGGTGGGGTTCGGTTAGTTGGGGTGTGGTAGGGGGATGGGTGGGGGTGGGGTGTGTGTAGAGGGGGTGGGTTTCTACCCATTCTGATAATATGTTGTCTAGCCCTATCTGCTGTTGAGATTCTAAATTTATGTTTAAGGGCCTTCCTTGCCCAGGAGGTTGCCACTGTGAGGGCTTCCTCCACTCGATCAATCTGTCCTATTGATATAATCTCATTGTTTAATTGAATTACACTATCTTCATAATGTTTGATTAGGGTATTGCGGGTCTCTTTTGCCCACCTCTCTGCATTCCTGTTTAATTTGCAGAGGGTCTCTTTTGAAGGCATAGCCGGTTTAATAAATTCTGTTAATTTCTCTACTTGGTTCCGAATTCCCTTCGGGGGGGTGTCTTTATTCTTTAGAATAATTAAATGATGGTATGTCTGCATCAATCTAAAAAAGGCCCTCACTGTCCTTGTGAATGTGTCCTGGTGTGTGTTATTTTGAGACCCACCCAAGTCACTCAGATACGTTCGGTTACATTTCTGTAACTTGCATTAAGTCCGTATCATGTTGTGAGAAATGAGTGGGGTGTGGAAAGATGTATAAAGGAGAGAGAGGTAAGCTTACTCCGGGGGGTTCGGGTCTTTGCTAGGAACCTTGATTGGGTTATCCGAGGATCCCGGTTCCGCGGCCTACTCTCGTGGCTTTCGACTTTCCCCTGCCCGGGTAGCTGGAAAAGAGGCTAAACAAAAGGGGTGGGTTTAAGGGGAAAAAAAGCTAAACAAAGGGGGTGGGTTTAAGGGGAAAAAAAGTAAAGAGTGAAAAAAAAGTAATTATTAGGGAGGAAAAAGAATTATTAATTGATGACAGAGTGGAAAAAAAAGGAAAAGGAAAACCAGAAATCCACTACACAAAATATACCGAGGGTCGAGGTCTAACGATCCCAACTCGGCAATACCGGCTCTCTGCGGTTTAAAACGCCCACCTCAGCCACACCGGCTCTCTGTGGTTTAAAGCGTTTTCTGTGCTGGAAACTGGAAAGGAGGAGAAATAATTATTGAATAAAATAATTCTTAATCAATAACCATTAAAGAAATTAAAACTGGAAAAGAGGAGAAATAATTATTAAATAAGAAAAAAATTCTTAATTAATAACTATTAAGGAAGTTAAAACTGGAAAGGAGGAAAAGTAATTATTAAAAAGAATTATTAACTAATAAGAGTGGAAAAAAAAGGGGGGAAAAAGAGAACAGAAAATCCACTACACAAAATATACCGAGGGTCGAGGTCTAACGATCCCAACTCGGTAACACCGGCTCTCTGCGGTTTAAAACGCCCACCTCAGCCACACCGGCTCTCTGTGGTTTAAAGCGCTTTCTGTGCTGGAAACTGGAAAGGAGGAGAAATAATTATTAAAAAAGAAAAATAATTCTTAATTGATAACTATTAAAGAAGGAAAAGAATTATTAATTGAAAACTCCCCCGACGTTTCGCCAATACCTGTGGCTTTTTCCAGGAGGTTTTTCAGCAATGATTCTTAATTTACTAAACATTTATACCTGGGTGAGAGAGGTGACAGAGAGAGAGCGAAGACAAAGTGTTTTCAGAGTGAGAGCACAGGGTGTGCTTAGGTGTTAAAGTGTTAATGGCTACCCTCCATGTATTTCTGTTCCTGCGTTCCTTTAATGGCTATCCTGTGAAACCCTTGGTTCTTTTGTCAGCAGAAATGCCCTGTCTGTTTAAACCGGTGTTATTTCTGTTTAAAACCGGTGTTACTTCCACTATCTAGGGAACAAGTCATTTAGCTCGTCTCAGGTATTTACTACGCATTGTTTGCATGGAGATTTAAATTAAATTAAATTATACTCTCTCCGGTTCCCCCTAGTGGTATTAAAAGTTTCAGCTTTAAGTTTGTTTCAAAAAAGGAATCCTATGGCCTATTCCAGCTATTGTGAAAAAATTAGATAGGTTATGCTGCTTAAAAATAGGTGGCTTTGTTAAAAAAATCTAACCTGCGTTTTTTGGGGGGGAAGAAGGTAAGGGATTCTGTTGTTGCCTCTGACTCCCCTGTGCTGGGAATGTCTGCCTGGGTACACATTCAATCCTAGCCCGCTCGTAATTTGTGATCCCACTTGTCTGGCAGCACGAGTGTTTCTCTCAAACTTTCTATTAAAAAAGTTGTACACAGTAGCAGCCACGTTCTTGGCTTATTTCCTGTGTTACACCGGTCTTGGTTTTATCATCGGGAAACACTCGTGGCACTTGCAGGGGTTAGGTTTTTTAAATTTCGGGGATCATTGGTACACATAGGCTTGTGTTTTCTTGCCCGTGCCCTGTGCTGGGCCTTGTCAAATTACGTTAGGGCTCATGAATGTGTTAAGGTTTTTTTTAAGAAAACAATATTGTTTTTTTTAAAAATGAGGGAGAAATATTTTTTTGGGGGGGGTTTTAGGGGGGGGAAAAAATTAGGCATACTTAGGGTTCTTGTTTTAGGGTTAGGGTAAGTTTTTTAGGGGTTAGCGGTTAGTAATTAGGAGTTATTTTCGGTGCTATTGAAATTGTGGTTACTTGGGGTGTTATTGTAAGGTGGGGTTCGGTTAGTTGGGGTGTGGTAGGGGGATGGGTGGGGGTGGGGTGTGTGTAGAGGGGGTGGGTTTCTACCCATTCTGATAATATGTTGTCTAGCCCTATCTGCTGTTGAGATTCTATATTTATGTTTAAGGGCCTTCCTTGCCCAGGAGGTTGCCACTGTGAGGGCTTCCTCCACTCGATCAATCTGTCCTATTGATATAATCTCATTGTTTAATTGAATTACACTATCTTCATAATGTTTGATTAGGGTATTGCGGGTCTCTTTTGCCCACCTCTCTGCATTCCTGTTTAATTTGCAGAGGGTCTCTTTTGAAGGCATAGCCGGTTTAATAAATTCTGTTAATTTCTCTACTTGGTTCCGAATTCCCTTCGGGGGGGTGTCTTTATTCTTTAGAATAATTAAATGATGGTATGTCTGCATCAATCTAAAAAAGGCCCTCACTGTCCTTGTGAATGTGTCCTGGTGTGTGTTATTTTGAGACCCACCCAAGTCACGTTCGGTTACATTTCTGTAACTTGCATTAAGTCCGTATCATGTTGTGAGAAATGAGTGGGGTGTGGAAAGATGTATAAAGGAGAGAGAGGTAAGCTTACTCCGGGGGGTTCGGGTCTTTGCTAGGAACCTTGATTGGGTTATCCGAGGATCCCGGTTCCGCGGCCTACTCTCGTGGCTTTCGACTTTCCCCTGCCCGGGTAGCTGGAAAAGAGGCTAAACAAAAGGGGTGGGTTTAAGGGGAAAAAAAGCTAAACAAAGGGGGTGGGTTTAAGGGGAAAAAAAGTAAAGAGTGAAAAAAAAGTAATTATTAGGGAGGAAAAAGAATTATTAATTGATGACAGAGTGGAAAAAAAAGGAAAAGGAAAACCAGAAATCCACTACACAAAATATACCGAGGGTCGAGGTCTAACGATCCCAACTCGGCAATACCGGCTCTCTGCGGTTTAAAACGCCCACCTCAGCCACACCGGCTCTCTGTGGTTTAAAGCGTTTTCTGTGCTGGAAACTGGAAAGGAGGAGAAATAATTATTGAATAAAAGAATTCTTAATCAATAACCATTAAAGAAATTAAAACTGGAAAAGAGGAGAAATAATTATTAAATAAGAAAAAAAATTCTTAATTAATAACTATTAAGGAAGTTAAAACTGGAAAGGAGGAAAAAGTAATTATTAAAAAGAATTATTAACTAATAAGAGTGGAAAAAAAAGGGGGGAAAAAGAGAACAGAAAATCCACTACACAAAATATACCGAGGGTCGAGGTCTAACGATCCCAACTCGGTAACACCGGCTCTCTGCGGTTTAAAACGCCCACCTCAGCCACACCGGCTCTCTGTGGTTTAAAGCGCTTTCTGTGCTGGAAACTGGAAAGGAGGAGAAATAATTATTAAAAAGGAAAAAGAATTCTTAATTGATAACTATTAAAGAAGGAAAAGAATTATTAATTGAAAACTCCCCCGACGTTTCGCCAATACCTGTGGCTTTTTCAAGGAGGTTTTTCAGAAATGATTCTTAATTTACTAAACATTTATACCTGGGTGAGAGAGGTGACAGAGAGAGAGAGAAGACAAAGTGTTTTCAGAGTGAGAGCACAGGGTGTGCTTAGGTGTTAAAGTGTTAATGGCTACCCTCCATGTATTTCTGTTCCTGCGTTCCTTTAATGGCTATCCTGTGAAATCCAAGTGTGTTAACCCCTTGGTTCTTTTGTCAGCAGAAATGCCCTGTCTGTTTAAACCGGTGTTATTTCTGTTTAAAACCGGTGTTACTTCCACTATCTAGGGAACAAGTCATTTAGCTCGTCTAAGGTATTTACTACGCATTGTTTGCATGGAGATTTAAATTAAATTAAATTATACTCTCTCCGGTTCCCCCTAGTGGTATTAAAAGTTTCAGCTTTAAGTTTGTTTCAAAAAAGGAATCCTATGGCCTATTCCAGCTATTGTGAAAAAATTAGATAGGTTATGCTGCTTAAAAATAGGTGGCTTTGTTAAAAAAATCTAACCTGCGTTTTTTTTGGGGGAAAGAAGGTAAGGGATTCTGTTGTTGCCTCTGACTCCCCTGTGCTGGGAATGTCTGCCTGGGTACACATTCAATCCTAGCCCGCTCGTAATTTGTGATCCCACTTGTCTGGCAGCACGAGTGTTTCTCTCAAACTTTCTATTAAAAAAGTTGTACACAGTAGCAGCCACGTTCTTGGCTTATTTCTTGTGTTACACCGGTCTTGGTTTTATCATCGGGAAACACTCGTGGCACTTGCAGGGGTTAGGTTTTTTAAATTTCGGGGATCATTGGTACACATAGGCTTGTGTTTTCTTGCCCGTGCCCTGTGCTGGGCCTTGTCAAATTACGTTAGGGCTCATGAATGTGTTAAGGTTTTTTTTAAGAAAACAATATTGTTTTTTTTAAAAATGAGGGAGAAATATTTTTTTGGGGGGGGTTTTAGGGGGGGGAAAAAATTAGGCATACTTAGGGTTCTTGTTTTAGGGTTAGGGTAAGTTTTTTAGGGGTTAGCGGTTAGTAATTAGGAGTTATTTTCGGTGCTATTGAAATTGTGGTTACTTGGGGTGTTATTGTAAGGTGGGGTTCGGTTAGTTGGGGTGTGGTAGGGGGATGGGTGGGGGTGGGGTGTGTGTAGAGGGGGTGGGTTTCTACCCATTCTGATAATATGTTGTCTAGCCCTATCTGCTGTTGAGATTCTAAATTTATGTTTAAGGGCCTTCCTTGCCCAGGAGGTTGCCACTGTGAGGGCTTCCTCCACTCGATCAATCTGTCCTATTGATATAATCTCATTGTTTAATTGAATTACACTATCTTCATAATGTTTGATTAGGGTATTGCGGGTCTCTTTTGCCCACCTCTCTGCATTCCTGTTTAATTTGCAGAGGGTCTCTTTTGAAGGCATAGCCGGTTTAATAAATTCTGTTAATTTCTCTACTTGGTTCCGAATTCCCTTCGGGGGGGTGTCTTTATTCTTTAGAATAATTAAATGATGGTATGTCTGCATCAATCTAAAAAAGGCCCTCACTGTCCTTGTGAATGTGTCCTGGTGTGTGTTATTTTGAGACCCACCCAAGTCACTCAGATACGTTCGGTTACATTTCTGTAACTTGCATTAAGTCCGTATCATGTTGTGAGAAATGAGTGGGGTGTGGAAAGATGTATAAAGGAGAGAGAGGTAAGCTTACTCCGGGGGGTTCGGGTCTTTGCTAGGAACCTTGATTGGGTTATCCGAGGATCCCGGTTCCGCGGCCTACTCTCGTGGCTTTCGACTTTCCCCTGCCCGGGTAGCTGGAAAAGAGGCTAAACAAAAGGGGTGGGTTTAAGGGGAAAAAAAGTAAAGAGTGAAAAAAAAGTAATTATTAGGGAGGAAAAAGAATTATTAATTGATGACAGAGTGGAAAAAAAAGGAAAAGGAAAACCAGAAATCCACTACACAAAATATACCGAGGGTCGAGGTCTAACGATCCCAACTCGGCAATACCGGCTCTCTGCGGTTTAAAACGCCCACCTCAGCCACACCGGCTCTCTGTGGTTTAAAGCGTTTTCTGTGCTGGAAACTGGAAAGGAGGAGAAATAATTATTGAATAAAAAAATTCTTAATCAATAACCATTAAAGAAATTAAAACTGGAAAAGAGGAGAAATAATTATTAAATAAGAAAAAAATTCTTAATTAATAACTATTAAGGAAGTTAAAACTGGAAAGGAGGAAAAGTAATTATTAAAAAGAATTATTAACTAATAAGAGTGGAAAAAAAAGGGGGGAAAAAGAGAACAGAAAATCCACTACACAAAATATACCGAGGGTCGAGGTCTAACGATCCCAACTCGGTAACACCGGCTCTCTGCGGTTTAAAACGCCCACCTCAGCCACACCGGCTCTCTGTGGTTTAAAGCGCTTTCTGTGCTGGAAACTGGAAAGGAGGAGAAATAATTATTAAAAAAGAAAAATAATTCTTAATTGATAACTATTAAAGAAGGAAAAGAATTATTAATTGAAAACTCCCCCGACGTTTCGCCAATACCTGTGGCTTTTTCCAGGAGGTTTTTCAGCAATGATTCTTAATTTACTAAACATTTATACCTGGGTGAGAGAGGTGACAGAGAGAGAGCGAAGACAAAGTGTTTTCAGAGTGAGAGCACAGGGTGTGCTTAGGTGTTAAAGTGTTAATGGCTACCCTCCATGTATTTCTGTTCCTGCGTTCCTTTAATGGCTATCCTGTGAAACCCTTGGTTCTTTTGTCAGCAGAAATGCCCTGTCTGTTTAAACCGGTGTTATTTCTGTTTAAAACCGGTGTTACTTCCACTATCTAGGGAACAAGTCATTTAGCTCGTCTCAGGTATTTACTACGCATTGTTTGCATGGAGATTTAAATTAAATTAAATTATACTCTCTCCGGTTCCCCCTAGTGGTATTAAAAGTTTCAGCTTTAAGTTTGTTTCAAAAAAGGAATCCTATGGCCTATTCCAGCTATTGTGAAAAAATTAGATAGGTTATGCTGCTTAAAAATAGGTGGCTTTGTTAAAAAAATCTAACCTGCGTTTTTTGGGGGGGAAGAAGGTAAGGGATTCTGTTGTTGCCTCTGACTCCCCTGTGCTGGGAATGTCTGCCTGGGTACACATTCAATCCTAGCCCGCTCGTAATTTGTGATCCCACTTGTCTGGCAGCACGAGTGTTTCTCTCAAACTTTCTATTAAAAAAGTTGTACACAGTAGCAGCCACGTTCTTGGCTTATTTCCTGTGTTACACCGGTCTTGGTTTTATCATCGGGAAACACTCGTGGCACTTGCAGGGGTTAGGTTTTTTAAATTTCGGGGATCATTGGTACACATAGGCTTGTGTTTTCTTGCCCGTGCCCTGTGCTGGGCCTTGTCAAATTACGTTAGGGCTCATGAATGTGTTAAGGTTTTTTTTAAGAAAACAATATTGTTTTTTTTAAAAATGAGGGAGAAATATTTTTTTGGGGGGGGTTTTAGGGGGGGGAAAAAATTAGGCATACTTAGGGTTCTTGTTTTAGGGTTAGGGTAAGTTTTTTAGGGGTTAGCGGTTAGTAATTAGGAGTTATTTTCGGTGCTATTGAAATTGTGGTTACTTGGGGTGTTATTGTAAGGTGGGGTTCGGTTAGTTGGGGTGTGGTAGGGGGATGGGTGGGGGTGGGGTGTGTGTAGAGGGGGTGGGTTTCTACCCATTCTGATAATATGTTGTCTAGCCCTATCTGCTGTTGAGATTCTAAATTTATGTTTAAGGGCCTTCCTTGCCCAGGAGGTTGCCACTGTGAGGGCTTCCTCCACTCGATCAATCTGTCCTATTGATATAATCTCATTGTTTAATTGAATTACACTATCTTCATAATGTTTGATTAGGGTATTGCGGGTCTCTTTTGCCCACCTCTCTGCATTCCTGTTTAATTTGCAGAGGGTCTCTTTTGAAGGCATAGCCGGTTTAATAAATTCTGTTAATTTCTCTACTTGGTTCCGAATTCCCTTCGGGGGGGTGTCTTTATTCTTTAGAATAATTAAATGATGGTATGTCTGCATCAATCTAAAAAAGGCCCTCACTGTCCTTGTGAATGTGTCCTGGTGTGTGTTATTTTGAGACCCACCCAAGTCACTCAGATACGTTCGGTTACATTTCTGTAACTTGCATTAAGTCCGTATCATGTTGTGAGAAATGAGTGGGGTGTGGAAAGATGTATAAAGGAGAGAGAGGTAAGCTTACTCCGGGGTGTTCGGGTCTTTGCTAGGAACCTTGATTGGGTTATCCGAGGATCCCGGTTCCGCGGCCTACTCTCGTGGCTTTCGACTTTCCCCTGCCCGGGTAGCTGGAAAAGAGGCTAAACAAAAGGGGTGGGTTTAAGGGGAAAAAAAGCTAAACAAAGGGGGTGGGTTTACGGGGAAAAAAAGTAAAGAGTGAAAAAAAAGTAATTATTAGGGAGGAAAAAGAATTATTAATTGATGACAGAGTGGAAAAAAAAGGAAAAGGAAAACCAGAAATCCACTACACAAAATATACCGAGGGTCGAGGTCTAACGATCCCAACTCGGCAATACCGGCTCTCTGCGGTTTAAAACGCCCACCTCAGCCACACCGGCTCTCTGTGGTTTAAAGCGTTTTCTGTGCTGGAAACTGGAAAGGAGGAGAAATACTTATTGAATAAAAGAATTCTTAATCAATAACCATTAAAGAAATTAAAACTGGAAAAGAGGAGAAATAATTATTAAATAAGAAAAAAATTCTTAATTAATAACTATTAAGGAAGTTAAAACTGGAAAGGAGGAAAAGTAATTATTAAAAAGAATTATTAACTAATAAGAGTGGAAAAAAAAGGGGGGAAAAAGAGAACAGAAAATCCACTACACAAAATATACCGAGGATCGAGGTCTAACGATCCCAACTCGGTAACACCGGCTCTCTGCGGTTTAAAACGCCCACCTCAGCCACACCAGCTCTCTGTGGTTTAAAGCGCTTTCTGTGCTGGAAACTGGAAAGGAGGAGAAATAATTATTAAAAAAGAAAAATAATTCTTAATTGATAACTATTAAAGAAGGAAAATAATTATTAATTGAAAACTCCCCCGACGTTTCGCCAATACCTGTGGCTTTTTCAAGGAGGTTTTTCAGAAATGATTCTTAATTTACTAAACATTTATACCTGGGTGAGAGAGGTGACAGAGAGAGAGAGAAGACAAAGTGTTTTCAGAGTGAGAGCACAGGGTGTGCTTAGGTGTTAAAGTGTTAATGGCTACCCTCCATGTATTTCTGTTCCTGCGTTCCTTTAATGGCTATCCTGTGAAACCCTTGGTTCTTTTGTCAGCAGAAATGCCCTGTCTGTTTAAACCGGTGTTATTTCTGTTTAAAACCGGTGTTACTTCCACTATCTAGGGAACAAGTCATTTAGCTCGTCTCAGGTATTTACTACGCATTGTTTGCATGGAGATTTAAATTAAATTAAATTATACTCTCTCCGGTTCCCCCTAGTGGTATTAAAAGTTTCAGCTTTAAGTTTGTTTCAAAAAAGGAATCCTATGGCCTATTCCAGCTATTGTGAAAAAATTAGATAGGTTATGCTGCTTAAAAATAGGTGGCTTTGTTAAAAAAATCTAACCTGCGTTTTTTGGGGGGGAAGAAGGTAAGGGATTCTGTTGTTGCCTCTGACTCCCCTGTGCTGGGAATGTCTGCCTGGGTACACATTCAATCCTAGCCCGCTCGTAATTTGTGATCCCACTTGTCTGGCAGCACGAGTGTTTCTCTCAAACTTTCTATTAAAAAAGTTGTACACAGTAGCAGCCACGTTCTTGGCTTATTTCCTGTGTTACACCGGTCTTGGTTTTATCATCGGGAAACACTCGTGGCACTTGCAGGGGTTAGGTTTTTTAAATTTCGGGGATCATTGGTACACATAGGCTTGTGTTTTCTTGCCCGTGCCCTGTGCTGGGCCTTGTCAAATTACGTTAGGGCTCATGAATGTGTTAAGGTTTTTTTTAAGAAAACAATATTGTTTTTTTTAAAAATGAGGGAGAAATATTTTTTTTGGGGGGGTTTTAGGGGGGGGAAAAAATTAGGCATACTTAGGGTTCTTGTTTTAGGGTTAGGGTAAGTTTTTTAGGGGTTAGCGGTTAGTAATTAGGAGTTATTTTCGGTGCTATTGAAATTGTGGTTACTTGGGGTGTTATTGTAAGGTGGGGTTCGGTTAGTTGGGGTGTGGTAGGGGGATGGGTGGGGGTGGGGTGTGTGTAGAGGGGGTGGGTTTCTACCCATTCTGATAATATGTTGTCTAGCCCTATCTGCTGTTGAGATTCTAAATTTATGTTTAAGGGCCTTCCTTGCCCAGGAGGTTGCCACTGTGAGGGCTTCCTCCACTCGATCAATCTGTCCTATTGATATAATCTCATTGTTTAATTGAATTACACTATCTTCATAATGTTTGATTAGGGTATTGCGGGTCTCTTTTGCCCACCTCTCTGCATTCCTGTTTAATTTGCAGAGGGTCTCTTTTGAAGGCATAGCCGGTTTAATAAATTCTGTTAATTTCTCTACTTGGTTCCGAATTCCCTTCGGGGGGGTGTCTTTATTCTTTAGAATAATTAAATGATGGTATGTCTGCATCAATCTAAAAAAGGCCCTCACTGTCCTTGTGAATGTGTCCTGGTGTGTGTTATTTTGAGACCCACCCAAGTCACTCAGATACGTTCGGTTACATTTCTGTAACTTGCATTAAGTCCGTATCATGTTGTGAGAAATGAGTGGGGTGTGGAAAGATGTATAAAGGAGAGAGAGGTAAGCTTACTCCGGGGGGTTCGGGTCTTTGCTAGGAACCTTGATTGGGTTATCCGAGGATCCCGGTTCCGCGGCCTACTCTCGTGGCTTTCGACTTTCCCCTGCCCGGGTAGCTGGAAAAGAGGCTAAACAAAAGGGGTGGGTTTAAGGGGAAAAAAAGCTAAACAAAGGGGGTGGGTTTAAGGGGAAAAAAAGTAAAGAGTGAAAAAAAAGTAATTATTAGGGAGGAAAAAGAATTATTAATTGATGACAGAGTGGAAAAAAAAGGAAAAGGAAAACCAGAAATCCACTACACAAAATATACCGAGGGTCGAGGTCTAACGATCCCAACTCGGCAATACCGGCTCTCTGCGGTTTAAAACGCCCACCTCAGCCACACCGGCTCTCTGTGGTTTAAAGCGTTTTCTGTGCTGGAAACTGGAAAGGAGGAGAAATAATTATTGAATAAAAGAATTCTTAATCAATAACCATTAAAGAAATTAAAACTGGAAAAGAGGAGAAATAATTATTAAATAAGAAAAAAAATTCTTAATCAATAACTATTAAGGAAGTTAAAACTGGAAAGGAGGAAAAGTAATTATTAAAAAGAATTATTAACTAATAAGAGTGGAAAAAAAAGGGGGGAAAAAGAGAACAGAAAATCCACTACACAAAATATACCGAGGGTCGAGGTCTAACGATCCCAACTCGGTAACACCGGCTCTCTGCGGTTTAAAACGCCCACCTCAGCCACACCGGCTCTCTGTGGTTTAAAGCGCTTTCTGTGCTGGAAACTGGAAAGGAGGAGAAATAATTATTAAAAAAGAAAAATAATTCTTAATTGATAACTATTAAAGAAGGAAAATAATTATTAATTGAAAACTCCCCCGACGTTTCGCCAATACCTGTGGCTTTTTCAAGGAGGTTTTTCAGCAATGATTCTTAATTTACTAAACATTTATACCTGGGTGAGAGAGGTGACAGAGAGAGAGAGAAGACAAAGTGTTTTCAGAGTGAGAGCACAGGGTGTGCTTAGGTGTTAAAGTGTTAATGGCTACCCTCCATGTATTTCTGTTCCTGCGTTCCTTTAATGGCTATCCTGTGAAACCCTTGGTTCTTTTGTCAGCAGAAATGCCCTGTCTGTTTAAACCGGTGTTATTTCTGTTTAAAACCGGTGTTACTTCCACTATCTAGGGAACAAGTCATTTAGCTCGTCTCAGGTATTTACTACGCATTGTTTGCATGGAGATTTAAATTAAATTAAATTATACTCTCTCCGGTTCCCCCTAGTGGTATTAAAAGTTTCAGCTTTAAGTTTGTTTCAAAAAAGGAATCCTATGGCCTATTCCAGCTATTGTGAAAAAATTAGATAGGTTATGCTGCTTAAAAATAGGTGGCTTTGTTAAAAAAATCTAACCTGCGTTTTTTGGGGGGGAAGAAGGTAAGGGATTCTGTTGTTGCCTCTGACTCCCCTGTGCTGGGAATGTCTGCCTGGGTACACATTCAATCCTAGCCCGCTCGTAATTTGTGATCCCACTTGTCTGGCAGCACGAGTGTTTCTCTCAAACTTTCTATTAAAAAAGTTGTACACAGTAGCAGCCACGTTCTTGGCTTATTTCCTGTGTTACACCGGTCTTGGTTTTATCATCGGGAAACACTCGTGGCACTTGCAGGGGTTAGGTTTTTTAAATTTCGGGGATCATTGGTACACATAAGCTTGTGTTTTCTTGCCCGTGCCCTGTGCTGGGCCTTGTCAAATTACGTTAGGGCTCATGAATGTGTTAAGGTTTTTTTTAAGAAAACAATATTGTTTTTTTTAAAAATGAGGGAGAAATATTTTTTTGGGGGGGGTTTTAGGGGGGGGAAAAAATTAGGCATACTTAGGGTTCTTGTTTTAGGGTTAGGGTAAGTTTTTTAGGGGTTAGCGGTTAGTAATTAGGAGTTATTTTCGGTGCTATTGAAATTGTGGTTACTTGGGGTGTTATTGTAAGGTGGGGTTCGGTTAGTTGGGGTGTGGTAGGGGGATGGGTGGGGGTGGGGTGTGTGTAGAGGGGGTGGGTTTCTACCCATTCTGATAATATGTTGTCTAGCCCTATCTGCTGTTGAGATTCTAAATTTATGTTTAAGGGCCTTCCTTGCCCAGGAGGTTGCCACTGTGAGGGCTTCCTCCACTCGATCAATCTGTCCTATTGATATAATCTCATTGTTTAATTGAATTACACTATCTTCATAATGTTTGATTAGGGTATTGCGGGTCTCTTTTGCCCACCTCTCTGCATTCCTGTTTAATTTGCAGAGGGTCTCTTTTGAAGGCATAGCCGGTTTAATAAATTCTGTTAATTTCTCTACTTGGTTCCGAATTCCCTTCGGGGGGGTGTCTTTATTCTTTAGAATAATTAAATGATGGTATGTCTGCATCAATCTAAAAAAGGCCCTCACTGTCCTTGTGAATGTGTCCTGGTGTGTGTTATTTTGAGACCCACCCAAGTCACTCAGATACGTTCGGTTACATTTCTGTAACTTGCATTAAGTCCGTATCATGTTGTGAGAAATGAGTGGGGTGTGGAAAGATGTATAAAGGAGAGAGAGGTAAGCTTACTCCGGGGGGTTCGGGTCTTTGCTAGGAACCTTGATTGGGTTATCCGAGGATCCCGGTTCCGCGGCCTACTCTCGTGGCTTTCGACTTTCCCCTGCCCGGGTAGCTGGAAAAGAGGCTAAACAAAAGGGGTGGGTTTAAGGGGAAAAAAAGCTAAACAAAGGGGGTGGGTTTAAGGGGAAAAAAAGTAAAGAGTGAAAAAAAAGTAATTATTAGGGAGGAAAAAGAATTATTAATTGATGACAGAGTGGAAAAAAAAGGAAAAGGAAAACCAGAAATCCACTACACAAAATATACCGAGGGTCGAGGTCTAACGATCCCAACTCGGCAATACCGGCTCTCTGCGGTTTAAAACGCCCACCTCAGCCACACCGGCTCTCTGTGGTTTAAAGCGTTTTCTGTGCTGGAAACTGGAAAGGAGGAGAAATAATTATTGAATAAAAGAATTCTTAATCAATAACCATTAAAGAAATTAAAACTGGAAAAGAGGAGAAATAATTATTAAATAAGAAAAAAATTCTTAATTAATAACTATTAAGGAAGTTAAAACTGGAAAGGAGGAAAAGTAATTATTAAAAAGAATTATTAACTAATAAGAGTGGAAAAAAAAGGGGGGAAAAAGAGAACAGAAAATCCACTACACAAAATATACCGAGGGTCGAGGTCTAACGATCCCAACTCGGTAACACCGGCTCTCTGTGGTTTAAAGCGCTTTCTGTGCTGGAAACTGGAAAGGAGGAGAAATAATTATTAAAAAAGAAAAATAATTCTTAATTGATAACTATTAAAGAAGGAAAAGAATTATTAATTGAAAACTCCCCCGACGTTTCGCCAATACCTGTGGCTTTTTCCAGGAGGTTTTTCAGCAATGATTCTTAATTTACTAAACATTTATACCTGGGTGAGAGAGGTGACAGAGAGAGAGCGAAGACAAAGTGTTTTCAGAGTGAGAGCACAGGGTGTGCTTAGGTGTTAAAGTGTTAATGGCTACCCTCCATGTATTTCTGTTCCTGCGTTCCTTTAATGGCTATCCTGTGAAACCCTTGGTTCTTTTGTCAGCAGAAATGCCCTGTCTGTTTAAACCGGTGTTATTTCTGTTTAAAACCGGTGTTACTTCCACTATCTAGGGAACAAGTCATTTAGCTCGTCTCAGGTATTTACTACGCATTGTTTGCATGGAGATTTAAATTAAATTAAATTATACTCTCTCCGGTTCCCCCTAGTGGTATTAAAAGTTTCAGCTTTAAGTTTGTTTCAAAAAAGGAATCCTATGGCCTATTCCAGCTATTGTGAAAAAATTAGATAGGTTATGCTGCTTAAAAATAGGTGGCTTTGTTAAAAAAATCTAACCTGCGTTTTTTGGGGGGGAAGAAGGTAAGGGATTCTGTTGTTGCCTCTGACTCCCCTGTGCTGGGAATGTCTGCCTGGGTACACATTCAATCCTAGCCCGCTCGTAATTTGTGATCCCACTTGTCTGGCAGCACGAGTGTTTCTCTCAAACTTTCTATTAAAAAAGTTGTACACAGTAGCAGCCACGTTCTTGGCTTATTTCCTGTGTTACACCGGTCTTGGTTTTATCATCGGGAAACACTCGTGGCACTTGCAGGGGTTAGGTTTTTTAAATTTCGGGGATCATTGGTACACATAGGCTTGTGTTTTCTTGCCCGTGCCCTGTGCTGGGCCTTGTCAAATTACGTTAGGGCTCATGAATGTGTTAAGGTTTTTTTTAAGAAAACAATATTGTTTTTTTTAAAAATGAGGGAGAAATATTTTTTTGGGGGGGGTTTTAGGGGGGGGAAAAAATTAGGCATACTTAGGGTTCTTGTTTTAGGGTTAGGGTAAGTTTTTTAGGGGTTAGCGGTTAGTAATTAGGAGTTATTTTCGGTGCTATTGAAATTGTGGTTACTTGGGGTGTTATTGTAAGGTGGGGTTCGGTTAGTTGGGGTGTGGTAGGGGGATGGGTGGGGGTGGGGTGTGTGTAGAGGGGGTGGGTTTCTACCCATTCTGATAATATGTTGTCTAGCCCTATCTGCTGTTGAGATTCTAAATTTATGTTTAAGGGCCTTCCTTGCCCAGGAGGTTGCCACTGTGAGGGCTTCCTCCACTCGATCAATCTGTCCTATTGATATAATCTCATTGTTTAATTGAATTACACTATCTTCATAATGTTTGATTAGGGTATTGCGGGTCTCTTTTGCCCACCTCTCTGCATTCCTGTTTAATTTGCAGAGGGTCTCTTTTGAAGGCATAGCCGGTTTAATAAATTCTGTTAATTTCTCTACTTGGTTCCGAATTCCCTTCGGGGGGGTGTCTTTATTCTTTAGAATAATTAAATGATGGTATGTCTGCATCAATCTAAAAAAGGCCCTCACTGTCCTTGTGAATGTGTCCTGGTGTGTGTTATTTTGAGACCCACCCAAGTCACTCAGATACGTTCGGTTACATTTCTGTAACTTGCATTAAGTCCGTATCATGTTGTGAGAAATGAGTGGGGTGTGGAAAGATGTATAAAGGAGAGAGAGGTAAGCTTACTCCGGGGGGTTCGGGTCTTTGCTAGGAACCTTGATTGGGTTATCCGAGGATCCCGGTTCCGCGGCCTACTCTCGTGGCTTTCGACTTTCCCCTGCCCGGGTAGCTGGAAAAGAGGCTAAACAAAAGGGGTGGGTTTAAGGGGAAAAAAAGCTAAACAAAGGGGGTGGGTTTAAGGGGAAAAAAAGTAAAGAGTGAAAAAAAAGTAATTATTAGGGAGGAAAAAGAATTATTAATTGATGACAGAGTGGAAAAAAAAGGAAAAGGAAAACCAGAAATCCACTACACAAAATATACCGAGGGTCGAGGTCTAACGATCCCAACTCGGCAATACCGGCTCTCTGCGGTTTAAAACGCCCACCTCAGCCACACCGGCTCTCTGTGGTTTAAAGCGTTTTCTGTGCTGGAAACTGGAAAGGAGGAGAAATAATTATTGAATAAAAGAATTCTTAATCAATAACCATTAAAGAAATTAAAACTGGAAAAGAGGAGAAATAATTATTAAATAAGAAAAAAAATTCTTAATTAATAACTATTAAGGAAGTTAAAACTGGAAAGGAGGAAAAAGTAATTATTAAAAAGAATTATTAACTAATAAGAGTGGAAAAAAAAGGGGGGAAAAAGAGAACAGAAAATCCACTACACAAAATATACCGAGGGTCGAGGTCTAACGATCCCAACTCGGTAACACCGGCTCTCTGCGGTTTAAAACGCCCACCTCAGCCACACCGGCTCTCTGTGGTTTAAAGCGCTTTCTGTGCTGGAAACTGGAAAGGAGGAGAAATAATTATTAAAAAGGAAAAAGAATTCTTAATTGATAACTATTAAAGAAGGAAAAGAATTATTAATTGAAAACTCCCCCGACGTTTCGCCAATACCTGTGGCTTTTTCAAGGAGGTTTTTCAGAAATGATTCTTAATTTACTAAACATTTATACCTGGGTGAGAGAGGTGACAGAGAGAGAGAGAAGACAAAGTGTTTTCAGAGTGAGAGCACAGGGTGTGCTTAGGTGTTAAAGTGTTAATGGCTACCCTCCATGTATTTCTGTTCCTGCGTTCCTTTAATGGCTATCCTGTGAAATCCAAGTGTGTTAACCCCTTGGTTCTTTTGTCAGCAGAAATGCCCTGTCTGTTTAAACCGGTGTTATTTCTGTTTAAAACCGGTGTTACTTCCACTATCTAGGGAACAAGTCATTTAGCTCGTCTAAGGTATTTACTACGCATTGTTTGCATGGAGATTTAAATTAAATTAAATTATACTCTCTCCGGTTCCCCCTAGTGGTATTAAAAGTTTCAGCTTTAAGTTTGTTTCAAAAAAGGAATCCTATGGCCTATTCCAGCTATTGTGAAAAAATTAGATAGGTTATGCTGCTTAAAAATAGGTGGCTTTGTTAAAAAAATCTAACCTGCGTTTTTTTTGGGGGAAAGAAGGTAAGGGATTCTGTTGTTGCCTCTGACTCCCCTGTGCTGGGAATGTCTGCCTGGGTACACATTCAATCCTAGCCCGCTCGTAATTTGTGATCCCACTTGTCTGGCAGCACGAGTGTTTCTCTCAAACTTTCTATTAAAAAAGTTGTACACAGTAGCAGCCACGTTCTTGGCTTATTTCTTGTGTTACACCGGTCTTGGTTTTATCATCGGGAAACACTCGTGGCACTTGCAGGGGTTAGGTTTTTTAAATTTCGGGGATCATTGGTACACATAGGCTTGTGTTTTCTTGCCCGTGCCCTGTGCTGGGCCTTGTCAAATTACGTTAGGGCTCATGAATGTGTTAAGGTTTTTTTTAAGAAAACAATATTGTTTTTTTTAAAAATGAGGGAGAAATATTTTTTTGGGGGGGGTTTTAGGGGGGGGAAAAAATTAGGCATACTTAGGGTTCTTGTTTTAGGGTTAGGGTAAGTTTTTTAGGGGTTAGCGGTTAGTAATTAGGAGTTATTTTCGGTGCTATTGAAATTGTGGTTACTTGGGGTGTTATTGTAAGGTGGGGTTCGGTTAGTTGGGGTGTGGTAGGGGGATGGGTGGGGGTGGGGTGTGTGTAGAGGGGGTGGGTTTCTACCCATTCTGATAATATGTTGTCTAGCCCTATCTGCTGTTGAGATTCTAAATTTATGTTTAAGGGCCTTCCTTGCCCAGGAGGTTGCCACTGTGAGGGCTTCCTCCACTCGATCAATCTGTCCTATTGATATAATCTCATTGTTTAATTGAATTACACTATCTTCATAATGTTTGATTAGGGTATTGCGGGTCTCTTTTGCCCACCTCTCTGCATTCCTGTTTAATTTGCAGAGGGTCTCTTTTGAAGGCATAGCCGGTTTAATAAATTCTGTTAATTTCTCTACTTGGTTCCGAATTCCCTTCGGGGGGGTGTCTTTATTCTTTAGAATAATTAAATGATGGTATGTCTGCATCAATCTAAAAAAGGCCCTCACTGTCCTTGTGAATGTGTCCTGGTGTGTGTTATTTTGAGACCCACCGACGTCACTCAGATACGTTCGGTTACATTTCTGTAACTTGCATTACGTCCGTATCATGTTGTGAGAAATGAGTGGGGTGTGGAAAGATGTATAAAGGAGAGAGAGGTAAGCTTACTCCGGGGGGTTCGGGTCTTTGCTAGGAACCTTGATTGGGTTATCCGAGGATCCCGGTTCCGCGGCCTACTCTCGTGGCTTTCGACTTTCCCCTGCCCGGGTAGCTGGAAAAGAGGCTAAACAAAAGGGGTGGGTTTAAGGGGAAAAAAAGTAAAGAGTGAAAAAAAAGTAATTATTAGGGAGGAAAAAGAATTATTAATTGATGACAGAGTGGAAAAAAAAGGAAAAGGAAAACCAGAAATCCACTACACAAAATATACCGAGGGTCGAGGTCTAACGATCCCAACTCGGCAATACCGGCTCTCTGCGGTTTAAAACGCCCACCTCAGCCACACCGGCTCTCTGTGGTTTAAAGCGTTTTCTGTGCTGGAAACTGGAAAGGAGGAGAAATAATTATTGAATAAAAGAATTCTTAATCAATAACCATTAAAGAAATTAAAACTGGAAAAGAGGAGAAATAATTATTAAATAAGAAAAAAAATTCTTAATTAATAACTATTAAGGAAGTTAAAACTGGAAAGGAGGAAAAAGTAATTATTAAAAAGAATTATTAACTAATAAGAGTGGAAAAAAAAGGGGGGAAAAGAGAACAGAAAATCCACTACACAAAATATACCGAGGGTCGAGGTCTAACGATCCCAACTCGGTAACACCGGCTCTCTGCGGTTTAAAACGCCCACCTCAGCCACACCGGCTCTCTGTGGTTTAAAGCGCTTTCTGTGCTGGAAACTGGAAAGGAGGAGAAATAATTATTAAAAAGGAAAAAGAATTCTTAATTGATAACTATTAAAGAAGGAAAAGAATTATTAATTGAAAACTCCCCCGACGTTTCGCCAATACCTGTGGCTTTTTCAAGGAGGTTTTTCAGAAATGATTCTTAATTTACTAAACATTTATACCTGGGTGAGAGAGGTGACAGAGAGAGAGAGAAGACAAAGTGTTTTCAGAGTGAGAGCACAGGGTGTGCTTAGGTGTTAAAGTGTTAATGGCTACCCTCCATGTATTTCTGTTCCTGCGTTCCTTTAATGGCTATCCTGTGAAATCCAAGTGTGTTAACCCCTTGGTTCTTTTGTCAGCAGAAATGCCCTGTCTGTTTAAACCGGTGTTATTTCTGTTTAAAACCGGTGTTACTTCCACTATCTAGGGAACAAGTCATTTAGCTCGTCTAAGGTATTTACTACGCATTGTTTGCATGGAGATTTAAATTAAATTAAATTATACTCTCTCCGGTTCCCCCTAGTGGTATTAAAAGTTTCAGCTTTAAGTTTGTTTCAAAAAAGGAATCCTATGGCCTATTCCAGCTATTGTGAAAAAATTAGATAGGTTATGCTGCTTAAAAATAGGTGGCATCCTTAGGGTTAGGGTTAGGGTTAGGGTTAGGGTTAGGGTTAGAGTTAGGGTTAGGGTTAGGGTTAGGGTTAGGTTAGGGTCAGGGTCAGGGTCAGGGTCAGGGTCAGGGTCAGGGTCAGGGTCAGGGTCAGGGTCAGGGTCAGGGTCAGGGTCAGGGTCAGGGTCAGGGTCAGGGTCAGGGTCAGGGTCAGGGTCAGGGTCAGGGTCAGGGTTAGGGTTAGGGTTAGGGTTAGGGTTAGGGTTAGGGTTAGAGTTAGGGTTAGGGTTAGGGTTAGGGTTAGGGTTAGGGTTAGGGTTAGGTTTTTTAAATTTCGGGGATCATTGGTACACATATGCTTGTGTTTTCTTGCCCGTGCCCTGTGCTGGGCCTTGTCAAATTACGTTAGGGCTCATGAATGTGTTGAGGGTTTTTTTTAAGAAAACAATATTGTTTTTTTTAAAAATGAGGGAGAAATATTTTTTTTGGGGGGGGTTTTAGGGGGGGGAAAAAATTAGGCATACTTAGGGTTCTTGTTTTAGGGTTAGGGTAAGTTTTTTAGGGGTTAGCGGTTAGTAATTAGGAGTTATTTTCGGTGCTATTGAAATTGTGGTTACTTGGGGTGTTATTGTAAGGTGGGGTTCGGTTAGTTGGGGTGTGGTAGGGGGATGGGTGGGGGTGGGGTGGGGTGTGTGTAGAGGGGGTGGGTTTCTACCCATTCTGATAATATGTTGTCTAGCCCTATCTGCTGTTGAGATTCTAAATTTATGTTTAAGGGCCTTCCTTGCCCAGGAGGTTGCCACTGTGAGGGCTTCCTCCACTCGATCAATCTGTCCTATTGATATAATCTCATTGTTTAATTGAATTACACTATCTTCATAATGTTTGATTAGGGTATTGCGGGTCTCTTTTGCCCACCTCTCTGCATTCCTGTTTAATTTGCAGAGGGTCTCTTTTAAGGCATAGCCGGTTTAATAAATTCTGTTAATTTCTCTACTTGGTTCCGAATTCCCTTCGGGGGGGTGTCTTTATTCTTTAGAATAATTAAATGATGGTATGTCTGCATCAATCTAAAAAAGGCCCTCACTGTCCTTGTGAATGTGTCCTGGTGTGTGTTATTTTGAGACCCACCCAAGTCACTCAGATACGTTCGGTTACATTTCTGTAACTTGCATTAAGTCCGTATCATGTTGTGAGAAATGAGTGGGGTGTGGAAAGATGTATAAAGGAGAGAGAGGTAAGCTTACTCCGGGGGGTTCGGGTCTTTGCTAGGAACCTTGATTGGGTTATCCGAGGATCCCGGTTCCGCGGCCTACTCTCGTGGCTTTCGACTTTCCCCTGCCCGGGTAGCTGGAAAAGAGGCTAAACAAAAGGGGTGGGTTTAAGGGGAAAAAAAGCTAAACAAAGGGGGTGGGTTTAAGGGGAAAAAAAGTAAAGAGTGAAAAAAAAGTAATTATTAGGGAGGAAAAAGAATTATTAATTGATGACAGAGTGGAAAAAAAAGGAAAAGGAAAACCAGAAATCCACTACACAAAATATACCGAGGGTCGAGGTCTAACGATCCCAACTCGGCAATACCGGCTCTCTGCGGTTTAAAACGCCCACCTCAGCCACACCGGCTCTCTGTGGTTTAAAGCGTTTTCTGTGCTGGAAACTGGAAAGGAGGAGAAATAATTATTGAATAAAAAAATTCTTAATCAATAACCATTAAAGAAATTAAAACTGGAAAAGAGGAGAAATAATTATTAAATAAGAAAAAAAATTCTTAATTAATAACTATTAAGGAAGTTAAAACTGGAAAGGAGGAAAAGTAATTATTAAAAAGAATTATTAACTAATAAGAGTGGAAAAAAAAGGGGGGAAAAAGAGAACAGAAAATCCACTACACAAAATATACCGAGGGTCGAGGTCTAACGATCCCAACTCGGTAACACCGGCTCTCTGCGGTTTAAAACGCCCACCTCAGCCACACCGGCTCTCTGTGGTTTAAAGCGCTTTCTGTGCTGGAAACTGGAAAGGAGGAGAAATAATTATTAAAAAGGAGAAAGAATTCTTAATTGATAACTATTAAAGAAGGAAAAGAATTATTAATTGAAAACTCCCCCGACGTTTCGCCAATACCTGTGGCTTTTTCAAGGAGGTTTTTCAGAAATGATTCTTAATTTACTAAACATTTATATCTGGGTGAGAGAGGTGACAGAGGAACAACAGACAGAGTGTTTTCAAAGTGAGAGCACAGGGTGTGCTTAGGTGTTAAAATGTTAATGGCTACCCTCCATGTATTTCTTTTGTTGATGAATCTCATAAGAATTAAAGAGACTCGGTCTGTTTGTCTCCAGTAATTTTCTGCTCGTTTAAAGTGATGGCTACTGTTCCTGTGTTTCTTTAATGGCTATCCTGTGAACACCAAGTGTGTTAACCACTTGGTTCTTTTGTCAGCAGAAATGCTCTGTCTGTTTAAACCGGTGTTATTTCTGTTTAAACTGGTGTTATTTCCACTGTCTAGGGAACAAGTCCTTAAGCTCGTCTGAGATATTTACTACGCATTGTTTGTATGGAGATTTAAATTAAATTAAATTAAATTATACTCTCTCCGGTTCCCCCTACTGGTATTAAAAGTTTCAGCTTTAAGTTTGTTTCAAAAGAGGAATCCTATGGCCTATTCTAGCTATTGTGAGAAAATTAGATAGGTTATGCTGCTTAAAAATAGGTGACTTTGTTAAAAAAATCTAACCTGCGTTTTTTTGGGGGGGGGAAAAAAGGAAGGTAAGGGATTCTGTTGTTGCCTCGGACTTCCCTGTGCTGGGAATGTCGGCCTGGGTACACATTCAATCCTGGCCCGCTCGTAATTTGTGATCCCACTTTTCTGGCAGCACGAATGATTCTCTCAAACTTTCGTTTAGAAAAGTTGTACACAGTAGCAGCCACGTTCTTGGCTTATTTCCTGTGTTACACCTGTCTTGGTTTTATCATCGGGAAACACTCGTGGCACTTGTAGGGGTTAGGTTTTTTAAATTTCGGGGATCATTGGTACACATATGCTTGTGTTTTCTTGCCCGTGCCCTGTGCTGGGCCTTGTCAAATTACGTTAGGGCTCATGAATGTGTTGAGGGTTTTTTTTAAGAAAACAATATTGTTTTTTTTAAAAATGAGGGAGAAATATTTTTTTGGGGGGGGTTTTTAGGGGGGGGAAAAAATTAGGCATACTTAGGGTTCTTGTTTTAGGGTTAGGGTAAGTTTTTTAGGGGTTAGCGGTTAGTAATTAGGAGTTATTTTCGGTGCTATTGAAATTGTGGTTACTTGGGGTGTTATTGTAAGGTGGGGTTCGGTTAGTTGGGGTGTGGTAGGGGGATGGGTGGGGGTGGGGTGGGGTGTGTGTAGAGGGGGTGGGTTTCTACCCATTCTGATAATATGTTGTCTAGCCCTATCTGCTGTTGAGATTCTAAATTTATGTTTAAGGGCCTTCCTTGCCCAGGAGGTTGCCACTGTGAGGGCTTCCTCCACTCGATCAATCTGTCCTATTGATATAATCTCATTGTTTAATTGAATTACACTATCTTCATAATGTTTGATTAGGGTATTGCGGGTCTCTTTTGCCCACCTCTCTGCATTCCTGTTTAATTTGCAGAGGGTCTCTTTTAAGGCATAGCCGGTTTAATAAATTCTGTTAATTTCTCTACTTGGTTCCGAATTCCCTTCGGGGGGGTGTCTTTATTCTTTAGAATAATTAAATGATGGTATGTCTGCATCAATCTAAAAAAGGCCCTCACTGTCCTTGTGAATGTGTCCTGGTGTGTGTTATTTTGAGACCCACCCAAGTCACTCAGATACGTTCGGTTACATTTCTGTAACTTGCATTAAGTCCGTATCATGTTGTGAGAAATGAGTGGGGTGTGGAAAGATGTATAAAGGAGAGAGAGGTAAGCTTACTCCGGGGGGTTCGGGTCTTTGCTAGGAACCTTGATTGGGTTATCCGAGGATCCCGGTTCCGCGGCCTACTCTCGTGGCTTTCGACTTTCCCCTGCCCGGGTAGCTGGAAAAGAGGCTAAACAAAAGGGGTGGGTTTAAGGGGAAAAAAAGCTAAACAAAGGGGGTGGGTTTAAGGGGAAAAAAAGTAAAGAGTGAAAAAAAAGTAATTATTAGGGAGGAAAAAGAATTATTAATTGATGACAGAGTGGAAAAAAAAGGAAAAGGAAAACCAGAAATCCACTACACAAAATATACCGAGGGTCGAGGTCTAACGATCCCAACTCGGCAATACCGGCTCTCTGCGGTTTAAAACGCCCACCTCAGCCACACCGGCTCTCTGTGGTTTAAAGCGTTTTCTGTGCTGGAAACTGGAAAGGAGGAGAAATAATTATTGAATAAAAGAATTCTTAATCAATAACCATTAAAGAAATTAAAACTGGAAAAGAGGAGAAATAATTATCAAATAAGAAAAAAAATTCTTAATCAATAACTATTAAGGAAGTTAAAACTGGAAAGGAGGAAAAGTAATTATTAAAAAGAATTATTAACTAATAAGAGTGGAAAAAAAAGGGGGGAAAAAGAGAACAGAAAATCCACTACACAAAATATACCGAGGGTCGAGGTCTAACGATCCCAACTCGGTAACACCGGCTCTCTGCGGTTTAAAACGCCCACCTCAGCCACACCGGCTCTCTGTGGTTTAAAGCGCTTTCTGTGCTGGAAACTGGAAAGGAGGAGAAATAATTATTAAAAAGGAAAAATAAGTCTTAATTGATAACTATTAAAGAAGGAAAAGAATTATTAATTGAAAACTCCCCCGACGTTTCGCCAATACCTGTGGCTTTTTCAAGGAGGTTTTTCAGAACTGATTCTTAATTTACTAAACATTTATACCTGGGTGAGAGAGGTGACAGAGAGAGAGAGAAGACAAAGTGTTTTCAGAGTGAGAGCACAGGGTGTGCTTAGGTGTTAAAATGTTAATGGCTACCCTCCATGTATTTCTGTTCCTGCGTTCCTTTAATGGCTATCCTGTGAAACCCTTGGTTCTTTTGTCAGCAGAAATGCCCTGTCTGTTTAAACCGGTGTTATTTCTGTTTAAAACCGGTGTTACTTCCACTATCTAGGGAACAAGTCATTTAGCTCGTCTAAGGTATTTACTACGCATTGTTTGCATGGAGATTTAAATTAAATTAAATTATACTCTCTCCGGTTCCCCCTAGTGGTATTAAAAGTTTCAGCTTTAGAAACAATGCCATCCTTAGGGTTAGGGTTAGGGTTAGGGTTAGGGTTAGGGTTAGGGTTAGGGTTAGGGTTAGGGTTAGGGTTAGGGTTAGGTTTTTTAAATTTCGGGGATCATTGGTACACATATGCTTGTGTTTTCTTGCCCGTGCCCTGTGCTGGGCCTTGTCAAATTACGTTAGGGCTCATGAATGTGTTGAGGGTTTTTTTTAAGAAAACAATATTGTTTTTTTTAAAAATGAGGGAGAAATATTTTTTTTTTTTTTTTTTTTTTTTTTTTTTTTTTTTTGGGGGGGTTTTAGGGGGGGGAAAAAATTAGGCATACTTAGGGTTCTTGTTTTAGGGTTAGGGTAAGTTTTTTAGGGGTTAGCGGTTAGTAATTAGGAGTTATTTTCGGTGCTATTGAAATTGTGGTTACTTGGGGTGTTATTGTAAGGTGGGGTTCGGTTAGTTGGGGTGTGGTAGGGGGATGGGTGGGGGTGGGGTGGGGTGTGTGTAGAGGGGGTGGGTTTCTACCCATTCTGATAATATGTTGTCTAGCCCTATCTGCTGTTGAGATTCTAAATTTATGTTTAAGGGCCTTCCTTGCCCAGGAGGTTGCCACTGTGAGGGCTTCCTCCACTCGATCAATCTGTCCTATTGATATAATCTCATTGTTTAATTGAATTACACTATCTTCATAATGTTTGATTAGGGTATTGCGGGTCTCTTTTGCCCACCTCTCTGCATTCCTGTTTAATTTGCAGAGGGTCTCTTTTGAAGGCATAGCCGGTTTAATAAATTCTGTTAATTTCTCTACTTGGTTCCGAATTCCCTTCGGGGGGGTGTCTTTATTCTTTAGAATAATTAAATGATGGTATGTCTGCATCAATCTAAAAAAGGCCCTCACTGTCCTTGTGAATGTGTCCTGGTGTGTGTTATTTTGAGACCCACCCAAGTCACTCAGATACGTTCGGTTACATTTCTGTAACTTGCATTAAGTCCGTATCATGTTGTGAGAAATGAGTGGGGTGTGGAAAGATGTATAAAGGAGAGAGAGGTAAGCTTACTCCGGGGGGTTCGGGTCTTTGCTAGGAACCTTGATTGGGTTATCCGAGGATCCCGGTTCCGCGGCCTACTCTCGTGGCTTTCGACTTTCCCCTGCCCGGGTAGCTGGAAAAGAGGCTAAACAAAAGGGGTGGGTTTAAGGGGAAAAAAAGCTAAACAAAGGGGGTGGGTTTAAGGGGAAAAAAAGTAAAGAGTGAAAAAAAAGTAATTATTAGGGAGGAAAAAGAATTATTAATTAATGACAGAGTGGAAAAAAAAGGAAAAGGAAAACCAGAAATCCACTACACAGAATATACCGAGGGTCGAGGTCTAACGATCCCAACTCGGCAATACCGGCTCTCTGCGGTTTAAAACGCCCACCTGAGCCACACCGGCTCTCTGTGGTTTAAAGCGTTTTCTGTGCTGGAAACTGGAAAGGAGGAGAAATAATTATTGAATAAAAGAATTCTTAATCAATAACCATTAAAGAAATTAAAACTGGAAAAGAGGAGAAATAATTATTAAATAAGAAAAAAAATTCTTAATTAATAACTATTAAGGAAGTTAAAACTGGAAAGGAGGAAAAGTAATTATTAAAAAGAATTATTAACTAATAAGAGTGGAAAAAAAAGGGGGGAAAAAAGAGAACAAAGAATCCACTACACAAAATATACCGAGGGTCGAGGTCTAACGATCCCAACTCGGTAACACCGGCTCTCTGCGGTTTAAAACGCCCACCTCAGCCACACCGGCTCTCTGTGGTTTAAAGCGCTTTCTGTGCTGGAAACTGGAAAGGAGGAGAAATAATTATTAAAGAGGAAAAAGAATTCTTAATTGATAACCATTAAAAAAGGAAAATAATTATTAATTGAAAACTCCCCCGACGTTTCGCCAATACCTGTGGCTTTTTCAAGGAGGTTTTTCAGAAATGATTCTTAATTTACTAAACATTTATATCTGGGTGAGAGAGGTGACAGAGGAACAACAGACAGAGTGTTTTCAAAGTGAGAGCACAGGGTGTGCTTAGGTGTTAAAATGTTAATGGCTACCCTCCATGTATTTCTTTTGTTGATGAATCTCATAAGAATTAAAGAGACTCGGTCTGTTTGTCTCCAGTAATTTTCTGCTCGTTTAAAGTGATGGCTACTGTTCCTGTGTTTCTTTAGTGGCTATCCTGTGAACACCAAGTGTGTTAACCACTTGGTTCTTTTGTCAGCAGAAATGCTCTGTCTGTTTAAACCGGTGTTATTTCTGTTTAAACTGGTGTTATTTCCACTGTCTAGGGAACAAGTCCTTAAGCTCGTCTGAGATATTTACTACGCATTGTTTGTATGGAGATTTAAATTAAATTAAATTAAATTATACTCTCTCCGGTTCCCCCTACTGGTATTAAAAGTTTCAGCTTTAAGTTTGTTTCAAAAGAGGAATCCTATGGCCTATTCTAGCTATTGTGAGAAAATTAGATAGGTTATGCTGCTTAAAAATAGGTGACTTTGTTAAAAAAATCTAACCTGTGTTTTTTTTGGGGGGGGGAAAAAGGAAGGTAAGGGATTCTGTTGTTGCCTCGGACTTCCCTGTGCTGGGAATGTCGGCCTGGGTACACATTCAATCCTGGCCCGCTCGTAATTTGTGATCCCACTTTTCTGGCAGCACGAATGATTCTCTCAAACTTTCTTTTAGAAAAGTTGTACACAGTAGCAGCCACGTTCTTGGCTTATTTCCTGTGTTACACCTGTCTTGGTTTTATCATCGGGAAACACTCGTGGCACTTGTAGGGGTTAGGTTTTTTAAATTTCGGGGATCATTGGTACACATATGCTTGTGTTTTCTTGCCCGTGCCCTGTGCTGGGCCTTGTCAAATTACGTTAGGGCTCATGAATGTGTTGAGGGTTTTTTTTAAGAAAACAATATTGTTTTTTTTAAAAATGAGGGAGAAATATTTTTTTTTTTTTTTTTTTTTTTTTTTTTTTTTTTTTTTTTTTTTTGGGGGGGTTTTAGGGGGGGGAAAAAATTAGGCATACTTAGGGTTCTTGTTTTAGGGTTAGGGTAAGTTTTTTAGGGGTTAGCGGTTAGTAATTAGGAGTTATTTTCGGTGCTATTGAAATTGTGGTTACTTGGGGTGTTATTGTAAGGTGGGGTTCGGTTAGTTGGGGTGTGGTAGGGGGATGGGTGGGGGTGGGGTGGGGTGTGTGTAGAGGGGGTGGGTTTCTACCCATTCTGATAATATGTTGTCTAGCCCTATCTGCTGTTGAGATTCTAAATTTATGTTTAAGGGCCTTCCTTGCCCAGGAGGTTGCCACTGTGAGGGCTTCCTCCACTCGATCAATCTGTCCTATTGATATAATCTCATTGTTTAATTGAATTACACTATCTTCATAATGTTTGATTAGGGTATTGCGGGTCTCTTTTGCCCACCTCTCTGCATTCCTGTTTAATTTGCAGAGGGTCTCTTTTGAAGGCATAGCCGGTTTAATAAATTCTGTTAATTTCTCTACTTGGTTCCGAATTCCCTTCGGGGGGGTGTCTTTATTCTTTAGAATAATTAAATGATGGTATGTCTGCATCAATCTAAAAAAGGCCCTCACTGTCCTTGTGAATGTGTCCTGGTGTGTGTTATTTTGAGACCCACCCAAGTCACTCAGATACGTTCGGTTACATTTCTGTAACTTGCATTAAGTCCGTATCATGTTGTGAGAAATGAGTGGGGTGTGGAAAGATGTATAAAGGAGAGAGAGGTAAGCTTACTCCGGGGGGTTCGGGTCTTTGCTAGGAACCTTGATTGGGTTATCCGAGGATCCCGGTTCCGCGGCCTACTCTCGTGGCTTTCGACTTTCCCCTGCCCGGGTAGCTGGAAAAGAGGCTAAACAAAAGGGGTGGGTTTAAGGGGAAAAAAAGCTAAACAAAGGGGGTGGGTTTAAGGGGAAAAAAAGTAAAGAGTGAAAAAAAAGTAATTATTAGGGAGGAAAAAGAATTATTAATTGATGACAGAGTGGAAAAAAAAGGAAAAGGAAAACCAGAAATCCACTACACAAAATATACCGAGGGTCGAGGTCTAACGATCCCAACTCGGCAATACCGGCTCTCTGCGGTTTAAAACGCCCACCTCAGCCACACCGGCTCTCTGTGGTTTAAAGCGTTTTCTGTGCTGGAAACTGGAAAGGAGGAGAAATAATTATTGAATAAAAGAATTCTTAATCAATAACCATTAAAGAAATTAAAACTGGAAAAGAGGAGAAATAATTATCAAATAAGAAAAAAAATTCTTAATCAATAACTATTAAGGAAGTTAAAACTGGAAAGGAGGAAAAGTAATTATTAAAAAGAATTATTAACTAATAAGAGTGGAAAAAAAAGGGGGGAAAAAGAGAACAGAAAATCCACTACACAAAATATACCGAGGGTCGAGGTCTAACGATCCCAACTCGGTAACACCGGCTCTCTGCGGTTTAAAACGCCCACCTCAGCCACACCGGCTCTCTGTGGTTTAAAGCGCTTTCTGTGCTGGAAACTGGAAAGGAGGAGAAATAATTATTAAAAAGGAAAAATAAGTCTTAATTGATAACTATTAAAGAAGGAAAAGAATTATTAATTGAAAACTCCCCCGACGTTTCGCCAATACCTGTGGCTTTTTCAAGGAGGTTTTTCAGAACTGATTCTTAATTTACTAAACATTTATACCTGGGTGAGAGAGGTGACAGAGAGAGAGAGAAGACAAAGTGTTTTCAGAGTGAGAGCACAGGGTGTGCTTAGGTGTTAAAGTGTTAATGGCTACCCTCCATGTATTTCTGTTCCTGCGTTCCTTTAATGGCTATCCTGTGAAACCCTTGGTTCTTTTGTCAGCAGAAATGCCCTGTCTGTTTAAACCGGTGTTATTTCTGTTTAAAACCGGTGTTACTTCCACTATCTAGGGAACAAGTCATTTAGCTCGTCTAAGGTATTTACTACGCATTGTTTGCATGGAGATTTAAATTAAATTAAATTATACTCTCTCCGGTTCCCCCTAGTGGTATTAAAAGTTTCAGCTTTAGAAACAATGCCATCCTTAGGGTTAGGGTTAGGGTTAGGGTTAGGGTTAGGGTTAGGGTTAGGGTTAGGGTTAGGGTTAGGGTTAGGGTTAGGGTTAGAGTTAGGGTTAGGGTTAGGGTTAGGGTTAGGGTTAGGTTTTTTAAATTTCGGGGATCATTGGTACACATATGCTTGTGTTTTCTTGCCCGTGCCCTGTGCTGGGCCTTGTCAAATTACGTTAGGGCTCATGAATGTGTTGAGGGTTTTTTTTAAGAAAACAATATTGTTTTTTTTAAAAATGAGGGAGAAATATTTTTTTTGGGGGGGGTTTTAGGGGGGGGAAAAAATTAGGCATACTTAGGGTTCTTGTTTTAGGGTTAGGGTAAGTTTTTTAGGGGTTAGCGGTTAGTAATTAGGAGTTATTTTCGGTGCTATTGAAATTGTGGTTACTTGGGGTGTTATTGTAAGGTGGGGTTCGGTTAGTTGGGGTGTGGTAGGGGGATGGGTGGGGGTGGGGTGGGGTGTGTGTAGAGGGGGTGGGTTTCTACCCATTCTGATAATATGTTGTCTAGCCCTATCTGCTGTTGAGATTCTAAATTTATGTTTAAGGGCCTTCCTTGCCCAGGAGGTTGCCACTGTGAGGGCTTCCTCCACTCGATCAATCTGTCCTATTGATATAATCTCATTGTTTAATTGAATTACACTATCTTCATAATGTTTGATTAGGGTATTGCGGGTCTCTTTTGCCCACCTCTCTGCATTCCTGTTTAATTTGCAGAGGGTCTCTTTTAAGGCATAGCCGGTTTAATAAATTCTGTTAATTTCTCTACTTGGTTCCGAATTCCCTTCGGGGGGGTGTCTTTATTCTTTAGAATAATTAAATGATGGTATGTCTGCATCAATCTAAAAAAGGCCCTCACTGTCCTTGTGAATGTGTCCTGGTGTGTGTTATTTTGAGACCCACCCAAGTCACTCAGATACGTTCGGTTACATTTCTGTAACTTGCATTAAGTCCGTATCATGTTGTGAGAAATGAGTGGGGTGTGGAAAGATGTATAAAGGAGAGAGAGGTAAGCTTACTCCGGGGGGTTCGGGTCTTTGCTAGGAACCTTGATTGGGTTATCCGAGGATCCCGGTTCCGCGGCCTACTCTCGTGGCTTTCGACTTTCCCCTGCCCGGGTAGCTGGAAAAGAGGCTAAACAAAAGGGGTGGGTTTAAGGGGAAAAAAAGCTAAACAAAGGGGGTGGGTTTAAGGGGAAAAAAAGTAAAGAGTGAAAAAAAAGTAATTATTAGGGAGGAAAAAGAATTATTAATTGATGACAGAGTGGAAAAAAAAGGAAAAGGAAAACCAGAAATCCACTACACAAAATATACCGAGGGTCGAGGTCTAACGATCCCAACTCGGCAATACCGGCTCTCTGCGGTTTAAAACGCCCACCTCAGCCACACCGGCTCTCTGTGGTTTAAAGCGTTTTCTGTGCTGGAAACTGGAAAGGAGGAGAAATAATTATTGAATAAAAAAATTCTTAATCAATAACCATTAAAGAAATTAAAACTGGAAAAGAGGAGAAATAATTATTAAATAAGAAAAAAAATTCTTAATTAATAACTATTAAGGAAGTTAAAACTGGAAAGGAGGAAAAGTAATTATTAAAAAGAATTATTAACTAATAAGAGTGGAAAAAAAAGGGGGGAAAAAGAGAACAGAAAATCCACTACACAAAATATACCGAGGGTCGAGGTCTAACGATCCCAACTCGGTAACACCGGCTCTCTGCGGTTTAAAACGCCCACCTCAGCCACACCGGCTCTCTGTGGTTTAAAGCGCTTTCTGTGCTGGAAACTGGAAAGGAGGAGAAATAATTATTAAAAAGGAGAAAGAATTCTTAATTGATAACTATTAAAGAAGGAAAAGAATTATTAATTGAAAACTCCCCCGACGTTTCGCCAATACCTGTGGCTTTTTCAAGGAGGTTTTTCAGAAATGATTCTTAATTTACTAAACATTTATATCTGGGTGAGAGAGGTGACAGAGGAACAACAGACAGAGTGTTTTCAAAGTGAGAGCACAGGGTGTGCTTAGGTGTTAAAATGTTAATGGCTACCCTCCATGTATTTCTTTTGTTGATGAATCTCATAAGAATTAAAGAGACTCGGTCTGTTTGTCTCCAGTAATTTTCTGCTCGTTTAAAGTGATGGCTACTGTTCCTGTGTTTCTTTAATGGCTATCCTGTGAACACCAAGTGTGTTAACCACTTGGTTCTTTTGTCAGCAGAAATGCTCTGTCTGTTTAAACCGGTGTTATTTCTGTTTAAACTGGTGTTATTTCCACTGTCTAGGGAACAAGTCCTTAAGCTCGTCTGAGATATTTACTACGCATTGTTTGTATGGAGATTTAAATTAAATTAAATTAAATTATACTCTCTCCGGTTCCCCCTACTGGTATTAAAAGTTTCAGCTTTAAGTTTGTTTCAAAAGAGGAATCCTATGGCCTATTCTAGCTATTGTGAGAAAATTAGATAGGTTATGCTGCTTAAAAATAGGTGACTTTGTTAAAAAAATCTAACCTGCGTTTTTTTGGGGGGGGGAAAAAAGGAAGGTAAGGGATTCTGTTGTTGCCTCGGACTTCCCTGTGCTGGGAATGTCGGCCTGGGTACACATTCAATCCTGGCCCGCTCGTAATTTGTGATCCCACTTTTCTGGCAGCACGAATGATTCTCTCAAACTTTCGTTTAGAAAAGTTGTACACAGTAGCAGCCACGTTCTTGGCTTATTTCCTGTGTTACACCTGTCTTGGTTTTATCATCGGGAAACACTCGTGGCACTTGTAGGGGTTAGGTTTTTTAAATTTCGGGGATCATTGGTACACATATGCTTGTGTTTTCTTGCCCGTGCCCTGTGCTGGGCCTTGTCAAATTACGTTAGGGCTCATGAATGTGTTGAGGGTTTTTTTTAAGAAAACAATATTGTTTTTTTTAAAAATGAGGGAGAAATATTTTTTTGGGGGGGGTTTTTAGGGGGGGGAAAAAATTAGGCATACTTAGGGTTCTTGTTTTAGGGTTAGGGTAAGTTTTTTAGGGGTTAGCGGTTAGTAATTAGGAGTTATTTTCGGTGCTATTGAAATTGTGGTTACTTGGGGTGTTATTGTAAGGTGGGGTTCGGTTAGTTGGGGTGTGGTAGGGGGATGGGTGGGGGTGGGGTGGGGTGTGTGTAGAGGGGGTGGGTTTCTACCCATTCTGATAATATGTTGTCTAGCCCTATCTGCTGTTGAGATTCTAAATTTATGTTTAAGGGCCTTCCTTGCCCAGGAGGTTGCCACTGTGAGGGCTTCCTCCACTCGATCAATCTGTCCTATTGATATAATCTCATTGTTTAATTGAATTACACTATCTTCATAATGTTTGATTAGGGTATTGCGGGTCTCTTTTGCCCACCTCTCTGCATTCCTGTTTAATTTGCAGAGGGTCTCTTTTAAGGCATAGCCGGTTTAATAAATTCTGTTAATTTCTCTACTTGGTTCCGAATTCCCTTCGGGGGGGTGTCTTTATTCTTTAGAATAATTAAATGATGGTATGTCTGCATCAATCTAAAAAAGGCCCTCACTGTCCTTGTGAATGTGTCCTGGTGTGTGTTATTTTGAGACCCACCCAAGTCACTCAGATACGTTCGGTTACATTTCTGTAACTTGCATTAAGTCCGTATCATGTTGTGAGAAATGAGTGGGGTGTGGAAAGATGTATAAAGGAGAGAGAGGTAAGCTTACTCCGGGGGGTTCGGGTCTTTGCTAGGAACCTTGATTGGGTTATCCGAGGATCCCGGTTCCGCGGCCTACTCTCGTGGCTTTCGACTTTCCCCTGCCCGGGTAGCTGGAAAAGAGGCTAAACAAAAGGGGTGGGTTTAAGGGGAAAAAAAGCTAAACAAAGGGGGTGGGTTTAAGGGGAAAAAAAGTAAAGAGTGAAAAAAAAGTAATTATTAGGGAGGAAAAAGAATTATTAATTGATGACAGAGTGGAAAAAAAAGGAAAAGGAAAACCAGAAATCCACTACACAAAATATACCGAGGGTCGAGGTCTAACGATCCCAACTCGGCAATACCGGCTCTCTGCGGTTTAAAACGCCCACCTCAGCCACACCGGCTCTCTGTGGTTTAAAGCGTTTTCTGTGCTGGAAACTGGAAAGGAGGAGAAATAATTATTGAATAAAAGAATTCTTAATCAATAACCATTAAAGAAATTAAAACTGGAAAAGAGGAGAAATAATTATCAAATAAGAAAAAAAATTCTTAATCAATAACTATTAAGGAAGTTAAAACTGGAAAGGAGGAAAAGTAATTATTAAAAAGAATTATTAACTAATAAGAGTGGAAAAAAAAGGGGGGAAAAAGAGAACAGAAAATCCACTACACAAAATATACCGAGGGTCGAGGTCTAACGATCCCAACTCGGTAACACCGGCTCTCTGCGGTTTAAAACGCCCACCTCAGCCACACCGGCTCTCTGTGGTTTAAAGCGCTTTCTGTGCTGGAAACTGGAAAGGAGGAGAAATAATTATTAAAAAGGAAAAATAAGTCTTAATTGATAACTATTAAAGAAGGAAAAGAATTATTAATTGAAAACTCCCCCGACGTTTCGCCAATACCTGTGGCTTTTTCAAGGAGGTTTTTCAGAACTGATTCTTAATTTACTAAACATTTATACCTGGGTGAGAGAGGTGACAGAGAGAGAGAGAAGACAAAGTGTTTTCAGAGTGAGAGCACAGGGTGTGCTTAGGTGTTAAAGTGTTAATGGCTACCCTCCATGTATTTCTGTTCCTGCGTTCCTTTAATGGCTATCCTGTGAAACCCTTGGTTCTTTTGTCAGCAGAAATGCCCTGTCTGTTTAAACCGGTGTTATTTCTGTTTAAAACCGGTGTTACTTCCACTATCTAGGGAACAAGTCATTTAGCTCGTCTAAGGTATTTACTACGCATTGTTTGCATGGAGATTTAAATTAAATTAAATTATACTCTCTCCGGTTCCCCCTAGTGGTATTAAAAGTTTCAGCTTTAGAAACAATGCCATCCTTAGGGTTAGGGTTAGGGTTAGGGTTAGGGTTAGGGTTAGGGTTAGGGTTAGGGTTAGGGTTAGGGTTAGAGTTAGGGTTAGGGTTAGGGTTAGGGTTAGGGTTAGGTTTTTTAAATTTCGGGGATCATTGGTACACATATGCTTGTGTTTTCTTGCCCGTGCCCTGTGCTGGGCCTTGTCAAATTACGTTAGGGCTCATGAATGTGTTGAGGGTTTTTTTTAAGAAAACAATATTGTTTTTTTTAAAAATGAGGGAGAAATATTTTTTTTGGGGGGGGTTTTAGGGGGGGGAAAAAATTAGGCATACTTAGGGTTCTTGTTTTAGGGTTAGGGTAAGTTTTTTAGGGGTTAGCGGTTAGTAATTAGGAGTTATTTTCGGTGCTATTGAAATTGTGGTTACTTGGGGTGTTATTGTAAGGTGGGGTTCGGTTAGTTGGGGTGTGGTAGGGGGATGGGTGGGGGTGGGGTGGGGTGTGTGTAGAGGGGGTGGGTTTCTACCCATTCTGATAATATGTTGTCTAGCCCTATCTGCTGTTGAGATTCTAAATTTATGTTTAAGGGCCTTCCTTGCCCAGGAGGTTGCCACTGTGAGGGCTTCCTCCACTCGATCAATCTGTCCTATTGATATAATCTCATTGTTTAATTGAATTACACTATCTTCATAATGTTTGATTAGGGTATTGCGGGTCTCTTTTGCCCACCTCTCTGCATTCCTGTTTAATTTGCAGAGGGTCTCTTTTAAGGCATAGCCGGTTTAATAAATTCTGTTAATTTCTCTACTTGGTTCCGAATTCCCTTCGGGGGGGTGTCTTTATTCTTTAGAATAATTAAATGATGGTATGTCTGCATCAATCTAAAAAAGGCCCTCACTGTCCTTGTGAATGTGTCCTGGTGTGTGTTATTTTGAGACCCACCCAAGTCACTCAGATACGTTCGGTTACATTTCTGTAACTTGCATTAAGTCCGTATCATGTTGTGAGAAATGAGTGGGGTGTGGAAAGATGTATAAAGGAGAGAGAGGTAAGCTTACTCCGGGGGGTTCGGGTCTTTGCTAGGAACCTTGATTGGGTTATCCGAGGATCCCGGTTCCGCGGCCTACTCTCGTGGCTTTCGACTTTCCCCTGCCCGGGTAGCTGGAAAAGAGGCTAAACAAAAGGGGTGGGTTTAAGGGGAAAAAAAGCTAAACAAAGGGGGTGGGTTTAAGGGGAAAAAAAGTAAAGAGTGAAAAAAAAGTAATTATTAGGGAGGAAAAAGAATTATTAATTGATGACAGAGTGGAAAAAAAAGGAAAAGGAAAACCAGAAATCCACTACACAAAATATACCGAGGGTCGAGGTCTAACGATCCCAACTCGGCAATACCGGCTCTCTGCGGTTTAAAACGCCCACCTCAGCCACACCGGCTCTCTGTGGTTTAAAGCGTTTTCTGTGCTGGAAACTGGAAAGGAGGAGAAATAATTATTGAATAAAAAAATTCTTAATCAATAACCATTAAAGAAATTAAAACTGGAAAAGAGGAGAAATAATTATTAAATAAGAAAAAAAATTCTTAATTAATAACTATTAAGGAAGTTAAAACTGGAAAGGAGGAAAAGTAATTATTAAAAAGAATTATTAACTAATAAGAGTGGAAAAAAAAGGGGGGAAAAAGAGAACAGAAAATCCACTACACAAAATATACCGAGGGTCGAGGTCTAACGATCCCAACTCGGTAACACCGGCTCTCTGCGGTTTAAAACGCCCACCTCAGCCACACCGGCTCTCTGTGGTTTAAAGCGCTTTCTGTGCTGGAAACTGGAAAGGAGGAGAAATAATTATTAAAAAGGAGAAAGAATTCTTAATTGATAACTATTAAAGAAGGAAAAGAATTATTAATTGAAAACTCCCCCGACGTTTCGCCAATACCTGTGGCTTTTTCAAGGAGGTTTTTCAGAAATGATTCTTAATTTACTAAACATTTATATCTGGGTGAGAGAGGTGACAGAGGAACAACAGACAGAGTGTTTTCAAAGTGAGAGCACAGGGTGTGCTTAGGTGTTAAAATGTTAATGGCTACCCTCCATGTATTTCTTTTGTTGATGAATCTCATAAGAATTAAAGAGACTCGGTCTGTTTGTCTCCAGTAATTTTCTGCTCGTTTAAAGTGATGGCTACTGTTCCTGTGTTTCTTTAATGGCTATCCTGTGAACACCAAGTGTGTTAACCACTTGGTTCTTTTGTCAGCAGAAATGCTCTGTCTGTTTAAACCGGTGTTATTTCTGTTTAAACTGGTGTTATTTCCACTGTCTAGGGAACAAGTCCTTAAGCTCGTCTGAGATATTTACTACGCATTGTTTGTATGGAGATTTAAATTAAATTAAATTAAATTATACTCTCTCCGGTTCCCCCTACTGGTATTAAAAGTTTCAGCTTTAAGTTTGTTTCAAAAGAGGAATCCTATGGCCTATTCTAGCTATTGTGAGAAAATTAGATAGGTTATGCTGCTTAAAAATAGGTGACTTTGTTAAAAAAATCTAACCTGCGTTTTTTTGGGGGGGGGAAAAAAGGAAGGTAAGGGATTCTGTTGTTGCCTCGGACTTCCCTGTGCTGGGAATGTCGGCCTGGGTACACATTCAATCCTGGCCCGCTCGTAATTTGTGATCCCACTTTTCTGGCAGCACGAATGATTCTCTCAAACTTTCGTTTAGAAAAGTTGTACACAGTAGCAGCCACGTTCTTGGCTTATTTCCTGTGTTACACCTGTCTTGGTTTTATCATCGGGAAACACTCGTGGCACTTGTAGGGGTTAGGTTTTTTAAATTTCGGGGATCATTGGTACACATATGCTTGTGTTTTCTTGCCCGTGCCCTGTGCTGGGCCTTGTCAAATTACGTTAGGGCTCATGAATGTGTTGAGGGTTTTTTTTAAGAAAACAATATTGTTTTTTTTAAAAATGAGGGAGAAATATTTTTTTTGGGGGGGTTTTTAGGGGGGGGAAAAAATTAGGCATACTTAGGGTTCTTGTTTTAGGGTTAGGGTAAGTTTTTTAGGGGTTAGCGGTTAGTAATTAGGAGTTATTTTCGGTGCTATTGAAATTGTGGTTACTTGGGGTGTTATTGTAAGGTGGGGTTCGGTTAGTTGGGGTGTGGTAGGGGGATGGGTGGGGGTGGGGTGGGGTGTGTGTAGAGGGGGTGGGTTTCTACCCATTCTGATAATATGTTGTCTAGCCCTATCTGCTGTTGAGATTCTAAATTTATGTTTAAGGGCCTTCCTTGCCCAGGAGGTTGCCACTGTGAGGGCTTCCTCCACTCGATCAATCTGTCCTATTGATATAATCTCATTGTTTAATTGAATTACACTATCTTCATAATGTTTGATTAGGGTATTGCGGGTCTCTTTTGCCCACCTCTCTGCATTCCTGTTTAATTTGCAGAGGGTCTCTTTTAAGGCATAGCCGGTTTAATAAATTCTGTTAATTTCTCTACTTGGTTCCGAATTCCCTTCGGGGGGGTGTCTTTATTCTTTAGAATAATTAAATGATGGTATGTCTGCATCAATCTAAAAAAGGCCCTCACTGTCCTTGTGAATGTGTCCTGGTGTGTGTTATTTTGAGACCCACCCAAGTCACTCAGATACGTTCGGTTACATTTCTGTAACTTGCATTAAGTCCGTATCATGTTGTGAGAAATGAGTGGGGTGTGGAAAGATGTATAAAGGAGAGAGAGGTAAGCTTACTCCGGGGGGTTCGGGTCTTTGCTAGGAACCTTGATTGGGTTATCCGAGGATCCCGGTTCCGCGGCCTACTCTCGTGGCTTTCGACTTTCCCCTGCCCGGGTAGCTGGAAAAGAGGCTAAACAAAAGGGGTGGGTTTAAGGGGAAAAAAAGCTAAACAAAGGGGGTGGGTTTAAGGGGAAAAAAAGTAAAGAGTGAAAAAAAAGTAATTATTAGGGAGGAAAAAGAATTATTAATTGATGACAGAGTGGAAAAAAAAGGAAAAGGAAAACCAGAAATCCACTACACAAAATATACCGAGGGTCGAGGTCTAACGATCCCAACTCGGCAATACCGGCTCTCTGCGGTTTAAAACGCCCACCTCAGCCACACCGGCTCTCTGTGGTTTAAAGCGTTTTCTGTGCTGGAAACTGGAAAGGAGGAGAAATAATTATTGAATAAAAGAATTCTTAATCAATAACCATTAAAGAAATTAAAACTGGAAAAGAGGAGAAATAATTATCAAATAAGAAAAAAAATTCTTAATCAATAACTATTAAGGAAGTTAAAACTGGAAAGGAGGAAAAGTAATTATTAAAAAGAATTATTAACTAATAAGAGTGGAAAAAAAAGGGGGGAAAAAGAGAACAGAAAATCCACTACACAAAATATACCGAGGGTCGAGGTCTAACGATCCCAACTCGGTAACACCGGCTCTCTGCGGTTTAAAACGCCCACCTCAGCCACACCGGCTCTCTGTGGTTTAAAGCGCTTTCTGTGCTGGAAACTGGAAAGGAGGAGAAATAATTATTAAAAAGGAAAAAGAAGTCTTAATTGATAACTATTAAAGAAGGAAAAGAATTATTAATTGAAAACTCCCCCGACGTTTCGCCAATACCTGTGGCTTTTTCAAGGAGGTTTTTCAGAACTGATTCTTAATTTACTAAACATTTATACCTGGGTGAGAGAGGTGACAGAGAGAGAGAGAAGACAAAGTGTTTTCAGAGTGAGAGCACAGGGTGTGCTTAGGTGTTAAAGTGTTAATGGCTACCCTCCATGTATTTCTGTTCCTGCGTTCCTTTAATGGCTATCCTGTGAAACCCTTGGTTCTTTTGTCAGCAGAAATGCCCTGTCTGTTTAAACCGGTGTTATTTCTGTTTAAAACCGGTGTTACTTCCACTATCTAGGGAACAAGTCATTTAGCTCGTCTAAGGTATTTACTACGCATTGTTTGCATGGAGATTTAAATTAAATTAAATTATACTCTCTCCGGTTCCCCCTAGTGGTATTAAAAGTTTCAGCTTTAGAAACAATGCCATCCTTAGGGTTAGGGTTAGGGTTAGGGTTAGGGTTAGGGTTAGGGTTAGGGTTAGGGTTAGGGTTAGGGTTAGGGTTAGGGTTAGGGTTAGGGTTAGGGTTAGGGTTAGGGTTAGGGTTAGGGTTAGGGTTAGGGTTAGGGTTAGGGTTAGGGTTAGGGTTAGGGTTAGGGTTAGGGTTAGGGTTAGGGTTAGGGTTAGGGTTAGGGTTAGGGTTAGGGTTAGGGTTAGGGTTAGGGTTAGGGTTAGGGTTAGGGTTAGGGTTAGGGTTAGGGTTAGGGTTAGGGTTAGGGTTAGGGTTAGGGTTAGGGTTAGGGTTAGGGTTAGGGTTAGGGTTAGGGTTAGGGTTAGGGTTAGGGTTAGGGTTAGGGTTAGGGTTAGGGTTAGGGTTAGGGTTAGGGTTAGGGTTAGGGTTAGGGTTAGGGTTAGGGTTAGGGTTAGGGTTAGGGTTAGGGTTAGGGTTAGGGTTAGGGTTAGGGTTAGGGTTAGGGTTAGGGTTAGGGTTAGGGTTAGGGTTAGGGTTAGGGTTAGGGTTAGGGTTAGGGTTAGGGTTAGGGTTAGGGTTAGGGTTAGGGTTAGGGTTAGGGTTAGGGTTAGGGTTAGGGTTAGGGTTAGGGTTAGGGTTAGGGTTAGGGTTAGGGTTAGGGTTAGGGTTAGGGTTAGGGTTAGGGTTAGGGTTAGGGTTAGGGTTAGGGTTAGGGTTAGGGTTAGGGTTAGGGTTAGGGTTAGGGTTAGGGTTAGGGTTAGGGTTAGGGTTAGGGTTAGGGTTAGGGTTAGGGTTAGGGTTAGGGTTAGGGTTAGGGTTAGGGTTAGGGTTAGGGTTAGGGTTAGGGTTAGGGTTAGGGTTAGGGTTAGGGTTAGGGTTAGGGTTAGGGTTAGGGTTAGGGTTAGGGTTAGGGTTAGGGTTAGGGTTAGGGTTAGGGTTAGGGTTAGGGTTAGGGTTAGGGTTAGGGTTAGGGTTAGGGTTAGGGTTAGGGTTAGGTTTTTTAAATTTCGGGGATCATTGGTACACATATGCTTGTGTTTTCTTGCCCGTGCCCTGTGCTGGGCCTTGTCAAATTACGTTAGGGCTCATGAATGTGTTGAGGGTTTTTTTTAAGAAAACAATATTGTTTTTTTTAAAAATGAGGGAGAAATATTTTTTTGGGGGGGGTTTTAGGGGGGGGAAAAAATTAGGCATACTTAGGGTTCTTGTTTTAGGGTTAGGGTAAGTTTTTTAGGGGTTAGCGGTTAGTAATTAGGAGTTATTTTCGGTGCTATTGAAATTGTGGTTACTTGGGGTGTTATTGTAAGGTGGGGTTCGGTTAGTTGGGGTGTGGTAGGGGGATGGGTGGGGGTGGGGTGGGGTGTGTGTAGAGGGGGTGGGTTTCTACCCATTCTGATAATATGTTGTCTAGCCCTATCTGCTGTTGAGATTCTAAATTTATGTTTAAGGGCCTTCCTTGCCCAGGAGGTTGCCACTGTGAGGGCTTCCTCCACTCGATCAATCTGTCCTATTGATATAATCTCATTGTTTAATTGAATTACACTATCTTCATAATGTTTGATTAGGGTATTGCGGGTCTCTTTTGCCCACCTCTCTGCATTCCTGTTTAATTTGCAGAGGGTCTCTTTTGAAGGCATAGCCGGTTTAATAAATTCTGTTAATTTCTCTACTTGGTTCCGAATTCCCTTCGGGGGGGTGTCTTTATTCTTTAGAATAATTAAATGATGGTATGTCTGCATCAATCTAAAAAAGGCCCTCACTGTCCTTGTGAATGTGTCCTGGTGTGTGTTATTTTGAGACCCACCCAAGTCACTCAGATACGTTCGGTTACATTTCTGTAACTTGCATTAAGTCCGTATCATGTTGTGAGAAATGAGTGGGGTGTGGAAAGATGTATAAAGGAGAGAGAGGTAAGCTTACTCCGGGGGGTTCGGGTCTTTGCTAGGAACCTTGATTGGGTTATCCGAGGATCCCGGTTCCGCGGCCTACTCTCGTGGCTTTCGACTTTCCCCTGCCCGGGTAGCTGGAAAAGAGGCTAAACAAAAGGGGTGGGTTTAAGGGGAAAAAAAGCTAAACAAAGGGGGTGGGTTTAAGGGGAAAAAAAGTAAAGAGTGAAAAAAAAGTAATTATTAGGGAGGAAAAAGAATTATTAATTAATGACAGAGTGGAAAAAAAAGGAAAAGGAAAACCAGAAATCCACTACACAAAATATACCGAGGGTCGAGGTCTAACGATCCCAACTCGGCAATACCGGCTCTCTGCGGTTTAAAACGCCCACCTGAGCCACACCGGCTCTCTGTGGTTTAAAGCGTTTTCTGTGCTGGAAACTGGAAAGGAGGAGAAATAATTATTGAATAAAAGAATTCTTAATCAATAACCATTAAAGAAATTAAAACTGGAAAAGAGGAGAAATAATTATTAAATAATTATTAAATAAGAAAAAAAATTCTTAATTAATAACTATTAAGGAAGTTAAAACTGGAAAGGAGGAAAAGTAATTATTAAAAAGAATTATTAACTAATAAGAGTGGAAAAAAAAGGGGGGAAAAAAGAGAACAAAGAATCCACTACACAAAATATACCGAGGGTCGAGGTCTAACGATCCCAACTCGGTAACACCGGCTCTCTGCGGTTTAAAACGCCCACCTCAGCCACACCGGCTCTCTGTGGTTTAAAGCGCTTTCTGTGCTGGAAACTGGAAAGGAGGAGAAATAATTATTAAAGAGGAAAAAGAATTCTTAATTGATAACCATTAAAGAAGGAAAATAATTATTAATTGAAAACTCCCCCGACGTTTCGCCAATACCTGTGGCTTTTTCAAGGAGGTTTTTCAGAAATGATTCTTAATTTACTAAACATTTATATCTGGGTGAGAGAGGTGACAGAGGAACAACAGACAGAGTGTTTTCAAAGTGAGAGCACAGGGTGTGCTTAGGTGTTAAAATGTTAATGGCTACCCTCCATGTATTTCTTTTGTTGATGAATCTCATAAGAATTAAAGAGACTCGGTCTGTTTGTCTCCAGTAATTTTCTGCTCGTTTAAAGTGATGGCTACTGTTCCTGTGTTTCTTTAATGGCTATCCTGTGAACACCAAGTGTGTTAACCACTTGGTTCTTTTGTCAGCAGAAATGCTCTGTCTGTTTAAACCGGTGTTATTTCTGTTTAAACTGGTGTTATTTCCACTGTCTAGGGAACAAGTCCTTAAGCTCGTCTGAGATATTTACTACGCATTGTTTGTATGGAGATTTAAATTAAATTAAATTAAATTATACTCTCTCCGGTTCCCCCTACTGGTATTAAAAGTTTCAGCTTTAAGTTTGTTTCAAAAGAGGAATCCTATGGCCTATTCTAGCTATTGTGAGAAAATTAAATAGGTTATGCTGCTTAAAAATAGGTGACTTTGTTAAAAAAATCTAACCCGCGTTTTTTTGGGGGGGGGAAAAAGGAAGGTAAGGGATTCTGTTGTTGCCTCGGACTTCCCTGTGCTGGGAATGTCGGCCTGGGTACACATTCAATCCTGGCCCGCTCGTAATTTGTGATCCCACTTTTCTGGCAGCACGAATGATTCTCTCAAACTTTCTTTTAGAAAAGTTGTACACAGTAGCAGCCACGTTCTTGGCTTATTTCCTGTGTTACACCTGTCTTGGTTTTATCATCGGGAAACACTCGTGGCACTTGTAGGGGTTAGGTTTTTTAAATTTCGGGGATCATTGGTACACATATGCTTGTGTTTTCTTGCCCGTGCCCTGTGCTGGGCCTTGTCAAATTACGTTAGGGCTCATGAATGTGTTGAGGGTTTTTTTTAAGAAAACAATATTGTTTTTTTTAAAAATGAGGGAGAAATATTTTTTTGGGGGGGGTTTTAGGGGGGGGAAAAAATTAGGCATACTTAGGGTTCTTGTTTTAGGGTTAGGGTAAGTTTTTTAGGGGTTAGCGGTTAGTAATTAGGAGTTATTTTCGGTGCTATTGAAATTGTGGTTACTTGGGGTGTTATTGTAAGGTGGGGTTCGGTTAGTTGGGGTGTGGTAGGGGGATGGGTGGGGGTGGGGTGGGGTGTGTGTAGAGGGGGTGGGTTTCTACCCATTCTGATAATATGTTGTCTAGCCCTATCTGCTGTTGAGATTCTAAATTTATGTTTAAGGGCCTTCCTTGCCCAGGAGGTTGCCACTGTGAGGGCTTCCTCCACTCGATCAATCTGTCCTATTGATATAATCTCATTGTTTAATTGAATTACACTATCTTCATAATGTTTGATTAGGGTATTGCGGGTCTCTTTTGCCCACCTCTCTGCATTCCTGTTTAATTTGCAGAGGGTCTCTTTTGAAGGCATAGCCGGTTTAATAAATTCTGTTAATTTCTCTACTTGGTTCCGAATTCCCTTCGGGGGGGTGTCTTTATTCTTTAGAATAATTAAATGATGGTATGTCTGCATCAATCTAAAAAAGGCCCTCACTGTCCTTGTGAATGTGTCCTGGTGTGTGTTATTTTGAGACCCACCCAAGTCACTCAGATACGTTCGGTTACATTTCTGTAACTTGCATTAAGTCCGTATCATGTTGTGAGAAATGAGTGGGGTGTGGAAAGATGTATAAAGGAGAGAGAGGTAAGCTTACTCCGGGGGGTTCGGGTCTTTGCTAGGAACCTTGATTGGGTTATCCGAGGATCCCGGTTCCGCGGCCTACTCTCGTGGCTTTCGACTTTCCCCTGCCCGGGTAGCTGGAAAAGAGGCTAAACAAAAGGGGTGGGTTTAAGGGGAAAAAAAGCTAAACAAAGGGGGTGGGTTTAAGGGGAAAAAAAGTAAAGAGTGAAAAAAAAGTAATTATTAGGGAGGAAAAAGAATTATTAATTAATGACAGAGTGGAAAAAAAAGGAAAAGGAAAACCAGAAATCCACTACACAAAATATACCGAGGGTCGAGGTCTAACGATCCCAACTCGGCAATACCGGCTCTCTGCGGTTTAAAACGCCCACCTGAGCCACACCGGCTCTCTGTGGTTTAAAGCGTTTTCTGTGCTGGAAACTGGAAAGGAGGAGAAATAATTATTGAATAAAAGAATTCTTAATCAATAACCATTAAAGAAATTAAAACTGGAAAAGAGGAGAAATAATTATCAAATAAGAAAAAAAATTCTTAATCAATAACTATTAAGGAAGTTAAAACTGGAAAGGAGGAAAAGTAATTATTAAAAAGAATTATTAACTAATAAGAGTGGAAAAAAAAGGGGGGAAAAAGAGAACAGAAAATCCACTACACAAAATATACCGAGGGTCGAGGTCTAACGATCCCAACTCGGTAACACCGGCTCTCTGCGGTTTAAAACGCCCACCTCAGCCACACCGGCTCTCTGTGGTTTAAAGCGCTTTCTGTGCTGGAAACTGGAAAGGAGGAGAAATAATTATTAAAAAGGAAAAAGAAGTCTTAATTGATAACTATTAAAGAAGGAAAAGAATTATTAATTGAAAACTCCCCCGACGTTTCGCCAATACCTGTGGCTTTTTCAAGGAGGTTTTTCAGAACTGATTCTTAATTTACTAAACATTTATACCTGGGTGAGAGAGGTGACAGAGAGAGAGAGAAGACAAAGTGTTTTCAGAGTGAGAGCACAGGGTGTGCTTAGGTGTTAAAGTGTTAATGGCTACCCTCCATGTATTTCTGTTCCTGCGTTCCTTTAATGGCTATCCTGTGAAACCCTTGGTTCTTTTGTCAGCAGAAATGCCCTGTCTGTTTAAACCGGTGTTATTTCTGTTTAAAACCGGTGTTACTTCCACTATCTAGGGAACAAGTCATTTAGCTCGTCTAAGGTATTTACTACGCATTGTTTGCATGGAGATTTAAATTAAATTAAATTATACTCTCTCCGGTTCCCCCTAGTGGTATTAAAAGTTTCAGCTTTAGAAACAATGCCATCCTTAGGGTTAGGGTTAGGGTTAGGGTTAGGGTTAGGGTTAGGGTTAGGGTTAGGGTTAGGGTTAGGGTTAGGGTTAGGGTTAGGGTTAGGGTTAGGGTTAGGGTTAGGGTTAGGGTTAGGGTTAGGGTTAGGGTTAGGGTTAGGGTTAGGGTTAGGGTTAGGGTTAGGGTTAGGGTTAGGGTTAGGGTTAGGGTTAGGGTTAGGGTTAGGGTTAGGGTTAGGGTTAGGGTTAGGGTTAGGGTTAGGGTTAGGGTTAGGGTTAGGGTTAGGGTTAGGGTTAGGGTTAGGGTTAGGGTTAGGGTTAGGGTTAGGGTTAGGGTTAGGGTTAGGGTTAGGGTTAGGGTTAGGGTTAGGGTTAGGGTTAGGGTTAGGGTTAGGGTTAGGGTTAGGGTTAGGGTTAGGGTTAGGGTTAGGGTTAGGGTTAGGGTTAGGGTTAGGGTTAGGGTTAGGGTTAGGGTTAGGGTTAGGGTTAGGGTTAGGGTTAGGGTTAGGGTTAGGGTTAGGGTTAGGGTTAGGGTTAGGGTTAGGGTTAGGGTTAGGGTTAGGGTTAGGGTTAGGGTTAGGGTTAGGGTTAGGGTTAGGGTTAGGGTTAGGGTTAGGGTTAGGGTTAGGGTTAGGGTTAGGGTTAGGGTTAGGGTTAGGGTTAGGGTTAGGGTTAGGGTTAGGGTTAGGGTTAGGGTTAGGGTTAGGGTTAGGGTTAGGGTTAGGGTTAGGGTTAGGGTTAGGGTTAGGGTTAGGGTTAGGGTTAGGGTTAGGGTTAGGGTTAGGGTTAGGGTTAGGGTTAGGGTTAGGGTTAGGGTTAGGGTTAGGGTTAGGGTTAGGGTTAGGGTTAGGGTTAGGGTTAGGGTTAGGGTTAGGGTTAGGGTTAGGGTTAGGGTTAGGGTTAGGGTTAGGGTTAGGGTTAGGGTTAGGGTTAGGGTTAGGGTTAGGGTTAGGGTTAGGGTTAGGGTTAGGGTTAGGGTTAGGGTTAGGGTTAGGGTTAGGGTTAGGGTTAGGGTTAGGGTTAGGGTTAGGGTTAGGGTTAGGGTTAGGGTTAGGGTTAGGGTTAGGGTTAGGGTTAGGGTTAGGGTTAGGGTTAGGGTTAGGGTTAGGGTTAGGGTTAGGGTTAGGGTTAGGGTTAGGGTTAGGGTTAGGGTTAGGGTTAGGGTTAGGGTTAGGGTTAGGGTTAGGGTTAGGGTTAGGGTTAGGGTTAGGGTTAGGGTTAGGGTTAGGGTTAGGGTTAGGGTTAGGGTTAGGGTTAGGGTTAGGGTTAGGGTTAGGGTTAGGGTTAGGGTTAGGGTTAGGGTTAGGGTTAGGGTTAGGGTTAGGGTTAGGGTTAGGGTTAGGGTTAGGGTTAGGGTTAGGGTTAGGGTTAGGGTTAGGGTTAGGGTTAGGGTTAGGGTTAGGGTTAGGGTTAGGGTTAGGGTTAGGGTTAGGGTTAGGGTTAGGGTTAGGGTTAGGGTTAGGGTTAGGGTTAGGGTTAGGGTTAGGGTTAGGGTTAGGGTTAGGGTTAGGGTTAGGGTTAGGGTTAGGGTTAGGGTTAGGGTTAGGGTTAGGGTTAGGGTTAGGGTTAGGGTTAGGGTTAGGGTTAGGGTTAGGGTTAGGGTTAGGGTTAGGGTTAGGGTTAGGGTTAGGGTTAGGGTTAGGGTTAGGGTTAGGGTTAGGGTTAGGGTTAGGGTTAGGGTTAGGGTTAGGGTTAGGGTTAGGGTTAGGGTTAGGGTTAGGGTTAGGGTTAGGGTTAGGGTTAGGGTTAGGGTTAGGGTTAGGGTTAGGGTTAGGGTTAGGGTTAGGGTTAGGGTTAGGGTTAGGGTTAGGGTTAGGGTTAGGGTTAGGGTTAGGGTTAGGGTTAGGGTTAGGGTTAGGGTTAGGGTTAGGGTTAGGGTTAGGGTTAGGGTTAGGGTTAGGGTTAGGGTTAGGGTTAGGGTTAGGGTTAGGGTTAGGGTTAGGGTTAGGGTTAGGGTTAGGGTTAGGGTTAGGGTTAGGGTTAGGGTTAGGGTTAGGGTTAGGGTTAGGGTTAGGGTTAGGGTTAGGGTTAGGGTTAGGGTTAGGGTTAGGGTTAGGGTTAGGGTTAGGGTTAGGGTTAGGGTTAGGGTTAGGGTTAGGGTTAGGGTTAGGGTTAGGGTTAGGGTTAGGGTTAGGGTTAGGGTTAGGGTTAGGGTTAGGGTTAGGGTTAGGGTTAGGGTTAGGGTTAGGGTTAGGGTTAGGGTTAGGGTTAGGGTTAGGGTTAGGGTTAGGGTTAGGGTTAGGGTTAGGGTTAGGGTTAGGGTTAGGGTTAGGGTTAGGGTTAGGGTTAGGGTTAGGGTTAGGGTTAGGGTTAGGGTTAGGGTTAGGGTTAGGGTTAGGGTTAGGGTTAGGGTTAGGGTTAGGGTTAGGGTTAGGGTTAGGGTTAGGGTTAGGGTTAGGGTTAGGGTTAGGGTTAGGGTTAGGGTTAGGGTTAGGGTTAGGGTTAGGGTTAGGGTTAGGGTTAGGGTTAGGGTTAGGGTTAGGGTTAGGGTTAGGGTTAGGGTTAGGGTTAGGGTTAGGGTTAGGGTTAGGGTTAGGGTTAGGGTTAGGGTTAGGGTTAGGGTTAGGGTTAGGGTTAGGGTTAGGGTTAGGGTTAGGGTTAGGGTTAGGGTTAGGGTTAGGGTTAGGGTTAGGGTTAGGGTTAGGGTTAGGGTTAGGGTTAGGGTTAGGGTTAGGGTTAGGGTTAGGGTTAGGGTTAGGGTTAGGGTTAGGGTTAGGGTTAGGGTTAGGGTTAGGGTTAGGGTTAGGGTTAGGGTTAGGGTTAGGGTTAGGGTTAGGGTTAGGGTTAGGGTTAGGGTTAGGGTTAGGGTTAGGGTTAGGGTTAGGGTTAGGGTTAGGGTTAGGGTTAGGGTTAGGGTTAGGGTTAGGGTTAGGGTTAGGGTTAGGGTTAGGGTTAGGGTTAGGGTTAGGGTTAGGGTTAGGGTTAGGGTTAGGGTTAGGGTTAGGGTTAGGGTTAGGGTTAGGGTTAGGGTTAGGGTTAGGGTTAGGGTTAGGGTTAGGGTTAGGGTTAGGGTTAGGGTTAGGGTTAGGGTTAGGGTTAGGGTTAGGGTTAGGGTTAGGGTTAGGGTTAGGGTTAGGGTTAGGGTTAGGGTTAGGGTTAGGGTTAGGGTTAGGGTTAGGGTTAGGGTTAGGGTTAGGGTTAGGGTTAGGGTTAGGGTTAGGGTTAGGGTTAGGGTTAGGGTTAGGGTTAGGGTTAGGGTTAGGGTTAGGGTTAGGGTTAGGGTTAGGGTTAGGGTTAGGGTTAGGGTTAGGGTTAGGGTTAGGGTTAGGGTTAGGGTTAGGGTTAGGGTTAGGGTTAGGGTTAGGGTTAGGGTTAGGGTTAGGGTTAGGGTTAGGGTTAGGGTTAGGGTTAGGGTTAGGGTTAGGGTTAGGGTTAGGGTTAGGGTTAGGGTTAGGGTTAGGGTTAGGGTTAGGGTTAGGGTTAGGGTTAGGGTTAGGGTTAGGGTTAGGGTTAGGGTTAGGGTTAGGGTTAGGGTTAGGGTTAGGGTTAGGGTTAGGGTTAGGGTTAGGGTTAGGGTTAGGGTTAGGGTTAGGGTTAGGGTTAGGGTTAGGGTTAGGGTTAGGGTTAGGGTTAGGGTTAGGGTTAGGGTTAGGGTTAGGGTTAGGGTTAGGGTTAGGGTTAGGGTTAGGGTTAGGGTTAGGGTTAGGGTTAGGGTTAGGGTTAGGGTTAGGGTTAGGGTTAGGGTTAGGGTTAGGGTTAGGGTTAGGGTTAGGGTTAGGGTTAGGGTTAGGGTTAGGGTTAGGGTTAGGGTTAGGGTTAGGGTTAGGGTTAGGGTTAGGGTTAGGGTTAGGGTTAGGGTTAGGGTTAGGGTTAGGGTTAGGGTTAGGGTTAGGGTTAGGGTTAGGGTTAGGGTTAGGGTTAGGGTTAGGGTTAGGGTTAGGGTTAGGGTTAGGGTTAGGGTTAGGGTTAGGGTTAGGGTTAGGGTTAGGGTTAGGGTTAGGGTTAGGGTTAGGGTTAGGGTTAGGGTTAGGGTTAGGGTTAGGGTTAGGGTTAGGGTTAGGGTTAGGGTTAGGGTTAGGGTTAGGGTTAGGGTTAGGGTTAGGGTTAGGGTTAGGGTTAGGGTTAGGGTTAGGGTTAGGGTTAGGGTTAGGGTTAGGGTTAGGGTTAGGGTTAGGGTTAGGGTTAGGGTTAGGGTTAGGGTTAGGGTTAGGGTTAGGGTTAGGGTTAGGGTTAGGGTTAGGGTTAGGGTTAGGGTTAGGGTTAGGGTTAGGGTTAGGGTTAGGGTTAGGGTTAGGGTTAGGGTTAGGGTTAGGGTTAGGGTTAGGGTTAGGGTTAGGGTTAGGGTTAGGGTTAGGGTTAGGGTTAGGGTTAGGGTTAGGGTTAGGGTTAGGGTTAGGGTTAGGGTTAGGGTTAGGGTTAGGGTTAGGGTTAGGGTTAGGGTTAGGGTTAGGGTTAGGGTTAGGGTTAGGGTTAGGGTTAGGGTTAGGGTTAGGGTTAGGGTTAGGGTTAGGGTTAGGGTTAGGGTTAGGGTTAGGGTTAGGGTTAGGGTTAGGGTTAGGGTTAGGGTTAGGGTTAGGGTTAGGGTTAGGGTTAGGGTTAGGGTTAGGGTTAGGGTTAGGGTTAGGGTTAGGGTTAGGGTTAGGGTTAGGGTTAGGGTTAGGGTTAGGGTTAGGGTTAGGGTTAGGGTTAGGGTTAGGGTTAGGGTTAGGGTTAGGGTTAGGGTTAGGGTTAGGGTTAGGGTTAGGGTTAGGGTTAGGGTTAGGGTTAGGGTTAGGGTTAGGGTTAGGGTTAGGGTTAGGGTTAGGGTTAGGGTTAGGGTTAGGGTTAGGGTTAGGGTTAGGGTTAGGGTTAGGGTTAGGGTTAGGGTTAGGGTTAGGGTTAGGGTTAGGGTTAGGGTTAGGGTTAGGGTTAGGGTTAGGGTTAGGGTTAGGGTTAGGGTTAGGGTTAGGGTTAGGGTTAGGGTTAGGGTTAGGGTTAGGGTTAGGGTTAGGGTTAGGGTTAGGGTTAGGGTTAGGGTTAGGGTTAGGGTTAGGGTTAGGGTTAGGGTTAGGGTTAGGGTTAGGGTTAGGGTTAGGGTTAGGGTTAGGGTTAGGGTTAGGGTTAGGGTTAGGGTTAGGGTTAGGGTTAGGGTTAGGGTTAGGGTTAGGGTTAGGGTTAGGGTTAGGGTTAGGGTTAGGGTTAGGGTTAGGGTTAGGGTTAGGGTTAGGGTTAGGGTTAGGGTTAGGGTTAGGGTTAGGGTTAGGGTTAGGGTTAGGGTTAGGGTTAGGGTTAGGGTTAGGGTTAGGGTTAGGGTTAGGGTTAGGGTTAGGGTTAGGGTTAGGGTTAGGGTTAGGGTTAGGGTTAGGGTTAGGGTTAGGGTTAGGGTTAGGGTTAGGGTTAGGGTTAGGGTTAGGGTTAGGGTTAGGGTTAGGGTTAGGGTTAGGGTTAGGGTTAGGGTTAGGGTTAGGGTTAGGGTTAGGGTTAGGGTTAGGGTTAGGGTTAGGGTTAGGGTTAGGGTTAGGGTTAGGGTTAGGGTTAGGGTTAGGGTTAGGGTTAGGGTTAGGGTTAGGGTTAGGGTTAGGGTTAGGGTTAGGGTTAGGGTTAGGGTTAGGGTTAGGGTTAGGGTTAGGGTTAGGGTTAGGGTTAGGGTTAGGGTTAGGGTTAGGGTTAGGGTTAGGGTTAGGGTTAGGGTTAGGGTTAGGGTTAGGGTTAGGGTTAGGGTTAGGGTTAGGGTTAGGGTTAGGGTTAGGGTTAGGGTTAGGGTTAGGGTTAGGGTTAGGGTTAGGGTTAGGGTTAGGGTTAGGGTTAGGGTTAGGGTTAGGGTTAGGGTTAGGGTTAGGGTTAGGGTTAGGGTTAGGGTTAGGGTTAGGGTTAGGGTTAGGGTTAGGGTTAGGGTTAGGGTTAGGGTTAGGGTTAGGGTTAGGGTTAGGGTTAGGGTTAGGGTTAGGGTTAGGGTTAGGGTTAGGGTTAGGGTTAG